>JAPXFQ010000875.1:0-1207192 GCA_028564705.1 Apricaphanius iberus
TGTGTTTTGCAAACTGTTGCTGCCATGTGAAGGGAAAATATGTACAGATCATGGCCTGTACACTACAAAATGTATATTCTTTTATTAAAAGTATTGTCATCGAAACTATAGGTTTTACTGTTTTTTTTAACCAATTTTCAGCCATTGAATGGGAAAATTAATGCATGCAAAGGTGAAAAACTTTGCAAAAAAAAGTCACACAACACAAGTAGTTCTTCATATATTTTGATAGGGTTGGCAGGTCTGTTTTAATACTGTAAGGAGAAACATTCTAAGATAAGAAACTTTATAATTTTTAATTTAATTAATTAGATGTACAGTAAATAAGCAGTTGTTGTCTGAAGCAAGTTTGATTCTATTCTTTGTGCACGATTGTTGTTTTATGCCTTGCACTCTCTGACCTAGATTGAAGTAAAAGTAGGACATGTGTTATACTGCTTTTAGACTTCACACTCAACAGCTGTTTTATTTAGTTTTAGGGAAAAAAAATTACTACTGTTTATAATTAGTTAGCATAGAAAAACTAATTATTGAAATACTGAAAATAGCAGATTCCTCATCTAAAACAGAAGTTCCTTGTCTGAAAATGTGTTTTAATGTAATCGATCCTATTTTAAAAAACAGATTAAAAATATTAATAATTTAAATCTCTTTTATACTGGTACCAACATAAAAAAAGGGTCTGGGGCAAATCTCCAACACTCAGTGGGTGAGAGACAGAAGTAAATTTTGGACATGTCAACTGTACATCTCCACCTCATCATTTCAGTAATATACACACTTGTGTTTCCTTTTACCTTGGTTAATGATTATAAAGTGAAGATAAATGAGACTCTGACATTTAGCTGCTTCATTTCCTCCATAGTCATTCTCAAATAGGGCCACTTACTGATATACAAAAGGAAAAACACTTTAAATGTTTTCATACTTATATAAATAAGATGAAAACAATGAGCATATATCTTATCATAGTTGGAACGATCTCTGGTGAGCTTTTATTGCTTAATATTTAAAACGTTTGAAAATTGTCTTGTAAGAAAGAAAAATCTGGTTACATGTTAATTATGGTTTGATTGTTTCATTGATAGTTCTGTATTTCATAAATGACATTTTAATTCTATTACTACTAAATCAGAAACCTACAGAATATTGCCGCTGTAGCCAGGATATTTTATTGCCTAAGTTATATTTTAAAAGAACTGAGTTTTTTTTCTATTTCTAAATCCTTGAACTGTGTTAAAGGGTTGAACAAGAGGAAGTGTCCAAGTTTGTCCGAGTCTGTACTTAAAGTTTCAAAAGTAAAAAAAAAAAAAAAAAAATTTGAATGTATGGTTATTTTTACTTTTATCAGCCACCAGTTCCTGCTTGAAGCTGATATTGCAAAACTTTAAAGGCATTCATTTTCAAACAAAAATTGTGTCCTGCAGGTTTATCTGAAGGAGATGGTTTGTTACCAGATGGTCCTCTGAATGTATCTGTTGGAGGAACAGTGTTGTTAACAACAAATTTAAAGGAAACAGAAGTACCGTTTCCATCTGTGAGCTGGATTTTTGAGGATGTTAACCAAATAATAACCTCACTATCGACTCTTAACTACACTGCACCTGAGTATGAAGGCAGGATCCTCCTTTTCAGATCCACTGGATCTCTGGAGCTCAGAAATCTGAAACTCAGTGACAGTGGAATCTACACAGTCAACATTTTACCAGCTGACGGTTTGGAAATAACAGGAAACACCAGACTGCAGATTTATGGTAAGCAGGTGTTTAAACCAATAACAAATACATTTGGTGGAATCTTCACGGGTTTATTGCTTTCTATTTCTAACATTATAGTACCTGTAATATTTGCTTAGTTTTGGTGCAGACGATGGCTGTTATTTTGATACAACCAAAGTCACAAATTTTTTGAATGCAAGAGTTTTAAAAGGACATAAAACTTACATTATGAAATTTTGGAGTAAGTTTCTTACATTGTTCATGACACATTTATCCTTATACATTTTCCCACCAATAATTTACAATCAATTATATTAATTAATCATAAAATTGATATTCTGCCTAACTGAAGAGATTTGGTTTGATTGACCACCAAAAGTTACTCTAAAATACAAAAAAGAGGAAGTGGTCATTTCTAATCAATGCAGTGCTGTAAATAGATTTATCTAAACATTTACCATGATTATTTCCCTTTACATTATTTCCTTCCATATTCCCCTACTTCAGTAGTGGTCAGGTAGAACTAAAAATGGATATTGCTTAGTATTTGAATTAGCACGTTTAATTTTTAGATGTAAAAAATATAATACACACTTTTATTGTAATGCAGCCAGGAATGTTTGTGTCTTGTTGCCTAAAATATTGAAATGCAGCTAGGAATGAAGGATAGGGACGACCGTGGCACAGGAGTTGGGTGTTTGTCTTGTAATCCAAGGGTTACAGGTTGGGGCCCTGGCCCTAACTCAGTCGTTGTGCCCTTGGGCAGGACACATCACCTGTTGCGTGATGGTCAGAGGGCCTGGGGAAGCTGTGGCTACAGCGTAGCTCGCCCTCACCAGAAAGGAATCTGAACTGTACTGAGGTGCTTAGCAGAGGGCAAAGCTCTCTAAGGTCTGCTTTTCTAGTTATTTTAAGATAATTTCTGATTGCTTCAGTCAGTTTGTGATATTTTTATGAGTAGTGACTTTCTAAGTCTTATATTAGATGCACGTGCTGATATCAAAGCCAAGGTGCTACGGACTAAGTGACTGGGTGCCTATTGGTATTATATCTCCTGTTGTGTGTGTGTTAAAATGTACAAAACAGTCAAATGTGTCTTGCCTGGTTGGGCAGGTCTCTGGGTGCTCAGCACCCCTAAATATCTGATCCTAGAATGGTCCCTGACTAGAATCATAATCATTTAAATTATTTTCACATCATTCACCGGTGACTGGAAAAAACAACATGATGCAGTCAGTATGATAATGAAATTGGCTGTTTAAAGCACTTTTTTATATTATTCATTCTTATAAGATAGTGTGGATATGAACGGTCTTTTATGAAAAAAAATAAATAAATACTGTAATACCGATATGTTTAAAAAAAATACTGTGATATGAACATTTTGCCATACCGCCAGCCCTATGTGTGAGTCTGGAGTTAGCACGGTTAGCCACGACTCTGTGAAGCACATCAGGCTGCTCTCCCTGTAGGTTCTCTGATTTCGGGTTAGAGCCGCCAGCTCGTCCACTTTATTGGGGAGAAATCTCACGTTCCCCATAATAACAGATGGAATCGCTGGCCGGTACCTCCTAACCTTACTGCGTCGCCCGATCCCAGCCTGAGTAGTGGAGGCCCCAAAGGTTAACAGCTGATCCCTGCTGTATCAATGGGAGAGCGAAACTCCACACGCTCTCCGGACACAGATGCTGTAAAAAATGTGAAAAAGAACATAAATATCCAGAAAATTATGAGCTCCATTCTGTGCAGAGGCAGTCCACAATAGAAAAACGAAAACAGAAACAAAAGAACCAAAAAAATATATTAAAGAGACAAAAGGCTTGGGTCAAGTTGGAATTGCTAATACTGGCTGCCTGCTCTGAGCGGTGCCTATCTAATTAGCCAAAATACAGTAATTATAATTTTGGTAAAAGTTTCTCTCTCTGAGCCTCAGGTGTGTTAAAGCAGGGAAAAACCTAAAACATGTAGCACAGTTTGCCTTGACGACATAGGTTGAGAAACTGCTGTAAGTAACTGCAGCGACCGACACGGGAGCGTGCACAAACTCTAGCCACATTCACACCGGCCAGCTCGTCCAGGCAGCAAAACGCTAAAACGGACAAAAGTAAACACTTGAAGTTAAAAAATTCTGCTTCCACACTTTGTAGTCAGCATCGGTGCATCATGTCGGTTTGGGGATTTCTCAGTTGTTTCTTTCTATTACTTTCCCTCCCTGTGCTCCGCTCTTCCTAGTCTCTTTCTCCTTTCTCCTCTAACTGATATAGGTGCCATAGCTGCCCTAACCAGGTTTGGCTAGTGTCAACTAACATAACAAAAAAGTTAAAAGAAAATACACCCGCAGGTATCGCGTCCCGTCTCCCCCACCTGCATCTCATCATTGCGCATCCGATATATATCCGGGTGCCGGGTGACTTTGATCATATTTTGCTGTTGACTCATGCTACTAATAAAATCTGCTTCTTCTTTGTGTCACTTTCAGTGTGTTTTACATGAATGAACTGCAAGTAGCTTCTTTCTGTTTGAAGCTGAGCTGCGGTGAATGTGCAAGCAGCGTTGACTCACATCACCCACTAGCACAGCACGGGAATGTTCAGGCACGAACTGAACAAAACATTTTGCTGAATAGAGCCTGTTCAAGAAAATGGAATATTTGCTTGGGCTCATTTGTTTAGATTTAAAAAACTTTATCAACCAATAGCATAAAAAAAAACTGCACATCCATGTTTATTTTGTGACAAATCCTGCCTCATGGTCCTTTAATTTTTTTGTTGGACAATATTAAAATGCTTTAGTAATGTCCGACCTGTGGTGGGCTGTAAGGGCCAGCAAGCCTTTCTCTGTCAGGAAGTAGTTTCTATATGAGGCATGGACCCACACGCAGACGAGGTTAAAGGTGCAATAATGTTTATTGTGGAGGGATGACGGCAGGAACGGCGAGATGGTATCTCAAAACCTTATAACAGTTCCCCCAAAGCACACTCCCATCAAGAGTTAAAAATTAATTATTTAAAAATTATTTAAAAAATCATAACCCTCAGTGTCTATTACAATTACATGCACATTATTCAAATGAGGCAATCAGATTTTTCTGAGACAGCCAGTAGCTGCTTTCCATTCTGAAGATTTGGCAGCACTGGATGAAAATAAACATGAGTTGGAGGCAAATTAAACAAAAATGCCTGCATCTTTACTTGTATGTTGTAAGTGTTTCAGTATCCAATGGTCTGTATGAAACACTCCCACATCTGCCCATTTGGCAGACATAGCTCAAATGTTTTTGAGCTGAGGCTGGCACCATAAGACATTTATGCTTAGACCACCTAAATGGTTAGCACCAGCGCTGCTTAAAGAGCACTGTGTACTAAAACTCCTACAATTATATCTTCATTAAAAATAAATAGCAAAATAAAGAAAAGTAATGAAAAACTGCAATAAAGACTAGAATTAATCTATGTTCCAGTGATTATTGATCAAAGGCAGCTCTAAACTAATGGTTTAGCCATGGTTTAAATGAACAAAATGTTTTGCACTTTTCTGGAAGTTTATTCCAGGTTACAGGAGCATAACAACTGAATGCTGCTTCTACATATTAGGTTCTTACTGTGGGGATGCAGAGCAGAATTGAACCAGAAAATCAGAGTGGTCTCGTAAGTTTATTTGAAAACAACAGCTCTATAGTGTATTTTGGTGCATTACAGTAAAACTTCATTTACTGTAATAAATAAATATGTGTACTTGTTGTTTGCTTCAATGGATCTCAATAACATTTTTCCCTTCATTTCAAAGAGGCAGTGTCTAATGTAACAGTAAAACCAGAAAGTAAAGATTTGACTGAGTTCAACAGTTCAGTCAGTCTGTTCTGCTCTGCTTCTGGACCTCTGCAACTCTCCTTCCGCTGGATGAACGACAGCTCTGAGATCACACCCAGTGACAGAGTTCAGATCACTGATGGAGGATCCACTCTGACTATAGCCAACGTGACCCGATATGAACAGGGACCATACATCTGTAACGTGTCCAATCATCTCAGTCACAACAGCAGTGATCCAGTAAACCTCATTATTAATTGTAAGCTATAGCACACCTCAGATAACTTTTTTTTCTGCAAAGAAACATCACATCTTAATTTAGTCTCAGTATTTTAATCAGTTTGTGCACAAATAATTGTTAGAAAACTTTTTGATAAAGCACAGCACATTCTGCCAGGCTTTTTCAGTTTGATAATTCAAATAACTTTACAAGTGACACTGTAGAGGAATCACGACAATTAATATTTAACCATTTTGCCCTGTTTTTACCACTCAGATGGCCCAGAAAACATATAGTTAAATGTGTCTCCATCTATGGATTACTTTGGGGAAGGTTCAGACATTAGTCTGACCTGTGCAGCTGAGTCCAAACCCTCAGCTGAATTTCTGTGGTTTCTGAATGGAACACAGCTGCCTGATACTGGACCAGAGTTAAGACTGGTGAACATTAAGCCAAGTCAAAGTGGAAACTACAAGTGCCAAGCCTTCAACACCAAAACCTTAAGATATCAAGCATCTCAACCATCTGCTATTTCTATACTTGGTAAGTGGGGGAAAAATTGAGTTGTAGGCTGTTTGCAAATATTTTTAAGAAGTAAAATACCTACAAAAATAATTGATATATCCAATGGGTGTAAGACTGAGTTTAAAAGTGGGCTAACTCACATCGGAAACCTGACAGATCCATCTTAAATATGTCTTAAATTAACATTCCCCAACATACTTTACTCTTTAAATTTAAAGGAAAATAATTTTTTAATGCATTCAAAAATTTGCTTACCATGTGATATTTTTTTAAGTCAAATGCCATGCCAAACAAATGTTGAAAAAACACTGGTTTAGGCAAAAGAGCCAAAATGTTTTTCCTGCTGTCTTTTACAGCGTGGAATATCACATTTACATTAGTTGTAGGGCTGCAACGATTAGTCGATTCGTCACGACAATGTCGACAACCAGAATTGTCGACTATAAATGTATTTCTCAACGTCATTTATTTTGGGTTTTTTTAAAGGCACAGTGTGTAATTTTCGGCCAGTAGGGGGCAGTGCATACCTAAGTTATCACAAGCATGTGGTATCTGTGTCTTCGAGTAAGGAGCTCAACAACGGAGGTCCAACTAGTGTGTTTTCAAACGCTCAATTCCCTGAGAATTATCTATTTGCAGCAACATGACGAGCTCATCAGTCTCTGTTTCATCGCTTGCAACTAGCGAAGAGGTAAAAATGTATTTATGGCGAAACCTTTTTGCATTTTGAGGGGAAATCAATGTTTTAATACCGGGCGTGTTCTGTGCGCTTTATCTCTTGTAGAAGTAAAGACGTCATCTAATATGGCTCCCCCCTGAAAAGAGGTCCCGCGCCTATGTATTTTAAAACTGATTTTTAAAGTCATATTTTACTCTATCACCAATATTTTGCAATTAATGTGCTTTAAGTAATTATTATTACATAATATTTTAATGGCTATTTTCAAAGATGTACTGCAAAAACTACACACTGTGACTTTAAGATTTGTTTTTCTCTGCGGCTGTACCTCTCACTGCTCTCTGTATGTCTACGGCTCTGTTTGTAGTGATGGGAAGACCGACTCTTTTTACCGACTCGGATCATTTACTCTCGAACATTAAATTGAACGAATCTTGAACGAATCATTTAGTTCATTTTAACAGCAGGTGGCGCTGTTTCCCTCTTGTGGGCGTCGTAGTAAACAAGGCAGCGGTTCTCCAACGAATCATAATTCACAACCCCAAGTGACCCATTTACCGACTCATTCCTGTTACTCTTAGCAACTAATTTCATTAGTAGAAATATTTATAGTTTATAATTACATTTGTGGGGGGGGAGCCCAGTAAAAAAACATTTCTGCTCTGGACTGGAAGAAAAACCCTGAGTACAAAACTCACATCACGAGAATAGCTCATTAGTTCACAGTAGTATAGCTCTGCTAACATGCTAACAGCACATTGAGTTACTCACCCCTTCCTTTCCGAGAGCTAACCGAAGCTAGCTTGCAATGTCTGGTGCTGAATCGCTAGCGTGAACAAATCGCTCACTCCCGGCTCACAGCTCAAACGAGCTGAACGACACATTCACCCCTCCTCCTTCCCGCCTCACAGCTCAATTCTCCACTACAATACAGAAGGCAACATGTTTTGTTTCACCTGACAAGAAAAAACAAAATGCCACAAGCTATTAGAAAACCTAGGAAAGCATATACACACCACAATAAAGTTATTTGTGTCCACGCTGCGATCATTGTTTAACAACGCGACAGTGACTAGGTAGGTGTCACGTGACAAAGAACGAATCTACTACTCCACACACAGTACACCATGAGCTGTGAACGATGACCGAGAAGATCCGTTCAGTCCGAACTGTTGGTCACATTACAGCTGGGTAGAGGAAGAGTGAGTGTAAACTAATTTTGACAATTAGTGATACAATAAAAAAAAAAGGAATAATTAATAAGTTCCATATGTTTACATGGTGCGTTTATTGTGTACAAAATTTTACATTATTATTATTATTATTATTATTATTATTATTATTATTATTACTGCTATTATTGATTATGTTTGTTGTTATTATCATCATTATATATTTATTATTTAATCAATATGCTGATATAATTTTCGAAAGTATTTATTTACTAAAACATTTTAAATTATACACACAATAAAACATCTACAAGAATTGAAGTCCACTAAATATTATGATTTAATGAATAAATAATATATATCGGGTGTCGAATGACAAATAAAGGAACATTAGATATCAGACATCATTCATTTCCTTGTTCATCTCTCAGTCCGCTCCACAGCCCGTAGCAAGCTGAGCCACAGTTTTCACGTGACGAATGAGTAAGAATGATCCGTCACGATCCGTACATGAACGAATCGTGAGCGAACTGTAGTACTTGCTGCTCGCCACACACAGCCTGAGCGGTCTGGCTGTCACATGACAAAAGAACTGGGACCTGAAAACGGACGCAGCAGCTGAGTGAGTCATGAACGAATCATTTCTGTTTCCTGTCTTGCTGCTGACTAAGCTCATGCAGCTGCTGACATGTGGCAAGAGAAGGTACTGCATGACAATGAACGAATCGCTCACTGAGAGGACTCGTTACTCTCGGGTCGTATAAGAGATTAGTTCATTTTGAACGAATCGTTCACGAACGACACATCACTATCTGTTTGCCTCTCTGCCCCTGATACAGCCCCACATGTGCTGTAGTGGGAATCGGGATCAGTCGTGGTGTAACTCCGGAAAAGCCTAAACTGTCATGGCGAGCCGACAACGGAGCTCTAATGTTTAGGAGCGTTTTATTAAAATTTTTTTTACAGAAACATGTGTAATCCAAAATCCCCACGGTAGAACCTGCTTACCGTGGCAGGACGACGGTGTTGCTCCAGCATCTTAACAGGAAGCCCCGCATGGCAGACTACGAAGAGGAACTGTTGGCTTACTAAGCTAATTAGCCCGTTAGCTACTAACATTAACACCAACAGTAGGTTGACTGAACATCCTCTTTTACCGGGACATATCGGCATTGCGTGCTGGGGCATTTATTGAGGTTTAACATTCCGTCCACACTTGATCTGAGCAGTCTGAGCCAGTAGAAGTAGCCACATTATTTTTAAGACATGTTTGATGTTAGATTTTTCTTGAAAGTATTTTCAAAGTTTATACTTTTTGGAAATGGTTGACTGAGTCACTATGCAAGAGTTGTGGTTAAGTTGTGTTGACTGTTTATAAATCCAGAAAGAAGTGAGCAGGTTTTGCAAACCAACCGGCTAGGTAAAAAATAAAAAGATTTTCTGGAGAAGCAGTTTATAACAGCAGCAGACAGAAAGTGTAACAAGTCCTGCTATCATGTCAATCTCTTGTTATTTTTGAGGCCACTCCCCGCTGAAATGGTCTTGATATGCGGTTGTCTTTAGCTGATTATTTAAAGAACATAGTGTATGGAGACATGGCGGTTGAGAGGAGTGGGCCAACAGATTACCCTGTCAGAGAAAGATATGGTTAAATTACCCTGAAGTTCTGATAGTGGACACGAGCCTTTTAACAACCATCCTTCTGTGTTTAGTGTTGATCGGTTTTGTCTCTTACTGGAAAGTCCACTATAATGTCAGACAAAGAAATATTACCCTCCTGGACAGAATTATTACCAATTCACATTTCCCTTCTCTCTTTTCTTCCCTCGAAAATGAGTCATTTAAACTGACCTGCATCTGTCTTTTCATCCTAAACTCTATGACTGACACTCAGTACGTTCACATGCACATCTAAATCGAGCTTTTGGCAGCAATCCGGCTAATGGTTTAGCCAGAGTATAGAGTCGTGTCTCAGTTTTAGTGGTGGGCATAGATTAATTTTTTAAAATCTAGATTAATCTCACTGGAATCTTGGAAATAATCTAGATTAAAATGGTTAATTTGAATTCTGCCGAAGGCATACAGAATACGTGTGCTACCAAAAAAAAAGACTAAATATAGGCTATGAGAACGGATTTCTCATGCCAGGTTGCGCATTAGACCAGGGCAGTGTTTCCCTTTCACATAGCAGTTATAATGGCAATGCACCACGGTAGAAATTCCAGCGTCCCACCTACAAAATGCAAACCTGTTGGCTACGTAGTTTACGTAGTAAGTACGTAATTTAACATCTACGTGGTACCTGGTATGAATGCCCCTCTAGAAAAAAAAAAGCTGCCATGTGAGCTCTTTGCTAAATGTGCAGTACACATGTCTGACAACACGCTGCAGCAGCACAGTGAAGCAGTTTCAGACAATCATTGTAGAAAAGTGGAGAATGAGTCTACCAAACATAGCTTCCTCAGAATAAACAAATGCTAAAATCTGTGACCAGATGAAGTAAAAGCAGGAAATATATATATTGAGCAATGAAATGGACAACAACAACGTTGCATCACAGTTAATTTTGTTAATACTGTAGTGTGTGATTGTGTCACGCTCATGTTACTACTCGTTCTGTTGTTTTTTGCTCCTGCTACCAAGGTCTCTACACTCAGAATAGGGTCTATACATGCATTTCATAAAATAATAAAAGCATGCAAGTAAAATATTTCTAAACAAAATAATTTCGTCATCCACTGTTCTCCAGTTTTGGAGGAGACAGGTCCCCCTACCCCCTCACCCAGTTTCTAAACCCAATGATAAGTCAGGACACCTGATATTTTAAGCACCAATAGGTCTGTAACAGGAAATGACTGATTTTCAATAATTAAAGTTTAATCCACACAGAATGAAAGCAGATTTGATATTAATTTAAATATCTATGAGTATCAGATATAAAAATGTAATATTATTATACATGCATTCTATATGACAGCAAGTGTAATAAATGAGATAAAAAAGATGTTTAAGGAATTTTGTGCTTTCATTAATCAAATTTTTAATAGTGAGATAATAAGAAACGTGTTTCAGTCCAATTTAATTCAAATACATTATAGAGAAAAAGCTCCATACGCTTGATTTAACTTTTTTGTTTTCTTCCAACAGCACGGGTTTCCAATGTGAAAGTAACACCAGAAAGTAAAGACTTGGTTGAGTTCAACAGCTCTTTACGTCTTTCATGCTCTGCCTCTGGACCTCCTCTCTCCTTCCTCTGGATGAACGGCAGCTCTGAGATCACAGCCAGTGACAGAGTTCTGATCACTAATGGAGGATCCACTCTGACAATACTTAACGTGACACGCTATGAACAGGGGCCATACAGCTGTAATGCGTCCAATCCTTTCAGTGAAGATAGCAGTGAACCAGTAAACCTCTTAATTAATTGTAGGTTATCAAACTAATTTGCATTTAAACAGAAGTTTAACACATTTTTTTCAACATTCACAAGTTTTTCTATATTTCCATTTTTCATGCTTTTCGCTTAAGTAGTTAGGAATCATAATCAATAAGACACACAGGCACAAAATCAGTTAAATCCTTGGCGTTAATCTGTATTACTGTGTGATATAACAGATACATCCCAATTTAATGGAGCAGCAGAAAATGGGAAAGGGTTTATTATTATTATTGACTGTTTTTCTTCATTTTCAGATGGTCCAGAAAATTTAGAGCTGAATGTTTCTCCATCAAAAGACCACTATGAGGAAGGATCTGACATTACCTTCAGCTGTTCAGCTGACTCCAAACCTACAGCTGAATTTCTTTGGTTTCTGAATGGAGAGAAGCTGCCTAAAACTGGACCAGAGCTCAGACTGGTGAACATTGAGATTAATCAGCAAGGAAACTACAGCTGTCAGGCCTTTAACGGCAAAACATTAAGATATCAAGCATCTCGAGCTTCAGCTGTCTCTGTACTTGGTAAGTCTGAAATTGTTATGAAACAAAACATTTTGATCATTAAAAGTACACATTTCTGGTAGGGTATTTTGCTAAATATAATTAAAATTTATACTTGGTTCACCTTTGGTACTTAAGCAATAAAGTTACCATAAATGAAAACCACATTTAGTCAAATCAAGCTACTTAGAATCACAGATAAAATGTTTGTCAAATTCACTCAGCTTTACTACTTTGGCCAAAGTATGCTATTATTGTACTTAGTAAGTGTGAGTTATATTTCAAATACAGAATCATGACCTGTTTGCTTCATGCCTAGATTACTTACAAAATAAAATTATAGTATTTTTTTTTATACAGTCCAAGCAGAACACCTGACATTTTAAGCAGTTTGTGTACAACTGATAGGCCTTTAAAAGCAAATTACTGATTTTCAGTAATTAACACCACAGCAGATTCAACACAATATTGTATGGGTGCATTCAGACAACAGTATTTTTACCTCCGTGCCTATGGTGGTGCTGCACTAAGAAGCACTGAACACAGGGACACTTCCTGTTCTGTGAAATGTAAAGAAACATACGCTGCTACATAGTAGCTACTAATTGCCCGTTGATGCAGTAAATACTGCGTAGCAAACGAGCGAGTAGTAGGCATGAAATCGGCAAATTTTACTGGCATGTTTACGTTATGTCGCCTGTGGTCCTGTCCTTGGTAGACGACGTCACTCTTCTTCTACGATTTTGAGGCTTCCTCTGCATTGTGGGATAGTGTAGCGTGCATCAGATTTCACTTAGGCGGCAGTACACATCTGGGAACTTTATGCCTACTACGCCAATCCATACTAGAGATTCGGATCTACTACATCGCTTGCTTACTGATTTTCGCCTGCTACGTAGTAGGCATAGTTGGGGTATTCAGATGCAGGGATGGAGTGGCTTCAGATTCTAAGCTGTTGTTGAAATGATCTGTTGTCTTTGGCAAATTAGGTTGACATAAACATTGTAGCAATCGGCTCAGCATGAGCGGAGAACAAGTCAGAGTTGTTGTGTGATTTTTTTGTGTTATATTTACCCAGAATCCTTTGCACTATCATCCATCTCCTGCTTTTGTAGCAGTCCCTGTCTGCCTGGCATTCACATATGCAATCAAAATGCACCAGAGTTCACTTCAACTGAACCCTGACCAAGATTTTTTAGGTGGACCAGAGTTTGATTGCACATTCACACCTCTCAAAATTAACTGGATGTCCTGTGCAGCTGATGTGAATACAACCAAACCAGTCTTTGCAATGTTTTAATTATACATATGAAATCTTATGACAGCATTCAAAAAGTTTATTGAATGAAAGAAACAAGATGTTTACTTCTTTTATGATTTACAATGTCAGGACTTTGTTTCTTGTATTCTTGATTTTTTTTTTCTAGATGACATAGCTAAAATCTGACAACAAAAACAACATGATGTGCTTTAGCAGAAAGGTCGGCTCTGTGTCTGACGTTTTGGTTATGCTCAGTTGAGTCGAGATCTGGTTATAAATTTTTGTACAAAACAATAGAAGTACATGAAAATAAATCTGTTTCAATTTACAGCACGTATTTCCAATGTTGTGGTGAATTCAGAGCCCACAGACTTGGTTGAGTTCAACAGTTCTGTCAGTTCCTTCTGCTCTGCATATGGATATTTTCCTTCTTTCACCTGGATGAACAGCAGCTCTGAAGTTACATCCAGTGACAGAATTCACATCAAAGATGGAGGATCCACTCTCACCATAGTCAACGTGACCCGATATGATCATGGATTTTACTGTTCTGTGTCTAATTATTTTAGTAGTGACAGCAGTGACCCTGTAAATCTCCCTGTAAGCTGTGAGTATCAGGAAATCCTCATTTATGCATTTTTGCAGCTCTCAAGGATCAAGCTGTGACAACACACTGATTAATGTTACTGTATTGTAGCTAAAAACTTTTTTATTCCTTTTATTTTTTTTCCCTTCGACATATACAGATGGTCCAGAAAAATTAGAGCTGAGAATATCACCAAATCAAGAGAATTTTGAGGAGGGCTCAGACATTATCCTCTCATGTTCAGCTGACTCCAGACCTGCTGCGATGTTTCAGTGGTTCTTGAATGGAGACCTGTTGCCTTATTCCGGATCAGAGCTCAAACTCATTAATGTTGATATGGATCAGAGTGGAAATTACAGCTGTCAGGCTTTTAACAGCAAAACTGGGATTTATGAAACAACTCAACCTTCAGCCATCTCTGTAGTAGGTAAAATTGAACAAAACATTACGTACAGCAGCTTTATGTCTTAAGAATGTTTAAAGACATGAACACACTTCAGTCAGTGGAAGAAAATGGAACAAATCAGGTTAAATTAAGACAACTTTACTATTTAAAGCCGAAAAACACATTAATTGGGATTTATTGATTTAATGTCAGACAATTTATTCACCAATCTTTTATGGGAGTATCTGCGTCTCATGTACTGGACTAATTCAACATAAATTGTAGATTTTTTAAAAATTTTATTTAAACAGCCTATATTAAAGGGTTTGACTTTAATATTCAACGACTGGAGTTTCCATTGTAGCCTTTTAAAGTTTTTAAAATATTGTCTAATCAGTACTTTCAAATTAATTGTCTGCATGGTTGACCCAAAGCAAATGTTGTTTTAGGCTAAATATATTAATTGAGATAAAATGTTCTCTTTTTTTGTTCTGTTTTATTGTAGAATCAGGAGAGACTGGGGGTCTCTCAGGCGGAGCTACTGCTGGAATAATAATTACATGTTTGGTTGTTACTGGTGGAACAGCTGGAGGCTACTTCATCTATAAAAGAAGGTGAATGTATTTAAGTTGTTACATTTAAACTACAATGTAGACATGAACACAGCTATTTGGCCTTTTGACTATATAAATTCTTTCTTATTTTCTTAGAAAAAATGTATGTGGCAAAACCCAATCCAGCAGAACAGGTTGGTATTGAAAAATATATATATATATATATTTTATCTTATATCATTGGTAGACAAACATTGCTGGAATAAAGAAGAATTTATCCTTATTTAAATATAAAAAACACAACTACCTTGAGGTTTCTGAAACAAGCTGCACCTAATCTGTTTGGAATTAAGTTGATCTTTTGAAATTGATTTGCTACAAAAAGAAAAAAAACTACTTTTTTCACCTTATTACATAACAGCATTCTTGAATGCTAGCTAATATGTAGATGAAGGTCAAAACAAAACTACTGCTTCTAGTATTGTCTTCTACTGTTTTAATTTATTAATGTAGTATCAGGAAAAGCAGATTTCAAAGTCCAGAGTATCTTTGCTTGCAAGTTTATCAGTGTTGATTATTGGTTCTATTGGGTTAAATGAATTTCAATATGAGCAAATTAACTTACTGAAGGAAAAAAAAAAGACTTAAACTATTAAAACTATGGATGTCTGATATTTTCACCCTACCAATTACTGTCGCCGATATTGGCATTAAAAACAAATATTGGAAATTATCTACATTATATTTTACTTTTTTAATGACACAACTTGTGCTATCCTTCAACACATGGGTATGTGTAGCTCGACACCTAGCCAACGACTAAAACAAAGAAAGAATTTCCATCCAAAGCTTGTTTTTCTTTAACTTTGCTCTACAAGATGTATTCTTGTGAGATTTTGAGTTTTCCAAACTCAGGAGAATACATCTTTGACCGCTCCAATCAAAACCGTCCGATCTCCAACCCATATTTGACTGGGCCAATCGTTTGTCAGCATTGTGCTTTGGGGGGGGATTTCAGTCTTGACTATAGTATCAATTGCCCAGCTCAGTGAAACAAACATGCCCGGTTGACACTCGCGTAGAAGTGGCTATTGAATTGGCTGTAGAGGAACTGGATACTATTTCTCTGAGAGACAGGGTGAGAATCTCAGTCATTCAGGAGGGGCTCAGAGAAGAGCTGTTGCTCCTCCAAAGAGGAGCCAGTTGAGTTTGCTCAGGCATCTGGTCAGGATCCCTCCTGGATGCCTCTCTCATGAAACGTTCCAGGCACGTCCCACTGGGAGGAGGCCTAGGGGAAGACCCAGAACACATTGGAGGGAATATTTCTCTCGGCTGACTTGGGAACACCTTGAGATTCCCCTTGAGGAGCGGGAACAAGTGGTTGTGGAGAGGGAAGTCTGTGTCTCTCTGCTTTAGCTTCAGCCCCCGAGACCTGACCTCAGATAAGTAGAAGAAAATGGATGAATAAAACTCTCATTCCGTATTAAAGCTGCTGTACTATTCCAAGGGGTGTGGAGGTACACGTCGTTGTATTTTGATTACTTGGTACGGACCCTCTGGTACGTTACAGAGGGTTACCAAGTTTCTACGGTAAAGCATAATTATTTTGTACTTTAGCCAGCAACAGATGCGCCTCTGCAAACAAACAGCACAGCCTTCTGCTTGCTTGTTATGACCAGTGTAATGGACAGCAGGAGCTTGAATGACTGTCTCCATTGTGAAAGCCCTCCTGTTTGGGAACACGTCTGTTTCCCAGTGTAACAGAACAAAACATTTAACTGGTTATCCATTTCCAGTAGCGTTAGTGGTTGCCATAAGTTATCACAGATGCGCGAGAAGATCTCTTACAGTATATCAGCAGGACATTCTGTGATAATCTTTCTAAATATTTTATGTGATCTTCTAGCATTCCCAGAAGCATTATCATTTATCCATCCGTTCATGCATGACTATATGATCACCATGAATGCATGCAGGTGAAAAGGTTGGTTTTTTGCACACTGCCCCCTGCTGAGAATCACATTATACTAGTTGTATCCAAGCAATTCTAATTGTAACCAGGACCATTCATTGGTAGATATAATCTGAAACATGAGTCTGACATGAGCCGAGCTAATGACATCGAGTGCTCTGAGTTGCATTTCAACTATTATAAAACTACATGCTAAACATGTAGCCACTTTCTGACTACCTATTAGCTTCAGCTTTAAAGTATTCCGTAATTATTCTGAGAGTTATCTACTACAATAAATATTGATTACCTAAACCTATCCATTCATTTTCTAAGAACAGCAGGTTTTCCTCCGTAAAATTTTATAATTTATATTGACTTGTATTTGAAACCATAGCTTTACAATGAAGATTTAATAAAAAAAGAAAAGATTGATGTTTTATTATTATTATTTTTATCTCTGTTCTGTATTCTCCAAACCACAGACGGTCTCGGCAGATGACCGCTTGTGCTGAGCCAGGTTCTGCCGGAGGTTTCTTCCTGTTAAAAGGGAGTTTTTCCTTTCCACTGTCGCTTCGTGCTTGCTCAGTGTGAGGGATTGCTGAGAATTACACGACGCAATCTTCTGTGGTTCTCTAATTTCTACATTAAACATTGAATTGAATTCAATTATTGTTGGTTTCTTTTCCTAGGAGAAGAACATGTATATGAGAACGACTTCGGAATCTACGACAGGACGCTATAAAACCAACAATTTCCTTCAAGTTTTATACCTTTGACTAGTGATTGTTTGATATAATCATTGATTCATTGATTTAACCATAACATCTTTTTTTTTCTTACCACACAGCAAATGTTCAGAACTTAAAACTTCATAAGCAGAAGACAGGAAAAGAAACTGCTTGGATAAAGTTTGACATTGCTATCTCCTTTTATTCACCTATTTTATGGCATCCTAGTTTTATTTGTATTTATCTTTGTTTATTCTTTAGGTTTTCATACACAAAGGATGTATTGAAATAAATTACAGATAAGTAACAACAATATTTTTGAACTCAACTTAAACATTTCCTGGAAAATTTGTAGAATAAATTTTCATTTATTTATCACATCCTATTTTACAAAAGTACCTAACATTTTTATCATTTAATTACTGTAATGTACAGTGAAGTAAAACAAGATCACATTTGAGCTTGTTGGAGTAGACAATAAAATTGGTCAACATTCTCAAGAACAGGATTGTTGCTGTAATAATTTTCTATAAACAAATTAAGGAACTGTAACTATTGTCTATTGTCATGAAGTCTATTTGATTTTGCTGACAGTAATGTGGTGTGTGTGAACATGAGGAGCATTATGAGTTTTGTTACTTATCTTGATATTTCAATAGCAAATAAACCCGATTGTGATTGCCCTTATTTGTTTTCAGTCTTTCATCTAAAACCCACAGCAGAAAGTTCAGTGAGATATTTGTTTTTTTGTAACAAGAATATTCTGTTATCGTGAGAAAAAATATCTGGTTGTCATTCAGATAGGAATTTACAAAAGTGCATGAAAAATATTCAAAGAGGTCTTATACATTCAAATATTTGAGCAAAAATTGTGTTTCCATTCTTTCTCAGAGTTTAAGGTTAAGCATATTGAAATGTGTTTACATATAACCAAAAAAAGTCAAATTATTGCATTAGTCCGACTGAAATTTGATTTTTTAAGTGCATGTTTAAACCTTAGTCTGACTTGAGTCGAACCAATAAGGAGTTGGAGAAAACTAAGTTACCCAGATAATGCGATTGGAAAATCGAATTTCTATGCATGTCAGGTAACTGGGAACTCCTCCATTGGGAAGTGATTAGACAATGGAAGTGGGAAAAACAACAACAGAGGGAGCAAAGAGTGTAACACAGTTCTGTGCTGCAGTGTTGTCGTCCATTCCTTTGCTCATTATGTATCTCCTGCTTCTAATCCGTCTGCTTCACTGACTTTAGCAGTTGTCTACTATCTGTGTGACTCTAGTCTAACGCAAGAATGTCGGTGCAAAAGAGCGTATATCAACGCATGAGTCAACGCAGCTCATGCAATAATTCGATTTACTGAGTGAAATGTAAATTGGGAATCAACCGTCAACACTGACTAAGCCATTAGTTTGATTATTGCCAAAAGCTTGATTTAGATGTGTTTGTAAAAGTACTGACTGAAATAAAACTTACTGTATGCATGAAGAAACAAATTTCAGAGACATTGCTGGATCACATATTGAAATTCTTTAGGGGAATCAAAGAAAAAAAGAAAATCAAAAACCACTTTTTCTCCCAACTTCTTGTTAGCTAAAAAAAACTAAGTTGCTGGTCACAGTGAGGCAGTAAATCAGTTGTCAAGCTGGCACATAAAATGTATCATGCTATATATTTTAATTTTGCTTAGTTACATAGTGAATGATAAAAAAATCACTCTTTGAGCCTTTCCTGTTTGTAAATAAAATTCCCAATCAGACTTTTGCACATTTCAGCCAAATATCATTTTTGAGGAATACAGGAAAATTTAAGAGTAGCAGAGATATGATGAAGACAATGGTTTAAACTGATGAAGAATAAAGTAGTGAAAGTACAAAATTTTTGCTTCAAAAATACAACTTTTTTGTGAGAATTAGATTCTGGACTTTAATACTTACCTTCAGGCAAAACAAATCTAATTATTTTCAATAATTTTATCATATGTGTTCTCTGTTTAATACACACAATCTTCCTACTTTAGGTCTGCATTTACTCCTTTATTGCATACTTGATCCTCATTCAATTGGTCACTATGCTCTTGGTCATAATGGTCTATTTTGCTAGGTTTTTGTTCTTGCACATCAAAAAACAAAACAAGAAACTTATGTATTTGTCAGACTTTTGATACTGATAATTTCACTGTTAAAAAGCATTGCAATTGTAGTCGGATTTAGACTCTTAATAAAAATGAGAGAGATTCCTTTAAACGTTTGGAGGTTTTAATATGATTTGAATTAATCAAACAGGAGGACAGTAAGACATTACAGTAAAATGCAGAATACTGACCTGTCTCAATTTTACAACAACAAGCATTTATTATTTCTAGTAACCTTGGTCTATCTATTCTACTTGATAAAGTACGACTCTACGGCGCCTTTCTCTTTGATTAGAAAGCTGTGAACTTTGTTGACCTTTAAGGATGACCAGTCCGACGAGCCATCTCCATGGTAACGCAGGATGTGGACTATCATTATCAAAACTCTCTGACCATCACTTGGGTAAAAGCGTCACTCAATAAGACTAGTTGATTACAAAGTACAGATAAATTATAACATTAAATTCTTCTACCACAGTAATTATTTTTTTTAATGCAATTCTTTTTTACCTGATCCTGCTTGAACTTTGAGATTTATATTGAGTCTTGGGCAAGAAAACCATAAAAGAATCAGTCAATCATCTAGTTAAAACTCAAAATTTAAAATATTTCTGTGAGTTTTAGACAGTTTAGAAAGGTGGGGGAACAATGCATAGCTTGCAAACAGGACCCTTACTTTCTTTTATAAATAGTGCATCCTCCAGCCGCTCCCATAGCAACGATTAACAAACATGCTATTACTACTCCAGCAATAGCTCCATCTGAAAGACCTTCTGGTTCTGTTTCATGTAGAAAAATAATTAAAATAACATTTCAAAGCTTTATTAAAAATCTGCTTTTTTGGGGCAAATTATTAACATCACAATCATTCTACTTAACTGTTGCGGAAGTGCAGAAGTAGTAGTAGTTCTGCTTCTAAAGGTTATTGTAAATGTTTATGCTTTTTTTTTTTCTTCCTTATTGATTAACATTTATTACACATCTTTGAATTACCAAATAGAGTACGACAAGCAAGCATTTTAATTAGCCTTGCCAAATACAAATATGACTAAATAATGAGCTGTTATAGACATAAGCACAAAAAAAACTGTATCTCTATTAATATTAAATCATAATTGTTTAGTTTTATAAACAAATATGGAAAGTGAGAAATTGTTTTGTGTCTTTACTTATTAACATTTTGGCCTAAAATGGTTTGAGTTAGTGTCGGACAGTTTGACTGAAGTTTTAGAGGTTTTATCACAAACTTTTATTCTTGTTTCCAACCTCTTGGAGGTCTGCCATTTCTTCCTCCTTAATTTGAGAAGTTCCTTACAAATTCGTGTCAGAGGGCCTTTGTTACTGAACCATGACTTGCTACTGGTAAAATCTGATCCATTCAAAGTAATGTTGAAACTCTAATTTATAATTAAAGTCTTAAATGACTCATGGTTGCCATGGGAACAAATACTTCTTTGTTTCAGTAGCAAGTTTTACTATTTGGCAAGAGGACGACAGCTAGTAGATTAAAGTAAACAGGGTAAGTAAAAGAGATTTGTTTTTTTATTTTTATTTTGCACCACGTTAGTCCAGTGCAGCTTAATTCACCTCATTTATATAATATACATATATATTTATGATTTTGTGTGCATTTTCATGTACAACTGCATAACTATGGTTACTACGTATCCTCGTAAATCTGACCCATGCATCAGTCAGATGCTTTTGTTTCCCTGTAAGTGAGATGCATTGAGTTGTCCGGGTCTGAGATAGTGCTTAGGGGAACCTTTTGTTTATTTTCATTCAGTCCATTTAGTTACCTGTACTCCATGCCTAAAGTGCCTATGGCCTTCATATATAAACTTATTTTAAAGGACTCCAATTGGCTCCAAACATTTCTGGGTGAGTACAGTGGGGAAGAAAAAAAAGTAATTTCAATTTACTTGATTGGATTGTGTACATTGATTCCACGTGATCAGAATAAATAAATCTGACATAATATAGCCTCTCTCTCCAAAGTAAAATTAACATGTTAATTTAACATGATATTTATTCGTTGCCATAACATGAATTTTTTTACATAATCAAGCCATATCATTAAAATCAGTTTTAATACCAATTTACTTTAGATTGTTATTCTTACATATGGTGTGGTGTAATGTGACTACAAGTTTATAATCCCCAGACCGCGTAACGATATCAGATATCCTAGTTGGAAGGCACTGCACTACCTACTAACCCACAGCAGTGACCGCCCTGGAATGCTGAGTAAGCCAAGCGCCACGGGCTGTTGATCAATGTATTGACTGTTGTACACCCTCCGTGCCAGTTGGTGGCGGCAGTGTACAAATTTGTTTATAAACACAAAGAAAACGAATGATAAAAAAGCGCTGTGTGGCTAACCTGCATGCTAGCGGTACTTCTGATGAAAGTTAGTGAGATCCAGACAAGGAAGATAATTATGAATGTGTTGAGCAGCAGAGGATGTTGGACTAACTATTTAAATGGAGAACAATAACGTTTTTGTTTGAGATGGCTATTTTGGGATTCCGCTTCAATCGGTAAGTTTTTATGCTTCATGCTTTTTGAATGATTTGACAAAAGCTTTACTGTGTCTAAAGCTTTGACTCATATCATTGATTGGCATGCATCATTTAAATCACAGGCAGAGATAGGATGGTGTTTAATCTCAACCTTGTAGTTTGGAAGTTGATGGGTTTAGGGTTTCCCCCCTTAAATATCTCAAACATTGTGGTGCTGAGGCAAAGCCCTGTGAAGTTAGGCGGGCTTTCTTTCAAAGTAGAAGTCAACTGGTTCCGTAGTCAAGTGAGCCGAGCCTACATTTGGAGTGCGCTTGTATGTGGTACTTTACGGTAACAGCTGTCTCGCTGCTTGAGATGAGCAACAGAGAATGGGCAGACAGGTGAGACAGATCTGCTAGCTCACACTTATTGGGCAAAATAGCAAAACATTAAAGACAGTTTACTATTTATGTCAAGTTTCATAAAAATATATCTAATTATTAAAATTAATTATTAAAAAGTCAATACAAAAATCACTCTTTTTAAAGGACATTGTAACCTGTAGAAAAGTAAGTGCAGCTAGTATTTTCTATAAGAATAAAAGTACTTTTGCTTTATGGTTTGGGAGTAATTGTACTTCTAAGTACCTACAAAAAGTCAAAAGTGCTATTTTTGTGATAGGATAAAATGGTATTTTCAAAAAAGGACACTAGGCCACCTATACACACATGCTAAGTACCTCGAGTACCAGAATGTTAAATGTGGTAAATGGTTTTGGACAGTATTCTTTTTATCCACCGGACGGCGCTGTCCTACAGGAGGTAATCATTACATGTAGCCACTCCTTCTTTAAGGTGCTCAGTAAAACAACCTGAATTGTTTAACCATTAAAAACTTTTATCAGCAGTCAAAGACGTTTACTGATGGAAAGATAAGGCAGTTGTCCTACATATGGTCACTTTTGAATTTTTCCTCTCCACATTACAGCATACTCTGTATTAGTCACTCTTTTATTCAAAGAATCCATGTTTTGTATAAAGTAAGATGGTTAGCTAAAAATCGATCCTGCCCTATCATGTTATATAGAATAATATATGTAATTTATGCACATACAGTATTTTTACACCATTGTTTGATTACTTTATTATGGCTTACATTTGTCATGCTAATGTTTTTTAGTAGGTTGTACTAATTAATTACCTTTATGTGTGTAGCTTATCAATGTATAAATAAAAAATGATGCCATTTTGTTAATATTTTTTTGTCGTTTCTCCTTTTGACTAGAGTTAAAAAATGTAGTTGCTGCCTCTGGGTGTTTAATGATCAAGTTGTTAGTGATCTACTAATCTGAGTCACAGGTCCCCCCTCTGATATCAGTCATTCTTGTTGAGGTATATATAATTATTACAGCAGAATTGTTATCTTCATTATTATCTTTGACAACCCATGATCTTTAGAAACAGATGTGTTTTGCAAAGCAGTTCAGAACCGTTTTAGCAGATAGTTTGCTCGATAACTGGATGGTGTCGTCTTTACTTGTACTCCATCAATCTCCAGTGGTAATGTCCTGCATTTACATTTATATAAACTATTTAATAATTACACAATCCTTTCATCAGAAAAAAGAAGATCTGGTACTGATATAATTATAAGTTAGAAAAACACAGTTTTAAATAAAATCCACTATTAAGAAATTCCTGTTTTCTCTATCTCTACTTTGACAGTCATGCTCAGTCCCTCTTTTAAACAAAGAACATTTTATATTACCGTAAAATAAATTCTATTTCCAGTAAATTGATCTAACTTTATGCCTCACAGCTCTGTTATTTACTCTGTATGTGAAGCCATTTGGCTGCTATGACATCATATAACATAATAAATATTTACCCCTGAACTTTGAATTTAGTGCGGCTCTGTTACTGGAAAACGGCCTAGATTTTATCTGAGACCTACTTCCTCATTTTTCCATCTTAAACTCTCGTTACGTTCACTTGTATTAGCTTTTATGTTAACCACGTAAGAGTAACTGAATTGTCTAAGAGACATAAAATACACACTGGTTGGTTTAAAATGTTTTACTTATTTTAATTGTTTGTTTTTTCAAAGGTACTACATTCAAACATTTTTTTAATGGGCTGATCATTCTTTACTCAGATGCAGAGTGGAATAAAGACAAACCTTTAAGCCAACAGAACCAGGTAAAGCTTTGTTGCATAGCTACGGATATTTAGCGTTCACTGTCATTTCTATTGGCACTGATTTAAGAAAACATTTTTGTATGTTTTCTTTAAAGACAACATTATTCAAAGTTCTCACATTGTTTCTTATTGTGACTTTCAGGAAGAACTTTCTAGCAATCACCACCATCATCTATAAACAGGAAGAAGATGTAGTAATTCCTTTAGTAAGTTTTTTGTTTCCTGAATTTTTACGTGACCAACACTTTGGTCTTACAACTCAGCACTTTTCAATTTTAACGTTTTTTTGTTTTTTTTTGTTTTAGTTTTTTAGAAATATAAAATAACTTTATCTAAATGACCAACTTTATTGTATGTGAAATAACACAGAATCGGAAAGCTATTCTAATTCTGTTACTTCACATACAATAAAACATGTAGTTTGTCCCTAATGGCCCAGTCCTAACATTTGGAGGTTAATGTGTCATGGTGAATTAAATACCAAATACTTTCTGTTCTTTCTTGCTTTTCACATAAAAACTCATATGAATTCCATCCAGTTTAAAATAAAATAAATGAAACAGTGACTTTTTACTATACTTTTTAAAATACATCTACAATACATGTAAATGTACAATATCTGTCATCTCGCTTTATCTTCAGTAATTCATTATCTTAATGTCAGAATATTGTACAGCTGAATATGTTTGTAAGGGAACAGTAAACAGTAAAAGATTTCAGTGCCGACTCACAATCTTATTTTTAATTGACATAAAAACAATGTTAAATCTTTACTAATAACTTTACCAAAAACCATTTGACCAAACACCTAATATACAAGAACTCAAAATATGAATGTTGTTACTTTCAGAGTTCTAATTATGACCCAAAAACAACTTCTACATCACGTTCCCTGACTTTGTTTGAAACAAAAAAACAAACAGCATAACTGCACAGATAAATGGTTGATGGATTAGAAAATTTCAAGTGTAATCCACCTGTAAGCAAACACCTCAGCACTGATCTATAAAGTTGATGTATGGCCTGGATACTGTCTGTTTTCATCCAAAGCTTCCTTCTTGCTCTTTGTTTCATTTTGTCTGATATTTCAGGGTCCCCGCGGGTCCTTAAAAAGTCTTAAAACGTCTTAAATAACATTTTAAATTTTTAAGGTCTGAAAATGTCTTGAATTCTGGACGTTTTGGTAAGGAGGTCTTAAATTTTATGTGGGACCTTAAATTTCAATTTGACCAGCACACCATTTGGGGGCAGCACTTCGATTTATGTGGGTGCAATCTGCATCTATAGGTGATATTCGAGTAAGTGACTGACGAATGCGTTGCATTGATGGGATCGCTATCACAGCATTTAGCTAGTTCGCAAGCATGGGCAAATGTGTATTTAATGATAACTGGTTGGAGGAGGAAAAGTATCGGGGATGGCTGAAGAAAACAGCCAGCAACCATGAAGCGAGATGTGCTTTATGTAAAAAAACTATACAGCTGGGGACAATGGGCCACCTAGCGCTCGACTCGCATATGAAAGGAGAGAAGCACAAGAAGTATGTGTCGTCGCAGGCAAGTAGTTTGCCCATAAGTATGTTCTCATCTCGTGATGAACCGAGTACTTCGACCTCTCAGCCTTCCACAAGGCCGTCCACTTTATCAAGCAATGCCTTCGGCAGCTTTGCGAATGTAGCTACACTTAAGGCCGAAATACTGTGGGTTTTTCAAACCGTAAGCCGCCACCACTCATACACCTCAAATGAGGACATCCACCTGGTTTTTCAAGCAATGTTCCCTGACTCAGATTGTACAAGTACTTTCACATGTGGGAGGGACAAAACTGCATACTTAGCACGATTTGGTATTGCCCCATACCATCCATCCATCCATTTTCTTAACCGCTTAATCCTTAATGGGTCGCGGGGCCCCATACCTAAAGAAGGAATTAATTTCACAAGCAAACAAGGTCACGTTCGTCATAATGTTCGATGAGTCCATGAACACAACAACAAAAAATAAACAGTTGGACTTGCATTTCAGACACTGGTCAACCGACGAGACTGGCACCCCGATTGTCAGATCTCGCTATCTTGGTTCTCAGTTTTTGGGCCACTCAACGGCAGAAGACTTGCTGGAGCATTTTAAGGTAAGACTCAAAATAACATTTAAAATGCTTTGAATATGTTAAAATGCTTGGTGTTTTTTCATGTTGTTTTCTAATAAAAATTTGGGACAAATATATTGATGCATCGTGGTGATTCTTGGGTTGATTCACATTTTCCCGAATGCATATTGAAATTCTTAGGTTAGTTTTTGAATAATGGCGCTGTTAACGTACTAGGCTAGGTTTTAACTACACACTCAAGTGCTCACGTAAAACAGCGCTTGTGCGTTCGTCTGACTCAAATGTACTTGATATAGGCTAATGCTTTACGTCACAAGGATTAACGTAAATAGCCTAGTGGGCTGTTTACAACACCCTAGAACTTCGCTTCAACGATTTTCGAACTTTAGGAATTATTTTATATTAGTTTCCAGTGGTGTGTGTAAGGCATCTAAAGCACACAGTGCCATCTGCTGTTAAAAACTAAATTCAGAATCGATTTAAGAGAGGATCGTTATGCAATCAGAAAAATTGAAATCGATCCAGATAATTTCTCCATTCACGATGCATAGATATATATTGTCCCAGCCAATCAGTTAAAAAAATGTTGTGGGTTGGTGACATCTAGGCATAAGCCTAAAAGGACTGCAATCTAAATCGAAGGCATGCAGTGCTGTAAATAACTTTATTGTAAATTATTCCATATGCATTATGCTGCTTGCATATTTTTTATGGGAAAAGTAAAATTGAATTGAATTATTGTAGACCAGTTCATAATTAGACTCCAAATATCTGTTTTGTGCTTTTCAATTTTAGGTTAACAATTTTGACACTGAACCATACCTAGGCCCAATTTGTGAGCATTCAATATTATGGTTTAATATGTGTTTCCTCAAACTTTTCAAACCAAGGACCACTTAACCAATTAAAAAAATAAATTATTTATATATATATATATATATATATATATATATATGTGTGTGTGTTACTGACATGGACAGTGTCACAGTCCATGTCAGTCATCAAATTTTTTTTAAGAAACGGTTAACGCTTCGTCCCTGTGACTTGTCTGGAGCTTGGCTCTGGTGAGTTGTGCTGTGCTAATGCTTCGCCACATCATTGTGTTGTCGCATTGAACATTTTTCAGTTTTTTGTTGTTGTGGTGAAGTCTTAAATTTTCCTTTGAGAAGACTTAAAAAGTTCTTAAAAGTTATTAAATTTGCTGTTACAAAATGTGCATACACCCTGTATTTGTATAGCCAGAAATGTCAACTACTGATACCGTTGCATCATTTTCATAAACTTCCTAATGAAACGTGTGTGAAATATGACTTAATAAGAATGTTGTTGCTCATATTATTTTAGTACATAATCCAAATAAAAAAAATACAGACTGGGTTTTATCTCATTCTTGATGGTTAGCTGTCTTTATAAAAAAACACAATATAGTCTGCTGGTAGGGAGTAAGCTTCACTGCAAAATTACATTATGAACTTTAGCATTTCCTAAAGAAACCTGCTAAAATCTCAAATCAGAAAAGATTCCAATCATACTTGTAATGTCTAAATCATTAAGGGAATTAGGGACTATTCACATTTTTTGCGTGTAGCCTACTTAGGAGCCAATATTAACAGATAATGTACTTGTATAAGAAACAAAAAGTATTTACCAAGAATCTATACCTCATGTGTATAAGTATTTTCAGCAAATCCTGCTTTAGATATGTAGATAAATGTCTGTATGATGACTATGTAAATGTATAATCTTATTTTAAGTTCATGAACCAAATGAGTGTATGTCCTACACCTTTTTTTTTCAAATGTACTTTGGACATCTTGGCAGGAAGAGATAATTTTTATATAATCAGAGGAACACCTGACTTGAGCTATAAATCTGATCATTTTCCACATCTCTGTGGACCAGAATTGTTCTTTTTTTTCTTTAATTCTGTGTGACTTTTTTACCTTGTTTTTTTGCCTGGGTTATTTGGATGTGCAGAACACTACTGCATGATTGTTTAATTCATGATGCAAACAGTTTTACCTATAGAAGTCAGATACTTCACAGAAATCTTCTCACCATAACCAGATCATTATACATCAGTTTAATACTGACAAATTAAAAATCCACAATACTTGCAAATAACATCCAGGAATGTCCATGTCTTCAAAACACCAAGTTAATTGGTGTAAATCATATTACATTTTGGAGTAACTATTGTCATATACAGACAGATTAAATCTACAGACGTGGACAAAATTGTTGGTACCCTTCATTAAATCAAAGAAAAACTCATAATGGTCACAGAAATAACTTTAATCTGGCAAAAGTAATAATAAATAAAAATTATATAAATGTTGACCAATGAAAGTCAGACATTGCTTTTCATCCATGCTTCAACGGAATTATTTAAAAAATAAATGCATGAAACAGGCCTGGACAAAAATGATGGTACCCACAACTTAATATTTGGTTGCACAACCTTTTGAGGCAATCACTGCAATCAAATGATTCCTGTAACTGTCAATGAGACTTCTGCACCTCTCAGCGCCTTTTCCAGACAGCACGTTTCAGCTCCTTCCAAAGATGCTCAATAGGATTGAGATCAGGGCTCATAGAAGGCCAGTGTTTTCCTCTTAGCCCTTCTTGGGTGTTTTTAGCTGTGTGTTTTGGGTCATTTTCCTGTTGTAAGACCCGTGACCTGCGACTGAGACCATGCTTTCTGACACTGGCCAGCACATTTCTCTCTAGAATCCCCTGATAGTCTTGAGATTTCATTGTACCCTGCACAGATTCAAGACACCCTGTGTCAGATGCAGCAAATCAGCCCCAGAACATAACCGAGCCTCCCCCATGTTTCACAGTAGGGACCGTGTTCTTTTCTAGATATGCTTCATTTTTCCGTCTGTGAACATAGAGCTGATGTGCCTTGGCAAAAAGTTAAATTTTTGTCTCATCTGTCCACAGGACATTCTCCCAGAAGCTTTGTGGCTCGTCAGAATGTAGTTTGGCATACTCCAGTCTGTTTTTTTTTATGATTTGTCCTCTGGCTCAAACAGCGAAGGATGTTCCGATCTGACACTGATGTTCCTTGAGCATAAAGTTCAGCTTGGATCTATTTTGAAGTCTTTCTAGGCTCTTTTGTTACCATTTGGATTATCCGTCTCTTTGATCTGTCATCAATTTTCCTCCTGCAGCCACGTCCAGGGAGGTTGGCTACAGTCCCATGGATCGTACATTACTGAATGACATGTGCAGCTGTAGTCACAGAAAAATCTAGCTGCTTGGAGATGGTCTTATAGCCTTTACAGTTAACATGCTTGTCTATGATTTTCTTTCTCATCTCCTGAGACAACTCTTTCCTTTGCTTCCTCTGGTTTATATTGAGTGTGGTACACACCACGTCACCAAACAACACAGTGACTACCTGGAGTCCTATATATAGGCCCACTGAGTGATTACAGGATTGTAGACACCTAGGATGCTGATTAGTGGACATACCTTGGATTAACATGTCCCTTTGGTCACATTATTTTCATTCTTTTCTAGGGGTACCATCATTTTTGTCCAGGCCTGTTTCATGCATTTATTTTTTAAATAATTCTGTTGAAGCATGGATGAAAAGCAATGTCTGACTTTCATTGGTCAACATTTATATAATTTTTATTTATTATTACTTTTGTCAGATTAAAGTTATTTCTGTGACCATTATGAGTTTTTCTTTGATTTAATGAAGGGTACCAACAATTTTGTCCACGTCTGTAGATTTAATCTGTCTGTATATGACAATAGTTACTCCAAAATGTAATATGATTTACACCAATTAACTTGGTGTTTTGAAGACATGGACATTCCTGGATGTTATTTGCAAGTATTGTGGATTTTTAATTTGTCAGTATTAAACTGATGTATAATGATCTGGTTATGGTGAGAAGATTTCTGTGAAGTATCTGACTTCTATAGGTAAAACTGTTTGCATCATGAATTAAACAATAATAATTTTGGTTCTGGGCTGATGATGCTGTTGTGGCAGATTTCCATTGAAATTAATTATTTCAACTGACATTAATAAAAGATGTTATTTGTTTTTGTTAAATGCAAGTTTAAAGGCTACGCTAGTGTAATCACAGAGCCTGTTTTATTTTGCTGTCTGCAAACACAGATGTTCCAGCAAGATATAGGACTTGTCTTACAGTTTTTTTTTTAGATTGCTAAAACTCAAAAAGCAAAAATCAGGCACAATCTTCACAACCTCTACTTCTGTTCCCTCTAATGTCAATTTCACATTACCTTGCTGTCAAAACACAGCACACAATTTTTCAGGTTTACACACACTTCTCACATAAAATCTCAAAGCTTCAACCAACAACACACAAATATTAAAATCTCTAAACTTTCGGGTCTGGCGAGCAATTTACAATCAAGGACTGCAGCAGCTTGTTCAACCTGATCATGACATAGATAACCCACAGCAGGTAAACTATGTTATAATTTGGGACAGTGTAAGCTTCCATAAGGCTGCCCAAGTGCATGAATGGTTTCAGGACCACCCACAGTTTTCTGTTCTATACTTTCCACCTTATTCCCCCTTCCTCATTCCCATTGAGGAGTTCTTCTCACCCTGATGATGGAAGGTGTATGAAAGGAACCCACAGAGCCAGGTCCCACTGCTTCAAGCCATGGAGGAGGCTTGTGGAGATAAGGGCTTTGAGGCCTGTCGGGGCTTCATGTGGCACTATAGGTGGTTTTTCCAGTGCTGTTTGGAGCAGGAAGACATTGTCTGCGATGTTGACGAGGTCCTCTGGCCAGACAGAGACCGGAGGCATGATGCCCCATGATTATAAATTGGGGGGATTTAAAAATAAAATGGTTTGTCTCAAAATTTGTGTGATGTCTAATGTTTGTCTATGAGAGAAATGGGCATTGTAATTGATTCAATGTGTTCCATTTCTATAATTGTGTTTTTAGTTTTGCTCTTCAGTGTTCTTTCCATGCTTGGTAGTGTTCAGCTAAAAGCTACTTGTGTTTATTCAATGAATGGTATGTGTGTATCATGTGAAAATATGGCTGTGTTTACCAAATGAAAACACGTGTTCCTTTTTGTGAACATGTTAACAGATTTGATGGCAGAGTTGTTTTGGAAAGGGATGCCAGGGTTTAGCAATTTGTGTGTGATGTTTGGGGTTTTGTGTGTGCAGTTTTGAAAAACGCGTTTTAGCAATCGAAAAAAACTGTAACACAGAGCTTGAGAGTCAAAAGCTTTTCTTTGTAAAAGAGATGTAAGCGTGCAGGAAAAGAAGCTAATTGTTCCATTATGTCCTCTTTCTCTGTGAAGTGTTAACCCTTCGTAGTCCCTCAAATAAATGCTACACTTGGGATCCTCGGCACAAAAAAATGTCCAAGAGAAAAAAAGTGCAAATAAAGTCATATAATATTTAATTACTCTCATTTTTTTTTTCACAAATGCCATCCTTAGTCTCAGTCCTCTGGAAACAAAAAAAATGCCTGTTTTTGAGATGAAAGCCATTTAATACCAGGTTTTATTTGAAAATCTGCACTCTAAACCCCCCCCCCCCGAAAAACAGGAAAATTACATATAAAATTGTCTATTAGGATATTGCTGTTCTTAAAATGACCGATTTTTTTGATGCAGACTGTAGAAACAACATTCACAAATTATGAAACCAAGCATGGACACCAGTGGTTGACATCTCTAAAAAACGCTCAAACCATATGTGATCGAGAAATTTATTATTATGATTAATCCTTTAGTATTATTAACACTGAGAGCAGAGGAGCCAGACAACAGGTGTTGAGTTCGAGGTTAGAGAAGACATCACTGCCTGAGAAAATATTGATTCTTCTTACATACTTAGTTTGAAGAGTTTCCTCTTATTGTGTTTACATATAACCCAGCAATTTGCCATAATGTTGTGTAATGTCAAAAAGTCACTTATTCACAGCAAAGAGCCAGATTTCTCGAGCCGAAGATATTCCCACCCTAGAGATTAATAGATTTTTGTCTTCAAAGATATAGAGGCAAGGTTGCGTGAACTTTATAAAACTTATTTAACATATGAGCTTTTAGGATAGTGGTGGTAAGTAAGGAAGTGGGGGTAGACTGTAGGTTGGTGGAGTGTTAGGAGTGGGTCAGCATCGGCTATTTCACTGGTGATCTGTGCGTTCTCCTGTATGGATCAATTGCAACATTTATTAAAACCCCCAAACTCCTTAAAGGAATCTCTCTCATCTTTATTAAGAGTCTTAAATGCCATTACATTCTTGGCGCCCAAACGTTTTTCGGCTTCCAACAGCGGATCGGATTCCAAAGGAGAACCAAGTTGTCTGGACGACCCGGGATCAGCGACCGGCCCGTGAACTCCCATCTTCGGAGAAGCGGGGATCTGGTCCTCCTTGGGCTTCCGTGCGCTGTCTGGAAGGACGCACGCCCGGGCGAGAGAGATTTCTTCTTATCTTAATTTTTCGTTGATCTTAATTTTTAAAAGGAAAAAATGTTTGTACATTGTTGCGATGCTTTGCGAACGCAGTACTGTGAGTCGTTTAGAAATAGTTTCGCTTTGATTTAATTGAGGGTTTTGCTGACCTCTTCTCAAACTTTGAGAATATGGGCTCAGCAAAAACTAAGCTTCCTCCTCCGGACAGCCCTGAGTGCCGCTTCATGGGCACCAAGTTTGGCTCGGAAGGTGTACAGTACGTCACTTTCTGGGTTAATAACTGAGGTATTCCTATCGGCGGTAGTTTGGAGCTCTCAGATGTGGAGAAACTTGAGCAGAAATTAATTTCTGAAGAAAAGAAATTGGCGAAGACCATTTTTCATAAAGGTTTAAAGAAAAACATTGGACATCAGAGAAGGGTGTTTCTGTTGTGGCAGGCTGAAGCTGTGTTTCGCGACAGAAAGGCGAATCACAAGGGGGTGAAGAGAAGGTTTGATGGTTCTGGTGTGATGACAAGACGGTGTGAAAATACGTTACTTTTACCCGAACGTAATAAACAGGAAAATCACTGTGTTAGTTGTTCTGCTGTTTCTGCTTCTTTCCCAACTTTCCCTACCGCACCTGACATACAGACTGGCGTCAGACCTTCATTTCCTGAGTTGGCGAATCAAAGATCGTTTGACAGGAGCTTGAGGTATGACCCTGTGCGTCTCAACCAATGGGAGACGGTCACACCGGAGCAGACGGGAAGAGCAGCCAATCCTGACCAGGCACCACAGGCGGAACTCAGTGACGACGGCTGTGTTCAACCAATGGCACCCGTAGTTGAACCGGAAAAGCCACGGGACGAACCGCTCACAGTAAGCGTTACTTTTGGACAGTTTGATCAATCTTCACAGAATGCTATTGAAGTATTGGAGGACTTAAAGCACTGGGGAACTCCAGTCCCCGTTGGGACTCAGCGACTGCTGGATTCGGCCGGACGCTTTTTCTCACGTTGAGCCCCCAAGACCCGCACCAAGGAAGTTGCTCAAGATGATACCCATCCCAGCGCGTCAGAAGTCGTTTCAACCGACCAGGAAGGCCCCACCGCCTCCGGTGAAGAAGAGGGCTTATGCTGACATGGACAACCAAAGAGAGGTCAGTCTTCCTCTAACCTCTGTTGAAAATGTGCATGATATCTGGCGATGCAAGAAGCGGGACTACATCACTGACGAATGCAACAGCGAGCAGAGGCGTGGTTCGTGGACTGAGCGAGCTGATTGACACAGGGGTCAGACTTCAGGTTCCAAACAGACAGGAGATTTCTCCGTTTCACCAGCTATTGGATTTAGAGGTCTGACGCACACACAAACACACACAGACACACGTGTTCACTTTGAAAGTAATGAAATATCTGAATGTGATGATGAAACACATTCTGAAAGTGACAATCAATCAGATTTTAGTGATGATGTTATTGATGAAAATGTTGTTTGTAATGAACAACCTGTTGATGATGGAGAGATTGTTTTTTGTGATGGCAGCAATGAAAATGCTGCAAGTTTAAATGAGATTGCCAGCAATGAAGAACTTGCTTCCTGCACTAACCATTCAGATCAAAGTTCTAACCCTCACACTTTGATTACAGAAGCCATTGCACATTTAGAACAACAACAAATGCCACTGTCAGGTACGTACGCACAACTGACTTCTGATGCGTACAAAGCCTTACCTGTCCTGTCTCTCACTGTCTCAGGTACACCTATAGAATGCATGGTCGATTCTGGCGCAACTCATTCTGTGTTGAAGCACACAGCTCTACGTCCATCGCCAAAACTCAGTGGGAACCATGTCTTCTCAATTTCAGCATCTGGTCAGGTTGTGAAAGAACGATTCAGTTCCCCACTCCGTTGTCAATTGGGAGATGGGCCAGCTTTTAAACATGGATTCTTAATCTCTGAGCAATGTCCTGTGAACTTATTAGGCAGAGATTTAATGTGCAAGCTTAACATTTCTCTTTTTTCGTCACCCCAAGGCATTGAAGTTGTTCCTGCACAGGAGACACAAATCCTGACAGCAGTGAAACACACGCCTCATGATCTCAGACATGCATACCAGTGGAAGCTGTTAACAGGTACCACGACCAAAACTTTCCTCCAGACTGCTCAGAACCTGGTAAGTCCAGCTTCTGTTTTTATGCCAGAGGAGGAACTAAATTGCACAACACATGTTTTTGCAGGACCAGACATAGAATATGAGCAGGCATGGTTCACCTCAGACACAGACACTTTGAACATAACTTCTATTTTGTGGGACACACATACATCAGCAGTGACCATCTGTCTCACACCTGAACAGATGGGATCCATACATTTCCCTATCTAAACCTGAGGGTGAAGAGTGGGAAATGGTATCTGACCTCGTTCATCGCGCTCAGTCAGCTTCTGATTGGGAGCGAGCTGAGAGTGACCGTTCCATCCTCTACTCCAGATCTGCTAAACTTTACAAACGTTCGCTGATCTCCACTGTGCATGTCACCAGGGTGATTCATTTAACTGAAGACCCTGATGAGATGCTTTCTCATGTTTTTCTACATGATGAATTTGCGACCGACGGCTCAGAAATGCACCCTTTGCTCAAAGGGGTTCCGAATGATTTGTGGGGGGAAAATTAACATGATGTGGGGTTAATTAAAGGTTGTACACCCATTAAAATAACACCAAAATCTTCTTTTCGACCCGTACAACGCCAGTACCCGTTGAAACCAGAAGCCGTACGTGAGATCAAACCAGTGTTCGATTCGCTGTTAAAAGCAGGAATCATTGTTGAATGTACTGATTCACCTGTTCATAGTCCGATTTTCCACTGAAGGAAATCAGTGAAAAAGGGGAGGAATGGAGTTTTGTGCAGGATTTGAAACGTGTAAATGCTGCTGTGATGCCGAGGGCATCAGGTTTCCCAAATCCGTGCACTGTGCTAGCGCAAGTGCCCCCTTCAGCTACTTATTTCTCAGTGGTGGACCTCAGTAATGCTTTCTTCAGTGTTCCTGTGGACCCTGACGGCCAGTTTTGGTTTGCTTTTGAGTTGGAAGGGAAAATGTTCACCTTTACTAAACTTCCACAAAGCTACGTTGAAGCTCCCACTATTTTTAACACGGCGTTAAAGGAGAGCTTGGAAGGGCTTGAGCTGTCTCTTGGCTCCGCCCTGATACAGTTTGTTGATGGTCTGATGATTTCTTCTCCGTCTAAGGAACAGTGTGAGAGAGACACTGTTAAGTTGTTGAAGCATTTGCATGCTTGTGGGCACAAAGCCAGCTTATCGAAGCTGCAGTTTGCAAAATCAGAGGTCATTTTTAGGGGTCATGTGGTTTCCAAGGGGTCGAAATTTCTTTTTTCCGAAAGAGTTGCTGCTATTCAGCGGTTGCAGAGACCAGTAACCAAGAAACAGATGGTGTCTTTCTTGGGTTTGACGTCGTATTGCCTGAATTTCATTCTGGACTACGCAGTGTTGGAAAAACCACTCTCTGATTTGATTCATGGCAGGAATATGACAGCCTCTGATGCTGTCCAGTGGACCCCTGAGGCTTTGCGGTCATTTGAGGAGCTTAAGGAAGCTCTGCAAAGCCCCCCCGTTCTGGCTTGGCCAGACACAGGTAAACCATTTATTCAAATGGTTGATGAGGTGAGATGTGATGTCCTCAATCCTGCCAGGTTGCTACCCACAGCGGATGACGGAGACCCTCAAGACTGCCAAAGGGAATTTGAGGTACTGTGTAAACCTCGTCTTGATTTGTCAGACACTCCACTGGAGAATCCAGACATGATTCTCTACGTTGAAGGCACAGCTTTCAGAGATGCCAGGGGTAAAAGCAGAGTGGGTTATTCTGTTTGTTCTGACCATTGTACTTTGTGTGCAGGAAGCCTTTCGTCACATTTTTCTGCCCGGACGGCAGAGTTGGTTGCGTTGACGAAGGCCTGTGAGCTGGCTAAAGATAGAAGCAGTTAATCTCAATCCAGTGACAGAGCAGCTATGCAGTGGGTTTGGTCCACCATTTTGGACTTGCTGTGGAGAGCACATGAACAGTTCTTGAAGTCTTGATGTAAGCCGATTTTTGAATGCTATGACAGGATGCTGGACCTCCTTGATGCGATTTTGTTGCCATCCAAAATTGCTGTTGTGAATTGTGCTGCTCACACAATGTCCAAGGATGCTGTGAGTCTTGGAAATGCTGATACTGCCGCCAAAGCTGCCGCAGTTCAACCGGTGATGACTACCTGTGCTGCGTTTCATCAGCACAGGTAGTCATTAGTTGGGGAGTTAGGAGGGGGGCAGCATTCGGCATTCACTGTGATCTGTGCTGTTCTCCTGTATGATCAATTCAACTTTTATTAAAACCCCCAAACTCTTAAAGGAATCTCTCTCATCTTTATTAAGTCTTAAATGCCATTACACCATATTTTTTAGAAATACATATTGCATTATGAATTCAGGTCCCATAGATCCCAAAAATGTGAATAATTTAAATTCATCTTTATTCAATGCCCCAGCATTTATAAAGAAAACCATTATTCAGGTGAAAAAAAGTCAAAACTACAATTTCAGTTTATGATGGCCGCAGAAACACTGGTGTGTAATTTTTTTTTAATGGGGATATTAAGGTCTGTTAGAAAAATGTCGTTTTAATGGGAGTCAATGGCACAAAAACATGTCCGAGGGACCTTTATGTTACTGTAATGAATATACAATGTTTTAAATCTAGTATGAGAAAAAAATATATATTTCTGTCAAACCCCTCCAAAAATGCACATCTTCGGAAAAAATTGTAAGAATTGCATTAGCGCAACAACAGTTATTCTAAAAATGACACCCGCCTGCGCAAAAAAACGCCCCAGGGACTACTAAGGGTTAAAACCACCTCAGTAGAAGCAAAAACATGTTAGTCACCCGGAAACTGAGCAGCAGCTGGAGCGGAGAGCTGTTGCACGGCAGAAAAGAGCAAAAAGAGGAAATGTATGTAATCGCAGAATATATGTTGAAAGTACTTAAGTTCATGTGTAACTCAGAATCTTTGCTCTCGCCACTTGACCGTTTAATGACACAGAGCCTTCGAACACGTGTTGCCTTTGAATAAAATTTACAAAGACAAAAGATCAATCTTTTCTCTGAGTTCTCTGATCATTTAAGGAATAAGGTCTTACTCAATTTCTAACAGAAGATTCCACAACAATGTTTTGCAACTTTTGGTCTCTGTTTCTACACACCTGAGTCAGATAGTTAGGTCATAAGCAGGACTCAGCAGAACTTGACGGCTTGAAATGAGGACATAACAAAAAGTTGTAGGGCACGATCCCTTGAGAACAAAAGTTTGGCACCTGTAATTTATGGTCAGCAGTAATGGTTCAAGTGACTAAAACGTCTGTTAGTTTCAAATTTATTTTATTTATTACGTGTTGAGATCAATTGATTATTCGGCTTTTTATAAATCACAATGAGACCACCGCATAAAAATACTCATTAAGTAACAAAAAAAAGCCTTTAGCCTTCATTCCCTCAAATCAAACTTTAAAGATTTCTTTTTTTTCTTGACAGCAATAAAATATTAATTTTTCTTCATAGCTTAAAGAGGAACTGTCTGTCCAACAGTAAACCATTGACAACAGCTGCTTGTGTTGGTCCACTCTGGCCAGACATTCTAATCCAGGTCACCTAAAGGTTAGCTGTGCTCCATGAGTCAATGCGAATTGAATAATGTTAAAATCTAGATCACATTTTGGATTAGGTTTTTTTTTTAACCAGTGCATATTTTCTGGTTCCCTATTCATAGTCCATATGGCAAGGGAAGTAAATATTAGTAAACCAGAGAAAGTATTTTAGTTTAGTACAGGAAAACTGTATAGACTCTTTCTTCTTGGAGTGTTTAAGCTTGTTGGTGTCATATTTAGATAGAGCTGTGAGTATAAAACAGCACTGAAAAGCATGTATAAGATATATATATATATATATATATATATATATATATATTATATATATATATATATATATATATATATATATTATAATACACTACCGTTCAAAAGTTTGGGGTCACCCAAACAATTTTGTGTTTTCCATGAAAAGTCACACTTATTCACCACCATACGTTGTGAAATGAATAAAAAATAGAGTCAAGACATTGACAAGGTTAGAAATAATGATTTTTATTTGAAATAAGATTGTTTTTACATCAAACTTTGCTTTCATCAAAGAATCCTCCATTTGCAGCAATTACAGCATTGCAGACCTTTGGCATTCTAGCTGTTAATTTGTTGAGGTAATCTGGAGAAATTGCACCCCACGCTTCTAGAAGCAGCTCCCACAATTTGGATTGGTTGGATGGGCACTTCTTGCGTACCATACGGTCAAGCTGCTCCCACAACAGCTCAACGGGGTTCAAATCTGGTGACTGCGCTGGCCACTCCATTACCGATAGAATACCAGCTGCCTGCTTCTTCTCTAAATAGTTCTTGCACAATTTCGAGGTGTGTTTTGGGTCATTGTCCTGTTGTAGGATGAAATTGGCTCCAATCAAGCGCTGTCCACTGGGTATGGCATGGCGTTGCAAAATGGAGTGATAGCCTTCCTTATTCAGAATCCCTTTTACCCTGTACAAATCTCCCACCTTACCAGCACCAAAGCAACCCCAGACCATCACATTACCTCCACCATGCTTAACAGATGGCGCCAGGCATTCTTCCAGCATCTTTTCAGTTGTTCTGCGTCTCTTTGTGATCCAAACACCTCAAACTTGGATTCATCCGTCCACAGCACTTTTTTCCAGTCTTCCTCTGTCCAATGTCTGTGTTCTTTTGCCCATCTTAATCTTTTTCTTTTATTGGCCAGTCTCAGATATGGCTTTTTCTTTGCCACTCTGCCCTGAAGCCCAGAATCCCGCAGCCGCCTCTTCACTGTAGATGTTGACACTGGTGTTTTGCGGGTACTATTTAATGAAGATGCCAGTTGGGGACCTGTGAGGCGTCTGTTTCTCAAACTAGAGACTCTAATGTACTTATCTTCTTGCTCAGTTGTGCAACGCGGCCTCCCACTTCTTTTTCTACTCTGGTTAGAGCCTGTTTGTGCTGTCCTCTGAAGGGAGTAGTACACACCGTTGTAGGAAATCTTCAATTTCTTAGCAATTTCTCGCATGGAATAGCCTTCATTTCTAAGAACAAGAATAGACTGTCGAGTTTCAGATGAAAGTTCTCTTTTTCTGGCCATTTTGAGCGTTTAATTGACCCCACAAATGTGATGCTCCAGAAACTCAATCTGCTCAAAGGAAGGTCAGTTTTGTAGCTTCTGTACCGAGCTAAACTGTTTTCAGATGTGTGAACATGATTGCACAAGGGTTTTCTAATCATCAATTAGCCTTCTGAGCCAATGAGCAAACACATTGTACCATTAGAACACTGGAGTGATAGTTGCTGGAAATGGGCCTCTATACACCTATGTAGATATTGCACCAAAAACCAGACATTTGCAGCTAGAATAGTCATTTACCACATTAGCAATGTATAGCGTGTGTTTCTTTAAAGTTAAGACTAGTTTAAAGTTATCTTCATTGAAAAGTACAGTGCTTTTCCTTCAAAAATAAGGACATTTCAATGTGACCCCAAACTTTTGAACGGTAGTGTATGTATATATATATATATATATATATATATATATATATATAATTGTTCAGCATGTTGCTAGATCTTATATCTTCCAGATAAAGGTGGCTTTTATTTAGATTTTTGTGCCTGTGTTAAATATTTCCTATTTTAATTTCTATTTTATAGCAAAACCTAAATTTACTAAATTAAGAACAAGTAAAATATTTTATTAAATGGCAACCTAACATGACGTTTTGGTGAGAAATGTATGTCCAGTCATGTTAACGAATGTCCTATTTCTGGGGACACAAATTGGGCTTTTGATGATTTTTCTGAACTCTTTTTTTTTTTTTTTGAAAAAAATGATTATAAAACATGCCTGAATAACTTTAAGAAAACAAAGTTAACTGTAAAAGTTTGAATTTATTGCACATTTTTTGCCAATATTGTCAGCATCAAAAGTATACATACAGGGTCAGATATATACATATGCCTCCAGGGATATTTGGTTTAAAATCCTTTAACACATTCCACCCTGATCATGGGCTTTTGTAGCCATCCAACACATTTCTAGTATAGCATTAGCTGTATAATAGGTCTCTCTTTTGGGCAGAAATGGTCAAGTTCATCCTGTATGGATATTAAACAAATATCAAATAAGGTGAATGTGTAATTTAATATATGTTTGAGAATGTCTAATTAGGGGAGAAATATTTATAATTTCCTTAAATTACCCTGTTTATCAATAAAGTAAGAAAGTAATAGTAAACACAGATTATTTTATGTCACATATAGAGCTGTGACTATAAAACAGCACTGTAAAGCTTGTATAAGAAATGAAAATATTATTAATATTATAATATTATTTAAAGATTAAAACTGAATTCTAAAAGTCTGAGTTTTGTGTTCCATCTTTGCAATAGTTGGAAACTTATACATTTTCTTTCTCTTGATGATTCATTGGTTCAAAATTAAACACCAGTGAAGTCTCTCTTTTATGCAAATAGCTTGTAACTTCAGTGCTTCCATGTTAGTATAGTATATGAACAATATCACCAAATATACATCACCAAGCTAAAATATTTGAATGTTTTATCAAATTAGCTTAGGAAAGTCAACTATATTACAACGACTTGACTGGATAAGTGATAGTGAACATTTTAATTTTACTCATTTTCTGTTACTAGAGATTTAACAGTACACGTTTTCATACTTAAACTATCCAGCCGGTATGGTGAGCATGTATACCAAATTAAGAGTATATAATATGTGCAACACAAAGTAGTGCAAGTTTAAAAACACCAAGACAAACAAAAAGGACTACATTCAACCCTGCTATTCTGGAATATAAAGGTTTTTCAGGCATCTTCAGTGGAGAGAGAAAGGTGAGCTGAAACAAAACTTTATCTCATTTTTTAACAAGACTGAACTGAATGACTCCCATTAAACAATGTAAATCTGAATGTAAACATTACTGATACTGCAGAAAAATCAGCTGACATCCAACTGGCTACTAGTGGCATCTAATCAGTCCAAACTCTTTTTAAAGTGCAAGTCGGAGTAAACTCGTTGATGAGGAAAATGTTCTTAAAAGCTCAACATGATGCAATCAGATACAGCTGGAACATCAGAAATATCAAAACAGCTCCCAAGTTTACATGTTTTATTCTTAATTATAACGGCACAGTAATATTTAATAACATCTATGTATCAAAAGTGATCATTTTCAAGAGTTTATATCATTGTATATTCTAGCTGTTCAGGTACTCGTTATGCCTTCTTATCCTACTTTATCCATTGAAAAAGATCCCGCTACATCTCCATTCAGCTTTATACTTTCCACTTTTTTATATTTTAGAATATAAATAAGATGAAATTACTTTCAGAAAATAAAAAAGTATTTCTTTGTTTAGTGATGACATAAATAATGATATATTTACATATCTTAATTTAAGCTTTCTGAAATTGTGCTGAAATTTTAAATCTGAATACCTACCAAACTTTGATTTTTGTATACCTTGTCACCCCAAGCAGTTCGACTGTATTTTTATTTTTCAGAGCAAAATCAGGCATCTATTTTAACCTGAATAAGGCTGCAGCTGCCTTATTGTGACTGCAGATACTTCATATTTTATCTTTGCGCAACCACAAGATTGCAATGTGGTTTTGCAATGATTAACAGGATGCACAAAAGTCTGGTAGGAACCAGCAATATCTGTCTAGATAAATCGGTTATATCAAACTATATAAAATGTATTTTGTCTAGAAACACACTAAACTGTACATATAGGGAATAACATTTTGCTTTAGAAGGTTGACTGGATTTGAATTCAAGGAAATAACTAAACCATAAAAAGAAGATTACTGCTCACTTTGCATTTATAGGAGCTATAAAAGAAAAGTTGGAGCTGTTCTCGTTTCTGACCTCCATTATGGCAATAACGATGAGGATCAGTTAATCATTAAACAACAGGGAGACAAAAAGTGTAAAGCAAACCAGCAACATTTTCTGTTTTCTGTTCCAGACTAACAAGCATCAAGCACCTCTAAAATATTTGGTTATTATTCATCACAGTAAAAGGTTTCAGCAGGATTTGCCTACGTCCAGGCAGTCACCCTGGTTGGTTTCAGCTGTACGTAAGCATCATAGTAGAGTGGGCATAATGCAGATTAATTATTGTTCACCCTGATGTCAGCGTAGGTTGATGAGGGGTTGTCTAATCTCTGCTGTGCTTGCCCATTTTTCTTTCTTTTAGTGAACTTGACGTCTGTGTAGTTCAGCTCCTGTATGGTTAAAAAAAGAGAGGAGAATAATTTAAAAGTGATCATAGTTGAATATTAAAAACAGACTGCACAGTGTTATGGCTGCATAAAATATAACTGACCAAATTCCTCAAACAAGCATCGAATGAAATACCCCTCAGATTTCATGATCCACGTTTTTTTTTTAACTTGTTTAAAGTCCAGTATTTTGTGCAATGATAAAATCCTAATTACCTCTGACAGATGAAGAGTAAACTTCTGTTATTCCTCCAACACAAAATAAACCATCTGTCTTTATAGAACAACAGTTTATGATTTACTCTACTCTGCTAAACAATGACTCTATAAACATTAAAATAGACTTTAATCTTCTTTTCGTGTCACAAACCACGCTTTGTAACTGGATGTAAACAATTTACTGATTAGATTTAGATGTATTTCATCATCCCTTCTAATCAGATGGGTATATGTGTTTTGAATACACACGTATTTTCCTTTTCCCTCACCTCAAGATTCACCAGGTTTAACTGTCAAGTCATTCCTCTATGATCTCAAGGTTTTTGTTATTAAATATGTTAAAGTGTTCAATTAATTTTAATCGAGCATATTTGTAGTGCTTGGGTGCCAGAGGAAAAAAAATATATAACAAACCATAGTAAAATATCGCACTTAAGTGTTGATAAAATGTTGTATCTCCGTTCTTGAATTGGAAAAAACGATTGTTTTAAGTCCAGAAAGAAACTATAACTTGTTTTACTTTGTTCTGAGTCTAACAATGTTTAGAAATGTTATAAAAATGATAATTTCTCATTACATGTGATAGTATGTTGTGCATATATCAGTTATGAGAACAATAGTTTATCACAGCTGATGAACTGGTATTCTCTTTGTGATTTAAAGCCTCATGTCCTCTTTAAAATCTTTGTCACCACTCCAAGAACATCCCTATTTCTGCACCTTCAGGCTGGAAATCACTGATAAAAGCATTAAATTAAATACCAGACAGATATCAATACATTTTTATAGTAACTTCCCAAAAAATATATACCCCATTAGATATGTATGTAACCTAAAATAGAAGATGTACCTCCAGGTTTTGAACAGCTTTGCACCATTATGCGGAAAAGTGCAAAACTACTAAAATACTCCGTTTTACCATAGAAACTCTACAGGTAATAGATTTTCTCTGTCTGTTTTTCCTTCCCTATAATGACACACTAGTATTGAAGCCTCTTTGTTTCGATCATTTTTTTGCTGGATTCATCCGTTCCATGTTCTACTACATTGTCTGTTTCCATGCCTGTGGTTCTGATTAGGTTTTTTCTTCTTTTTTTTTTTGCATTAATCCTTTATGAAATGCCTCACTTAAGCGGCTACCTGTGTCATGGCTCTCGTTCTTCCACATGACACAATACTGGACTCTTACAAAAGGCATACAGTTCAATGATTGTGTCAGACTGTCATTAATCTAAACAAACTGATATTCTATAATAGTTGCTACTGTTTTGATAATATGTACTTTAGCTACATTAACACAGTTTTAAGTTTGAAAGACTATGTTCTTAAGGTAATGCTCAAAGTTTTTAAACTGCTAATATCATTTCCAACTGTAACATACATTGATATAAAGATTATATTTTATTTGGAAATTTAATAGAATTGTTCATCTTTACCTCACCACTGTTTGCACCATTATCTCGTCTGTTCCCACCTGTAAATTGGTCAAATAAATGTAAATTAAATAAAAACACCAAATATTACAGAATTCTTCAACAGACATACACAACAGTTAAACACTGACCTGTTATGTTTTCCCCCCGATGTTTTCTGTTTATAAAAAAACATAAAATAATAAATATAATTAGAGAAATATGTAAAAAAAAAAAAATTACCGTTAAATCAATTAAAAATGGCAAACACTGTATGAATATTATTTTACAATTATCTTTAATGCTTTGAGATACAAGTAACAGCAAATACAGTGAAACCCATGGATATAAAGACAAAAGTAAAGCAGTGCATTGACAAGATGGGGATTATGACATTTTGTTCACATTTTTAATAAATAACCTAACACATTTTTAACTTAATTGTTATTAACAATATAAGGCTGATTTGATTTTCAAAGCAATTTTCCACTTACTTTTTTTAAGTATGTAGTACACTCCAAAAACAATGACAGAAGTGACTACTAAACATGCAACTACTATTCCCGCGATGGCTCCAGGGGATAGGGCGCTTCCTAGAGAGACTTAAAAAAGAAAACCATGTTTACATTGCATAACTGAAAAGTTACAGAATACAGAGCTGAGAAAATGATGAGCTCTTCAAGTACCATGATCATGACCAAACTAAACATACAGTGCAGAAGACTTACCCTTTTAACTATAAGCTATTAACAAAAGAGGCTTATTTACTCCTAATAAGGATTGTTAATTGGTAATGGTTGTCACCCACAGCCACACTGTTTGTGAATTATACATTTTTGAATTAATTTAATTTTCATTTAAAAAAATTTAACTTTCCTCCAAGTACCACTAAGGAGAGCTTGAGTACCACTGGTGGTACACGTACCACAGTTTGAGAATCATGGGTCTAGTTTTATCAGCTTTCCAGGGTGGGCACTGCCCCCAAATGGCCGCCCATGGCGCTGTGCCTGCAGCCCTCCCCTCCCCACACAACTCCGGCAGAGTAGCAAGAAGCTCTTATGATTATCCTAGGCTAAGAGTGTGGACTTCATCTTTGGAATCAAACTTAGGCTGAGAAACATCTGTTATCTTTGGGCAAATCACTTCACAGAGGACTGATTTCTCAATAAAAGCCTTTTTAATAGTAGATTAATGAGCAGAATGGCCCTAAAGGCAAGCCCACTCCATCGGACCCTGCACAGGTAAGAACTGTGACTCACAATATTGTGTTAGCATTTGCAACTCCGACCTTAAAACATAGCTTCATATTTATTTGAATTTATGATTTCAATGCAAAACGTAGCTTCATAGTTAATATTTAAAAAAGGGTGCCAAGGAGGTTAAATATTACAAAGCTAACGTGTCTTATAAAAGCCTCTGAATTCTCTGTTTCATCAGAAACCGCACTTTCAGGGTCAGATATCCGATCATTTGCGTATGGTCTTACAATCTCCCCTGTTGCCATTATTCACAAATACTAAAATTCGACGCACTGAAAACTTCTGTAAACAATATCTAAGTCCGACTCCACTTGCATGCTGTGATAAAGGTTGGTATATGACTTGCTTAATGGGGAGTTTTGAAAAAGGTAGGAGGGTCTTAAAAAGGCCCAGGCGAATATCCAGTTATCAAATGTGGAAGTGATGAGAAGGCAAATTTCTTTAAGGTGGATTTGGATATATGCCGGATTTTCAGAATGATTTAGGCAAACAATTTTGAGTGTGCTATAGAATGGTACTGTGTGCCTGAAAGAAGCATAATGTCCCCCCTTTAATAGCAGCTAGATTTTTAAAATGAAAAAGCATTCCTGCTAATCCATTTTAGTTTGATTTATTTTACATATGAATGCTTCCATAATGCAAGTGATTGTTTTAAGTGCTAGCTTGTGTTAGCTCTGTGACATTATGTGTTTTAATACTGATTTTATGAGTTTTTACAAACAAATAAATAACAAATCACATAAACACAATTGAAACACACGTCATTAGTAATCATTTAAACTGAGGCAAGGCATATGTGTCTTTTAGCTTGTAAGGCAAAATGGACCAGAAAATTACTTTTATTGCTCACTTGATGTTCTTTAATTTATTTTTTCATCAGGGGATCCATGGGCTGACTGGAAGGGAAGAAGACTTAGGCTTCCCATCAACATTATAAGAAGACTGCTGACTTAAAAACAACAGAACTGTTGTAACATAACTATTAAGCTTCATCGTTACTGCCCATTGATGAAGTAGTTTGATTTGTTTTTGCTTTGAAAAAGGCTGCACCAAACAAATCTTTATCATTTTTAGAAAGAGAATGTAGTTAAAGATAGAGAAGCATCTGAGGTGGTGGAGATGATGTAGGTGAGAGAAAATGTTGACACCTACTGTCTATTCATTTCAGGATAGAGTAGAGACCTTTGTCGCTAATGGAATAAAAAACTGAGTGGCAGTATTACATTCACTATAGTTCACAGTAGAATTTGTTACGTTATTACATCTACACCCATAGCATGCCAAAATTCTGCATGCAGTGGGCAAATAAATATTTGATACACTATTTTGTGTAATTTCAGTAAGTCTTCATGGATTAACCTGGGTTCCCCTGATGATTCAGACGATGTTGCTTTCCATGAATGAACTCACTGGACAGCACACAATCAAACACCCATGTCAAACACTCATACAACTTTACTTTAAATTAAGATTTGGTCTTTACTTTGTGAGCATGGGATAATGGATGGAGGACCTTGGTAATTTTGGAACTCTGGATATGGCCTTGCTTGACAGTTACCTGGGGCTGCTCTTATCTGGCTGCATACCCCTCAGAAAGTAGGCAGTTGTGCCCCTGCTCATGCTGTCAGTAAACCTTTCTCAAAAATATAACCTGGCCAAAAATTTTGAAAACCCTGCATTGTTTCTTTTGTTCTTCACAGTTATGTACTACTTGGCTTTGGTCTGTAATTTTTTAATTTTTTTTTTAAATTCAAGATTATATCTACGCCAATTATCCTTGAAGGGTTGCAGGGGTCTGGTGCCTATCTTTAGCGGTCAACACGGTAGAGGCGGGGTACACCATGCACAAGTTGCCAGTCCATCGCAAGGCAACACGGACACAGTTTGCCAAAAGTCCAACAAGTCTGCAAAAATGAGCAACTGGTAAAAGTATTTCTGAACTACTTGGGAGAAATTCGAACTAGTAGGGGCAAAATGTATAACTACTGCAGTGTAGTCGCTTAATAGTTGGCATACACAACAGTTGATATCAAGAATGTGGAGTTTTTACAATATATTTTGCAATATAGGACAAACAACCATGTACATACACATTCACACCTAAAGGAAATTTAGAGAGACCCATTTACAAAACGGTCATGTTTTTGGACTATGGGAGGAAGCTGGAACACCCAGAGGGAACCCACACATTCACAGGGAGAACATGCAAACTCCATGCAAAAAGACCCCAGGACAGGATTCGAACCCAGGACCTTCTTGCTGCCAGGCAACATTACTAAAAACTGCACCACTGTGAAGAAAAAAAAAGAGGAATTTTTTTTTTCAAGTTTGTGACTGTGATGTAGCTTACCCACTATTTGGATAACGGCAGGTTGGGATGTTTGATATATTAATGTTTTGTTGTTAAAGGCCTGGCAGCTGTAGCTTCCACTCTGATTTCTCTGAACATTGTCGAGTTTGAGCTCAGATCCAGAACCAAGCAGAACAGTTTTATTCAGGAACCACTGAAATGTGGCAGAAGGTCTTGACTCAGCAGTGCAAGACAGATGTATATTTGACCCTTCCTCATGTTTTTCAGATGGTGAAACTATTTTCACTTTTTCTGGGCCGTCTGTAATTGTAGAAAACAGTTATTTCTGATGAATTCTTCGGATAAACATCATAACTAGCTTTTTTAGTATAGTGTTAGTTTAACAGTTTCATGAAGACAAATATTACAACATGTAAGGCAAGTCCACATTAAAAGTTTGTTGCATCCCCAATGTCAGTACGGATATTATTTTGTATTCAACTGATGTTTTCTAAATGTGTTTTACTTAATCTGATTTTAAACTGTTATATTTTCACAAATTATGTAGAAATGCCACAAAAAGCCATTCAACCTCTGTTAGACGTGCCAATTTCTTCCATTTCCAAAGGACGTTATTATATAAGGATAAATAACTTACAGCTGACAGAGAGGTAAACTTGATTACTGCTGGCACTGCTGACAGGATTGGAGACATCACAGTTATATGATCCATGATCATAGCGGGTCACATTGACTATAGTAAGTGTTGATCCTCCATCAGTGATCTGAACTCTGTCACTGGTCGTAACCTCAGAACCGTCTTTCATCCAGCGGTAGGAGAGAGAAGATCCAGATGAGGAGCAGAAGAAACTGACAGAACCTTTAAACTCAATCAAGTGGGGATCTTCTGGAGTAACCTTTACATTAGAGACTGGCTCTGTGGGTGAAAAGCACAAAGAGATTAAATAAAAAATACATAGCATTCAATGATAAAGATACATTATGCTTAATTTGGAGAGCTTTATATTTACTCTTAAGGATATGTATATACCACTCTTTCCAAGACACACTGTGGCAGCATATTGGGGTAAAATTCCCAGCACAGCATGTCTTATGAATGTTTTATGGTGGCATGGCGTTACAGGAATTTTGCGGCATTCATGCCAGCAAGGTTGGTAGTAATATTAATAAAATCTTGCTGCAACGCTGGTCTTATGAATGAAACTATTACATCGTGCCGCAACAGAGGCTGGTGTCATGATTATGTGCTGAATGGGTAGTGAGCCCTGGCCAGCAACAGAATGTAAAATGCAAGTAAGCATGGGGAGTTCATTTAGCGTTTCTAAAATGCATCGGCTGAAATGGCAAGTTGCACTGATGCTTTGGTCTGGGAGGTTCTGGTTTTAAAGCTAAAGAGGAGATTGCCAGACAGTTCACAGGGACTGTGAAGGACAGCCACCTTATGGAAAGGCTCGCAAAAAGACCTGAGCAGCAGGGCTTCAATCAGGATAAAATCCATCTATTTTTATTTTATTTTTTTAAACCATGTACTGGCTGGCAGTGTGGCACTCAGAATTGATGTCCGAGGACCAAGTAAAAACCCAGCAGATTTACTTTCTGAATTGCCTTTTACTATTGTACTTTATATATACACATTATAAATCTTTAGAGATTGATGTGGGTTTTATTTTCTGATGTTATGGAAACAGAGATGAAAAGTAAGGGGGAGGAAAGAAAGAAGATGAATAAAAGAGAGGTAGGAAACAAAAAAAGAGAGTGTGAGTTGATAATACAAGAGGAAAGAGAACAAAGAACATAATAAAAGATCCCAGTCTGCATCCACAGCCGCAGAACGGCAGAGAAGGGGAAATAAAAAAATAAAAAAACAAATAAGGAGCAACATTGACAAAACAAACTAAACAATGTGAACTAATTACTATACAACCATAACACACAGATATGGCTAAATAAATAAAACATCCTTGAAAGCTCGTGGTACCAAATACTTTTTTTTTATCGGGTGGCTGTTTTTTTGTTTAGAAATCTGAAAGCTGTCCATCATTTTTACTGATTAGTATTACATCTCTGATCACTCAAATGTGCAAAGTACTATTTTATGATGTGTGTCGCTAACTTATTTACTGAAGGTACATTTAAGCAGATGGTGAGTATAGATTAGTAACTTACTACTAACAGTGATGTTTACTGGATCACTGAGCTTAGAACTGACAGGGTTAGACACATTACAACTGTATGGTCCCTGGTCATAGTGGGTCACATTGACTATTGTCAGATGGGACCCGGATCCTTCATTAGTAATCTGAACTCTGTCACTGGCTGTGATCTCAGAGCCGTCTTTCATCCAGATGAAGGAGAGAGAAAATCCAGAAGAGGAGCAAAACAGATGGAGCGAGCTGTTGAACTCAACCAAGTCAGCACTTAGTGGGGAGACAGTTACATCAGAGACTGGTTCTGTTGGAGGAAACAAAAAAGCTGTCATTGCACAAAACAGACAACAAACTCTACTGCAATCATGGTGTTGTTTAGTAGAAATCTTAACATTATGGTAAGAGATGTAAGATTTTGACAGAAAGGATTTGTGTCTTAATAATGCTAGAAATTAATTTAATCCCTAAATAACCAGATCAAGCTTTCTAATTTTCACTTAAAGTGACAGGCACTTTATGACACTTTTCCAGAATTTATTTACAAGGCTAAAACATATATTTGCAACCAATTCTATTTTGAATACATATGTGAAGTTTTTATACTGATATTTAAAAGAGCATGGGGCAGGATGAAGAAATGAAACTCACGAGTGACGCGGTCGGTGCTGCAAGTAACTGCAGCCACCGGCATGGGAGGATGCATTAACTCTTTAAAAAAGAAAAAGAAAGAAAGAAACAGTGACATACTGCCACACCACTGCTTATATACCGGTACTATGAAAAGCGGCACCATGTCGAGCAACAAAATACATAAAATCTACCTTTGGTCCAGGTGGGCAAAAACGCCTCTACAGATTCTTTGGGAACATGTAGATTTCTCAGGGGGAACAGACAATCCAATAGGGAACTGAATCGAATGCAGCATAGGTAGATACGTTACTACAAAAACAACAGCATTAGCTGCTAAAGTAGCATTTCTGCTTACAGCTTGGGTTGTATAGGCCATAAGGTGAACCCCAAAAATGTCTTTAGAAAATGAATCTCGTTCCAACCTCTGGCATCTACAAACTGTTTACATCATAAAATAAATATGTTCGTACTGAGTTCAAAAGTAACGGTTGTCCCTTCTATAATATGATTGACGTTTTAATTCAGGACTAGTTTTCACTGTAGTGAGAAACGAGTAACACAGCTGCTACATACCTGATTTAGACCAATGTGGTTGCAGAGTTTAACTGGTGTGATGATGTATGCGGACATGGAGAAAGCTGCATGCAGGGTGAAAATATATCTAAAACTTTTACAAAACCGAGTAAACATGTATGTAGAATGTGTTATATGCATTTAACTTCAATGAAACATGAACACGAGATTCATAGTTGCGCTATGGAATATGTACGGGAACGCCATAACTGACGGTGACTATGTCCCTAAAACATTAATCATAAAAAAATGCACTGTAACAGAAGGAGAACTTTTACTTTTGAACTCAGTACGAACATATTTATTTTATGAAGTTAACTGTTTGTAGATGCCAAAGGTCGAAACGAGATGAAACAAAAACCGGGTCTAGTAGGTCCAATATGACATAACTCTAATGAACCTAGTGTTTGTTTCTCTAAACATTCAGTGGTACACAGCAGCTGTTGCATTCTTACAGAGATTGGTGCAGCACATTAGGTCTCTCAAGTCATTAGGCCTACTGAGGTCATATCATTGTCATATAAAGCTCTAAACATGACCTACAATGTTTCTTACTTGGTCAATACGAAAGGAGCCATGTCAGCATCTGTTTTCTGTCCCAGATCTAGTTGAAGCAGCTTCCATTCATCAATCACGTATCCGAAATATATCTGGGTGCCTGTCAGACTTTTATGATATTTTGCTTTTGACTCACGAGATGCCGCTAATAAAACCTTCTTCTTCTTAGTATCACTTTTAGTGTGCTTTGATTGGTGTCTGGTTGTTTGCCGTTTGTAGGAGAATCCATTCCCACAATTCAATGACCTACTGTCCTAGTCGCAACTATCTTCTTCGTGTTTTGAAGGTGAGCTGCCGAGAACACGCAAGCAGTGTAGACTTACGTCACACCAGTGAGACAACGCAGGAAATTTGTGCCCGAATTACAACACGTTTTGCTGCATACAGCCTGTTCAAGAAAATGGAACGATATGTGGTTGGACCCATTTTTTTTGTGGTTTATAGTGCTTCATTACTCAATACCATAAAAAACTAGACATTCACGTTTAGTTTTTTAAGAAATCTGGCCCCATGCTCCAGCAATTTTAAATGGACTAACATCTGATGTGTGATCTGATATGTATTTTTGGTTAGAAACACTACACACATTACACACATCAACAGAAAACCTTATTTCATTTAGCAAAAACTAGGTATGGATTTACTTAATAATCTCAATATACATTAGTATATTTGAATGTACGTAGCAAGAGGAATTCTTGTGCTGCCATTTCCTACTTACTCATTACAAGATACTTTTACCCACATCAACAGAAAACCTTATCATATAGATCTAAGTAAAAATACAACTTCCCATATTCCTGAGCCTTTCTAATAAAATCTTAAGTTTGTTTTCCTCTTTTTTATTGTGGCCAATTTAATCTTAATTGCTTTAAAATTAAGCTGTTTTCCACAAACTGAAAAATGTTGTAGACCATATTTGATTAATTTCTTCATTCTTGTTACTACAAAATAAATGTAAAACAATCGAAAGCTCTGGATAATACAGTTCTCATTTGTGGATGGATGAATGGACAGATAAAAAAGATAAGAGTGAAAAAAAGATTACTTGTGGAACTTTAAAGACTGAAACATGTTAATTATACATTGACTTTAAACATATATAAAACAGACAACAGACTCTACAGCAATCTTGAAGTAATTATTAGAAATCTTAACATTTTGTGAAGTGATATAAAATTAGAAGTGTATACATTTGTTTCTTATTTATGCTAGAATAAACTTTAACCCCTAAATAAGATGATCAAACTTTCTGAAATTCATTTGAAGTGACAAGTGCTTTATACTACTTTTCCAGAATCTATTTACAATGCCAAAAATGTAGGTTTGAAACCAGCATTTATAAAAATCTGTGACCATCTGGGATTTGTTGTTTCAATGTTCAGCACTGTTTCAAGATTGTTGTGTATAAAGTGCTTTATAAATAAAGTGTATTGGATTGGATATACTCACCATATACTGTCAGTGTGGTGCCTCCGTTTTCTTCATTCTCACCCTCTATCGTGCTAACTGTGTAATCTCCACTGTCACTGAGTTTCAGATTCCTGAGTTCCAGAGATGCAGTAGATATAAAGAGGGTGATTCTGCCTTGATATGCTGGGTAAGTAATATTTCCACTACTCTGAGAGATAACTATATTTTTCACTAACAGATCATCAGAAACAAATGCCCAGGTTATGGTAAATGGTGTTTCAGTTGGGTTCAGGTTTGTTCTGAACAGTACTGTTCCTCCAACAGAGGCATTCAGAGGACCATCTGGTAGCAGACCGGATCCATTAGATAAACCTGTAAGACACAATTTATTACATTATTGTGTATGTTAATTGGTTACATAGGCTTTTGCATAATATCCTTTCTCTTTCTCAAAATCAGTATGGCTGGCTAGTAATGCTTCTTTGTTTCTTCTCCTTGATTTAATATTGCTTTTGTTAATTTAATACAACCTAGTTTCTGCAAGCTGCACATCTGGGAAAAATGTAAGTTAAAGGTTTGATGTATTTATAAAACATTCACACCTATAATCTGGAGTCAAAAGAACACGGAAGTAACGTTTTCCTTGACTTTATTGGATTAGGCTGGAACAAAGTTTGTTACATTATTAAAATGGCACAAAAAAAGGTCCTAGAACAATTCTGGATAAGAACGCAAGATTACATCCAAAATTAAAAAGTAAAATACTTGATCTACAAGATAAATCTTGTAGCTCATTTTGAGTTTTATTGCTATATTGAGCTTTGTAAGGATAATGTTCACCTACTTATTAAAAGATACAAAAACTGATTGAGGTTTAAATTGATTTCGAAATCATTTTATACAAGAATCTTACCTGTAAAAGCTACAGCCACGATAAAAAGCAGTTGTAGCATGGCCTTGATTTAAATCAGGAGGTGTGAGTGTGAGTAAAGCTCAGTGTTCGAACTAAAAGTTAGAAAAGCATTGTAATGAATGCCAGTAAAACGCTAGTGTAACTTAGTTAGACCCGCCTTGGAAAAAAAAATCTACAGCAGGTTTCACTTGAGTTATAAGTTTTCAGATGGCTCCCTCCTGTGGCGAATATATTATTTCATCTATAAACATAAAAGTTTACTGTAGATATTGGACCATTTAAAAAAAGGACAAAGAAAATTTAATAATTTAATCAATTTAACAATCATCACATATGACTTACATCTTATTTGATATATTTAACAAGTAGATATTTAATCCCTCTTCATTGTGCTTTATTTTTTCAGATTTTATGGCTGTATTAGCCAGCTCCATGTTAAATTTTATGTATCCATGGATGGATAGAAACAGGATTGTACATCAATCAATATTCAAACAAGCTTAACAGAGAATTCTAATTATGCTATCACACATAAAGCTCTTAAATCCATATTGTTTTTGTTTTTTCAGAGTCATAAATCATGATTTTCAAACTAGATTTAAACAATTGCGGTTGATGTTTTAAGAAAAAAAAGCTATGTCCTGCTGGTTCTTTTAAATATTATCGGCAGGTAATTTAAGTCTGCTGCTCATCTGAAACTTTAAAGTGCAACTCACCCCAAAATCAACTCTTTTTTGTTGATAAACTGTATAAATGAGTCTATAATGGCACTGTCTACATGTCTGTCATTATATTATATATTTTAGTACTTTTTCGTGAAAATATAAATTTTGTACCAAAAACTGTTTAATTCCCCCAGCTGGTTAAACAATTAAATCGCACTGGAATTCACTAGAATTGGAATCTTGCATTACTAACGGCTCAGCTTGGGTCTCTGACGTAGGCTTTGATTAGTGATGACAGCAGTCTGGCCGTGGTGGGGTATATAAAATGAGTGGTCTCGGCCACACCTCTGTAGCGAGGTGCCATGAACTGCCTGCAGCACAGAAGGATTTATGCTGCGTTCAGACCGCAGGCTTTGTCAGCTTCTAGCAAAGCTCATAAAGCGACTTGTTTGATGCATATACACAGAAGATACATTTTTAAGCTGAAGCTTGCAAAGCTCGTAGGCGGGCCTTTCTCTGCTGGGTATTTTAAACACGGATCATGGTTGGCTAGGCAGTGTCGAAGTCGGGCAATGTCACCACAGTGAGTCGCTCTGATTGGTTGCCATGCGTTTTTTTTTGGTTTTTTTTTTTTTGTTTTTCCCTCGTATTTGTCCTTTCTGTTGAAGTTCCCTTGGACCGAAGGAAACTATATACATGAGTTACTGTAGCCGCGACATGTCTATGGTAATATTTATAAATTACAGTTTTGTCCCCACCACTTAAGGCCTTGATGTTTTGTTTGTTTTTTTGTTTGTTTGTTTTTTAAACAGTGCATCCACCAGCACAACTTCCACTCAGTCACCATCCAAACTGCCTGGTATTCCACAGTCTTATACAGTTTCTTTATGCGTGAATCCTATAGTCTTCTTTGTAGATATTGATTCAATAAAGACTTGCATTCAAAACTGGCTAGTTTCAACAGCAAACTCTTATCTCTTTAATGCAACATGTTCTAGTTATGCTGTGCCACCAGATCCATGCATCCCAGAGGCAAGACGGACATAGCACGGTTTTTGGACCATTTCCACACATTTTGCGATTGGTTTGTCTTCAAAGCCGTATAAAAATAAATATAGCATTTGTTGTACATGGAGTTGAAACAGACATAGTAATTAGTGATTCTGAGTATAGCTTAGTCGTCTTATTTAGATGCCTTTTTTCATTTTAAAACTCTGAAAAGGTTGAGTACGATGCCCAAATCTGGGCGCTCATGAAACCTGTGCATGGATTCAAAATATGCATGTTTTATTAATGAGGGTACATATTCTTAAACCTCATAATAATTTCTGCACCTGACCCCTGCCAGTCTCCGTGTAGAGATGAAGGGAAGATAGTGTTTTTATGATTTTATTCCTCTCGTCTGTCAAAATTGTGTTGATTGCGCTGAATCTCCTCTCGCACTCTGCTGTGGAAACGGAACCTGTAAACTGCAGCCATCATTTTTTGAAGGTGTTCGCCTATGTTGTTTATGTCCTTCAGCAGAAGTACAGGGGTTGAAGATTCACATGAAGGGAAATTTACTCTGTTGGACCAGCAGGAGGAACAAAAAACGTATCCCCCCCAGAGATAAGAAATGAAGGACCAGAGGGGGGGACATCACAAGCAGAGGGGGGGATCCCCCCAGCAAATCGAACCATGGTGATTAATACACATATTTGTTGTTTATATTTACAGATAACCACACACACCCTTTTTACATTGTGGACGAATGAGTAGGACGACACAGCTAGATCTGGTCAGCTCATTTAATCAGCACCAACTGAGCAACACAACAACGGTAAGTGAGAGCAGTTGAAACATTCGCGCCACAACCAACTTGAACGTTTTCAAATCCAAACATAACGTTTTTAAATATAAACATCTCGTTGTCTGGGTGTGAGTAGAGCCCCCTAGTGGTCTGCCACAACATACATTTAAATATAATTCAGTCACATCTCTACCTATGCTGTTCATCCTGTTTATGCCATCTGCCACCTCCTTCATTAAACTTATTTGAACTACATCACTGTGGGGAACCATTCCTTCTGACTGAGGACGACTTAGTTGAAGCGTGATCGGCAATCAGTGTAATCAGCATGTCCAGAAGGTATAAACGACTTTTGCCCACTGTAGTATCAGTTTTGAGGTTGCCTGAACTAAAGCTAAGCTACGAATAGCAAGGTAAACGTTACCAAAGCAACGCTTAGGCACACTGACCCGGTAAATCTTTGTTATGGAGTAATGTGAGGTTAGAGACTTACGTACATTCTTCACTTTTTGTCAGAAATCAAATTTGGTAAAGTAACCATGAGCTCTGCTAATGTTGAAACATGCAGAGGCCCAGATCACACACCATGCACTAGCAGGCCATGAGCAGGCTAGCTGTTTCATGCTTTGTTTGCTTAAATAAAATGTAACAAGAAGATGATATTAAATCCCGACTTCCAGTGTAGATAATCAGTGAAGGTGAGATGTAATAGAAGTCTTTGACTTCAATCTACTCCTTTTCTAGTATTATATTGAATGGACTTTGTTTTAAATTTATTAATTCTCGTCTATTTCCTTTGTTCTTGTTTACGAAGGTACATTTATTATTTAGTGATTATTATTGTTGTTTTTATTTTTCTTGGTTTATTGTTTTGGCGTTTGATTTTTTCGGGCTTGTGTTCGAAATAAAGATATAATTCAATTAAGTGATAGGAGTAACAAGACTGGCTTGGCTTGTTTATTTTTTGATAGGGTAAGATAATAATGAAAAGACAGGGGAGAAGATATATGACTTTGTTGTCAAAGGAGGTAGATCAGAAAAAGATCAGACAGACAGATATACAGAAGTCAGCTCTGGCATCAGCAGTCCTGGCAGCTCCCATCCTGGGACTAGTCAGAATGAATATCGAGCAGAACCCTGCCCATCATCACCAGGTCAGAGAATCTACAGAGGCAGTAGTTAAGTAATTTTAAGTTTAAGATATTTCGATATTAGATATTACTTTGATTGCTGCTCCAATTTTAGATATAATTAATCTATCCTTAGTCAATGGATATGTACCACAGCCGTTTAAGATTGCTGTAATTTAACCTCTACTTAAGAAACCATCTCTTGATCAAAATGACTTAAGTAACTAGATATCGATATCTAATCTTCCCTTCTTATCTAAAATTCTTGAGAAAATAGTTGCACATCAGATGTGTGAGCATTTAAACAATAATGAGCTGTTTGAGAAGTTTCAGTCATGCTTTAGAGCTCATCATAGCACTGAAACAGCTCTGGTGAAGGTTACTAATGATATTCTCATAGCCTCAGACAATGGACTGGAGACCATTCTGGTCCTTTTAGATCTCAGTGCTGCCTTTGACACTGTTGATCACAATATTCTTATAGAAAGGCTTCAAAGTGTCGGTATAACAGGTACAGCACTGGGCTGGTTTAAATCTTATTTGTCCAACAGATTTCAGTTTGTTCAGGTAAACAATAGATCTTCCTCGACCTCAATAGTTACTTGCGGAGTACCACAGGGTTCAGTGCTTGGGCCGATTCTCTTTACTATATATATGCTTCCTATTGGTAAAATAATTAGGCAGCATGGGATAAAATTCCATAGTTACACAGATGATACACAGCTATATCTATCCATAAATCCTGATGAATCCAATCAGTTAGGTAGACTACAGGCATGTCTGGAAGACATAAAAACTTGGATCACTCTAAACTTCTTGCTAAGCAAAGAACCTCTGTGTTATTTTTGACCAAGATATGTCATTTAGATCTCACATTAAAGAAGTCTCAAGGATTTCCTTTTTTCACCTTAGGAATATTGCAAAAATTAGAACCATCCTGTCCAGGAGCGATGCTGAAAAACTAGTCCATGCCTTTATTACTTCAAGGCTGGATTACTGTAACTCTTTATTATCAGGTAGTCCACAGAAAACAATCAAAAGTCTTCAGTTAGTCCAAAATGCTGCTGCTAGGGTTCTAATGAACAAAAGAAGAAGAGATCACATTTCCCCTGTTTTAAAAGTAGAATGGGTGGCAGATCTTTCAGTTATCAGGCTCCCCTCCTATGGAAGCTCCCAGGTTTGGTTCGTGAAGCAGACAACTTGTCTATCTTTAAAACTAGGCTTAAAACCTTCCTCTTTGAAAAAGCTTGCAGTTAGAGACAGGTTAACAGGTAGTTAGAGACAGGTTAGACAGGTAGCTAGGAAGAGACAGGTTAATGTTAGTAGCTAGGTAGAGTAGCTATGTAGAGATAGATTAATATAAGCCAGGTAGAGAGTGTTAGTAGCTAGGTCTCCTAGTAGCTAGGAGACAGGTTAATGTTAGTAGCTATGCTGCTTTAGGCCAGGCTGTTGGATGACATTATTAGAGCCAGTTCCTACTTTCTCTCCTACTTCTCCCCAACTGCATGATGTGCTGTCAATTCAAGTGCTAACCTGTTTTCTCTTAGTCTCTTCCTACAATAGGTGCTCTTGACCCGCCCTGCTTGACGACCCTGACTGAGTTGGCATTCAAGTGGAGGAACCTTCTCAACGTCATGCTACCAACTCCTGCTTCTGCATCAGTTCTGTTGCTCTTTCTGTGTCTCTGCTGCCTTCTCTAAACCCCAGACGGTCTCGGTAGATGACCGCTTGTGCTGAGCCTGGTTCTGCTGGAGGTTTCTTCCTGTTAAAAGGGATTTTTTCCTCTCCACTGATGCTTCATGCTTGCTCAGTGTGAGGGATTGCTGAGAATTCACGACGCAATCTTCTGTGGTTCTCTAATTCCTAAATTAAACATTGTATTGTAATAACTCTTCTTGTAAAGTGCCTTGAGATGACATCTGTTGTGAAACGGCGCTATATAAATAAACTGAACTGAATTGAATTGAATTGACTGTGATGGCGACCTGTCCAGGGTGTACCCCGCCTCTCGCCCGTTGACAGCTGGAGATAGGCACCAGCCCCCCGTGACCCCTGGTGGACAAAGCGGTTCAGAAAATGGATGGATGGATGGAATTGAATTGAAAGGTTGGTTACTGGTAATGTATGGTTTTTTTCAACAAGGATTGCATTTTTATTTTGATTACACTAATATTTTTTATAAAATGCAGTGCCATCAAGGGTGGACACGGAGATCTCTGCTCCTGACGAAGATGATGGTGAGCCAGAGGAGCCAGAGCCAACTGTATCCAGCACTGCCTTTGCTCTCCCAAGAGGACCCAGTGGTAGGTCTACTTACCCGAAAACCTATTAGTTAGCTGCAGTTATTCTCTAATAATCTTCTGTACCCTGAACTTCCATGGCCATTTTATTTGTATTCCAGATAGTTCAATGTCAAAAGAAGAGGGTCCTGTTCAGCCGTGTCTGACAAAGTTCCCCAGAACAACGAAGAGTTCATTCAACAGCTCCTGGTACAGAAACAATTTTTTGCTTGAATACTCAATCCTTCAAGACTCTTCCTACTGCTTCACCTGTACACATTTTTCCCTACCTAATGCATCAGACTCTGCCTTTCCATCATAGGCTTCTCCAATTGGAAAAAGGCATTATCCAAGGAGTCTGAGTTTAAGCTCCACTCAAAGTAAGAGCTGCATATCAATGCAATGTATGCGTGGAGTCAGTATAAAAGGAGTACTTAGATGAACGCAACCATGTTAAATTCTATTAATATAAATCGACAAAAGAAAGTGGAAAAATATCAACATTATATGAAAATTATAGCTATACTTTTTTGAGTGTGTGTGTGAGTAACTGTGTGGATCAGAAACTGTATGGGTGTGTAATTAGGTGTGAGTGAATGTGTGTGCATTTTCATTCATGTAAAATGGTTATTTGTTGAAAAATTGTTCCTAAATTATATTTTGCATTTTGAGTATTGTTATTAAACTCCAAATTACATTAATAAATCTAATCTTCTGTGTGCTTTTTATGTACTTACTGTAAATATTTTTCAATATTTAGAGACTCTGATAACAATTGATTGATTGAGAAATAAATTTATTGTCATGGTCTATGGATACCCTGAAATAACCTTGCCCCCCCTCTGGCTACCCCAAGAATAAAAATCTTACTCCGCCAATGCTTAAGATTCCTAAAAATCCAAAACTCTTTTATAAATTGAACTTCTTGGAATTGTTGGACAAGCTCAAAGAGGATATTAGAAAATGTAAACTGCTCCCTTTGTCTTTCATTGGTCGAATCAATGCAGTTAGAATGGTGTCTCCTCCACGATTCCTGTGTCTTTTTCAAAACAGCTTGATTCATTGATCCTCTCATTTATCTGGACAGGAAAACCCCCTCGGATATCCAAAGCTCATCTTCAGAAAATTACTTCCAGTGGGGGGTTGGGTCTTTCTGTGTTTAGACACTATTATTGGGCTGCAAATTCATGGCTCTATCACACTGGCAGTGGGGTCCTCCAGTCGACGACTGTTATGATAATCTCCCACTCAAGCTCAGGTAGAGTCAGCAACAGTATCTGAAACCTCACTGCCGAGCTTATTATTCTCTACCACCAGTTCCTCCAATAGACGGATCAGCTGTGGCGGCTGGCCAATAGAGGGCGCTAGGGCGCGCCCCACCACTGACAACTTGCCATATTACCTTGAATAAAAGTGGAAAATAATGTTTACAATAACATAAAAATGTTTCGAAATATATGTATATTTTCTTTCAGATGTGTAAAATAAGTATTTAATCGTTTAAGGGGAGTTAAGTTATTTTTTTTTTTATTTATTTTTTTTTTTATTAATGAAAGTACAGATACAAAAAATGTAATCACATACAGAGTATAAGGTGCTGCATACAACTAGCGGTAACACAATAACAAAACAGAATAAAAAAAAAATAAATAAAAAAAAACACATTTAAAGAGGAATACATCAATCTATTAAGACTTTACCGATTATACATAAAAGTCTGTCATTCTTTTTGTTATTTTGGACAGTTCTAAGTGATCGAAGAAGTGAATCAATCTCTAACTTAAAGCTTTTGAAGCAAGGCAGCTTTTTTTTGCCATTTCTGTTTGTGAATAAAGAATTTTGCTTGCAAACTAAAAAAGTTAACCATATATTCGAATGATTTATCTGAATTCTCATAACCAATGACGATATCTTTGGCTGTAAGGGAGTAAGGATATTTTAAGGTTTCAAAAAGAAAGTTATTCAGGCTATTGAGAAACAATTTAGTTTTTCCACACTCAACGAAAAGATGCATCAATGTTTAATCCACACTCTTACAAAAGGAACATTTGGGGCTTATATCTGTAAATTTAGCTATATTCATGTTGGTAGGGTAAATCTTATGAAGAATCTTGAAATGAATCTCCTTTACCTTGTTTGTGATGCAGTACTTATAAGGCAAAAGCCATGCTTCCTTCCACTGGATATCATTAAGTAGAGATGCCCAGTAGAATTTGCCCCTGTTAAGGGGAGTTAAGTTGTGGTTGTGTTGTCTGGTTAAAGACGTATTTCCGTTATAAGTTGTACATGCGCAGTAGTTCGTCTTCAATACAAAACATAGGACGCCTTGGGGCGCAAAGATTTGCGCCCTCAGGGGGCGGGGCTTAAATATCGTCCCCCTCCAGCTGTGGGGCTGAAGCGGCTGAAGTCAAACAACGTCACGGACGTCTGTTATACAGCGCGGCTAATAAACAGGTCAGACCGCGGGAGTTGGAGACGAACGAAGGCATCGCTGCGTTAAAAATGCGCATTATTCAGTTAAAGTGATGTTTTCGGACTTAAATTAGTGTTAATGATTAGCGGAAGTAGCTGTAATGCAGACGCCGCGACTTCACAATAAGAGCATGTATTCCTATTGTGTAGATTGATGACTTGATACTTTATCTCCTGAGTGTTTATATTTTGGAAAACGGTAAATTGTGACATTTTATTAATAAATCAATATTAAATTTGATTTATTTGATATTTAACACAGCTGCTGATATCCAACTGTTAAGTTTATTCATATATTTTGGTTATTTCTCCATTACCTTGCATTAGTTTTTATTTTTCATATCAGATCACACACATCATCTCTCTCCTCACATTTATATCACCCAAATCTGTATCAGCACCTGTGTGGAAATATTAAAGAGCAAAATAAATTTAACAGCTTTTTCTCCACCACATTTTCTCATACTCTGAATGGCTTTAAGTGGAGCTCTTGCAGGTTCTCCCAGTATGAACAGAGTAATCCCAGTCTGAACCAGAACCTCTATAGACAGCTCAGTGTTTCCTCCTCTACAGTAGCAGTCTGTTCTAGAGAAACTGTGAAGCATCTGACTGAAATTATTGTTGTTGTAGGATAGTGCTATTAAGAAGACGCTTTGGGTTGTCCAATACAGTATGATTAAGAAACAGTCATCTTTACATACAAAAATGTTTAGCCGGTTGGTTTGCCTTAGCAACTGGTTAAAAGATCAATATGTCAACGAATGTATGTAGTCATTGTGTGAATATGATTGGGGAGTTAAAAACAAAATTCTACTAAGGTCTATTTATAAAAAAGAGCTATGGCAATTGGATTTGTCGTTTTACTCTAACATTTTCAGTTTTTTAGTCATATTTAGGAGTGTTAATTAGTCGGGATTAATTCACAGCTATCCCTTAATTAATTATGTTAAAAAAAACTATCGTTTGTCAACCCTAATAAATAGCCATCATCATAGCCCCCCCTGGAGAAAATTCCACCAGCCGCCACTGCGGATCAGTTATAAATTTGTTGTTAAATATTCTTGACGGACGGACGGACGGATAGATAGATAGATAGATAGATAGATAGATAGATAGATAGATACTTTATTTATCCCCAAAAAGAGGAGAAAAGAGGAGATTCAATTTGTCAAGTTCTCATATATTTACAAATACATATTAGATTGGGGAAAACAAAAGATAAATAAAATAATTTAGGAAACATGTTGGATGTCTTTGTTGAATAGTCTTATGGCTGCAGGAAGAAACGATCTTCTGAACCTCTCAGTCCTACATCTCCGTGAGATCAAGCTTTCACTGCAGCTGCTTCTCTGGGTGGTCAGGACATCATGGAGGGGGTGTTTAGTATTATCCAAAATGCCCTACAGCCTCCTCCTCATCTGCCTCTTCACCACAGTTCTTACAGGGTCCAGCTCCCGACCCAGTACAGAACTGGCCTTTTTGACCAGTTTGTCCAGACGTCTATAGTCTTTGTCTGTAGTTCTACTTCCCCGCAGACAACAGCACACAGAAGCACACTTCTGATGACTGTGTGGTAAAACATCTGCAGCATGTCACTGCAAACATCAAAGCACCTGAGGGAAAGAAGGCGACTCTCCTTTATGCTGCTTCTGTGTTGGTGGTGCACTCCAGTTCCTGATCCAGAACCACCCCCATGAATAATGGATAGCGTGTTTCTAGATTGGGGGGGGGGGGGAAACATTGAGGACTTGCATATAGATGACAGATTAGCTCCTCTCCTTCAACTCCAACAAAAGCTTAAATTACCTCAATCACATTTTTCCATTATCTTCAAGTAAGGAATTTTGTTCAAACTTTTCAGATTTTGTCATTCATCCCTGTGTTTTAAAATGTGGCTTAATGAGATGGTGTCTGTGGCCAGGGTGGAACAGGTAAGATGTAAGAAAGATGTAAAAGAAAATTTAATCTTGAGAATATGTAACCTGAAATGCATGAATTTTGTTTTTAAAATGTCATATATACAGCCGTTTAGTCATTGTGGTATTGTAAATGATTATTGCATTTTATTAATTAGAACCCTGGAAGAATAACCACTACAGGGGAAACTAATGAGGATCCTTGAGGATCACAACTCATTGCGCACAGGGAGTCTTCAGTGGGTGGAGACTCGCTGATAGCGTGTTGTGGGTAAAAAATGCTTCTTACTGATGGACCAGACTTGAGTCTATGTAGAATGAAGCCAATGCCTTAATTGATCTCTCCCATGTAAAACTTGGCCTTCAAACAATGTGAACATGAGAACTTGCTGATTTCCAGGCCATTGTTTGGAATCACTTGAGGTTTTGCAAAACACTGGGCTTAAATCCCAGGTCAGTCTGACTCACAAATTCCAGATAAACATGTGCTTCTTTTCCAAAAAGATTGTTGTCATGGAACCCGAAGAATTCTGTAAAAACTGTTGTCTGTGAATAGACTGGAGGAAAGTCGAGATTATGGCTGAACAGTGAACATTTTTTACAGTTTTTATTGTCCAGTGTAAGAAATAAATGACCGGCAGGCTGAGCATCTCTGGAACAGGAGCTGTCTGAGTCTTCTTTTTTTAAGTGCTGTTAATTATATATTTATGAGCACCAACAAGAGCAGTGAAAAGGATGCGTCTTTTGGGGGAAAACAGGTAAATACTTACATAACTGTCAGGTTTATGTATTTCTGTTAGAGTGTTAGGGCCTTTTCAGATGTGTGGCCGTGCCAGAAAACGGTCAGAGAAAATGCTAATATTTTTCTGTTCACATGGCACGGATTTCGGCCCGTACTGCAATCCAGTGTTTTACATGAGGGACTACACGCAAACAGCAGGTGGTGGTATACAAATAATTCGGTAGCTATCCAGCAAACAAGGGAGTGAGAAGTACCGATGTGGAAGAACGAGCAACAGCCTAGAATGTTAACAAACTGGTCAGCTGCTACCTGAAGTCATCTACAGGGTGAGTGTTGTAGTAAACCCACCGTTTTGTAACATGGTGTGTTGCTCTGGGATGCTTGAATCGTGTTGTTTTGGTCTTTTTATGGTCGCGAGGTGATTCTGTAATTTCGGCCGGCGGTATCTTCATTTCTGCGTGGAGCGCGTCCATTGTCTTGAGTACGGCCAAAGTACGGCTTGTGTTCACGTAATCTGTATCCACTCGTACCTGGACTCCGATACTACCTCCAATGCAGGTCTCTCTGGCCGTATCCTGGCAGGGCCAGGCTGTGTTCACATGGTACGAAATAAGTGGATTTTGACAAAATACAGTATCCGAGTACGGAGTCCCGTACCATGTGAAAACGAGGTTACAAAATGGTAGGTTTACTACAACACAATTTTTAACTCAAAAATCGTTTAAATACATTTATCAGTTCCTCCACCACATCATCAGTCATGTGGATTTCGATGTTTCCCAAATAAATGACTTCAAAAATACAAATAAGTCTTTAAAGACAATGTTCCGAACTTGCTTGATACTACAAGATGTTAAAACTTTTGCCATTTCCCAAACTTAAATAAAAAATATGAATAGCTTTTCAACATAAATACCTAAATTGGATTAGTACATTGTTTAAAATGCTGAGAGAGGACCAGAGAACTAAAATAAGAGCTTGTCAATGATTAACTGTAAGGTCTATAAACCTCTTAGAAATGTAGCTGATTAACTTCCTTCCTTCTATGTCTATTCTTTTATAGCTCTTGCAACTCAACAGTCGTCACGTAGGAAGATTTTTTCTTTCTTTTATAAAGGAAAAAGATGCAAACAACCATAATATATTTGATCATCCTTGGAGCCATAACAGGTGAGCTTTCACCAACTTATACCTCAGATAAAATATTTACACTATTTTAAGAACTGTATGGTCCTCAAAAACTATGGTGATTAACAATGTCTCTTTCATGCAGAAGAAATGGCTAAATACAATGTTTTTATATATGAATAAGGCTTTTTATTTTTGTCGACACATCAACCTAACATATTTGGATTTTATTCATTTTTTTTATTCAAAAACAATTTTGTTTATTACATTTCTACTTTGAATATCCATTCAAATCTATACAGCATAACAGATAATAAGGTGTTAGATGTGTGGACATATTCCAACCAAAAACCACGGGTCAGAAGAAAAACTGTGCAGACTCAGAGCTTGGAGAACAGATTTTAAAAGTCTCAATCACTTGTTTGTTTTGTTCTTTTCAATAAACTTGCTGTGATCTGTAGCATATATGAATCCCTTGTGGTAAGAGCGAGAGAGTATGCATTTTTTCAAATGTCAGGATTATGAGGCTAACTCATTCAGGATACGCATCTGTTGACTCTTATGGAGAACCTAAGTCTCCTCCCCTTCCAGTCCGCCGGTGGGTCCCATGACCGAAAAAATTCATAAATAACTAAAAAGTAAACTTAGGCTACGTCCACACTAGCCGTTAAGGTTATACGGGGAGTTAGACGCCTAATGTTATCCACTCAACACGAGCATTTACGCCCCGTTTAAGGTCCCATGATTGCGCAATCCCATACCGACCTGTGCAAATACTGGGCATGCGCCAAAAGACGTACGAAACACGCGTATAATCTATGTGACGCCAGCGCCTACATAATACAAGAAGCTCTACAGCAGGGGGAGTCGGCAAGATGGCGGTTGGGGCAGACGTGCTGTAAACTGCTCTGGGTGGCAAAACCCAGATTATGCACTAGAACGGACTCAAAACTCACGGAAACTCAACTATGTTCGAGGGAAACAGCATTTAAGTCGAGACAATCAGCCACTCAGTAAGTAACCCCAAACTTTTAACACCACCAAGTCGACATGGCTAATGCTAATAGTAATTCTAAAGCTAAAGCTTGTGCTCTCTCACAACACGACTACTGCGGTCCCGAGAACATGGAGACAAATGCCAAAGGCACGAAAAACTATCTAACATCGCCAGCTAAATTACCAGTTGCGCAGAAAAAACAAAAAGGAGAGGAGAACACGTCTGCAGGAACCCATGCCGAAGATGCTTCAAATGCTGCTTTCCTGGTTGCAATCGGGACACTTCAAAACATGATGGAGGATTTAAAAAAGGAGCTAAAACAAAACACACTCACCTTGGCTAGCATCGCAAAAGCAGTAGAATTCAATTCGGCTGAAATTAAAGGTTGAAAAAATAAAAACCAAGAGCTGGGAGTAGAAGTGAAACAACTTGAGAAAAAAAACAGAGCTGGAGAAGAAAAAAACAGAGCTGGAATTGAAAGCTGCAGAGCTGGAGAGATACCAAAGGAGATGGAATTTAAGACTAAATGGTCTAAATTAAGAAAATGAAGAAAACACACATCAGATCATCAAGGACATTATTGCAAAAATTATGCCACAATGGAAGGAGCATTTGGACTTCATCATGGACTCTGTACATCGTCTAGGTCCATATAATGCTAACCGTTCTCGACAGATCATCATGCAGTTCACTGGAAGACACTTCAGAGATGAACTTTGGCGTGCTTCCAAACATAACCCAGTCTGCAGGGAGCTTAACATCCGCTTTGCAGAAGACCTCACCAAAGGAGAAAGAGAAGCCCGAAAAGCTGTATGGCCAAAGATCGAACAAGCAAGGAAGGCAGGACTCAAGAGTATGTTCAGGGGCCCCCATGCCTTCATCAACGGTCAAAAAGTCACTCCATGATCAAAGTAATACAGGGTTGTTAAGCCTACAAGATAGTGAGTCTTGATAAATAAATTTTCATGTTAAGGTTTTGCCACTATAATAGGTTGGTATCCTAGAAAAAAGGAAACCGTATTCTTGTTTCTGAAACCGTTCAGCTAATTCATTTCAATTTTTGTTTAGTTGTAATATTATGTTCCAGTTGAAAAATGATATTTCTCTGATGTCTGTTAATGCAAGGGGTCTAAGAGACATGACCAAAAGAAAAAGCTTCTTTTTATTCTGCAAAGGGAAAACCGCTAACGTTATTTTCTTACAGGAAACACATTCCAAAATAGAAGATATTAGTTTCTGGTCTAAACAATGGGGAGATGAAGTTTATTTCAGCCATGGTAGTGCAAGATCAGCAGATCAGCAAGATATGGCAGATGTTAATGGTCACTGGCTAATGCTAATACTAACCCTTGACGACTTCAAACTAATTTTAATCAATATTTATGGGTACAATAACGGAAAATAAAAACCTATTAGATCAAATTGGATCACAATTAGATAATATCAAAACCACATACTCAACTGAAAATGTTATAATAGGTGGTGATCTTAATTTAGTACATGATGAATTTTATGATAAATCTCCTACCAGATTCTCTGCAAGTCATCCAAACAACACCTTTATGAACTTCTGCAATGACCACAGCTTAACAGATGCTTGGAGACACTTAAATCCAGGAATTTGTAAATTCTCATGGTTCAACTCCTGCTTTAAATCCAGAATTGACCACTGGTTGATTGCAACCCACTTGTTATGTTATGACATCGGCTCCGATATATCCGCTGCTCCACTTACTGATCACAGTGTTATCTATCTATATGTAAAACCCAACAACAGTAGAAATTGTTCAAACAAATATTGGAAATGTAACTCCAGCCTCATTAAAAGTAATGATTATTGTCAAAAAATTAAGTCACTAATTACTGAAACGATAAACTTGGAAGAACCTACAACACCTGTTAAAAATGGGAATTTCTTAACTATAAAATACGGCATTTTACCATTTTGTTCAGTAAGAAAATTAAAAAAGAATTTGAGAAAAAGGAACTAGACTTTATCAAGCAATTAAATATTTACTGTAATAAACTCAACCCTACTGAAGACGATAAACAAAAAATTCTAAGTCTTCAACCTAAACTGGATGAAATGTATATTCACAGAGCTCAAGGGGCTTTTATTAGATTGAGGGCTAAATGGATAGAGGAGGGGGGGGTGGGGAAACTCAGCATATTTTTGTGGTCTTGAAAAAAGGAGACAAAAGAAAAATAATAATAATAAATGATATAGAAATTACTGAACCAAAATTAATCTCCTCAGAAATCCTCAAATTCTATAAAGAGCTTTACAGCTCCAAATTCTCTGATGAAGATTGTCATACATTCTTAAAAGATATAGAAAAATGTATCCCAAAAATTGAAGATAACTTAAAACAAACATGTGATAGTCAAATAACGATTACTGAACTCGACAGGGTTATTGGCCGCCTATCTCTTAATAAGGCACCGGGCTCGGACGGTCTCACAGGGGACTTTTATAGACATTTTTGGGAGGACATTAAAATTCTGCTACATCAAGTTTTTATGGAAATATTTGAAACCTGTGTACTTCCACCTACAATGAGACATGGAATCTTTATATTAATTCCTAAACCCGGCAAAGACCCCAGATTTATAGAAAACAGAAGGCCTATTACCCTCAGAAACTCAGATTATAAATTACTTACCTACATTTTCACCACTCGTCTTCAGTCAGGAATTTCAAACATTATTGGAGAAACAGTCTGGTTTCTTCAAATCAATTGGCTGAAATCTTGGCTCAAACATAGTGACTCATTTTGGTACTGTGTCCCAATTTCCCTATTCAATAAAATTGGAGGTTTAAAATGTCTTCTTATGGCAGACTTCAACATAGATAAACTACCTATATTATTATCAGAGTTTCACAAACAAATACTATTATATTGGAAAATGCTATATGTGCATAGCTTTTCACCCCACACAACTATGATTTGGAATAACAGATACATTTTACACAAGAATAAGTCATTATTCTATCAAGATTGGTATGGGAGGAATATTTGGTCTGTAGTTGACTTAATGGATGCTAATGGTAATCTTTTAGATTACCAACAAATTTGTACTAAACATAAATTTAAACCTTCCAAATCAGACTTTATTAATTTACAAAAAGTACTTCCTCATGAATTTATATTTCTAACAAAACATATTGACCCACCATCCCATTATACCACAGCTGGGCCAATTATCAATACAAGGGATTCTAATCCTGGACAAAAAATTTAACAATCATTTTATAAGAAACTGCTTCAATGAAACAATATTCCCCGGGAAACAAAACAGAAATAATATTCTACATAAATTTGATAATAAATCTATTGATAAACTAAGAACAATGTATTTAAAATTTCCTATACCCCCTAAAACGAAAGAAACACACTTTAAGATTATGAACGACATTTATCCCTCTAAAGAATTGCTCAGACTTCGTTTCAATATTGGTGATAATCTATGCACATTCTGTGAAAATGACATTGAAACCACAGACCATATCTTCTTCTCATGTGACTTGATACAAACATTTTGGTTTAACACCCACAACTGGATTAAACAAAACATTGCTTTATTTCCAGCTGCTATCTGAAGAGATGATGTAACTTTTGGCATGATCCTTCAAGACAAAAATGATGAACTCTGCTGCCATATAATCCTTTGTTTAGCCACATTTTTCATTCATAAAAATAGAATTACGAAGTCATCCCCCAAATTTATTATCTTCCTGAATGAATTCAAATTGTACATTAAATCCCTGAAACTTCTAACTGATATAAAGGCACAAAAATTATATGATAAATTTAAGAATTTTCCCAATGTAATGAACTGTTAGAATATGATTGGAATACCCCCTGTGAGATTGTTTATTCTGTTTTGTATGTATTTGATTTTTTTTCCCCTTTTTTTGTCGTCCTGGTTAATGTATTCGAGCACTAATATAATTGTTCATGTTGTAAATGTACATTCGACGAAAAGTGCTACAATTGGATATATTTATTCTTTTTCAATAAAGCTTATCCCCATCCTCACACGAATTTGTCCCCCCCACAAAAGAAGTTATTGTAAACACATACGTGCTATCAGTAAAACTGTATTCTCTTCTAAAACCACAACGAAAAATTTAGTCTGCAAATACAAAACAATGTGTTTTTAATTATTGAGAAATTATAGTCCACCCCCCTTATTCCTCAAGTTGGTACGGTCGGTCCACACACGCTGTTTCCTACGGGCGGGGCTGCCGTTGTTTTGCCGAGAACGGCCTGCTCTCCCCCGCTAACAGCTTCACAGCAGCCCGCAGGCTCACAGGAGGCGGGAATCAAAAGCCAGTGGTTTCCAGCAGTAAGTCATTTAATTATCACACGCTTGTTCTACAAACTTGTCGAACATAGACACCGATTACTGGGCGATGTCTTTAGACTTTGATCACCGGTCGGAGATCCCTTTATGGCAGACCACCACCACAGTAAAACAAAAAGTTGTCACTTCATGTTCGCTGGTCATTCCAGGATTATTCCACTATGATTTTTCCATTCACTAAGTTGACCAAAAGTTCCTTTTCCCGGACACGTACGCTTTCACGGTCTGCCCCTGGAATCTGCGGAGCATTTATAGATCGATGAAATTGTCTGCGTTTCATCCTTTTAGCAGATGAATATGAGTAAGAATCAAAACTAACAGGTCCGATGAATACCACAGCGTTTAACCGCTCTTATCACGTCTTCCCCAGGCTCTCCAGTTGTTTACAATAGTGCAGCTGTAGCTTAGGGATGAACTGGTTGCAACAAATGTGTGGTGGAGGCACGTTGCTCAAAGCTCTCTGTGTAAAACATAGAGCCGAAGATCCCATTGGCCACACAGACCCAAAAACACTATGAAAACTGAGAAAAGTGAGAGATCGATTAAATTCAAAGATAAACTATAGAGTATTTATATGTTTAGTGTATTTGTAAAGTAAACGTTTTTTATTTTTAATTATTAAAATGAAACAAATATTTCAAGAATATATTTTTAGATTTTGTGTATCTTTTCGTTCAGTAGGGCTTAGATAAAGTTATTAAATATTACAGAGTTATTCTCTAATAGCCTACAAAAATTTCTATGATTTATTAAAGAGATTTCAGTCATTTTGATACTTGACTTGATTTTTGAAGTAGTTTGATGTTAATAGCCTTGAAAGTGTTTCCGTAATAATGTTGGAACTTCTTCATGCTTACATTTTTGTAAATCCACTTTGACTGTAGTGGAAATTAAGAGATTTTGTTGAATGTGGTCATAAAGAGAGAGAGCATTTTTTTTTCATGTCCCCCCCCCAAAAATTACTCTCTGAAATTTTACTGTTTATTTTCCCCCCCAAAATTGAAATGGGATTTCTGCCCCTGCTCTACAGCACAGTACATATCTGCTTGTCCCGTTAACCGAAGGGAACAATAGCTGCTCAGAAGAAGAGAGATTTTTGGTGTGGACAGATGACGAGATCGATTTATTACTCTTCGCTGTTGTCTTTGTCTGTTGTGTCGTATTGTTATTGACGCAGCAATCATTGACGCCACTTTCTTTCATTATCTGGGGAAGCTGTCCACACTAGCTCGTTTAGCCGTTGAATTAAGATTTACACGGCTCTCTTACCCGCTAATAGTTATCCGGCCACAGACCTTAAACGACGCTGGGTTAGTGTGGACGATAGGGGGGTGTAGACTAAATAATTTTACGTTTAAGGCATTATCCGGCTTATGTGGACGTGGCCTAAGTCTCCTCCCCTTCCAGTCAGCCTGTGGGTCCCATGACCGAATAAATTCATAAATAACTAAAAAGTCAATTGAAAATGCCTTTTCAATTATATTTAGCAACAAAGCCAAATTAAATATGGGCAGTGTTCTGCCAGCTTACTCTTAAATAAAAAACAAAACCAGGATAAAATGAATTTGTATTCATGGAATCTTAAACCTTTTCAAATAATCACATCAGTGTAGATGGGAATTGGCAAGATATTTTTGAGTGCTTTAAAAGAACAACTACAATGTGGTACTGTAAAATAAATACAGATGGCTTGTTAATTTTGGTGATGAGAAGTAGAAACACCACAACATTCCTATTTATTAAAATCTTTTTTCTATTTAAGTACATCACCTGAAAAAATTTCATATCAAATGAATTTTTACTTCGAATACTCATTTGGCAAAGAAAAAAATACTTTTACTCTGTCTATTTTTTTTATGGCCGGGGTTTAGAGAGGCATAGACTTTCACAACCAACATAGAAACTACCAACATTCAAACAAAGATGTCAGAAGTTCCTTTATGTTCTCAGTATCTGAATTTAGTCTCTATTGCATGCAGGAACACATATTATGCTTAAAATGGTTCCAGAAAACATCCCCAGTAGAAATCTTTTGTTAACCACAATTCAAAGCATCATTAAAGACGTCAGAGACGTAAACAAAAACAAAAAAAACATTACAAAAAAAACTTAGTTTAGTTTAAAGGTGTCAAAAAGGTTAGCTCCACTCCAGAGCCGTGTGGAATGCACCATGCACTATATTGGATATGGGCCTGCAATCATTTTTTTTAATTTTTATTCGAGCATAGATTTTTTTCTAAAGGTTATTTATTGCTGTTTTCAGGAACTATGTGAAGAAAAGTATTAATGCTGCGATATTTCAGGTACCACACATCTGAAGGATTGTAGAATAAAACCCTCATAATTATATCAGTTTAGTAACTGTGCATATCAGGTCATGAACAGTTTCTTTTAAATACTTAATTTAGTAAATCAGAATAATCTACATCAAATAACACTTCAGGGGTGGCAAATGTGGAACCAACCCTCCAGGTTGTAGGTGTGAACACTTTATAAATCTGAATAAACCTGTATCTCACGTTTTCTCCAGTTGTGCAGCTTGCAGAAACTAAATTGTACATGTACTAAATTACCAAAAGTGGTTTTAAACAAAGAGAAGAAAGAAAGAAGCTCTCAGACAACCATTCTGTTTTAGAGAAAGAGAAACAGGAAGAGAAAACAAATAATGCAAAATTTAAAGAGTGAAAAAAATAGGACAAGGAAAAGTGGCCAGGATGTTCTCCAAAAGCAAAAGCCTATGTAACCAATTAACATACACAATAATGTAATAAATTGTGTCTTACAGGTTTATCTAATGGATCAGGTCTGCTACCAGATGGTCCTCTGAATGCCTCTGTTGGAGGAACAGTACTGTTCAGAACAAACCTGAACCCAACTGAAACACCATTTAGCATCAACTGGGCATTTGCTTCAGATGATGATCCGTCAGTGATCAATATAGTTATGTCTCAGAGTAGTGGAAATTTTACTTACCCAGCATATCAAGGCAGAATCACCCTCTTTATATCTACTGCATCTTTGGAACTCAGGAATCTGAGACTCAGTGACAGTGGAGATTACACAGTTAGCATAATAGAGGGTGATAATGAAGAAAAAGGAGTCACCACACTGACAGTATATGGTGAGTATATCCCATCCAATACACTTTATTTATAAAGAACTTTATACACAACAATCTTGAGAACAGTGCTGAACATTGAAACAACAAATTAGTACTCATCACAGATGGTCACATATTTATTTAAAATACTGGTTTCAAACCTATGTTTTGGCCTTGTAAATACATGTAGGAAAAGTATTATAAAGCACTGTCACTTCAAATGAAAATCACAAAGTTTGATCATCTTTTTTTTTCGGATTAAAGTTTTTTTATAAGTAATACTTTTTTTAATAAGACAGATTTATACTGTTCTAATTTTATATCACTTCACGAAATGTTACGATGTCTACTAAATCACTTCAAGATTGCTGTAGAGTCGGTTGTCTGTTTTATATATGTTGAAAGTCAATGTAAAATATGTTTCAGTCTTTAAAGTTCCACCACAAGTTAGAATGTTTTCACCCTAATCTTTTTTCTCCATCTATCCATCCAGCACTTTATACACAAAAATGCCGACAATCGTGCTAAACATTAAATCAACAAATCAGATCTCATCACAGATGATCACATCTTTATTTAACCTTTTACGCCCGAGGCTGTTTTTTTTTCTCCAAATTTGCCATACCTACACTCTGGAAGGCCTTTTACAGCTTGTAAAAGGTGTAAGATGTTCAAATTGCTCTCATATAATCGGAAGCTCTATGGGGATAGTATGAATGTGAAAATTATCAAGAAAATCATAGTGGGCATGAGTAATTGAGGTTGAAGGACAGAAAATATGAAATATGAATTGTGCCTGAATAAATACACATTAGCAGATTGTTTTCATTGTAAAGAAGCAAATAAACATCATAAATAGTAACTACTCACTCTTATTGACTTTAGAACAACTGTTGGTGTCTGTAAATATCAAATCATTGAAAGTTAAATGCTACTCTAGGAGGCGTGCCTCCAAAAATGGGGGCTAGCTCGCTTAAGGGGTTAAAATATACTTCGTTTCAAACATACGTTCCTTGTAAATAAATTTTGGATAAGTGTTATAAAGTGCTTGTCACTTCAAATGAAAATCAGAATGTTTGATCACCTTATTTAAGGATTAGGATTTTTTCTAGCATTAATAAGACACAAATTTGTGTTAAATTAACACGTTTCAGTCTTTAACGATTCATCACAATTAAAAAATGTTTCACCCTAATCCATCCATCCATCCATCTTATACACGTCTATAAACCGAATGAGAACTGTATTATCCAGGGCTTTGGGTTGTTTTACATTTATTTTGTTGGAACAAGAATTAAGAAATTAATTAAATATGGTCTAATACAACGTTTAGCAGGTAGAAAACAGTTTAACTTCAACTGCATTTAAGATTATATTGGCCAAAATAAAAACAAAAGAACCTGTTTTGTTCAGAAAGGCAGAGAAATATAGGCAGTTGTCTTATTACTTAGCTTTCAGCCTGCTATGTGTATTTAAACATGCAAACGTATATTAATAATATTGGGCATTAAGTTATTTTTGATACAAAAATGTAAGGTTTTCTGTCGATGTGGGTAAAAGTATCTTGTGAAGAGGAAGTAGGAAATAGCAGTACAATAATTCCTCTGACTTGTTCGGCAGAATTTGCTGGTTGGATATTTTTACTTCTCAGCTCGGCAGTAGTTTTTCTTTTCTGGCTTGTTTCCAACCAAAAAACACAAATAGATGTTAGTCTATTTAAGATTGCTAAGTATCACAATATTAAAAAATCCCAACTGCAGAGATTGCAGGTTAGGTCACAGATTTACTCAAAATATAGTTAATTGATTAAAGTTTTTTCCAACATTAATAAGACAGAAATTTATAAATTTGTCAAATTTTTACATCTCTTACCATAATGTTAAGATTTCTACTAAACAACTCCATGATTGCTGTAGATTTTGTTGTCTGTTTTGTTTGATGACAGGTTTTTTTTTTCCTCCAACAGAACCAGTCTCTGATGTAACTGTCTCCCCACTAAGTGCTGACTTGGTTGAGTTCAACAGCTCCCTCCATCTGTTCTGCTCCTCTTCTGGATTTTCTCTCTCCTTCCTCTGGATGAAAGACGGCTCTGAGATCACAGCCAGTGACAGAGTTCAGATTACTAATGAAGGATCCAGGTCCCATCTGACTATAGTCAATGTGACCCACTATGACCAGGGACCATACATTTGTAATGTGTCTAATCCTGTCAGTTCTAGGCTCAGTGATCCAGTAAACATCACTGTTAGTAGTAAGTTACTAATCTATACTCACCATCTGCTTAAATGTACCTTCAGTAAATAAGTTAGCGACACACATCATAAAATAGTACTTTGCACATTTGAGTGGTCAGAGGTGTAATACTAATCAGAAAAAATGATGGACAGCCTTCAGATTTCTAAACAAAAAAACAGCCACCCCTGATAAAAAAAAGTATTCGGTACCACGAGCTTTTCAACGATGTTTTATTTATTTAGCCATATCTGTGTGTTATGGTTGTATTGTAATTAGTTCACATTGTTTAGTTTGTTTTGTCAATGTTGCTCCTTATTTGGTTGTTTTTTTCATTTCCCCTTCTCTGCCGTTCTGCGGCTGTGGAGGCAGACTGGAATCTTATTATGTTCTTTGTTCTCTTTCCTCTTGTATTATCAACTCACACTCTCTATTTTTGTTTCCTACCTCTCTTTTATTCATCTTCTTTCTTTCCTCCCCCTTATTTTTCATCTCTGTTTCCATAACATCAGAAAATAAAACCCACATCAATCTCTAAAGATTTATAATGTGTATATATAAAGTACAATAGTAAAAGGCAATTCAGAAAGTAAATCTGTTGGGTTTTTACTTGGTACTCGGACATCAATTCTGAGTGCCACACTGCCAGCCAGTACATAGTTTACAAAAATAAAATAAAAATAGATGGACTTTTATTTTGATTGAAGCCCTGCTGCTCAGGTCTTTTTGCGAGCCTTTCCATAAGGTGGCTGTCCTTCACAGTCCCTGTGAACTGTCTGGCAATCTCCTCTTTAGCTTTAAAACCAGAACCTCCCAGACCACTGCATCAGTGCAATTTGCCATTTCAGCCGATGCATTTTAGAAATGCTAAATGAACTCCCCATGCTTACTTGCATTTTACATTCTGTTGCTGGCCAGGGCTCACTACACATTCAGCACATAATCATGACACCAGCCTCTGTTGCGGCACGATGTAATAGTTTCATTCATAAGACCAGCGTTGCGGCAAGATTTTATTAATATTACTACCAACCTTGCTGGCATGAATGCCGCAAAATTCCTGCAACGCCATGCCACGAAAAAACATTCATAAGACATGCTGTGCCGGGAATTTTACCCCAATATGCTGCCACAGTGTGTCTTGGAAAGAGTGGTATATACATATCCTTAAGAGTAAATATAAATGTATTTTTTATTTAATCTCTTTGTGCTTTTCACCCACAGAGCCAGTCTCTAATGTAAAGGTTACTCCAGAAGATCCCCACTTGATTGAGTTTAAAGGTTCTGTCAGCTTCTTCTGCTCCTCATCTGGATCTTCTCTCTCCTACCGCTGGATGAAAGACGGTTCTGAGGTCACGACCAGTGAAAGAGTTCAGATCACTGATGGAGGATCAACTCTTACTATAGTCAATGTGACCCGCTATGACCAGGGATCATATAACTGTGATGTCTCCAATCCTGTCAGCAGTGCCAGCAGTAATCAAGTTTACCTCTCTGTCAGCTGTAAGTTATTCATCCTTCTATAATAATGTCCTTTTGAAATGGATGAAAATGGCAAGTTAATCACAGGTTAAATGGCTTTTTGTTGCATTCCTACATAATTTCTGAAAATATTAGATATGTTTTAATCAAATTAACTAAAATACATCTGTTGAATAAATCATAATAATGTCAGTTATCACATTGGGGATACAATAAGCTTTGAATGCGCACTTCTTTTTTACATGTTTGTAATATTTGTCTTGATGAAACTGTTTAACACTACACTAAAAAGGCTAGTTTTGAATTTATTGTGTAGAATTAATTAGAATTAATGGTTCTCTACTTGTGTTCTCACTAAAACCAGGAAAGTAGAACACATCATCCTAGTTCTAAAGTCCTTACGCTGGCTCCCTGCAGCTCAGAGAATAGACTTCAAAGTGCTTTTATTAGTCTATAAATAATTTAAATGGGTCAGCACCAGAGTACATTAGAGATCTGCTATTGTGGTACAAACCATCCAGATCACTCAGGTCCTCCAGCTCTAATCTACTGATCGTCCCTAGAACCAAAACCAAACATGAAGAAGCAGCTTTCAGTTTCAATGCTCGCCGCATAAGGAACACACTGTCAGACAAATGCAAAATATTAAAATTTTAAATCCAAAATAAAAACATACCTATTTAGACATGCCTATAAGTAACCGATACTATTATTGCCAATACTATTATTCCATGATTTTGTCTTAAATTTTTGTTTTTAATCAAATGTCATTGTTTGTTTATGCTTTTTCTTATTGATTTTATGTTTTAATTTTCACATTTCTTTAATAATGTAAAGCACCTTGTGTTGAAAGTGTTATACAAATAAAATTGCCTTGCCTTACAATTACAGACGGCCCAGAAAAAGTGAACCTAGTTTCACCATCTCAGAAACATGAGGAAGGGTCAAATATTAATCTGTCTTGCTCTGCTGACTCAAGACCTCCTGCCACATTTCAGTGGTTCTTGAATGAAACTGTTCTGCTTGGTTCTGGATCTGAGCTCAAACTCGACAATGTTCAGAGAAATCAGAGTGGAAGCTACAGCTGCCAGGCCTTTAACAGCAGAACATTAATATATCAAACATCCCAACCTGCTGTTATCTTCATAGTAGGTAAGTTACATCACAGTCACAAACTTTTAAATATTTAATTTTTAAATTTATTTTATTTATTTATCTTTTGCTTACTGCACAACGGCGCAGTCAATAGCACTGTTACCTTGCAGCAACAAGGTGCTGGGTTTGAAACCTGTCCTATGGTGTTTCTGCATGAAGTTTTCATGTTCTCCCTGTGCATCCAAGGGTTCTCTCTGGGTACTCCGACTTCCTCTCTCTAAATTCTCCTCAAGCCTGGATGTGTGTGTGAGTGGTTGTTTGTCCTGTGGGTCTCTGTGCTGCCCTTTTGATGCTGACCTTGCCCAATGACCACTGGAGATAGGCACCATTCCCCCCACGACCCCTCAAGTATAATTTACATAAATAATGGATGGAATTTTTTTTTACTGTTTTTACAACCGCTATGACCCGTTTGTCAGAACCTTTAACACATTTTCAAAAATGTTAACGCATATAACACTTGAAAAACAATTCCCCAAACAGTTAATTTTAATCTGAAAGCCACGCAGTGTAACTAAACACAGACACACACTTCCAAAATACAATAATACACTGACACAGTTCACTAAATCTACAACACTCAGTACAAAAAGTGAACGACCCATGTCCAAGCAGCTTTGCAGAATGTTTAATAAAGAAGAAGACAGTAAATGACAGGATTTGCGGTGAACACTTTACTGTATTTAGCATTTTGCTGTCATTCATTACTGTATTGTCAAATACACAAAAAGAAAAAGGAGCAGAAGAAATCACTGTAAAAGAGGAAGAAAAAAAAAGGCAAATGTGCTCGGTTGTCAGCATTGTGCCACATATTTTCATCAACATCACACCTGGGGCCGTATTCACAAAGACTCTTATCTTACAGCTAGGTGTTACTCCTAACTCGTGCTAAAAGGTCTTACGTTTTAGTTATTGTCTAAAACATATTAAAAAACGCACTAAGAGCTACTTTTATGTAGGACAAACCCCTAAAATTGAGCTAAGAGTGACGTCCCTTTGCTATGGAAAACATAATTCCTGTGCGCGAGTAAATAGACGGACAGCAGTGTGGTTGGTTGTTCAATGACACGTGTGAAACCAGGAAATTGAAAACTTCAATGTCGATAAAAGCGTAATTATGAACAGCGCAAATAGCGGAAATAATGCATGATGACATCTTTGTGTCGGCCACGAGACTCACACTTCATACAACTTACACACAATAGCCTACTTACAGAGAGGGTGAAGTTTAAAAATGAAAAAACGTGAAATGCATCATATTACCCTGCCTAACGCCTGCTGATAGCTGGGACAAGCTCCAGCCCCTCCTCCATGCGACCCTGAATTGGATGAGAGCGGTATAGATAATGGATGGATGGATGCATCATATTAAAGGAGTGATTGCAAGTAGGCTGTAAACAATTAGGCTGTCAAATGAGTAGCCTGTCATCAGCCACATCTACATATGTTTCATAATTTGGAAGACGCGCACGTTTTCTTCTTTGTGCACGGGGAGCAATATATAAAGGACACATTGTTATAAATTTCCGTGTATAGGAGGAAGACCTGCACCCAAAGGCTCTGTCCCCTGTTGCAGCAGTTGTTTACAGCGTTCTGACATCCAGCTGGCACAATGTGCCTCTCAAATAGCTGCCTCAGGCCGCTGGACATCAAAATCCTTGCGTCGGTGGACCCAGCTCATTTAGCCAGAATGTCAAGTACCGTATATTGGAACAAATGTCTGAATGATCACTGATGTACATGTTCATTATTTATTTATTCATTTTAATTTTTTTAATTGTATTTATTCTTCTGTATTTTTGTTTGATATGGATAAATTACATTATCCGGAGTAAAGGCATATATATGTATGTGTTTATGGAGTGATATCTTTTCCTATTTACGTAAACATCTTCATCTATTGGTGGCGCAATTATTTTGATATGCGTGCCATCCACAGCTCGGACCACCCCCGGCATACCTGCGATCGCCATGAAATTGGCTTTAATTCGATGCAGCTTCTGGATGTCTAATGGGAAACGGATGAATTGTTGGATAAGGTGTGGTCGACAGAGCGCTTTAAGGGTTTGGTGGATTGATCGGCTGATAGATGGTTGTGATATAGGTACCCAAGTCGTCCGCGCAACAAAGTTGCATTTTCCCTGTGGCTAAATATCTTAGTCTCGCTAAACATTTAATTTCTGGACTGATCGGGTTGTTACGTTTAGTTGGAGACGTGATTGCATCCCGCACCAAGTTCAAAACCTTCAAGATCGTTTTGGGAGTCTTTGTGAATAGGTCTTAGGGAGTTAGAAGTCCTCTCGACTTCTCTTAAGGACCCCCAAACTTAGGAGCTACTTTTAGGCCTAAAAGTGGTTGTGAATTACTTTTATCTTAAGAAACTAGGAGTCGTAAATTTAGGAGTGACACGCCCCCATTTTTTAGGAGCTACTCCTTAATTCTCCAGTTAGGACCTACTTTTAGCCCTAAGATTCTTTGTGAATACGGCCCCTGATGTCTTCTTTGGCCAGGCATCTTGAGAAGTATCTTTTTGGATACCTTATCAAGCCCTGGCAGTTGCTAGCTGTGATGTCCTGGCATGCAGCAGCCATTGCATCCAGGAAGGAAATTTTTTCATGTGGATGGTGATCGAATACTTTCCAACTCCAGGCTTCAAAAAACTCCTCTATTAGGTTGAGGAAAGGGGAGTAAGGAGATAAGAAAAAGGACATTATCCTGGGATGGGCATCAAACCAGATATTGCTGCACACATGGTGATGTTGGCTCCTCTCTGGCGTGGCACAGCAAGTGTGGCTCTTTTGCCAATGACGTTTCTGCACCACCTACGTTTTTTGGCCTAGTTGAAGCCAGATTTGTCAATGTATATTATGTTATGTGGGACTTGATTTGTCTCCAACTCCATGACTCTCTGTAAGCAGTCAAACAAAATGTATGTAAATGATTTAGAGTACTTGTGTAATGTATATAGGGTCATAGTAGTTTACTGCAAAACACACAATTATTACAGTGTATTTTGTATTTACAATAATAACCTTAGCTGGACATATTGGTAACGGACTTCCTTGATGCGAACACTGTTCCTTTCAAAGGGACTTTATAAAGTGGCTTCATCAAGACTCTGTGTTTAGCCAGAGTCCAAGAAATAGATGTTGTTTATAAGGTTGTCTTGTAAAATATTGGCCTGAATTTCTTTGTTTTATTTCATTGTTAGCAATCAACATGTTGACAATGGCAAGCTCCTGTTCTTCATGTAGAAGCCTTCCCCTGCCCCCAGAAGGATGTAAATCTTGAACCCTTAGAGGAAAAAAGTTATATATCACTGTAGGGACCAGAATAATACAGTTACTGTAATTCATGTTACACTGTTCAGTAGGAAAGGCCCTTATACAATACAGTAAATACTGTAAAATGTCAATGTAAACTGTTGGTCGCTCGAAAAATCCAGCTCTCCGGCTGAGATTTGGCAGCACATGTTCTCCAGCCTCTCTATGTGACAACCATGGTTGATTACATGGTCGTTGATGGTAGCTCGTATTTCATCTTTCATCTTATCTCTGGCCCTTCTTTGAACACCACCACGCATTCTAACTCTCCCTCTACTTCTAGGAAATTTTCTCAATTTTCCTCCACTTTGTCCCTTGTCTTATCTTTTGTTCTTTTCCCTCACAAGATCCACCTATACAGTAAATATAGGTGATGTGATTGAAGCCCAGCACGTTAGCTGGGTGAGATGGTAATCAGCTGTTATCAATGTAATCTTCAATCCATTAGTTTTGAACATGAGGTTTTCTGTTTTGACAAGCCGTGTGAAAGCACTTGAAAATTCACCAGTTAAGGTCTACTTTTTTGGTCTCGATTGAACTTGTGTGCAAAAAGAGTTAAAACTAATTTTAAACATGTAAAATGTTTGTATTTTGTCTCAAGAATTGTGTTAATTGTATTGCCCACACAGGCTGATGTTGTGGTAACTGTATGAAGAGTTTTGAAAAAGGGTTAAAAGTATTAACAACAGGTCATAGTGGTTGTAAAAAACTGTAAGTAACAACTAAAACTAAGTATTACTTAACTCATGATGAATAAAAGAAAAAAAATAAAAAAATTTTAATCTTTGACCAGGTTCTTTTCCCATTTTGAAGGACAGCATGAGCAGGGCACCGCTGCTTATTTTCTGATGGGGAATGCAGCCACCAAAATAAAAAAAATAGTTAAAAGAATTACCAAGGTTCTCCATCCAGTGCTCACTAATTACAACGTAGAGATCAAGTCTGAATTTAAAATGAATACTTAAAACTAAATTAAGCTTGTACTTGTGTTTGACGTGTGTTTGTGTGCACTCGAGTAACTTCATGGAAAGCAACATCTTCTGAAGCATCAGGGGAACCTGGGCTCATCCATGTAGTCTCACCTAAATAACATTAAATAATGTATCAAATATTCTTTTGCCCTCTGTATTCAAAATGTTGGCATAAATGTCTTAGATGTCAATTTAATAACTAAACAAATCCTTTTGTGGACTATAGTGAATGTAAAAATGCCAGTCAGTTATTTTTATTGTGCTGTACTAAACCCAGCTGTTCGGGGCTGAACCTTGTGGAGGAGGGACATAATGATGTTTCATATGTGCTTGTCATGTCGTTTGGGATTTTCTGCTTGTAAAAATGTTTAATTAAATTGACTACAAGTTAGGAGTAGTATATATGACGTCAGGGAGCTAACATTTGAAACACTCACTGAGACCTTGTAGAGGTTGTCCTACATGCTGGCTCTCACTAGAACGACTATTTCTCCCCAGCATAGCTGCTAGTCCCCACATGGCCAGATTATAATGGTTTTCAACGTATTAAATGCTCCTTCCTTGGTCATGGAAGAAGGATGCAAAGGTTGCTAAGCTCACTGTCATTTTTCTTTTTCAGTTGTAGTCAAAAAAAAAAACTGCTTTCACACTATCAAAATGTTTTTAAAATTCACAAACATCATAAGTTAAATACATGGCACATTTTGATTGGAATCATAAAATAACTTTTATCGCTCCATTGTCTCCCATTATTTATTTATTTTGCAGTAGGGGACCCATGGACTGGATGTAGAAGCGCGTGACTTACCCCCAATTTATGTCCTGCTTTGAATGAATATTTTATGTTGCTCATTTTTGTTGTCTCTTTAATTTTTGTTTTCTCTTTGATTTTTTTTTTTTTATAATTTTTTTATCAAGACATAGCTGAAGGTCTCTCAGACGGTGCCATCGCAGGAATAGTAATTGCATGCTTGATAGCTATCGCCCTAGGAGCTGCTGGAGGTTTCTTCATTCATAAGAAAATGTAAGTTTCAAATTACATTTGAGTAATAGACTTACACTCGTGTGAAAAAATTAAGACATCCTATTTATTGAATGTGAAATTGCCTCCATCTCTTGCAAACATTTGACATCTGTTTGTTTTACTTCAATGGATGACTCACAAAGCAGTTTGCAATAAATACATACAGATGAAATCCTGTCCATTATGTCGATTAACCTGGTGCAATTTGGAGCCATTTTCTTAAATCAAGTCATGGTTGTTCTTTCTTCATAAACACAATAGAAGTAGAACAGAAATACATTAATATTCTATGTTTTCATTATTATTTTTTAACCCTTGTGGGTTACGCTATGTTTTTTTTTGTTTAACATTTTATTATTGCACAACAAGGACGGTATTTATGCAAAAATGCATAGCATTTGATAAGCCTGTGGAATGGGTGAAATTTAACTTGTCATGTTTTTTTGTTCTCTTTTTATATGCCTTTTTAACAAAACAATGCTAGATGTGTTTCCTCTGCATTTATTGGTTTATGGGATTCTATTCAGTTCCATATAATAGATCATTGTTACAGTTTGAGCTCTGAAGCTCCCTCTGACGCATTATTGAAAAATCAGTGGAATAAGGTGAGTTGGTCAGGGCCGCTTCAAATAAAAACATCCCAAAGCCCAGTCACTTTTAACTCATACGACATGTTTATACCAGATGCCTTCCCAGGTCCAGTTTCCAGAAAATATATATAGTATATTCAAAAAAATATTACTCCCAAAGACCTGATCTTTGTCAACATTTTCTTTAGCAGACTTTACTCTGACCTTTGTTTTCTCAGAGAACAAAAGTTTGTTCCTTGTCCACTTCCTTAGAAGGTTAAACTTGTGAAATAAAATACTTCTCATTTGTGCATGTATTTTTACATCAACAGCAGAAACCTACTTTAATTCTAATTCTGATACTTAGTTGGTTTTGCAGTCTTATTTTACTTACTCTGGGATGGTGGAGAGATGTTTTATATTGTCCTGCTTCTGTAGACCATTTCAGTACTGTGAAATGGCTGATTTAGTAGTCCTTTAAATTTCTTACCAGAAAACTGCTATCTTGTTTCTAAAAAACCTCAGACAGCATTTTGATCTCACTATGAAGTTCAGTGTCAGTATCAGTGGTCATAGGCACATTAAACTAAATGTATAAAGGTTAAAAAGGAAAACCAGCTCAAAATGCTGAGTAAATATTTTCTAGTCATGAACTCCTGATGTGACATACATGGATATAATTACCATTTTTAATTGGAATAAATTCAGAGGTTTACTAATTTATTAATCAGCAAAGATTTCACTTTATCATTTTTCACTTTTAGGCCAATAAATTTAAACATATTAGAACAGTGATCCTAAACCTGTTATATGCCACAAACTAGTTTAACATCAGACAATATTCACATGGACCCAGGGCTGCCAACTTTGGGAGAACTGTAGGAGTGAGATTTGCTGGTTGCCGGCGGAGCCCATGGGCTCGCCCCTGTGGCCTCCTGGGCCCTTGCTGCTGGATGTTCCCTGGGGGCTTCCATTTGTTCCTCCCTCAGCTGAATGGTCGGCCCTGCGATGGTCCGTCTGGGGTTCCTTGACTCTGGGGCCCTCTGGGCGTTCATGTCCCCATCCTCCTTCATGTCTGTGTCGATTCCTACGCGGCGTATTGGCGGCTCCTCACACCAGCTGTCGGGCATTCGTGTGGGGAAATGTTATGTGCACCTGCTTGCTCACACAAACACACGGGTGTGGTGACGTCGATGTTTGGGGATGCATTCTGGGGCTTAAGGTGTTCTCAATGGTTGTTTGGTCCCAGGGGCTTTTAGGGACGTTGTTGTATTAATATACCCATTTTTGTAGGTTGTGGGTGTGTAGTTTTTATTTCATGACTTTTGATTTGTTTTGTTTATGTTGCTCCATCTTATTGATTGTTTATTCTTTATTTTCTTTTTTCTTTCTTGTTTTTTACCTGTCTGGGTCCATAACCTTAAGAAATTAAACCCACAGCAATCACTAATAAATAATTTGTATACATATTTATCAGGCTGAGTACTACATCAAAAGCTGTTATGCTCTGCTTGAGAAAGTAAATCTGGGGTCAGCGGCATGCACTGTCTGAAGAACATTAGGTTTTGCAAAGGTTTAGCAAGCGAGTTTGGCAAGACGAGCCACCTACTGTATGGGAGTGTATCACGTCATACAGGGTGAAACAGCCTGATGACCGTCTGAAGATATCAGACTTGTGTTGTGCCGATTAAACATATTCATTCTAAGGACAAAAAACTGGTGTAGCCAATAATAAGAAGGATAGATCAAAATACATAATTTTATTCTTATAATTTATATTATGGGCTGCAGTCCAAGTCCCAAAAATGAAAAAAAGATATATAGTTATAACTTAACACAGCAAAACGCTCTAAGGAGCGCTGCGGGCCAGCAAGATGAAGGGGTTTCACTGGGTAGATGTTTCTCCTGGAAACGGCCTGTCTCCCCCAGGATCTTACGCTGCCAGCATCCACTCATGTCACCGCACCTGGGTAACAGTAGAAAAGGGAATCAGCACAATTGTCCAAAAGCACCTGACATCCCAAGGCTACTTTTTGTAGAACAACAGATGCCATCTTTGCGGTACTCACTGACAGAGAGAGCTTCCCGCTCTCCAGCTGCTTAATCCGGCCTTGCAGAATTCCCGATCTTCCTGGATCCATGCACGTATCCACCAGCTGTCCCTGGCACCCACAGTCCTCCCAACACTCTTCCGCTGTGCCCACGTCTCACCCCTTTATCCTTCTCCCCACATTGACAACAGGTGTGCTGATTGCAGTCTGATTAATTGATCACATCAGTCACGTGTGGGAGAACAAAAGTATTAAGGAGGCGTTAACTCAAAATACAATTAAAACCAAATAAAAAGGTAATAAAAAAATCATGCACATAACACAATTTTACAAAGCACTACAAACCCATGCAAAAATAATATAAAACAAAATACGCCTCCCATTTTAGGGGAATACATGTAGCAACGTTATTTCTTTAGCGTGAGAAAATGGATATGTAGTGTGACAGCGTTTGAATACAGTCAAATGCAAGAATCTCAAGCTCATTGCGTGAGAGTTGGCAGCCCTGTGACCGACAGATAAAGGAAACAGAAAAAAGGCAAAGACTAGCAAAAAAACAGGGTTATTATTAAATGCAATAAATAAAAATCTAGGTGAACTAGGCTTGCATCTTGGCTTTCTTCTAGTGAGTTATAACTTGATGTAATGAAGATAATCTGGTCTTTAAAAAAAACAGCATTCAAACTCAGGAAATAAATGAAACAAAAATAATATAAGTTATTTATTCTTTCTGTCCGTGGCCTGGTATCAAATGACCTATTGCCCGATACCAGTGCGGGACCTCTGTATTAGAAGACATAGAAGCTTTCATAGGGTGTCCCAAGTTTTTCCACATCAATGTAAACAGTGTTTCAGTTTATAGATTTAAAAAAAAGGTTTGTAACTACAACACAATGTATCTGAATATTAACTTTAACTTGTCTCTCTAATGTTTAGAAAAAATGTCGAGGCTCCAGCAAGGTCAGGTGAAACAGGTATGTATGTTTATATCTGTGCTTCATTCTGTCTATTACACAATATTATTATTGACAGAAAGATGAATGATTCCTCATATCATACATTGCTTGGGTATAGGCTTAAAGTGCTGAAACGCTTCAAAATGTAGCCTACAGCTGGTTGCATCAATATTATGCTTTTCCCACCATGAACTTTTCTCTAAATGTGAGGCTTATGTTATTTGGTTTTATCTTCTGTATTTTTCTGTACAGCTGCAGCAATTTATTCAGTACAGCAACAGGATGTTGGTGTTTCCATTTCACAATAACAAACAATTTTAAAGGAATTGTTTTCTTTCCAGAATATAAACATTTATTACAAAATTAAATGGTTTGTATGGTTATATTTTCCACTTTACAAATTTTGTTATTAAAATAAGTAGAGGATATTGAAAAAGCAAGGTACTTAATAACCTTTTAAGATTCTATCATGTAACAATACAAGTTTGACTTTATTTTTTCAGAAATTTGTTGTAATAGAACAACACAAACCAGAACATAATAATGAAGCTGAAATAAGAAAATATGGTTTACAAAATATTAAAATCTAAAAACTTTACCACCTACTCGGTCCCTTCAATATAGTTGCGTTTCATACTTTCCTGATTTTATTAAATAAGATTTTGAAAAACATCCTTTTTCATCTAACTCACATGTATGCACTACAATGGGTTTCTCAAACAATACAATTCTAAATTAACTATTTTAAAGTTTGTGGTTGTAATGTGACAGACTATGAAAAGAAACAGAGTGGTATTTATGATTTTACAAGGGCAATGTATGAAAAAGTGTTTTTCCTCTTTTCCAGAACAAGAACATGTCTATGAAAACATGCCAGACTTATATGACAGGAGGATATAAAATCTCGAGTTTTCCTTCCTTAAAAGGTGAGTTCTTACCTCTTGTTCTGATTATTAGAAAAAGAGAGTTAGACTTCTTAGTGTATGAATACTCTCTCTGCTATTAAAATATTTACATGTAAAAAACATTGGCAAACTATAGTACAGTATTTCTGATTAAATTAACTATTCATCATCACACTAACCAGTTTTTTGTGTCTCCTTTTTATCTTGCAGATATTTAGAAGCTAATAAATCAAGGTAGCTAGATAAAAATTATAAAATATTAGTACTTTTTTTAAACGGTAAATGGCCTGTACTTGTATAGCGCTTTTACTCAGTCCCTACGAACCCCAAAGCAATTATCATACTGTAGCCACACTGAAAGGAGTGTTTGAATGAGACTCTATTTCCCTTCATCCTCTCTCTTATTAGGGTGCTTTCACAGCAGCCCGGTTTATTCCGCTTACATCAAACTCTATTTCATTTGTCCGGAAAGTTTGGTTTGTTTGGGGAGGTTTGAATGGGCAATAGAACTCTAATTCTGACCAAAAAAACAAACTCTGCTGCGGTTCGATTGCATGTGTGAATGTAGAGAAAAATTGTGCCGGGTATTGTGGGTAAATATAATCTAAACAACCAAACATACTGGATAGATAGATGCTGGATATTGCTCAACTTATACATAAGGAGGACATCTGTGCTGTGAAGTTGTACGTACCCCTACTCATTGCATACCACCTAACATGGTGCTGTCTCAGCCATCTTGTGTTAAAAAAAGTAAACAGCATTCTTCATAGTCTTCTGTCTTATACTTTGTTCATCCTGAGTTGCTGCTGCAGTGTTTATCTGGCACACTTGCCAAACACAACAGCAACACTAAAACTTTCTGCAACCCCTCCGTGTTTTTTTACATTTCACTGTACTGTGAAGTTTTCCCTGCTGCACAAAGAAGTGCACCACCACAGCGCCACCACAGGTGGAGAGGGGGGGAATTGTTGCAAAAAACCGTTTGGATGATAGTCCAACAAAAAGAGCAATGTGAATGCGAACCACACAAGCTAAAAACAGCAACAATGTAACAATTTTGGTCCCCAATAAAACCGAGTCAACAAGACTAATAGGTTTTCCATCACTTGTGTGTGAATGACTGAATGTGATGTGAAGAGCTTTAGGATCCTCTGGACTACATAAAGTGCTATACTGATAGAGGTCATTTACAATTTTAGCAAAAATGTACATTTTCTACGAAAAAACATCAGTGGAGTGCCCTCATCACTTTAAAACTTGACACTGCACTTGAATATGAATTGGGCATTGCTACTGGACCTTATTGGAGATGACAGCCATCCTGCCGCTGTGGAATATAAAACAAGCCCAGTTCGGCCACAGCTATGTAGTGAGTTGGAGTTGGAATAGTAAGGAAGTGTTGAAGCCAAACCAGTACTCCGCTAAACTGCTTGACTGCCGAAGGAGCAGGACTCCTTCGGCAGTCAAGCAGTCCTGCTCTCCCCCCCTCCGCTATCTATTTTCCTTTTTATTTTTTATTTATTCACCCTAAGGATACTGAACGACTTCCCTGGGACAAATTGTATCCCTTTTTCTACTTTTTCCACTGTGTACTAAGAAACAAAGACTACAATGGCTTTCAACGCAGATATCACTCTCCAAAACATACTGGAAAGAATGAAGGAAATGGAATTAAAAATCTGACGCCTGGAAGAAAACGCCAGAAACAAGACTAGTCTGAGTATGACATGCGATTTTCAACAACTTGGCAGGTCGATAACAACAACACAGAGTTTCCCTCCAGACAGACGGTGTCTATCGGGAAGAACCCCCAACTCATCAGAAGAGTGGCCAGCACTCAGAAGACGACAGACACCCAAAAAGAAAAACAAGGAATGTCAAAAGAAACTCCAACCGCCAACAACTTCAATTATCCCTTTAAAAAACAGATTCACAGCGCTGGCCTCTCCCAGCTCTCTGAGTCTAACAGACGCACAGCAAAGCCAGCGAAACGCAAAAGATTGCGCCACTTAAGGTTAAAACTGTCTCTATTAAAAAATAAATCTCAGTGGAGAATCAGTCCACTGGTATGTAATGAAAAAAGGGAGTGCCGGCGCGCCGAGAGTAAGGGCGGAAAACTCGACTCCAGGTTCATTATGAGATTTATAAAGAGAGACTGAACAAGTATCAAGCAACCTTAAAGGGTGCAAGGGAATCATTCTTTTCTGAGATTATTCACAGAAAAAACAATAATACTAGGACATTATTTGCTACAGTGGAGAGACTAACTAACCCTCCAGTGACAGTACCCCCTGAACTAAACTCCACCAGGGCTTGTAACGATTTTGCCACCTTCTTTACTGAAAAGATCTTGAACATCAGAAGATCAATCAGTACATCAGTTCAAACCCCAGTAACAACTATGAGCCCAACTGACACTGACCCAGAGAAAATGACTCACTTCCAAACAATAAATCAATCAAGCTTTGATGAAATTATTGACAAACTAAGCTCTGCCACCCGCTGCTTAGATATCTTACCAACAAATTTTCTAAAAAAGGTCCTCCCAGCCATCAGAGTGGATCTGAAAATTGTCATTTAAAAATAAGAAAAGTTAAAACATCTATTGATTCTTCTTTGCCAAATAACTATCCTAATTTTTCTCAGAAGTTTTTAGTTTGTTTCCAATAATCTAGTGACTAAATATAAAACAGCATAAAAGCCAAAAGGAAAAGAAAAGAAACCGTTAAAGAAAAAATAAATACATTTCTGTTTTACAAGGGCATCTATCTATTTTATGATCCATCATTTTAAATTGATTTTAGAAGTCAATTTAAATTTACTTAGCTATATATATTTGACATGATTAAGGTATTTCTTTTACAGTGTCATGAAAAACAACAGATAAAACACTAGATAAATATCTAATTGTTTAGGATTGCGTACATGTCTAGTTCTGCCTGAGAAAGTTCCTTTCATTTACTGCAAACATTTTGACCTACAGTAAATGTAAAACAGCTTCCTTAATATTCCAATTAACTCTATCCTAGTTCTACATTTATCAAGCTTGATTATTTTATTGTCTAACTCTTTATGACTTGATAGCATTTCAGTTCAGGAGATAATAACAGGTGTGTTCAATGTTTTCAAATGCTTCCATATCTGTGTTCCATGTAGCCTGTCCTACTTTAGAAACACGAATGCTTCTCAGAATTTTTTTGACTGAAGCTACTAATAATTTTCAGATTCATCTCTGAAGAAAGATATTTACTTTCCAGGTCAGACTGAAATTATTATTATTATTTTTCAATAAAGAAAACCTTTCAATGCATCTGTAGGCAGTTTTATTGCAAAAATGAAATACAGGCTGTAACCTGTATAACGTAATATTTACTTAAAGGGAAATTGACAATGCAGTTGTATAGCTTTAGCTATATATTCACCATATAGTGCAGATTGCATTAGTCTACAGTTATCTTGCTTTTTAGTAAAGTAAGATTTCTACTCTGCACTTCGACCTCAGACATTTGCTGCTTTCCAAGTTCCCAGCTTTAAAACCTTCAGAAATGCATTGCAACTTCATTCCTGCTGACTTTTATCATATTATTATTGGCACCACTTTAAAGTCTATTATGAATCTTCTTAAAAACATGTGCAGTAAAAGGAGGAATTGAATTCTACTTTTATCTCTTAATTAAACTCCACCTTTCCATATTAGTTTAAAACCAATGATCTAACAATAAATCCAGAAGAAACAAACAAGAAGCCCATGGTCAATAACTGTCAAATAACACCTCTCAGTGGTGAAATAGTGTCATTACAAAAAAAAAAAAAAATTGAAGCCCATATCCAACATCTGGGCACATAACATTTCTATTAATGTTCTTTGATACAGCACTTTAGGGACTTTCAACTTCTTTTCCAATGACATTTTGAGGCCTTGCCTCATAATGGAGTAGCCTATATCATTGCTTGTGTTCTACACAACTGTCAGGTCAACAGTCTTCTGTATGATTGCGATTCTTAATGAACCAGACAAAGAAAGGCTCAGAAATAGAGTTTATAAGAGTGTGACATATTGAGCCTAACCTCTTCATAATTCAAATTTTCTGGGATTTTGAATTTGGGGATTTCATAAGCTATAAATCACAATCATAAAAAATATAACATATAAAGGCTTGAAATAGTTCGCATAGAATGTAATGAGTCTACATCATATATGTAATAACTTATGGCTTTAAACCACTTCGGCGTTGTTATCCTACAAAGTGTGATGTGCTGTATGGATTTCACCTTCCTCTGTTTCTCTGAGTGCGTCTGTGTGCGCACTGAGCACCATAGACTGTAGCACATAAGATAAGCTTGAATCGCCACGGGGCGCGAGTATTTCTTTTACCTAGGGAAGTATTGGCAGTGCACGCCTTCCTCGCCTCTGATTGGATAGAACTTTTCTCGCATGATTGGCTATTTCTTTTAGGTACTAGTCCTGCCTTTTCTTGTTAACAATCAGGATGCAAGTTAGGGAAGATCTGTTATTGCCTCAGGAAGCCTTAATGGGCTCTGTGTCGATTTCTGTTAATTGTCCTTCTGCTAGGAACTGGCCCGCACAAAGCTGGGTAAAATAGTACAGTCATCTTATATTTCATACATCTTGCATCAAATTAAAGTATGTCTGTTTAGCATTTCTCCTTTAATATTTTAAAATTTCAGTGTTCAGAGTAAACAGAAAAAAACAAGTAAATTTAACAATGCAATAAGTGAGTTGAGATTTTTATTAGTTTACATTTTCATCATAAAACTCTCCAAAAGAGTTTTGATTGCATGGAAAAAGTGAGAATATAAAACACCCATCTTGGATTTGAATTTGTAGTCTTAGCCCACAGCCATCATCTTTGCCAGTGAGCCAACCAGTGAACCAGGATTTCATATCAACTGAAGCTCTAAAGATCTGAATATGAAAGCAAACACTTATAAGAGTTCTATATAGACTTTTTTTCGTTCTGTTGGTGGAAGGACTAATAATACAAAAATAACTGCTTCCCCCCTGCCATCATATTGCTGTGATGTTTATATGTCTATGTTTAGAAGTCGCTGGAGATACTTTCTAGCCAATCAGAGACAAGAAAAGGGGGGACTAATCCCTAAAAGAAATTTTCTGTAACAAAAAAAAAAAAAGGTTTAATCACCTTAAGCCTACAGTGCATTATTTTCCTTAATACTAAGCAAGACACTTACAAGTTATGTTAAAAACAAATTTTTGACCAAAAAGCCAGCCTAAATGTTTTTTATATTTTTTGTGAAGCTATTGCAGACATACAAAAAAATATGCTGCTTGGAAATCTACCTGTACTTTACTACTACATGTCTTGCCATTTTATTGTTTTTGGAAGACATATTTAGTGAAAGTTTTGATATAAGTGTACTGCATATTTTTACATAGCCTAAATTCATATAACTGGAAAAGGTTCACATTTCTCATTCCAGTCACATTTGCATTGCTGTATATTTTTTGTGTTGTGGTGTACCACCTCACATGGCCCTTGGTGAGGGAAGGCTTGGATACAGCTACTCGGTCTAAAACAATATATAAACCATCTTGACCAAAAACAAGCATTCAACCCATAAAGCTTTACAAAGTTTATTAATGTTAAGAATAGTATGCAGGGATAGTCAGCCTTCGTAACTCAGGCCCAGGCAAAAAAAAAAACTAAGCAAAAGACTGATGAGTGACAGGCGGTTGAACCAGAAGGTAGAATGGAACCAGGAGAAGAAACTTACAGTGAAGGCTTCTCAGATGCAAAAAAGGGCAGCTAGCTGGAGATTAACTGGAACTTGTGAGAGGGAGAAAGTCACGTCTAATAGCCTGCTTTACAGTTGACGTCAAAATTAAGTCGCACAAGTTCTGCTAGGAGCAAATTGTTAAACAAACAAACCATACCTACAAAATGAAAAAAAACACACACAAAGCACTCGGATGTCAATCGGAAAGTAGATATTATATATGAAGTTTAAATATATCTCACAAATGAGCAAATATAAAATGGAGGAGTTGATGGTGCTTTGACATTGCCAGAAAAACATAAAAAAGAGCACTGAGCATGTGCAGTCAACCCAGTGGCAAATACAATAAATCTAACTTCAAATGAGAGATTTATTCATATTTATGGTATCTGTGGTTCTCTGTATCAATTTTTTACTGCTGGTGACAGAGGAGGGACTATAAATCATTATCTAGAATCAATAATAAGGTTAGTATTTGCTTTAACAGGACTGCAACACCTTATGGTGGTAGGCTTGTTTACTTTATCACTGATTTGCACATGAGCATTAAATAGGAATGGAGCCACAACATCATCCATCCAGAAAAGTGTCAGAGAGCTTGTAAACATGAAGAAAACTGATCCGGCGCCGTGAGATTTCTCCACTCTAGGACCTGGTTTCAAAAATTATCGTTTACGGTCTCCTGAAACGTCGGCTGCTTGTGGATAAGGCACCTATTTGATTAAATTCCTTTGCAAATACACCCGGTTTCAACTCCTTGTAGAAAGGGTCTAAGTAGGCAGCACTCCAGGTGTAAACAATTAGCTAATCCAAAAGCAGGCAGAGGACGGGTAAAGAACAGAGGAGCAAAGAGAAAAACATGACTGGAACAGTACAGAAAATTACACCGCCATTGAAGGCTGTTTCGTGTAAATGTTTTCTTCACTGAAAGCTGATTGAAGTGTGAAGGCCTGTAGCTACTGACTGAGCAGGAAGTTAGCAACCTCACCACGTTACACCTTAGCATCTACAGAGTTCTGTGTGCTCCTACCATTTTTTGACTGTCTTGCTGTCATTTTCAACAGCTAGTGGCTTTCACTTTGTTGTCGGCTGACTAACATTTAATAGTTTGAATAAGCACTGATCTCATATTTCAGAACAATTTTGTCACCGAGTGGAGGGGTGCAACCAAAACAGGGTGCAGCCCCAGTGATTTCTGCTGAGGAGCAGTGGCGGCTGGTGATAAAAATTTTTGGGGGGGCGCACTGGCAACAATAAACTACTTGCTGTCACGGTGGTGTGTCGATGTGGACCCAAAGGCAGGGAGGAATGGAAGGAGGCAGACAGGTGAAAGGTTAACAGATTTAGTGATGGATAAACTATTTACAACAATAAACTATTTACAACAAACTATTTACAACAATAAACTATAACATTAAACTACTAGCAACAATAAACTATTTACAATAAAACTATTTATAACATTAAACTACTAGCAACAATAAACTATTTACAACAATAAACTATAACAAACTATTTATAACATTAAACTACTAGCAACAATAAACTATTTATAACAAACTATAACATTAAACTACTAGCAACAATAAACTATTTATAACATTAAACTACTAGCAACAATAAACTATAACAATAAACTACTAGCAACAATAAACTATTTATAACAATAAACTATTTATAACATTAAACTACTAGCAACAATAAACTACTGGCAACAACAAACTATTCACAACAACAAACTATTCACAACAACAAACTATTCACAACAACAAACTATTTACAACAACAAACTACTTGAACAAAAATTTTGCTCTCCTCTCTTTCAGGCCAGCAAATCTTTCAATGACTCTCTGATTGAAATTGGTCATTTGACAGATTAGTCTCTTTTCCATGGAGAGCATGGCCAGGGCATTCAGCCTTTCCTGGGTCATGGTGTTTCTCAGAAAAGTTTTCACCCATTTTAAGGTTGAGAAACACCTCTCTGCTTCAGCTGTGGTCATAGGTGTGGTAATAAGGATCTTTAAAAGAGTGACCGTTTCTGAAAAAACATCTTGAAGATTGTTCTCCATGAACAGCTGGAACAGGTCCACTGCACCACAACAGGTTCTGAACTCTGCTTTGCTGTAGATGAGACGGAGCTCTGTCTTCAGCTTGCTTCCGTTCAGCATTGGGTAGGCCTTCAAAGCGCTTTGCAGCACCTCTTCGGGAAATGACCCGTGATGTTCCTCAAACCTGTCCCCCTGCAACAAGGAGGCACAGACAAGATGGTCGGTGAAGTTGAAGCGCTCCCTGGTGTGTCTCAGAATGGTGTTGCAGATCTACAGAGAGAATACAAAAACAGAGAGAAAAAATAGATATTAAATTAATTTACTTTTGTTGACATTGTTACCCTCTGTTGCTGCATGGTTTTGAAAAAACATCTTGCTATTATTGACAACTGCAATTGTGATATGATTTTTAATATTTTCATTAAACATTTAGGTTAATTGTGATTAGGAAATTAACTAAATCATCTCTGCAACATGACATATTTAAAATGGTATTTAAATAGCTATTTCATAAACTATGACAGATTTCTACAATATAAACTCACCTCTTCTGCAGCACTCTGACGATCCTCAGAACTGAGTACCCGACGCCGTTTTGCTGTCAGAGAGCCACTGCTTTGCTCACTCATGGAATGGAGAGAATTTCTGTGAAGAAGAAGTCATAATAATGATCAAAAAGTTGAAAAGAGATAACAATTAAAAATGTGATGATGATATTATTGACAAATTACCTGATGTTTTGTATGTCCTTTTCGAACTGCTGGATGCTCCCTTTGATGTGGACTGCATCTATGTTCTTCTTCTGGAGCTTGGCATAGAGGAGGTCCACATGTGGCATGATGTGGTGAAAAAGTTCCAGGAAGAACTTAAAGTCCTGATGTTCCAGCAGCATGGCCATGGCTCCTGCCTCTCTGATGGTGTTGGAGTCAAAGTCACCCGAATCTCGTATGTTCTCAAAACATTGAATGAGATCATCTCTGTGCTCAAACACAGTGTTGATGGCTCGGCTGTGAAAGTTCCATCGGACATTGCTGGATGTTGGCAGTCTACGGGCCACCGTTTTATCAAGGACAGCCGTACGCTTGGGTGACCTGGAAAAAAAGCTCGCAAATCCACCCAGGTCAGAAAAAAAAATTCTCACCTTGGAAATGTGAGAGGTGGCCTGTTGCATGATCAGGTTGAGTTGGTGTGCATAGCAGTGGATATAATGGGCATTTGGGTACACATCTTTGATCTTCCTCTGAACACCTGCATTGGCACCCCTCATCACACTGGCCCCATCATACGCCTGGCAGATTAGCTTGCTTTTCTGATCCTCAGGAATGATGGCAGCAAGACGCTCTGATAATGCAGCAGCAATGGACTCAGATGTAGCTGACTGCAAAGGAATGAACTCAAAAAATCTTTCCTGAACACTGTGCTTGTCATCAATGTAGCGTAGTACAAGCACAAGTTGGGACTGTGTTGAAATATCTGTTGTCTCATCTGCCTGGATTGATACAAAAACACTCTTTTGAGCTTCTTCAATGATTTGCTCTCTTGCAACAGACAACATACAGTCCAAGAGTTCATTTTGGACAGTTTTGGAAGTACCCTTGAAAACAGTGGCAGTCTCAAGGTGCTCTTTCAAAGCTCCATCCAGAGAGGCAACAAAATCGACCAATCCACGAAATATCCCAGGGTTCACAGAGCTCTCACTCTCATCGTGGCCATGTAAAGCCAACTCAAATGCCCCACAGAATTTCACACAGTCGATTATCCTGGACAGAACATGACGATTTTTTGTCACCTCTTCGTTGTGCCTTCTAATGCCAACTCTGTAGCCCTCGTCTAATTGTTCAGCAATGCTAACGCGGCCAAAAAACTGTAGCTTCATACTGTTGTCAATGTGGCAACGGCTACTTTCATGACGTTTGCATTTTTCAGAGAGATGTTTCAGGTCTCTGACCCCTGTTGTTGTCCACAACACTTCCGTGCCAACACTTTGAAAAAGCAAGCAGGGAAAACAAAAAAGAGCATTGCTTACTTCGCATCCAGCGAGCCAACTGTGTTTAGCATAACACAGACCGGAGAAGCCTCGGGTGTAACTCCGCCCACGGTCACTTGCCTGCTGCTGGATCTGTAAACCGGGTTTCTCCGGTCCAAGCTCCTTAATCCTTTTTTTTCCTCCAGCGAACGTCTCGTGAAAGGATTGAGTTGTAAAGAAACAACCGAATTTTCTTTGGCCATGTCTGCTGTTTTGTTGTACGTCTATCTCGCTTCTTCGCCTCCGTAAACCCGCGCGCGGGAGTGTCTATGTTGGAGTGACAAGCGAGTTGCCAGTGACTTTGACTGACAGCCAGGTATCATGAATCAATCAGATCGCAAGAAAAATTAGCCTAGCGCGCTGATTCGTCAGGGGCGCAGCTCTCTGCGCCCCGAGGAGAATCTTTAAGTGACCAATTAGAGACCAGCATGAAGTCACATGGTAGCCGCAAGTTTGGAAGATACGTACACACTCATTTGGCCGGCGCCCCTTGATATTAAAAACTAATAAAACAACCCAAAATAAATCCGATATGAAATGGAAAGGCTTACAAAAATAAAAGTAACACCCATTGTATGAGTGAACACTGAACAGACGTGGTAATGACTTTTTATTACATAATTTATGTTTACTGTGTGTATTAATTCTTTATGAAATTTTGATGGGGGCGGCGCCCGAGCGCCCCCTATTGACAAGCCGCCACTGCTGAGGAGTAGAAACACCAAACAACAAAATGCTAGGGGAGGCTTTGCTGGATAAAAATAGTCTTTTATTACAAAACCTAATAAAAAATATAAAAAGATATTCAAGGTAGTAATCCAAAAGAAAAGTCCAGTCCGTCCACGGCCATCCAAGTAATTCTTACTCCAGCAGGTCCCAATAAGGTGGAGGCCAGTCCCTTTGGGAAAGAAGCACGGTAGATATCCGTCAGGGTGATCGATAAGCTCTCAGTGTATGTTATCAAAGTCAGAGTGAACAATAATATTTTGGGTAGGGAATAAAAATAAAATAAGCTAAGTAAGGCAAAGGAAGTCCAACACAAAAGAAGCTGAAACAAGTCCTATCGAAACGAACACTGCAACTTGAACCACACTAAACCCAGTCCCAAAATAAATTGTTCATCTCACTACTAAAAGGCCAGGATATCCCAATTTGTAGCTTCAGGTGGGATTGGGTAAAAGTTCGAACAACAATCTGGCCACAGCAGGATAAACTAAAAAAATGGTCTATCCAGTACATGCCAAAAGAAGAGAAGAGGGGTACTTATCTGGAGGAAGGGTGGAACGCGTCCCCACCCTTCCACTGTCGCTTGACACTTCCCCCTCTTTGAACCACAGATCTGCTGCCTCCCGGGCGGGTGGCGCTGGTCCCAACAGGTAGCAGCAGCTCCTTCAGCTCCTAGGGCAGGTACGCACGCCTCGGTCACTCCGCCGGTGCTATTCCCAGCACCTTCGACAATATGTCTGGGTTGCTGCACCATCCGATCAGCGCTTCTCCCCGGTGTCTTCCCAGTATGTCCCCCTGTCCCTTTAGTTATCCTCTCCTCCTCTTATCACTTCCCTGTCTGTCACCCAGACCAGTGCAGGGGAGGAAGTGTCCCAACTACCCACACCTGTGGCTTGATTACCCAGGTGCCATACATTCTGGAAGGTGTGTTAATTAGGGGAGGACAAGCACACCACACAAACACACACGCACCACTTGTCACCCTGTGACAATTTCACTATGCTATAGGGAGTAAGCCACTTTTTTAGAACTATTAGCAGAAGCAGTTTGCATGCCCTTTTATGCACGTCTGGCAATGAAAGTCATTTGAGCTTTTTAACTTTTTATTTCCAAATGGGAAATTAAATTAAAAGTGATTATGTGAAGCACAATTTTATATTTTTTTTATTATCTCCTTAAAAAGAAACATAATTTCTAGAAAAATTTGTATGTGATGTTCTCTCTCAAAGTAACTTTATTGATAAGAAGTAACTTTTGCGAATCGTAACTTATTTTATTACGGTGCTGCGGAAAAAACACCAAACCAATGCACACTTGCTGTCCTGACATTTGTAACATAAAATAGTGCCAAATAATAATGTACTGTTATTTATGAATGCATAAATTATTTTTATTAAGTGTATTATGCACAACATTCTCTTAAGCTTTAAATTTGCCTTCTTTTCGTCCCCCAGCCTTACTTTTGTTATATTTTACCTTTTTGTGAATCTGTAAAGGCTACTTCTATTTGCCTTTCACTTTGATATAATTATGATACATTTCCCTACTGAGGGACAATAAAGGATATTTCTATTCTATTTCTCAAATACAATTAAAGAGAATTTAAACTAGTTTTTTACATACAGAGTATTGATAAGACAAATATCCTTTTTAACAATAATTGTTATTTTTTTTGAATATGGGAAGTTAAAATAGAGTAAGATTCAAAATACAAAAACCCCAAAATGTCACAGTGTGACATTTCTCCTGTCTTTGTCGGTCCTTGCACTTTTAATTTTCCCTAGCTGTAGTAAGTTTCCTTGATTTTCTCCCTGATTTTTTTCCCTGTAAATTATTGTGCCTAATCGAGATCAAGTTGCAAAGATAACAGGTACAGGAGGGTAATACAGATATTTATCCCCCCAGAGAAAGTCTCAAACTCATCCTGGGTTATAGATATGTCCATGTCAGAAGGGATATATACTTGTTCCAGTTTCTTCTGTCCAAGATCTTAACTCAGTAAGACAAGAACCTTAATTACAGGAACTATTGTAAAGCACAGAATAGCTCATCTCAAAGAACATAATTTCAGCATGTTTTACTGAACATAAGTTTCCTAAATTTGAGATTCTGATAAGTAAAAAAAATAAAATAATAAATGAAACCTTAAATTAAACTGATATGCTTCCCCCTTTAAGTATAGAATCCAGGAAAAAACAGCTGCGCACTGAGTTTAGGGCAAATGGAGCCTTTGATCATCAACTCCTGAACATCCCCAGAGGTGAGAATGTATTAAGAAAAGTGTTAAAGTCGTAGCAAAAAAAAAAAAAAAATTGTGAATAAAACACTGCTCATTTTATATCTAAACCAACAAAGTTTAGGTTGATAGACTCATCCAATATCAGATCATGTACCTGCCTTTACAAAGTATATATTTATTTTTTCCTTCTAAGCAATTGTTTTGCTTCTTTTACAGGAAATGCAGATTGGTTTCCTTAAAGTTGCCTTGCCTAGTGTGTACTTCAGATCTGTAGTGACAGCTGTAATGACTTTATTGTATGATCATGTTTCACTTCTGCAAAGTCAAAGTTCCCTTCAGCTAAATAAATGGTATCATTTTGTGAAATAAGTAATTGAAAAAATGAGTGATATAAAAGAAAATAAATATAAAAACTTGCCATGTTGGAGGTAACACCCCCCCCCCCCCAAAAAAAAAGCAAACATACAAACCAAACCAAAAAACTAACGAGGGGACAAACTTAATTGTTTTAAATAATTGATTTGATCTGTAATCACATAATTTCACAGTTTAAAAATACAAAGAGTTTTTTTAGTAAAGTACATAAATGAATAAAGCAAAAAATAAAGTCAATAAATTACCATGGGTTTTGTATATGTAACTTGAGTCTTTATAGAACTTGTTTCTCCTTCGAACTAGTAAAATATTTTTCCTTTCTGCTCCACATTGTGTCGGTGACATGGCACTTTTGAAGGTGATTGTCTCATGTATGATCCATGGTCCTATATGCAAATATTAACAGCTTCCTTATGCAAATTGGGCTTTTGTGAAACTACACGTTTGAACAACTTAGCTTCTAAATAACTCCAAAATGTCACTTTAAGAAGCTGGTCCTACTTAATTAGTTGATGATTTCAGGTGTTTAGTTTAATATATTAGTTTTGCTGCCAAGTTTTACCTATGGAAGTCAAAGCTTAGCCTTGGCTGTATCCACACATTAGCCTTTGTTAATCATTAATAATGGTTGGACAGTTTCACTTCCTTTTACTACTTTTATGTCAGTTCATATACCAAACCGCAGTCAGAGAAAGAAATAGGAATCACATTTTTTCTTACGCTTAATGATATAAAATGAAATCATCTATATTTATCATCATTCTTGGAATTACTACAGGTAAGCTTTTAGTAAAAGAAAAAAATTTGTCTTGCTGCCTGCTAAAAGTTTACACTTTATTTATGATGATGTACACTGTTATTTATAGAGACTAGTTATATACTGTATCATTATCAAAAAAAGAAAACTAATATGTTGTTCAGTTTCAATTTTTCACAGGCCACATCAAATTGTTATTATTAATGTATAAAATTGTATGTTATGTGATTTTGTTTTAAACATTAAAAAGAAAGGTTTCTGCAGTAAAAGTATCCCCATTACTTTTCCAAACACAGACAACTAAACTTATTAATTTTTAAATTTTCAGCTTAAATAATAATTTGCAACAATGTGAAATTTGATTTAAGATAATCGGAAAGTGGATAAAACATTTTTTGACTCTTAACTTTTATATTTTATACTTATAGTTATTTGTCACTTTATAGACAAATCAAAAGTTAGGGAAAACAACCTGTCATTTTTTGTTGTCTTTTTAATGCATTTTTAAAATAACATAATTTCACATAAACCCTAAATCCTTCTACTTCAGGTTCATCCGATGGAGCTGCTGTGTTACCAGATGGTCCTCTGAATGGATCTGTATGTGGAACGGCGATGTTTAGGACCAACTTAGATCCAACAGAAGAAGTATTTCTGTCTGTCGGCTGGAATTTTAGTGCTAGGCATATAATAACTTCACTGCTTTCTTCAAATGTGACTGAACCTGAGTATGAAGGCAGGATCACCCTCTTCAGAGCCACTGGATCTCTGGAGCTTAGAGATCTGGAATCCAGTGATACTGGAGAGTACACACTTACTATTGAACATGCTAATGGTTCCCAACTGGTAGGGCGCACCAGGCTGGAAATACATGGTGAGCAGGTGGTAAAATTTCTCAGAAAATAATTTTGTCTGAGTTCTAATTTTTTTTAATACTGGCTATGTTTCCCTGTTTTGGTGTTGAATAATTGAAGACTTCTCATCTGATCTCCTTATCATATGTTAAATATATTTGTTTAGTTGTAGGTGGGTTTGCACCAGATCTGTTCCTAATATGAATATCCTGAAAATTACACAAAGATTTCAGATTTAACACTTTATTAGCTACTTTAATTTAAACACATAAAGGGTGCTGGTCATGCTATCAAACTAATAACCACCTGTTATCTATGTCTTACAATGCTATTGCTTTTATTTAATTTTGATACTGATAAAAAGTTTTACTATAAACTGCAGTGATACAATTTGTATCACCAACTTCACAATTTTTAAAAAAGTAGATGGGCCTTAAAGAACAGCAGGCTCTGGGGAAACAAGTAAAGTTCAAAGATTAAATATTAAATAACAGTTTCATTAGCAACTGTGTCTCATTTGTTCCTGTAGAGGAAGCATGCATATAATACTTATACCTGCTTGATCCCCACATGGCTAAAGGAGTCAGCAGTTCACCTAACATGTTACTTTGGGAGGAAACTGGATGACCCAGCTAAATGTACTCATGCCCAAAAACAGTTATAAACTCCACAGAAAGGTCACAGCGAGGTTTTGAACATCAGATCTTCTTGTTGTGTGGCAGTCTTTGCAGTTTCATTCTTTCGCAATAAAACATTATCTGATGTTTTTATGCATTACACATGTCTTTGTAAGATTTTATAAGGTATGCATGTCACTTTGTCAACCTAAACCAAACCTTCAATATTTGAATGCTGTGAAATTAGGCATTCATATTTTTAAAGGCATGTGGTTTAAACACCAAAGTAACATGGCTAAAAGATATATTGTTGTTGATTTGTTTAGAATCCACAGACCCAGTCTACAATGTGTCGCTAACTCCCAGCAGCACAGACTTGGTTGAATTCAACAGTTCTGTCAGTCTGTTCTGCTCCTTCCATGGATCGTCTCTTTGCGTCCGCTGGATGAACGGCAGCTCTGAAGTTACAGCCAGCGACAGAGTTCAGGATGGAGGATCCAGTCTGACTATATTCAACGTGACCCGATATGATCAGGGGTTGTACAGCTTTCATGTGTCCACTACCGTAAGCAATGCCAGCAGTGATCCAGTAAACATCTCTGTCAGCTGTGAGTTACAAATCTGCTTCTGAATAAGTTATAAATGTGTAATTCACAACAGTGACCTCAAACAAAACCAAAGCCGATTATAGTTGTCTTTCATTTTAGCAGAAAATTAACAAAAAGATTTATTACTGGACCACTTTTCAGTCCTTTTTATCACGATATGTTCTAATTAGTAAGGAAAAATTTTGTCACATCAAACTATATACTTTAGTTTATTTTAATCAAGTCTATTTGTAATTTCTTTGCAGATGGTCCAGAAAACACACAGCTGAAGGTTTCTCCTTTAAAATATTACTTTGATAAAGGATCAAACGTCAATTTGAGCTGCTCAGCTGAGTCTAAACCATCTGCTGAGTTTCTGTGGTTTCTGAATGGAGTTCTGCTGCCTGATACTGGAACAGAGCTCAGACTCGTGGATCTTCAGATGAATCAGAGTGGACACTACAGCTGTCAGGCCTTTAATAGTAAAACACTGAGATATCAAAATTCTCTGCCAGCTGTCGTTGATGTAAAAGGTAGGTGCGAAAACTTTAAAAAGGCTCAGGTCGTAGACACATATTGCAACTTTAATCTATAATAATCTTAGTTCTTGAAATGAAGCCCGTATCACTGAACTCTGATTTCTGAGATTACTTCTAATAATAGTTAAAATGACTGTTTTTGCTGATGAAGGCAATAATTTTTGATGAACATAACTTTCACACATTTTTAAAGGACACAATTCAATAAGATAAAGATACCTCATATCTAGGGCATGGGTTTCAACGTTTACATCTCATTGTGATAAACCAGTGTCTTGCTTGGGCTAAAAAAAATAAAATAAAATACTGGACTGTTTCTCAAAGTTTTGCTTTCAGATGAAACTATAAACCAACCAATGCAGAAGAGCTGACCATTTCCATGCCACATTGCATTGATGCCAACTTAGCCCCAACCAAGTACTGGTACATACAGTAGATACTATACAGTACATAGACTTACATCTCTGGTTCACAGTTCTGCATTGAATGTAGAAATTTTACTGAATTATACATTTATATTTTAGGTTTTCATTTGCTGTAAGCCCCTGTCATATCAACATAAATTAAAACATTATTTTAAAAGTTTGAATTTAAATAAAAACCAAACCAATGAAAAATGTGAACTAATTTTAGAGAGCCCTTTCTGTTAGCGCCTACATTATAATCATGCAACCTTTAACATTTACCATGAATCTTATATATTTACATATTGTCTTTTTATAAAATATATAACATAACACTTTTTTTCTACTAATTTTTTGAATGTCATCAAAAAAGTAACCAAAATGTTTATGTTCTACTTTTTCTAGACACTAATACATCTGCCGGTCTCTCATGCGGGGCTATTGCTGGAATAGTAATCGCATGTTTATCAGTCGCTGCTGCAGGAGCTATAGGCGGTTATTTTATCTATAAGAAAAAGTAAGTTTCTTCATGTGGCCAATTAAGCATTTTACTTGTTACTTTTTTATATTAGATTAGAGCACAAGTCATTCTGAACTGTGATGGATTTCACACAAGTGTTTCAATTATCCATACCTATTATATATATCCTGTTTAAAGTAACCTACTTATAATTTCATGAGCTATATTTAACCTTCCAAAAGATGTTGACCATGAAATGAATGATGCACCAGTTGTTTAACACATTTAAACACATCTTCTTCCTCTAAAATTTAGGAAAAATATCGAACCTGAACCACATTCAGGCAGAACAGGTTAGTAGGTTTACAGGCTAACCCACTCTTAACTCTGAATGACTTCACTTTCCCAGTAACTAATTTAGTTGTAAAATTGAATGTTTTAGGGAACTTGTATCATTTACAACAGATCTAAGGGAAAAAGCTTCAACTGGCTTAACCTTGACTCTCATATTGTTAGATTTAATTGTTACATGCACATAAAATCTGCCATAAAAATCTTTAAAACATGTTTGAAATATTTTTAGAACAAGAAAATATTTATGTAAACATGCCAAGAAGAAATGGGAACAAGGAAGATCCTGTTTATGAAAATGTAGCAGCTAAGATGAGCAAAGAACCAGAGCATGTGTATGAAGACATGTCAAAGACAAAGAAGAAATAAAATGTACTTTTTTTGTTTAAAGGTGAGTAAACATATCATTATAATTATGTTTAACTGTGCAAAAGCTTAAAGTACTTGGATATATTTTTACTACTTTATATCCTAAAAAAGTATGCATTCGATCATTGCACTAATGTTTTTGTTCTTGTTGCACAGATAATCAGAGAAAAAGAAAGTCATGATACAACAGTGAGAAACTGAAGACATAGTAATTGTATTTTTGTTTAATGAGTGTATTTCTGCTTATATCCTTGCTGAAAGTGTTGCATTCTTACAACAACAAAATACATAAGTTGAAAAAAAAATCTAATTTTGTTTAAAAAAATTTAATAATAAAAAGGAATCCTGCAAATTTATCCAGAAAAGGAAACTCATAGAAAGGTCTTATCAATGGTGTTCTAAAAAGACTTGTTAGATCAGTAATGCTATTTATTTATATTGACAATACATGGCTAAACTGTGCTGGACTTGTTAACTTCTTGTATCTCTATACCTACTCTATCTGTAACGTGACAGTTACCTTTTCTGAATAGTTAATCATGTTACCTGAAGTGACATGGTTCTAAAATGAGTGCAATATATGTTGTCTCAACACAATTTGTTCCTCATAAATGTGTTTTGCTGAAAATAGGAGGTGGTAGCTAGAAAAGTGAACGAGAAAAACACTCTTAGTTCTTAATGAAAAGATGAAATGAATGTAGGCTGGATAGATATTGGATATTTGCTTCCTTTGCTTGTAATCTAGAAGAGTTCAGCCTTAAAGGAGAGGTGGCACATTTTTCTCAGGCATACGAGCAATTCTGTGGTACAGTGCAACTATAATATTACCCTAAATCGATCTGTAAGTTCAATAAATGACATAATACCTCTTCGAAATATAGCACTCCTAACATGTTCTAACTGAATGCCTTGAAATTAGCTGCATGTCCCTTTAAGAGCCTTGGACATCCCCCCTTCCACACGCTGTCTTCAACGTCATCACACATTCTCGGAGCGGCAGCTCCAACAAGCCCAGCATGTGGAGCGGGGCTGCAGGTGGGCTCTAGTCTCCTATCTGATCGCATTACGTGTTCTGCCTGGTCTCGGGTGGAGTTGGGACCGCTACAGCGGGGAATCCGTAAACACCGGCCCCTCTCTGCGTGCGCAAGCCCAGTTTGAGGAGCTCGTTTCCCGCTATGGTTCAAGCTTCACCCGCTGAGTCACCAACTACAATGCTGAGCGGCTGTCCATCTGTCTGCAGTTAGTAAAAATGTAGAATATGTGAGTGGCACGGTCGACTGTGGTGGAGTCAATACCAGGCGGGGGTTGTGTTTACATGGCGATTACTCAAGCATACATAAAGTAATCTAAGAAACACTTTAGGCATGTTTTTAAGGAGGGAATTACATAAAAATGTGATGAAAATCTGTAAAAAAGTGTATTTTACATGCCACCTCTCCTTTAACTTTAACTGATTGACTTGAATATTAACCTGTACCATTATTTTCTGCAACATGGTTATAGTTCTGTTGTCTAAAAAGCTGCCAGACAGCTCCCTCTAGTGTTCAGCCTCAAATGCACGACTTTCACGGCACATCATTTCGAAAAAAGTTTTCAAGTGCAAGTGTTGGAAGTGTTTATCATCTTTTTCTTATTTTGCACAGTCAAACAGGTCAAACCACATGTTCCACATTCAATTTTAAATCAAAGCCTCAAGATCAAGACATTTTAAAACAAGGTTGCTGACTTTCTGATGATGTATATAAATAATTGATCTATAGAGATCCATTTAGATGTCCCTATGTAGTTCTGCTTCATGTATGTCTTTTTTGAGATAAGAACGTTTAATAAAATTGAAGCAGTGTTTGTCTGATGATGATGTAGACACTGTACATATTTTGAGGAAATCTACCCTATTTTCTGGTTGCATTCCTTTATTTTATTCACAATCATGTATTATAATATCATGTAAATGAGAATTATACAATATTAAACATAATTGGTGTGGTTCACACTTATTGATACTGTTTCTGAAGAGTTTAATCACCAAATAAACTCAAAGATGTGAACCTTCTTGTAGTCCTTAATGAAATACACATAAGCACTAGGGTCCCTCTAACAGAGCAGATCTGCATCAAGAAAATATATCATTCCTTTTGTGGCATTCTGTTGAAAGGAGAATCAGTTCTAATTTGTCATAGAGCCAATGGATTAACAAAGAAATGAAAAATGTTAGAAGAAGTCATAACATTTAACAATTCAATTCAGTTTATTTATATAGAGCCATTTCACAACAGATGTTATCTCAAGGCACTTTACAAGAAAAGTTTATTACAATACAACGTTTAATTAAGAATTAGAGAACCAAAGAAGACTGTGTCATGACTTCTCAGCAATCCCTCACACTGAGCAAGCATGAAGCGACAGTGGAGAGGAAAAACTACCTTTTAACAGGAAGAAACCTCCAGCAACTTGTCTGTAACTCAATTTACTTTTTCTTTAAACTTTTTTAAATGTGTTAAATATTGTTCTGATTTGAACTTAAAGTAATTTATTCCAACTTTTTTTTACACATGCAAATACATAACATCGAAAACCACAGTTAAGATTTGTGAGGCATAATGGAGTAACTCCCCTGCTGTGCATCCTGTTTTTCGAGGATAATACCTTCTGACATGGATTAAACACCATAGTTACTTTTGCAAACAATACAACTATTTATATACAATATACAATACGACTATTTATATCACATGGCAAGAAACTATTTGTCTGTCGTCCTGGTGTAAGACCAACCTGTCATCAAAAAAAGAGCCTCACTGTGGACAATAGGAGGCTGTACACAGGGGAGGATGTCCCTATCTATACTGTGGAAAAAAGCCTGTGAATATTCTCATTCATCCAGGTCATGGGACCAGTCCCAACCTGGTCAGCGGCAAGCATGAACTGATGAAGCCTCTTGGATAAGAGGTGAAACATCTTCCATGACAAATTACCAAGTCCAGTTGCGTTCGATTGAAATTTCCTTGAGATATACTGTGGAAACTGAAAAAGAGAGAGAGAGCTGTTTTCAAAGATCTCTAACACATAAACATGGGATAGAGTTTATTTAAAGGCAAAATGGCAAGAAAAGAGGGCTGTCTTTTTGAATTATATATTGGGGCACCCAAATATCAAATATAGTAAGGACTTTGAGCTGTTAGCAGGAGATCATATTACATGCCATGAGAGTTTAATCATATTACAATATATCAATAACATTGTATGTAACCCCTTCCGGAAGTGCTGCAACAGAATACAAAGTTATCCATACTGTTACTAGAAAACTCCAAACACAAAATCTCCAGGACTACATTCTGATCGTCTCAGGATTTTAATCATACCTTTCTGTCCACCACTCTTTTGATCAAGCTGTAAAACGTTTTACTAAAAGTGCATCTCATATAATACTAAACACATGTAAACAAATACAGTGGTCAGTTTAGTTGTTTCTCTACACCTTCTTGTGTTCAAAATCACTAAAAGACCATATTAAATAAATTGTCCTTTCAATATAAAGCATGTAGTGCCCAAATGCTGCTTTGCCTATTGATTACAGTGGGCCAGCTGTGGCTACAATCGTAGCTTGCTTCCACCAGTGTGTGAGTGTGAGAGTAAATAAATAGTGGAATAGTAAAGAGCTTTGAGTGTCTTGAAAAGCACTATATAAATCCAATCTATAATAATAATAATAATAATAATAATAATAATAATTATAATTATTATTATTATTACATCAACTATAAAGAACCTTTCTGGTGAAATGATCTCTGGATGTTTTTGAACTGACCAATTACAGGCATACACTCTCCATTGACGATATTTAGAAAATTGGGCTCTACTCCATCCGTCCTTGCATAGGTGATGGAGAAGCCTTGCGTGGACGGATCTCGCTGCGTCAATCCATTTTGATGTAGATGGAGAAGCATAAACTAGGCTCCCTCTGTTTTCATCTCTTGTTCGCAGAACAGCTCCTTATTAAGGACATGATGTTGAACCTGCTTGTAGTTGACAGTGAGATTCCAGTGGCTAGGTATCTAAACTCTGGAACAGACAAACAGGGCAGCCAGCCGATGCTAGCGCTCTTCAATAGAGTCAGTTTTGTGTGAACAACGTCCTGGAGCTCAGTTGACCAATCAGACTTTAGACCAGTGTTTCAAACACCCCCCCCATTAGAATACAGTTTTGGAAATAAATGAATGTGTAAATAAATAAATAAACTTGGGCTCCAAATAGTAGGTCCCAGTATTACATGTAGAACATATGAAGAAACAGGCAACAACCTTAGAATATGCTGCAGTCCCAAGTGGCACAGTGTAAAAATGCTCACCCAATTTCAGAGGATTTAATACTTTGCTATTGACATCCCGGTAATTCTAAAAATAATTGACAGCCGCAGTCAGCACACTAACAGTACAGTACTCTGCAAGGAATTGGGCTCCAACCATAAAGCGTTTCTGTGTCTTAGCCAGACCTGATGGTGGTCAGGTGGGAAGGTGTTGTCCGGGGTCTTTGAACTGAGATACGATATCAACATTTTTTTGAAGGAGGGCCGCAATCATGTCCACAAATTTTATCGTAGAACGTTCTTTATTAAACTCGCTTTTGAAACCAACCTTCAATGAATCAAATTCATTGATGCAGACACAAACACACCTCTGTCTGGCAGATAAAGAGACATCACATCAGATCCTGAAAAGGTATTGTGATTGAAGGTCTCAGTTTTGCTAAAACAACCTTTTACATTAAAGATGTGAATATTTTCTAAGAAACTGAAGGGAGGCCCATTAGAAACAGTTTGGGAACCACTGCCCGTGTACATTTACGGACAAGGATAGAGTATGAGATTTGATGGTAAAATCCAGGCTGTCACAGAAGACAAGAGGAAAGGGATTAGAGGAAAGTTTTGCACAGGAATAATTAATGGTGACTGATGAGCATCAAATGATCAGTTATGAAACTCTTCAACTGTCACACTTTGCAATCAGAGGAGATAGTGACACACACACTAACACACACACACAACCCACCTATTCACAGCCCTGTGAGAACTAATTTTCATTAGGGGAGGGATTCAAAAAAATCTAATTATTAAAGGCTTTGTAATTAGTTAATCTCGATTAATCTCATTTTAAAAATACAAAATGTTTTGCCCATGAAAGGAAAATCATTAAAATATGAATGGCTTTTGGAAGACGACAATAAAAACATGTCACGTGCATGAATATTGTTATTTTAAGGTATTTTATTATTGGGAAAATGCAGTTAAATACAAGTCAATTCATAAGAAAGTAAAAGAAAAGAATATACATATCGTTGGCCAAAACTAGGCAGACCTAAGTGTCATTTTAATATATTTTCAGAACATTGTCTTTAAAAAAAATAATAGCAAAAAAGATTCTTAATTTAACTTGAACCTTATCATTTATCATTTTAAAGCATTCTTTGTGGTTAGATACCTCTAAAATTACTTAAAAATAATGAAAGAAATAATTAGTCTCCTGAATTAGAAATTTTATCAGCACCAATGAAAGTTTACTTTTTAATTTTATAAAAATCAAACAAAAATCCGAAATATTTTTATATTTTTTTTCTATTCAGTATAATAACAGTAAAAAGCAGCAGTCTCAAAAAGAAGATAAAAACTGTAAATGCAGTATAAGTAAGTAAAGGCAGGGCGCAACTGGGTGTACAACGGGCTATCTGTTCTGTCTGAACAAACAAATCAGAAGCACTAAGTTTATGATAATCTTTTAAATGTATTAATATGTTTCTTCTTACTAGAAGACATTAACATTTTGAAGAGTGGCAGTCCTTCTGACTGACAATCTGTGAATGGAACTAAAGATTAGGGTGATGGAAAGAGGACCTTAAGAATAGTCTGATTGCTGTAAAGCCAATAAAATATTTTCAATAAATGTTCAAATAAATACAAAGTAACTCTTAATATGCTAGGTGTATATATTTTTTCATTTTAGATTTTAGCCCTGTTTCCCCTTAAAAATGTAATGAATAATTCAGTAAAAAATAAAATAAAATCAAAGAAGTCTTTGAAAGCAAAACTTTTAGATGTAAAAGGCATGGCTTAAAGCAAAGAAGACACACATTTTTCTTTTTACTTTTATCTTGTCTCAACTTTAATCTCCAGCTTCCTGATTAGTTAGAAAAGTAGTTTACAGCAGTCAAATGAACTTAGAACACACCTTCCAATCTTGTAATGGAAAGTGTCGGTCAGCTCCTTCTAGAGGGAAACAAAAGGTATCTAAAGGTTAATATTTTTACATTTTAAGTTCTTTAAGTAACATGGGGAAACATTCTAAGATGAGAAACTAGATGATTTTCTAATGAATTACTTAGATGTACATAAATTACAAAACTAAGTACAAGCAAATTTTGTTCTGTTCTTAGTCCAGGGTTGTTGTTTATGCCTTGCACTCTGACCTAGATTAAAGCAAAAGTAGGGCATGTGTTATACTACTCTTAGACTTCACCTTGAAGGGCTCTTTATTTTGGTTTTAATAAAAATTACTACTGTTTATCATTTCTAAGCAAAATAAAATTAAGTACTGAGATACTGAGAATAATAACATTTTCTTCATCTAAAACAGAGGTCTGAAAATGTGTTTCATGGAATCCGTCCTATTTTAAGAAAATACATGTAAAATGTTAATTTAAATCTCTTTTATATTGGCAGCATTATGAAAATGGGGGCTGGTTCCAATCTCCAGCAGTTATGGGTGAAAAGTAAATCCTAGACAGGTCACCTGTATATCTCCACCTCATCATTGCAATGTACACTCTTGTTTTTCCTTAAACAATGATTAATGATTATCAGGTGAAGATAATGAGCCTCTGACATTTAGCCGCTTTATTTCCTCCACAGCTATTCTCAAATAGGTCCAAGAACTCACTGATACACAAAAGGAGAAACACTCTTTACTTTTTTTACATACTTAACTAAATAAGATGAAAACAACGAGCATATATCTTATCATCCTTGGAACGATCTCAGGTGAGCTTTTATTGCATAGTATATAAAACCTTTATAAATGGTCTCAGTATGAAAAGATCTGAAAATATGTTAACTATGCTTCCATTGCCATTGGCAGTTCTGTATTTATTTCATAAATTACATTTAAATTGTATAATTCAGAAATGCAGAGGGTATTCCTTAATAGTCAGGATGTTATATTTCTTGTCTAAATTGTAATTTGAAAAAAACTTGTGTTTTTTTTTGTTTCAAATCTGTGAACTGTGTTACTGGATTGAACAAGAGGAAGTGTCAAAGAAAGATTGTCTGTAAAAAAATACAATTTGTATCATTTATATACATTGATTAATGGTTGTTAGTTGTACAGTTATCAGCCATCAGTAGAAATGTTCCTGTTTGAAGCTGATGTTGCAAAACTTTAAAGGCATTCATTGTCAAACCTAAATTGTGTCCTGCAGGTTTATCTGAAGGAGAGGGTGTGTTACCAGATGGTCCTCTGAATGCACCTGTTGGAGGAACAGTGTTGTTCACAACAAATTTAAATGAAACAGAAGTGCCGTTTCCATCTGTGAGCTGGACTTTTGAGGATAACCAAATAATAACCTCATTATCTACTTCTAACCACACTGCATCTGAGTATGAAGGCAGGATCATCCTTTTCAGATCCACTGGATCTCTGGAGCTCAGAAATCTGAAACTCAGTGACAGTGGAAACTACATGGTCAACATTTTACTAGCTCACGGTTTGGAAATTTACGGGAACACCAGACTGCAGATTTATGGTAAGCAGGTGTTTAAACCAATAACATATACATTTGGTGGAATCTTCACAGGTTTATTGCTTTATATTTCTAACATTATAGTACCTGTAATATTTGCTTAGTTTTGGTGCAGATGATGGATGTTATTTTGATATAACCAAATTCATAAAAAATATGATTGGAAATCTGTTTTAATAGTAGAGTTAAAAGGTTCATAACAGCCACATTCTCAGATTTTAGAATAAGGCTCTTAATTAGCCTGTGACACATTTTCATGGATACATTTTCCCACTGAAAGTTCATCTATTAATACATCATGAAATGTAAAGTCTGCCTGAGTGAAGATATTTGGTTTGATAATCAAAAGTTACTCAGTTACTCAGTTACTCAGGTGGTCAGTTCTATGCAATCAAATGATGTACATTGATTTATCTAAATATTTACCATAAATATTTCCCTTTACATTATTTCCTCCCCCATTCTAGAAACTAGATTTAGCCTAGATATAAAACCTGTAGTACACTGTTTTGTTGAAACATATGTTTGTGTCTTGTATGTAGCCTGAAATATTGAAATGCAGTTAGGAATGAATAAAAGTGAAAAATCAAAATGCCATAATTAACTATAATTATAATCAACCAAACATTGGCCAACATCAGGAAAAAGGTATTTTGTAGATTTAGACGTCTTAAATGCAACCCAGCTTTGACTTTGTATGTGAACTATAATTGATTTGGCCTCCGTGTTGATTTATTTTTATGAACGGTTTAAGGGATGCTGTCCTGATTGTTTGACAGTACCATTTTGGTTTCCACTTACAGAGCCAGTATCTAGTGTAAAAGTAACACCAGAAAGTTCAGACTTGGTTGAATTCAACAGTTCAGTCAATCTGTTCTGCTCTGCATCTGGACCTGATCTCTCCTTCCGCTGGATGAACGGCAACTCTGAGATCACACCCAGTGACAGAGTTCTGATCACTGACGAAGGATCCACTCTAACTATACTCAACGTGACCCGATATGAAGATGGACCATACAGCTGTAATGTGTCCAATCCTTTCAGTTTTGGAGTCAGTGATCTATTTAGCCTCTCTATCAGCTGTAAGTAACTTCAAACATAAAAAAAAAAATGTTATGTTCTTAAGCAATCTATATATTTTTATGTCATCAGTGAGTTATAACATTTATGTTTAACTTACTTTTTTAATAAAATGTTTATCAAAATATTAAAGTATAGTTCTCTTATTTTTAAAATGAAAACATTTTTATTGGTTTTCATCTGACTTGAGAAAAAAGAAAAGAAAAGAATTGAGAAGTATAGACTCAAATGTATTAGGTTCAGGTATGTTTATCATACTAACGTGAAAAAGTTGAAAATCTTCTTTCAATTATTCTAGACAGTAAACACATATATTGTATAGATTCCTACCAAATAGGGGGACATTTATTTTAATATATTTTGCTGAACTTCTCCTTGTAAAACATGAAAGAAGGTTTTGTGTTAAATTGCTAGAAAATCAGCAGTTTCTGAAATACTTGGACAGTCTGTCCGGCATGTACAACCATGGCACACTCAAAGTCACTTGCATGAAACATTAATGTTTATTTTCAGCTTTGAAAACTCACCTTTACTACTACTCAGTTTTGAAGGGTATTGAGTTGCTGGGATGATTCACTGATTTGGTATTAATTGGAGTCACCAAACAAGTACTTGATGAAGTGACTGGTGTGTGCAATTGTGAGTTTTATATGATATAGTAAATAAAACAACATAAAATACAAGAGATTGTTAAACACTGTTTCATGCTTTTTTTTAATTATCTCTGGGTACTTTCTAAACACAACCAGAATCACTTTTAACATCTTGCCTTGTTATCTTGTAAATAATTTGTAGGTATTGTTTAAATTTGTATTTTTCTCTTAGATGGTCCGGAATATATGCAACTGATGGTCTCTCCATCAAAAAACCAACTTGAAGAAGGAACAAATATCATTCTGACCTGCTCAGCAAGGTCTAAACCTTCTGCTGAATTTTTATGGTTTTTGAATGGAGAGCTGCTGCCTGGTTCCGGACCAGAGCTCAGACTGATGAACATTCAGATGAGTCAGAGTGGAAACTACAACTGCCAGGCCTTTAACGTAAAAACCTTGAGATATCAGACCTCTCAATCATCAGCTATCTCTCTTGTTGGTAAGTCTGAAAAAGTACAAAGGTGAAGACTTATGATAGCAACAAAAGATAGATGTTTGCTGTGTGTAGAGTTAAAATGATTTTTGCTGACACAATCAACTAGTCCATGTAGGACATGAGCAATTTAAATGTATTTGATGAGACTTTTTTTAGCAGTGCGTGAAAAAATATGTATTGGTTTCAATTATATTCATTATCTATTAAAAATACTATATTTTGACACAATTTAAAAAAGGAATCAGACATTCAGTGTGCTATCAGCACCCCTGATAGTACAAATTATTTGTTAAAAAAAATCTGTATTGTCAGAATATATTTCTGACATTTTTTAAGTTTATATGGATTTTCTGAACTGGTTAATGGTCTATGAAGTACCAAAGATAATAATTTACAAAAAGCATCTGGTATGTACTTATTTGCTATTTGTTATTATATTTGATTTATTTTTAATCTTCATTTTGAAAGTATCAAATATCACTTCTGAGTCTGTACATTTGTAAATTTGTATCATGTTTAAAACCCAAAGCTTGTTTTTTTCTGATTACTTTATATGTGAAAAAAATTAAATTCAAAACTTAAAAACGGTGTTAATCAGATAAAAGTTGTTTGCAGCACAATATTAAGTAAACTTTGTAGTTGAGTTGTGTGTTTGTTTAAAAGAAATCAACAAGAAAATGTATTAGTTTATTCTTTAAGCAGTTAGAAGTTTATTATTATAACTATTTGTTGCATTTTATGCAATTACTTAACTTTAATTAAACTGATGATCTTAGTTTTATTAAACTTTTTTCTAATAAATTAGGTGAGTATTTAGAAGAGAAAAATGAAGTGTCTCTGTAAATGCTTGGCCACCACCAGCTGCTTGAACAGTTTTATTATGGTATATAGTGTCTACAGTTAAGATTGCATCCTTGATTGGTATACATAATTGGAATCACAAGATTTTTAGCATTCCAATGATCTATAATATGTATATTTACATAGAAGTTGAGAAGACTGGTGAATTTAATGGAAGTAGGCAACATTTCGCTAGTGACACATAGGAATCTTAAGTGCTGATAAATCTTTAAAATAAATCAATCAATCAAACAAACAAACTCATCATTTATTGTTAAATTCTAATCTGTATAGGTCTGTATAGATCTATAGCATATCATTATTTTCAAATAAGACAGTGATTGATTCAGATTAGACGTCATCTAGATCTACTTAATACAATAGATCTATATTTTTTGTATCTATCATATGTATTATTCTCTTATGTTGTAAAAATATGCTACTATCCTGCAATGTTTCATTTTGCTTCAAATTTTGGGGGGAGAATAGGCAAAGAAGTAGGCGTTCCAGGCGCAGTGTGATTTACTAAGAATAAACATGTTTGTGCTGGCTATTTTAGCGTCTATTTTGAGCACTTTTCAAAAGCATGTCTTAATTTTGCTTTACAACGTTCAACATATTATTATTGACAAATAAAAAGTGTGATTCACACAAATTATAAACTGAGAATAATTAAAACTCTAATGGCCATAAACCTGAGAGTTATGTAAATATTTACCTGTTTTTCCACCAAAGATGCATCATAACTGACTGCGCGCTCATCACGTCTCCATCTGGTGAAGATGGGCTGAGCGCACATGATCCTAGTTGATCCTCATTATTTTCTCATGTAGTGGTTAACCTTCCTGGAGCCCAATTAGTAAAATGTAATAATCATATACAATACCACAATGATAACTGCCATTATATTTGACATTTAAAAAAGAAAATTCAGACATGCTGCAGTTTTGATCATTCTAACTGCAGTACGATGTGTGCATGCAGCAGAGAGCAGCGCATGTACATTACATGAATTAAATTTATTACTGACAGACAAAAAACAGAATTCACAGCCTTTTAGCCTAATTTTTATACCAAAGACGCATTATGGATCCATGCGCATTATTCCTTCTCTCTCTAGCCGTGGTGCAGCTCGCATTAGCGGCCGCAAACTCCTCATTTGAAGACTGCTGCTTGTGCCTTTTGAGATTTGCTCACACAATCTTAGGAAATTCCCGGCAAATAAAGGACAACCTACTCGCACAAATTTATAGCGCCGCACACAATTTTGCGGTCATTATCAGGTATCTTGGAAAATCAGCCCCTATATATGCTTTACCATCTTAGCCACCAAAATCTATATCAGCTTTAGCCTCTTGGACAGTTAAAATCCATCAGTTTGATCAAAAGTATTATTGTTATTTTGGGCAGCAGTATGTACAAATATAATTGTATTTTCATCCACAGCACGTATTTCAAACATTGTGGTGAAGTTAAACCCCACAGATCTGATTGAGTTCAACAGCTCTGTCAAGCTTTCCTGCTCTGCATCTGGATTCTCTCCATATTTCCTCTGGATGAACGGCAGCTCTGAGGTTACACATGGAGACAGAGTTCAGATCACTGATGGAGGATCCACTCTCACTGTACTGAATGTGACACGCGCTGACCAAGGATTACTGAGGTGTCATGCGTTCAATTATTTCAGTTGTGACACTAGTGATCCAATGCACTTCCCCATCTACTGTAAGTGTCTGATTAACGTGGCCATCAGAAACCTTAACTTGCATTGATGAAGCTAGGGTTCACAAAGAGAAAGCTTAATGTGGTGTTGTTGAAGACGATAATTTCTTAAGATTGTGTTTTTTTCCCCTTAATAAATGCAGATGGACCAGACATTGTTTCAAAGAATATTTCTCCACATCAGGAAAATTATGACGAAGGTTCAGAGGTTAGCATGCTCTGTTCAGCTGAATCTAGACCTGCATCTATTTTTCAGTGGTTTCTGAATGAAACTTTGCTTCCCGTTTTTGGATCAAATCTCACACTGTCAAACCTCAGGCTGAATCAGAGCGGAAACTACAGCTGTCAGGCTTTCAACAACAAAACACTGCTATATAAAACCTCTCATCCTTTTGTCATCTCTGTTGTAGGTAAGTGTGACTGACACAGTTTTTACATCAATTATTAGGTGCTAAACAATTACAGCCTCATTAAATGCTGTAGATAATTGTATTCACATTAAAACAAAAATTGAATGGTCATCACATTTTACTGTAAGCCATACACTTTTTATTATCTTGGATATAAATAAATAAAAAGTTTGATCAATCGTTGGATATTAGTAAAAGAGAAACTGTGAACATTTCTAAATGAGTCTCCACAATCTGAGTGTTAATGTTTTATTTTCTTATGTAGCATTGTCTTGACAAACTATGCAATAATTAAATTTGGTAGAATATGAGATCTCTGTGTTTCCTCAATGCACATTACTATGATAATTAGAATGCTGTCAATAAAATAATCTTTAATTACTAATTTCCAAAACTTTATCTGTTAAATTCCAACACATTGAGTGGCAGGCATTGAATGAAAACGTTATACACAGAAGATTAGGAGCTTCAGTTTTCCTCACAAAAGCTTAAGACTCCAACCATCTATAGTAATTCTGAAGCCAATTTATGACATAATTGTGTAAACAAACATAAATGCATATTTTATGGTTTATAACAAAATAATGATGTATTTTCTTTTCCAAATTCACCCTCTGTTTCTACTTTAATCTACTTTAATGTCCATAATGGATATTGGGGAGATTGAAAAATAATATTTTAAGGTGAATTGCTCATTTAATTCTTTTGTTTTACTTTAGATTCGCAGGAAACTGAAGGCGTTTCAGGAGAGGCCATTGCTGGGATAATAATCGCATGTTTGGTAGTTACAGCTGGAGCTGCTGGAGGATACTTTATGTATAAAAGAAAGTAATTTACCTTTATTCTCATATTAACCATTAAAAGTGCTTCTCACTAGAGCCACAATCGACCACTAACACTCATTAACACGTACACATTCATTAGTAGATCAACAGGTAATTAAGGATACATTGTCTGGGCCAAGACTGGCATGTGGCAGTGAAAAGCTCTAATAGAACTCACAAATGTGAGGATGCAAGATAGCTACTCTAAAGTTGCCCACTGAGCCACAAAAATATTTTTCATTAAGGTATTAATATTAAATTAAGGCACATCAATGCATTTTTATAACTATATAATATTTTCCCTTTATTCTTTAAAGACATGAAAGGATTGGTTGTTCTGGAACAAAAGCTGAATTATAGGTGGAACATAGAAAATGTTTAGGTTTTGTTACTTAATTACATTTTTGCACTTTTTTCTCCCGTATTTAGAAAACCTGTGAGGGCTCAAACGGACACAGTTAAACGTGGTAAGTTAATAACTATTTCTTCCTGCTGTACATCAAATGAAGACCAGAATATAATGCTGATAGTTTCAGTTGATTTGTATAAACCCATCCCTAAAAAAGAAAGAGGTGAAAATAACAGGTTGTGAAAATAAATGTACACTATTATTTTCAATCATGAGTGTGTTCATATGTTGGGTCACAGTATTGCATGTAAAACATTTAAAGAAACAGACAACAATCTAATTCGCTGGTTTATTAGATCATTGTCAACACTGGCATACCTTTCTCTTAACAGGTTGAAGCCATGGTAAAGGTGAGCTCACATAAGTGGATGCCCCAAGACTCTTTGAGTCCTTTGTCTGACAAAACATATTAAAGCTAAAGCGTGCATCAAAGTGATTCAAACACACTTAATTTGATCAAAACAGATGTTTTCCTAAGAGCTCCAAGAACCATTTATAAACTAAGGACATCAGCCAGGCCTATCTTTGATATCCAACTTTAGGTCCATGTGCTAGTACACACTTTGTCCTCACTAGTAAGACAATTTGGCACACTAGTATATTGACTAGGGTGATGATTTGAAAAATTATTTAATAAGCACGCATATGTTGTTCATGAAAATATAATCTTGAGCTTGCGCATCTACTACAAATATTTTTTCTTAATAAAAATATATCATCTAAAAACATGCAGCCACTAGTGTCATTTTATTTGCACATTGATGTATTTTAAAATATATGTTTTAGTACATAGTAATAGCTTGTTAGTCCATATACTGCTGTATATTTTTAAATATACGTGAAAGTTTTTCATAAATTGAAATATAATTCCAAATGCATTTAATTATAAACCATAGTATATTGCAATATATTTTTGTTTCGTAAGGGTAAGTTAGCAAAAGTTGGAACATTTTCCAGTATGACTGCTGCTAACACTTTATTATCCAGAGTGGCCCCTTTGAGGCTTTAAGCACACAGTTTGAACATCCACCAATCAAAACCCATCTCCCACCTCCGTCATTTGCATGCAGTCCGATAGTCGCACTAGTGACACTAGTGGCTGCATGTTGCAACTGACATGTGAACTAGTAAAGGCTAGACTGTCCACTAGTGACACTAGTGAGACTATTATAGTTTTACTAGTACAACTTGTTTATTTTCCTGGCAGGAGGATGCATTTTTCTGCACTCCATATACTTTGGCTAGCTTTTAGAAATATAGGAAAACTGCATGTAGAGAAACAACTCAAAATATTTTTAAAACAAGTATTCAAACCACCATATTTGAGTTCCACACATTCTTTAGCCAAGAGTTAATGCTTCTTTTTTTCCTTTGTAGAGCAAGAAAATGGTTATGATGATATATCAGTAATATATGATCAGACAATCAGTATAAAAAAAGCCAACAATCATTCCTTATAGGTAAGTTTTAAACTCCTTATTCTTTACTGCAAAACAATTTAACCAGTTCGATGTCCAGATTTTTTTTCCCCCTAAAAAGGGGTTACACTTATGTTTATTGTATTTTAATAGGAATATTTTTTTTCTTCAAAATGTTAAAAATTGTTTAGTATTTGTGATGTGATTTACTGCAGCATGGAATCATTAATACAACAAATGTATGTGGTTGTTTCCTTTTTTCAGAGTATCAAAAAATAAGAGATCAATCTTGAAAACCCTCCAATGGCTGAAGGAAGATTTTGAAGCTGTTGTTTATAAATATAATTAGATGAAAGCTTCTGTCTGTATGTGTGTGTATCTAAACTTTACATACATTTTTTTCTCCTTTATATTCTCCACATGTATTTCCAAAAGAGTTGGAATAATATATTAGTTTAAAAGTAATGGTGCTGTTGTTGTTTATCTATCCTGAATTTGTATATTTACTCTGACCTTGCTGCCTGATTAACTTACTACATTCAATATATTTCTCTGCTCTCACCTCAGTATGTAAGCTCACTGGTTTTCAATGTTCTCTGTTAATCTCTCCAGTTATTCTACCTGTGCTTAATGCTTGGTTATTGTATAAATTCTGTAATGTTTCTGTTTTAGTTAATAAACCTCCACCATGCTCATCCTAAATCCAAGTCTGCATTTTAGTTCTACCCTCAAGATAAAAAAACATGACAAGTTTATCATCAATTTTTTAAAACAATTTTGGATGTTATCTGTTGGAGCCACCAGGCAGGAGGCAGAGAGGAATACCAAAAAGGAGATTTATGGACGTAGTGAAACAGGACATGAAGTTAGTTGATGTGAGGCCAGAGGATGGAGGACAGGACAAAATGGAGACAAATTATTCACTATGGCCACCCTGAAGTGAAAAGCCAAAAGAGAAGGAGAAGAAGAAGTGACCTTGTTGAAGACAGTCACTCTGACTTTTCACACTTTGGAAATAACATGGCATGTGAAAGACTGTCTTCAGGACATCTGTTGAGTCATCCGTCTTCCCCAAGTTGAATCTATCAATTAAAGAGTGTCTAACCTGATGCTAGGAAGGTATGACTAATAAAGAGATTGGAAACAGAGGAGGGTGGTGAATTCAAAAACTGTGCTTGATTAAGAATAACATCATGTCATCATATTTTTACTCAAGTAAAAAGTCAACTGTGAAGAAATTATTCAAGTAAGAGTGAAATATAGTCTTTAAATATGCTAATGAGTAACTGATCAGAAGATTTGATTTGATGTTTTTTGATAGCAAAATACAAAAGATAATTGTTTTAAAGACTAAAAGGAAAAAGGTTATACAAATAATAATAAAACATTTTTAATGTTATGCCTGTGCTTGTCTATGTCATAACCTGTACCCTTAATTGTCCGTAGCCGTTTCTCGTTTCCCTTACTGTCTCACTAATTACCTTCTCAGTCTATATTTGTTCCACTGCGTTTTCATGTCTTTGTCGCATCGTCGTGTCCATGTCATGTTATGTCTCCCTGAGGTTTTGGACCATTATTATTAAATATGAGTTTCTACTCTAAATGCCTCTCTGCACATGGGTACTCATTACTGAACATGACATCAATATTTTTTCAAGTTAAAACTTATTAAATCTAAATTTAGAGTTAGTAATGTACGCATGTTGGAAAAGGGTAAAGCACTTCCGGTTAAAATATATGATGCTCACTGTATTTTCACTTGAATTATTAAATATTAAAAATATTAAATATTTTTCTCCAGATGCAACAACAAATTCATCAGAATAACCAAGCTGAGTAGAAACAAAAGGTCTCACTTTGACATAAACTTTTGTTGTGTCTCTGTGTCTCATGCATTTTGTTTAAATATGTTTGTTCTTCATTCAGTGAGGTTGTTCACAGAAGGAAGACAGTCTAGAACGATTTCTTAAGAGTTTTGATACTTCATAATAATGTAAATTGAATTAAAGTAAAAGAAATGCAGTCTTTTAAAGTATATATTATTTTCCAAGACGTTACTCAAGTAAATGTAACTGAGTATATGTAACCAGTTACTGCTCCCCTCTGACCAGAGATTATGTGTTTTATTTGCTTCTATGAGGAGAAACACAGCAATTATCTACGTTAAAAGTAAACAAATCGCACAGTTATTATCTTCTTTCAGATTTGAAAGTTTAACTATGAGTACTCACTCTGCTCATACTAAGCAGAAATAAATACAGATTTCTTTCATTTTGTTTCTGTTTCTTTCTAGCACCCACACTGTTACAAATTACAATGAATGTAGGTCATTCCCCTTTACAATCAGTATGCCATTCAATAATTAAGCTTTTATGATTATATTGTACAGCTGTTTATGATTTTATAGAATTTTAGAGTTGGAAAAGCCTTATGACAAAAAAAAATAGCTGATCTTTAAACAATGTTTTCATGCTTATGCTTTGTAAAAAAAAACAAAAAACAACCACTAAGTCCTTTCTTTTAAATGCTGAATATGTTTGCTCCTGGTTTTGTTAGTGCTGCTTCAGTCAGGGCTACAGTCCAAAGAATTTTGTATTGGCAAACATGAATCATCTTAAGATGGAGGCATTTTTACATGAAAACATTTGTTTGCAGTTTTACCACGTTTGTACTTATAATTTGTAAGTTTAAACCAAAGGCAGACAATAACTTTGAATATTCAGCAACCGTATACAGTATAGAGAAACACTAGCACCTGATTGTTTCATGACCCCTGATGTTTATAATCACATGACCTGTGATTTATTATTTATTTATTATTTATTACAGCAGCACTTTAAAAACCTCTTAGAAAAACAATGGTCTCAAGTACTAGCAGTTTTTTCTTCATAACTCTTTGGTATATTTTTCCAGTGATATCTAAGCTAATTATGATTTTATTTTTTCTAAACTTTCTCTGATAAACAAACTTCAGCTATCAGATTTTAAATTAAATAACAGTATTGTCACTGTTAGCTCAGTTGTATTTGCACAAAGTAATTTCTAAGGCGTCTTATGAGAATCAAAACAAACCAATGTTATTTATTGATGAAAGAATTTAGCTGAATCTGTTTGAGACAATAAAAGAAACTTCCTTGTGCTTCTTTTCTCAAACACCTCATTTAGGGCAAGGACACCTATAGAGTGAAAGACACATCTGTAGATGAATTTAAAATTCCATGAAAAAAATGGAAAAGGCGTTTAAATTCCTTGTTTTGCTTGGAACCATCTCAGGTAAGCTTTTTTCCTCTTCACCCTGTTTCCATATACTTTGTAGTACTAAACATGAGCAGCTGAATACAAACGTTTTTTTTTTTCAATTTTGAAGCAGGTTAAGTACAATTTGGAAAATTGCAATCTTCAAATATGCACAAGAAAAAGAAAGTATGAACCAATTATATTGATTTATATATCTACTGTCTAGGGTTCTGGGATTGTTCCTCATGGGGGAAGTGAAAAATGGCAGTTAGTTATTATTACTGAAAAATGTATTCATGGTATATAAAAACTGGATAATATAAAAAGTTTTATCATGATGTTACGGTTATATGAAGATGCTTGACACAGCATGCATCATAGCAAATAAATCCAAACCAATTAAAAATCTATTTAATTTCATGACGTAATCTATATATATATATATATTATTATCATCACATTGTCACATTGTTACTGACTGTATTCATATTGGAAATTAATTTTAATTGGACTTGTTTTGCAGTCCTTTAATATTGTTGTTTTCAATAATTCTTAAAACTGTCTCATCCAGGTCTATCTGAAGGAGCTAGGGTGTTATCAGAAGGTCCTCTGAATGCATCAGTTGGAGGGACAGTGATGTTCAGAACAAATCTGATTCCAAAAGAGGAGCCATTTCTCTCTGTGGTTTGGGATTTTAATGATGTCAGTACAATAATAACCTCACTTCCTACGACAAATACAACTAATCCAGAGTATGAAGGCAGGATCACACTCTTCAAATTGACTGGATCTCTAGAAATCCGGAATCTGAAACTCAGTGACAGTGGTGTGTACAGCATTTCAATCTTATCAGTTGGAGAGCTCCAAAAAACAGGATCCAACAGACTGAACATATATGGTGAGCATCTTAATCAGTCATAATGTGTCGATATTTGTATTACAAATTTTTATATAAATTTGAAAATTTTTCTTGTCTGTCTTTTGTCATTTTTATCAAATTTGGGGTGTTTATTAAATTCTGTGGCTATCGTGCTGCAAGTATCTGCTAGCTTATATTAGAAAACAGAAAGTTGGCAGAAAAATGGAAATGTCCTTTTTTCATCACCAATAGTCAGATTTCATGGAATCCTTTATGGTTTTCCTCATTCTCAATTCTTCATTTTATTTCTTAATCAACATTGCTGTTCTATTTAAATCGCTAGCGTAATAATAGGGTTTTTTTCATAATGGTGTATTTATTTCAAAATGCCATTTAACAATAATGTCTTAGCCAGCCAGTCAGAATTAGCTGTTGGGACCTGGATGCTGATTGGTGCTTAAACATGATGTTCCTGTAGGAGGAAAATGGCGAGGACCAGCTAAAGTCGTTTAATACTGTTATTGAATTTAATGCCTTTAGGATTTTATGTATGGCTTTATAATTCTTATAATACTGGCAAAATATTTGATCACTTTTGTAATGGGGATGTCTAATCCAAACAGCCGGTGCTACTCCAGTGTTCAAGGTGTAAAGCTGCTCAGGGCGCCATGCCCGTGATTAGACTGGGCAAAGACTCAGGTCAGCTGTTTGGTACAATCATTAAAACGTTTCAGAAATAACACAGAACACGTTTAAATAATCTCCCTTTAACTGACTGTAGCTAACAACCAACCAGGGCTTCCTCTCCCGTCTCCTCCTAGTTGTGCTGGACACAACAGAAAAGATAACAGCAGATCCAGTGCTACTTTCAGACAGCTGAGAGCTGAACCTGGGATCATTTCAGATTATATCATCCAGACGAATCAAGATGGGTCTCTGAAACGGTTCATGATCAATTATGCCTCTCAATATGACCTGTTAGAGCAACCACAGCTGAACAAAGTTCCTGCAGCTCCGACCCTTTACTTAGCATGCTGCTAACTGCTCACAGAGCCACAACAACGGCTATCCAGGAAGACTAATCTTAGTTCCAGCCAATCAGCGTCCAGGTCTCAACCGCTGATTCTGATTGGCTGACGGACGACTTCAGTTCTTAAGTGGCTCTTTGAAATAAATACCATTATGAAAAACCTCATTATGAAATAAAACCTGACATTGGGAAAAAGAGAGATTGGAATAAAAACTGATGGAATTAAGTAAAAATGTCTTGACATAATGTATATTATTATGAAGTAAATTGCAGTGAAATAAATATTTAAATAAATATATATATATATTATACAAATGTATAATCTAAAATAAAAAAATTATGAAAAATATTTCAAAAAATGGGCGTTGCATTTGAAATTATTTCAGTTTTTAATAATTTCATCGTCACATTATATTTTTATTCAATATTTATTCCTGCTGATATTTATTTTGTAATGTTGTATTTATTTATTTAATTTTGAACACTTTGACGTTCCAAATACCACATTCTCATGGCTGAAATTTCACATTCTGACCTAAGTAACCAAGCTTCTGAGTTTTTCATCATAATATGATTTAGACTTAGTTTGTGTTTGTATTGTGTTTGTTTTCTCTTTTTTAATTCTGAAAATTATATATATATATTTTTTTAAAACACCCACAGAGCCAGTCTCCAGTGTATCAGTAACTCCACAAAGTTTGGACTTGATTGAATTTCACAGGCCTGGCAGTCTGTCCTGCTCCTCTTGTGGATCATCTCTTTCCTTCATTTGGATGAACGGCAGCACTGAGGTTACAGCCAGTGATGGAATTCAGATCTCTAATGGAGGATCCCCTCTGACTTTTTCCGGTATTACACGCCATCACCACGGGACCTATAGGTGCCATGTTTCTAATATAATCCCACGAGTTCTGGCATCAGTGATCCATTTAGTGTCTTCGTCAGTTGTGAGTAGTTGAACCATGAACAAATGTTGCACACAAAATATTAATAGATTTATCTTAAAAAATGTTAGCCTGCAGTAGGCTGCTAGCTCTCAATTAGAAAAATGTTTTTCTGTCTGTCTATACATTTAGACGGCCCAGAAAGACTTGCAGTGACAGTGTCTCCACGAAAAGAACACCTAGAGAAAGAAACAGATGTCTACTTCTCCTGCTCAGCAGAGTCCAGACCTCCAGCTATATATAAGTGGTACCCAAGTGGTGCTACTGGACCACACCTTAATCTGACAAACATTCAGATAAATCAGAGTGGAAACTACATCTGTCAGGTCATTAACAAAAAAACTTCAAGCTTTCAAAATTCAGGGAGTTGGTATATTCATGTTTCTGGTAAGTATGAATCAAGTTTGCGGCATTTTAAAAGTTTTATTTTGTTTTAAATACCTGATGGGCCTCACAGTAATTGAATAACATTTAAAATGTTTGTTACTTTACAACTGCTAATATTAATTTGAAAGGATGTACAATAAAAAAGTATCTACTATAGTTAAACCATTACAGGTTTGGATAAATCTACATATTTCTGACAATACTGAGGCAAACAAATGAGCTGACGTTTGAGGGAGCATTATAAGCTGGAATTTAGACAAAATTATATAAAAAGGGATGTTTATGGTTGCAAATATATCCAATGTTCTGCCTTTAAATGTTTTAGTGGATGATTGGAGTGTTTTGTACACCATAGCCAGTCCTACTTACGTACAAATCCCTGAGTCTTTTATCCATAAAAATAGTGTATTCCTCAATAAAAACTAGGAAAACATCACTTAAGTCAGAGTCATGATTACATTAAGATGTATAATAATTTTAAAGTATATTAGTTATTAGTAGAAGAAGAAAAAAATCATTGTTGCATTTGGCCGTATTTAAGGATAAGTGTCCTTCAACATCAAAGCTGGGGTAATGATTCCAGCTTCCTTCTCTTCCACATGTTAAGTGGCTCCTGAACAAGCCACTTAACCACAAATTGTGTACAGATCCATGTCTTAGTGCAAAAGTGCTTGTATGCAACAGAGTGAATGTGTAAAAATGCTTTACACAAAAAGTGCTATATTAGTCCTATCCATATTTTTCTCTTGTTTGTTTCTTTGGATCATGATGCTGGATGAGTTCCCAAACTTTTGCACTAATATTCAAAAAGTCTGCATTTTTAAAGGTTTAATCTACTTCCATGATCATCAAATGCAGCTTTCAATAAATCTCCAGACTTACTTGCAGCGCACCTCCTGTGGACTGGGGTTCCCATTCCCCGCCTACCCCTCCTGATGTGTCATTGTCAATGTCTGAATATGTGCTTAAATGTTGAGATGTGTTTTTTATTTTTTCCATTACCTGTCTTTTGACTCTGGAGTAAGGAATCAAAATACAGCTGAGCACCTTTGTTTTCACTCCACTGTGGACCCTCCCTGACCTCGTGTATCTGTTTCTTATCTGCATACATGGGAGCACCATTCTGTGGCTGCAATCCCTTCAGTGACCTGTATCTGTTTGTATTGCTGTTTGTTTGTCATGATCTTGGATAGGTTGTACTGTAAACTGAATTTCCCTTCGTGGGACAATAAAGTATTATTCAATTCAGTACTTTAATCATTTTGTTTTTCATCCATAGAAAGAATCTCCAGTTTGAAAGTAACTCCACAGAGCGTGGACCTAGTTGAGTTCAGCAAGTCTGTCAATCTGTCCTGCTCCTTCTCTGGAAGCCCTATCTTCATCCACTGTATAAATGGCAGCTCTGTGGTCACCCCAAGTCACAGAATTAAGTTATTTGATGGAAGAACCACTTTAACTGTAGCCAATGTGACCCGCTATGACCATGGAACATACTGGTGCCATATAATAAATTACATCAGTGAAGGCAGAAGTGAACCAGTAAACTTCCTAATCAGCTGTACGTAATAAAACTAAATCTGTGTTGTCTAGCTCTAGTATTTGGGTTGCTTTCCTATAGGTTGTAGATGTGTCCTTGCTCATCAGTTAATTCAAATGGATAAATTACTTCGTGAGCATTACGCCTAGCTTCAAATAGGCCTGCTAGGTAAAAATGTTGTCGATTCAGATGTTGAATCCAAGCAACATGTATAACAGTATATATTACTGGGCTCTGGCCCTTGATACTAAATTTGAAAACCAATGTTCTGGATGCATCTGTTAAAGTCAAAATTTAAAAATCAGTGTCTAGTTTACTGTCACATGTTGATAAGTTTTGTTTTCTTTCTGTAGGTTTTTAATATTCAGAAACACTGTTTAGTTTTATAAGGAGGTTGATGAATTGCTGATCATCATGAACTGTAAAGTTAGTCAGAACTGATGGCAAAATGTGTGAAGCTATATACAGGGGATATCTATGAAAACATGAACGTGTTAGATTAGCGTAGTCAAGTTTCAGACCTAAATCCAAACATCTACTGGCACATTTCACTAACTTGCAAAGTCCACCAAGTGAGTTAAAGGTCGAGTGAGATAGCTCCTATCTTACTAAAAGTTTCACTTTCCAAATGTACAAAGCTTGTATAAACCTAAACAAAAAAAGTTGTAGATAGAATCTTATCTATGTTTAAAATGAAAGCGTTGGAAGCCTCTAAAAAAAGCGAATAAAAAGGACCAACTGCCTTGAATAAAAAACGTCTGAATAGCATTTTGCTCTTAGATTTTTCCACAAACTAATTAAGCTTGGTTTTCTGCCTCCTTAGATGGCCCAGAAAACCTACAGCTGAATGTGTCTCCATCAAAACATCACTATGAAGAAGGTTTAAACATCCAGCTCACCTGTTCAGCTGAGTCTAGACCTTCGGCAGAAGTTCTGTGGTTTCTGAATGGAGTCCTGCTGTCTTATACTGGACCAGAGCTCAGACTGATGGACCTTCAGATGAGTCAGGCAGGAAACTACAGCTGTGAAGTCTTCAACAACAAAACTCTGACAAACCACATATCTAAGCCCTCCGTTATCTCTGTACTTGGTAAGTCTGAAAAATATTTGATATGAAGGACTTATAAATATTGTGCTCATAACTATTTATGAAAATGAGCTGCTAAATGACCATATAGCGTAGCTATATGGTCATTTCTGTGATAGCCATAAAATATAACTACTAGTTTTATTAGGTAATGGTAATGGCCTGCATTTGTATAGCACTTTACTCAGTCCCTACAGACCCCAAAGCGCTTTACACTACATTCAGTCATCCACCCATTCACGCACACATGATGGCAAGCTACATTGTAGCCACAGTGGCTCTGGGGCGCACTGATAGAGCCGAGCCTGCCGGACACTGGCGCCGGGTGAAGTGTCTTGCCCAAGGACACAACGACTGAGACCGTCAGAGCCGATTACAAGGAAAACACCCAACTGCTGAGCCACAGTCGCCCCAGCAGAAGAATTTGTCATCAATATGCAGATCTATTAAACTTTAGGAATAATCAAAAAATTTTCCAGTAAACAAATAATCATCTGTATCCCGTGATATTTTTTTTGTTGTTAATTTAAATGTAACATTTCAAATTTCTTTTAAATGTGTTTAAAGCTTATGAGGACAAATTGCTAAAATTCGGATAGCCACAGATTTTTTATCTTACTATTTACTTATTCTGGTCCACAGCACGTCGTTCCAATGTTGTGGTGAGTTCAAATGCAACAGACTTGGTAGAGCTGAGCAGCTCTATCAGTCTCTCTTGCTCTGCATCTGGATTTTCTCCAAATTTCCTCTGGATGAACAGTAGCTCTGAGGTTACAGCCAATGACAAAGTACAGATCACTGATGGAGGATCCACTCTGACCATAGTTAACGTGACCTGCTCTGATCTGGAGCTACTGAGGTGTTATGCATTCAACTATTTTAGTGAAGGCTTTAGTAATCTGGTAAACCTCTCAATTATTGTAAGTTTCTGGGTGATTTGATTGCAACATGTTTTTTCCTTCTTCTACTATGAATGCATATTTGAAGCAGAAAACTAGTTTGTTTTTTTACAACTTTTTGGTTTTGATATGTTAATGTGAGTTTTTTTTATATAATCTGCATATGACAGATGGCCCAGAAAATCTATAATTGATGATATCACCATCTGAAAAATACTTCAAGGAAGGCTCAGACATCAGCTTGTTCTGCACAGCAGACTCCAGACCTGCTGCCAACTTTAATTGGTTTCTGAATGGAGATCTACTAACTGATTCTGGATCAGAACTCAGACTCATAAATGTTAAATTGAATCATAATTGAACCTACAGCTGCCAGGCCTTTAACAGCAAAACTTTAAGATACCAAACATCTCAGCCTGCAGTCATCACTGTAGAAGGTAAGACTGAATAATCATTGTATAGTTATTAGCATCTTTAAAAACTTTTCATCTATTTAACTATTGGAAAAAAAGAGAAATGTGTTTATAACATTTAAATATTTTGTAATTTAAAGTTCTCATTCACTGAAAATTGGGGTGCACCCAATGGCCGCTGGCTGCTCTGCTTTTTGACCGCATGCCATGGAGGCCGCCATTGCTCCTCCCTTGCTGTAGTACCTCCATTTGGCCACTAGGCCCCCATTGAAAAGGATTGGACTTCAGACACGTTAAAAACAACTTTAATGCCTGGTGCCCCATTGTTTTAAACTTTCTATGGCTACATATTCTTCCTGAGATAACGCTGGGCTCATAAAAAACCTGGGCACCAGGCTGGCTTTCGTAAGATATTTTTTTTGAAATCTTGCTTAATTAATGAGGGGGCTGAGCCAAGTTTAGCATCAGAGCTAACGACGTGGGAGCAGAATGGGCGTGATTACGACCAAACTACATGCCCATACATGCCCCGCGAGGGCAGAGTCTGCAGTGAAGATCCCGCCCCTATGCCCTTTTTAGGAACATGCTTCGTCAGAGCTGGGGAGGAGGAGTCTGTGAATCTGCCATGAATTCCCCCATGAAAGTGTGTCATTCTGGTAAACGGGGAGGAGTTAGGAGGCGCTGTCTATTCTTTTTTTACAGTCTATGGGTGCACCGATCAAACTTTTTCGGTCCTGATACCGATAACGATGCCTGGATTTTGTGTATCTGTCGATACCCGATACTGATCCGGTACTATTGTTGAATTAATAAATTGTATGACTTCCACCTTATACCTTTCTTGAAGAGACTAAAGGCACCAGACCTTACTAACTAAATATAACTAAGACAAAATATCAGATGTAAAATATAAAATTTCCATAAAAATACAATGTAAAGTGAAAAATTAATATTTTTTGTGAATTTATTGCAGATTTTCCACATTTTGAGTATCGGTTCATAGTATCGGTTAAGTTCAACCGATTTACTTTTTAAGTATTGTGTTAAAACTTTTCATGACAATGAAATGTACTACCTCGACTAACAGCTAATATCTGTGACCACATCCACCCAGAGATGTTGTTTTTTTAACTACCTTAAAACGTAACCGATGCTTCAAACCATGAATTATAATATCAGCAGCTGAATCTGGCGCTCATTAAATCTCCTGGTGCTACAGTAGCTGCCGTGAGCTCTCCCCGCTCGTCAGCGCGGTGTGTGTAAAATCCAGCACTATAATCAATGGAAGTCAATGGACAACAGTCCTATAATGGTTAGCAATGCAAACTTGTGTGTGTGTGCAGCTGCACTAGTTCTGAACAAACAATGAGCTCTAATCAGATGAGAAAACTCGCTGGATTTAAGCATAATGCTAAGCAGAGGAGAATAAATTGTCAAGGAGTAACTCATAGCAAAGAGGGAGACCATGGCGCTGAATACCTGTCTGCCAGCGTTTACACTACATTCAGTCATTCACCCATCCACACACACATGATGGCAAGCTACATTGTAGCCACAGCACCCTGGAGCGCTGACAGAGGCGAGGCTGCCGGACACAGGCAGTATCCTTTTCTTTTAGTTGTAGCCCGCTAAGTGTCATATGTTCGATCCATGAAGCATTTCACAGGATCAGAAAGTAACTTTTATCGCTTCATTGCCTCTTATTCCTTTTTTTTGGCAGTAGGGGACGCATGGACTGAAAATAGATGGGTGACTTAGGCTCCCTATACCTACTTTCCATGAGTAGAAGATTGTAACACCGGAATAGAAACACAGTAAGCAAATGGAGGAGGTTTCAAATATTGAAGCCAGGGGGTAGAGCTGGTGGAGCAGGAAGAGAAGCCACTGAGAAAAACAACTCTTTTTTTTTTTTTTTGGTGAACGGGTACTTATTTTCCACTTATCATTATCAAGATTAACTGCTCAATATAGTGATATTGATTTGAGACCATATTGCCCAGCTCTAATCTGAATAAAGCCATATACAATATCCAACAGACATAAAATTCAATATCACTACAATACGATTTCAGCCTGTCCTCTTTCTTCTCTTCCTCGTGGAAGATCAATCTTTAATCACCAGTAAATGAGCGTTCAGGTCCCACCCACCGACCCTGATTGGCAGATGAAGAAATTCAGTTGAAAAGGGTTATTTTGAAATAAATAAGCCACTGTGAAAAACACGATTATGACATAAAAGCTGACTTTGTAAAAACAACATTTTGGAATAAAAAGTGATGGAATTAAATAAAAATGGCAAAAAATATATATATTACTAGGAAAAATACTGTTAAATAATGTTTTCATCAATAAATAGGAAAATTAAAAATATTTAATAATGATGAGCAGGGATCATGTTAACAGATTATTTTCTGTATTTGACCTTTTTTTTAATGGTAACAGACAAATCTGAAGGGTGTCAGTCATTTTGACAGATTCATACTCAAACCTCTGACCACTTGGTGCAAATGGTCAGACAACTTTACGGTTGGAGTAAACGTAACTCTAGCAATCAAAAAAGATTCTCCTCTGAGCATCATCACAGACCTGAACACCGTACTCAAAGAATTTCGCTAACCAGGAGGTGAGAGTACATTGAAAGGTTATGGAGGCTTTGGAGCGCATGTGAGGATGCAGGTGGTGCAACACCAAACACAGACTGGTGGTGACCGATAACTGCAGTTTACTAATGCAAAAAGAGCACATCCACAGGAATTTCCACCGGCTCAAGCAAACAGAAAAGCCCCTTGTTGAGAGTTTTATTAAATTTTTATTATTATGATCACTTCAATAAACGTTCCCTGATTTCAAAACTATGGTTGAAGTAACGCTTCAGCTTCCATTTCACAGCACTTGCTTTTCACAGCAGGTGGAATGTTCACAACACATGTATCACATAACACATAAATTTATACGATTTTTAAGGGGAATGATGATGATTCTCTGTTTTGTTAACATTTTAGTTATCTCTGTTATGTTAGCATTTAAAAAATTAAAGGAAAAAAAATACATTTTGTCTGGATTTTTGTCATCCTGACTGACAACAGACTGTGTAGCATGACCTCTGCCAATGAGCTAAGAATTTTCATATGAATTTAGTTTTTCTCACATTTTCATTGTCAAATTATGTTTGTTTATAATTTATTCATGCAGACATTTATTTTACAAGGTTTTATTCATATATTTAATTTTAAGTACATTTCATGGTAACATACTAACTAAACTTAAATAAAATATGTTTCCTGTTAAATTATTATTAATAATTAAAATAATAATTATTACAATTATTATAATTTTATTTTTTGGGGGTAGTGAACTGTCTTAATTTTTTTCTGCTTATTTACAGAACATGAATGTCTCTTAGGCGGTGCAATTGCTGGAATTTTAATAGGATGTGTAATAGTTTTTGTGGCAGGATCTGCTGGAGGCTACTTTATTTTTAAGAAACTGTGAGTTATATGCGTTATACATTTCTCTTTTTTCTTGTCAGACCAAGACTAAAACATATCAAGTTGACTAATTGTGAAACTGTTATCTATTTTTCTTTTCAACATTTAGAAAAAATGTCCAACCAGAATCAAATTCGGCTGATTCAAGTAAGTGCAGTATTTCCACGTCAACCATCAATAATAAAAAATGCCAAAGGAAATTATTGTAAATCAGTCTTTGCAGGAATACATAGAAAATACATCATAAATAATAAATAACACATCATCATCATTAAAAACTTGAGGAATAAAATTCATTTTTATTTTTTTTAGAACAAGAACAGAACAAACCATCATTTATATTAGGAGGATACAAAACCAACACCTTTAAGGGTGAGTTAAAATTTTTAATGGATAAGTATTTAATGTACATTATAAAGGCCTAATCCATTTTTGCTTTTCTTTGCAGATGATCACACAAGACAAAATATGAAACTCATAATCAGAGGGAAGGAAAATTTACTGGTTTTCTCATTTCTAATCTGATTCGGCAATAATTTTTGTTTTATTGTGTTGTTATTTGTTTGATTTTACATATATATACTTTTTCTATAAGTTTCATAATGATGAAGATTTTTAGAAATTAACTTTTTAAAAATTAAATAAATTAACAAGTCTGCAAGACTAACATTGTTTATATGCTATCAAGGAAAAATAATAAATACAATTTAGCTCACATATATCCTGTGAAGCATACCAATATTTAAAGTATCTTGAATATTAACACTTTTTTTATGATATAAAATACTATACATCAATAATGCATCATAGATCTTATCACTGTTTATTATGAAATATTGAGTACATTTTTTAAAATAACTCCATGAAAGAATTCACCCTCAACAGAAATATGCCGACATCGCATTCCTTGGTTTCAAGAAGAAAAAAAAAGAATGAATGAATAAAAGAAAAAGGTCAAACAGACACTTGTCAAGAATATCTTGTTGCTTTTTTAATCTCATGAGGGTCAGGCACTAATTTACATCAGCAGTCCTTGTAAACTTTGTCTGTCAAAGGGGACCAGATGTAGTTAGAAGCTATTAACATTTACTTGAGTCATTTTTGTAATACAATTTATTTTTAGGAGTAGTTTTACTACATTTTAATTTTTACTTTTGCTTGAGTAATATTATTACAAGGATGCAAGAGCAGATTAAAGCTGCCAGAGCTTCACTACTGGGTTGTTATGATGATTCATACTGGGGCGCGTCCATCCTGTGGTATGAATCAGGGGTAAGGAAAGTTGCAGCATGGTGAGCTGTGAAGCTGGAAGATGGGAGAAGACGTCAGAGAAAACGTCCTTCCCTTCACTGCTGTGAAAGATCTTTTCTGTCAAACTGTTGCTCAGTTTAGGCCAAAGTAGGGCTAGCTTCTAAAACCTAGTGTTACAACTTTTCAGTTTTGTGTGGTCAGCCGCTGTGAGTGAGATGTTAGAGATACAGCAGGATGTATGGATGCTGAACTAGCCATGCTGCTACTGGATTGGTAAGTAATAAATGCTTGCCCTTTTGGGCATGATGATGTAAAAAAGTGCCAGGAAAACTGATAATTTAACAACTGACATGCTGTTAGTTTGATGTTTTGTTGATTTGGCTGGCGAGTTTGTAAAACCGTCAGTATACTTCTTCTGATGCGCTCCATAGAGATTTGTTTTTAGAGTGCTGTTATGCCGCAAGCCTTGAGAGGGCGACAGAGGCCATATATCTGCAAAGTTATGGAGTGTCTTTAAAATGTGGAAACTCTGCAGTAATTTTACATTAGATGTTAATTTTTCACGTGAAATTTTTGTTGTATTTTGTTTTATCTAATTCACAGGGGCACTACTAAGAATTTTGGGCCCTATGACAAGAATCTTGGCAGGGCCCCCATCACCGCTGAGACTTTTTTCATATTAATTTACATAAAATCATTCACTTTATGGTATTTTTACTATCGTTCTCATATGTAAGTCAATCAGACTTTATGTGAATCATATAAAACTGCATCTGTACTGCTAGACCACCTTAGATTCATTGCTTTGTGCTTGCACTAGCAATGTAAGTGGATTACAAACTATTTACTCTTATTTGTGCAAATTGTTTGAAAAGTGGTATTGTGTATTGTGTTACTAATTATGTTGTCAAATACAGTATGATCCATCTCTGCAAACCACCCTTCACAGAATACTTTCATATCATCTGATCCAGAATGTTTTCAAACTAAATTGAAACAGCGCAAAATCCTTTGTAGAAACGATCATATTATTATTCACATGATAAATATTCAAAATTGTTTTATTAAAATTCACATAGTTTTAGGAAAAGTCAGGGACCAACAACGCTTCGTTACTTAATTTGACAAAGTTATTTAATATGCATATTTCAAAAGGGTTAAAATGTGTACTTGACTGTTCAGAATGATCAAGACCTCATTTTGACAGAGCCAAGGTCAACTGATAGTCAATATAACATCGTATGTTTGTCTGCATTTATAAGTTAACAGAGAAAAAAAAGGGGAAGTTATTGAGCTAACGTGGAGAAATTTGAGCAAAGCTGCTGTATCACATCACCATGACGTGAAGATCTACAGAGCTACTCCGCTAATGAGTGAGCACTAATTTAAGTCAGAAAACATCACTTTAACTGAATAATGCACACTTTAATGCAGCGGTAACTCACTAAGAAATGTGCTGAAACCATTTAGTGAACCAAAACGCATAAACAACCATAAATACAGTGCTTTTATACTCTTTGCATCTCGACATAGGGGCTGCTGGCTATCAGCCAGACAGATCTTCTAAACAAGTTTACAACTACAGTCAAAAGAACAAAACATCAAACTGACAGCGTCTCAGTTGGAAAACCATCAAAGAATTTTCCTGGCACTGTATTGCATCATCATGCCCAAATAACCCAGGAGCAAGCATTTATTACTTACCAATCCAGTAGCAATGTGGCTAGTTCAACATCCATACATCCTCCGGTATCTCATAGTGGCTGACACACAAAACTGAAAAGTTGTAACACTGGGTTTTAGAAGCTAATCCTACTTTGACCTAAATTGAGCAACAGTTTCACAGTAAATATCTTCCACAGCAGTGAAGGGAAAGAATTGTTCACATAGGCCAAGTGTGCTGTACACATTTCGCATGTGCTGCTGCCAGTGTCAGACGATACCATTCAGTAAGGGAGAGGGATGAAATGATAATATCATACATAATTCGAGGATTTTTTTTATATCGAATCCCAACCATATATAATTTGCTTATTTTAACAGATCAAATGAAATATTTCATTTAAAAAACTTACACAAGACAATACATATTGATAGCCCCCTGTCTGTGCCGGGCCCTCAGAATCGTCCTAAGACCCCTCCCCCCCACCCCCCACGTTATAATAAGCAAAGAAGAAAAGAAAATTCCATTCATTGCATTTTTTTGTAGAAGTATAGGTGTTGGCACTCAGATCCAAGAATGGGTACTGTATCGCTTTGAAAACAGTTGTATACTTGCATACCTACTAAGAAGGTGTAACTTTTACAGAGACTGAAAACAGAGGAGGGTGGAGAACTCAAAAATTGTACTCGACACAACATATTTTTACCCAAGTAAAAGTAAGAGTAAAAATGTATTCTGTAAATATGTTACTGAGTAACTGATCAGAAGATTTGATTAAATATTTTACGTGATTTAAAGATTAAAATGAAAAAGATTATTCAAATAAACCAAGTTGATATGGGGGGAAAAAACGCCTTTACAAATAAATATATTTCAAATTAAAACTTATTAAATCAATATTTAGAGTAGGTAATATATGCAGGTTGGAACAGGGTAAAGCACTTGCAGTGACAATATATGATGCTCAGTGTATTTTCACTTGGCCTCCAGATGGCACCACAGACTCAGCAGAAGAACCAAGCTTGAGTAGAAACAAGAGGTCTCATTTTGACATAAACTGTTGGTGTGTCTGTGTCCCATGCATATGTTTAAAATATGTTTGTTCTTCAGTTGGTTAGGTTACTCACAGTAGGATCAGTGTCTAGAAAGATTTCTGAAGAGAAGTAATAATTCATAATAATAGTACTCAAGTAAAAGTCAAAGAAATACAGTGTTTTCAAACATTTATTATTTTCCAAAAAGTTACTCAAGTAAATGTAATTAACCAATTACTTCTCACCTTTGACCAGAGATTATGTGCTTTGTTTGCTTCTATGAGGAAAAACATAACAGACATCTAGGTTAAAAGTAAAAATACCAAACAGTTTTCATACAGTTTTAGCTTTGAAAGTTTAACTATGAGTACTGACTCTGGTTGGCTCTCATAATAAGCACAAACAAATATAGATTTTTTTTTTTGCAAATTAGGTTGAATGTGGGTCGTTCAAATAACTCAGTTTTCAGGATTTTACTGTCCCGTTGTTTATAATTTTACAGCATTTTAGAGTTGTAAAACCCTTACGACTAAAACTAAAGTCTGTTGAACATCGAACAAAGGTGTCATATTTATCCTTTCTAAACTTTTTTCCCCCTCAAAATCCAATATTGAAAATATCTAATAATTTCTGGTTTTGTTAGTGTTCCTTTATTCAGGCCTGCAACACAAAACATGTTAAACTGGCAAACAAGAATCCCTTTAAAATTATATTTTTAAATGAACAGACAGGATTTTGCTTGCTTTGTTTGCTGTTTTTCCACTTTTGTGACTTTAATTTGTAATTTTAAGTTTAAACCATACGCAAAAAATAACTAATTATTCCACAATAGCATATATTGAAACATCAACACCTGATGGCTTCCGTGATCTCTGGTGTTTATAATAACAGAAACTTCTATTTTTTATTTATTTTAACAGTCTTAACTAAATAAAAAGCTCTTAGAAAGTAATGGTCTCAGAAACCACCGGTTTTTTCTTTAGCATATTTTTCTAGTGATATCTAAGATAATTATGATTTTTTTTTTTACTTTCTCTGATACATCAACTTCAGCTGTTAGATTTCAGATCAAGTATCAATATTGTTATTTTTTGTGCAAGTACATTTGCATAGCAAAATTTATGAAGAGACTTATAAAAATAAAAGCAAAGTTAATGATTGATAAAAAAACTGTTTGAGATAAGAAAAAAAACTTCCTTATGCTTCTGTTCTCAAATACCTCATTTATCCAAAGACTGCCATAGAGTGAAGGACACATTTTAGATTCATTTCAAGTTTCATAGAAAAATGGAAAAAGCCTTTAAACTCCTTATTTTGCTTGGAGCCATCTCAGGTAAGCGTCTTCCTCTTCACCCTGTTTCCATAAACTTTATAACGCTAAACATAAGCAGGTGAATACATATACTGTTGCTATTGCTGAAGCAGGTTAAGTAAAATATGGAAAGTTTAAAATACAGTATGTACAGGAAAAATATATTATGGACCAAATTGATTTATATATTTTGCGTGCCTAATGGGAGAAATCAGCCAGGTTAATAATGGCAGTATATAAATTTTGTAATTATTACTGAAAAATGTATTGCTCAAATTACAATATAGACAACTGGATGGTATAAAGAGTTCTCATAGCATGATACGGTTATATGAAGAAGATTGAGCACAACATGCATCATAGCAAATAAATCCAAACCAATGAAAAATCTCTCTAAATTATTGACATTATGTTACTGACTATACTCACACTGACAATGAATTTTAAGTTGACTTGTTTTGCAGTCCTTTGTGTTTTCTTTGTTCTTTTTTTTTTCATCAAGTCTAAAACTGTCTCCTCCAGGTTCATCTGAAGGAGCGGGTGTGTTACCAGATGGTCCTCTGAATGCGACAGTTGGAGAGACGGTGATCTTCATAACAAAACTGATTCCAACAGAAGAGCCATTTCTCTCTGTGGTTTGGGATTTAAATGATGTTCCAATAATAACCTCAGAGCCTACGACAAATATTACTAATCCAGATTATGAAGGCAGGATCACACTCTTTACATCTACTGGGTCTCTGGAAGTCCAGAATCTGAATCTCAATGACAGTGGTTTGTTCAGTGTTGACATTTTACCAGTTGGAGAGCCAAAAAAGATTGGATCCACCAGACTAAACATATATGGTGAGTATCCTAATGAATCATAATGTGTAAGTCTTTGAAGACTAATCACATCAAATCTTAAAGACCTTCTCATCTTTGTATTGATATTTCTATTACATTTGAAGTATTTGTGTTACATTCTGTTTTGCCAGGCTATTGTGCTGTTAGTATCTGCTAGTTTAAAGGTAAAGGTTTGCAGAACAATGAAAACGTGATCTGATTGATGTTTAGTTTTAATATTTATTCTCTGCAATGAAATAAAATAAATTGTTTGGCACTCTCTATGTAGGAACAATTCATGCAGTAATTTTTTGTGCAATTTGTAGGACCAAACTTAAGCTAATTACATGTTACAGATGGCTATGTGAGTCACCACTGCAGCATTTCCGTAAAGGTTAGATTGAATGTGGATGTTGTTTCTCCTAGAATAAAGTAAGAAAAACTGCTTATCAATGAGCCAGCAGTTGATGGTCTTTTAAGTAATTTGAGAAAAATCTATTTCATGGCAATAATCTTAGTTTCCTAATATATTTTCTTCATCAAAGGTACTCCTTCAATATAGATATCGCCTTGAGTTAAATTGTGTTATGTTTCTCACAAGGAACAGGTCTTGGATGAATGATATTATTTGTAGTTTGTAATACAAATGCTACTTTCAATGACTTGTCATAAAGCTGAGTAGCTTTGATAAACAACTTACGGTAATTTGAAGTTCAAAGGTTACACTTCAAGGAACTGCTCACCTTATTTCCTTGAAGTAAACTATTTATTTCTTTTGTGCAATGCATGTCACAGTTAGTCCCACTACCTCCTCATGGCTGTATTGTCAAAGTCTGGTTGGCTGTAACAAAACTTATGTGTTGTTCATCACAGCAGGATTTAGACTTCTTTCATGTTTTTTGCTGTTTTTTTTCTTTTATAAAAATGAAGGCAACCATAAAACCTTCTTTTCAAATACCCACTAATTCAGTCTCCAGTGCATCAGTAATCCCACACAGCTTGGACTTAATTGAGTTAAACACGACTATTTTTGGTTTTAACTGTATATTTTTGCTCTTTCCTTGCAGTTCTTGTCTCCAGTGTGACTGTTGTTTCAAGCAACACAGACTTGATTGAGTTCAGCAGCTCTGTGAGTCTTTTCTGTTCCTCCTCTGGATCTTCTCTCTCCTTCATCTGGATGAATGGCAGCTCTGAGGTCACAGCCAGTGACAGAGTTCAAATCACTAATGGAGGATCCAATCTGACTTTCGTCAATATTTCACGCTATGATCATGGAACCTATTGGTGCGTGGTTTCTAATCCTGTGAGTTCTGGCATCAGTGATCCAGTTAGCATCGTCGTCAGTTGTGAGTAATAATACTAAATCAACAATGACCTCAATGCTTCTGTTAAAATTCACATTTTAAAGCCAATCCTTAGTTTGCTGTCATATTAATGTTTTTGACATTTTCTCCTGTTTGCATAGCCAAGGCATTTCTATATGTAAAGAACAGGTTTTTAACAGTCAGAAAAGTACTGTTCAATGTTAAGAGGTGGAGGAAGTGGTGATGCAGTCATCATGTTTACAGCGTGTAATATGGTTGTCAAACAGCTGCAATCAAGATTAACTTCATGGCCTATATAAAAGAAAATCAATCGCCATAATGAAGAATAGAGGTGGTAGCATGATGATTTGGGGATATTTTTTAAATTATGAACAGTAACGGTGGCTTAGGGTTAATGGGAAAATGGATGAAGCTAATTAGAAGAGAAAACCATAGCAGGCCAATACATACGGTACATCTCGGAAAACATTCACGTTAGATTAACCAAGATGATTATCAGACCTAATTTAGAATCCAATTAATAAAAAAGTACACAGATGCTCTCACTCCAGTCTGATTACATTTCATAGCCATAGTGAATTAAGTATTTCACAATAAGAATGGGCAAAAGCTTCACTTTCTAAATGACGAATGTTGGTACAGACATGAAAAGACTTGCAGATATAATTTTATCTCCAGTTAAAATAACAGTATTGGAGACACATAAAGAAAGATACTTAGAACTATTTGAAATTAAAAGGTCTGAATAAAATTTTCCAATAATGGCTTATGTGTGGTTTTCTGCCTCCTCAGATGGCCCAGAAAACCTACAGTTGAATGCGTCTCCATCAAAACATCACTATGAAGAAGGTTCAAACATCCAGCTCACCTGTTCAGCTGAATCTAGACCTCCGGCTGAAATGCTTTGGTTTCTGAATGGAGTTCTGCTGTCTCATACTCGACCAAATTTCAGACTGATGAACATCCAGATGAATCAGACTGGAAACTACAGCTGTCAGGCCTTTAACAACAAAACTCTGAGAAATCAGATATCCGAGCCCTCGGTTGTCTCTGTACTTGGTAAGTAATAATAATCCAATCCAATAGTCCAGGTTGAAGTCCACGTAAAGTCGCTACGTCCTACAGGTCAAGTCCGAGTCCCCAAAAAATAATCTTTAAGTCCAAGTCAAGTTATTATCCCCTGTGAGCAAGTCAAAAAGTAAAAGAACAGGGTTAGATTATAATGGCAGCCATACATGGTTTACGATATTTTATATTGCCCCTATGCTTTCAACAAGCTCACACAGTAGCATGTACAAAATAACAAAATATGTTTAGAATAAATTTGTAAACAATACATAAATCGACATGTCACCCGTACACTTACAAAAGTTTTGGGAAGTTGTTATTAAATTTGTCCAGTAATTTGACCTAATATAGCAAGCTAGCATTAGCATTCACTACATGCTAATGCCAGCAATGGCAATTTCCCATGTTGGACTCTTTGTCCAAATCCTGCAATTGCAAATCTGAGTCCAAGTAAAAGTCATTGGCCTGCTGCTCGAGTCATATCACAGGTCCCTTTAAGTGACAGTGTGTAGTTTCCCTGGCGATAGGGGGCAGTACATGCCTAAATCATTGCAAGCAAGCTTTATTTTTGTTTTCGAGTGACAGCCTTACCATCGGATGGCCATAAAAGCTCAAAGTTGCAATTGCACAATTTTCTGCTGCTACAGAAGATCGTTCGTCCTCCAGTCATATATGCAACAAAATGACGAGCACATCAGACTCTCTTTCATCATAGGCTTCGAGCGAATAGGTAAATGTGTAAAAAACATTTATGAAGTTTTCAACATTTTGTAGGTTAGATTTTTTTTTTAAAACAAATAAACTTTATTGTAAGATGGATTAACCTCAATGGAAAAAAAGGACTAATTTCAGGGTAGTTTTACAACTTATCGCTGTGAGTGGTGCTAGTTTGAAAAAACATCACTGTGAATGTTGTTACCTGTCCAGCAAAAAGCATGCGACCTCAGTGTGTTTCATTAGATTTTTCTGGTCCTTCAGTTACTTCCATTAAGGGAATGTGATGCCAATGTTTTACGCTAGTTTTCTGGTGGTGTTGATTGACTCTTTGGGCTTCCACCTCTGATGCAGAGCCACGGGCTGGGTCCGTGTCACACTAAGGCTGGGAAACATCAGCTGAGTGCATGCTTTTCCCCACACTGGGAGTCTCCAAGGCCGCCCTGGCGACTTAGGTGGTGTTGGTCTCTGATGAGATTGGTTGGTCGCTCTGGGTTGGAAAATGGACTGTTTTTCAGCCTGGTCATAAAGCTCTTCATTTAAACTTCTTAAAGAGAGTGAGGTAATGTAATGTAAGGTAATGTGAGTTCAAAAATCTGTAAATACGATTTCTCCAAATAGGCTCATGTAGAAGGAAATGCGGCTTCCAATTTGTCCTCCCCCATACACTAGGACCCACGCCCATTCATTTTAGATCCGCTTTTTATGTTTATATGTTGCGAAGCCAACAATGCTTCCCAACGATTGGGCATCATTTTGTTCATTTTTCAACAAAATCCATCCATCCATCCATCCATCCATCCATCTTCCTCCGCTTATCCGGGGTCGGGTCGCGGGGGCAGTAGCCTAAGCAAGGAGACCCAGACTTGCCTCTCCCCGGCCACTTGGGCCAGCTCCTCGGGAGGAATCCCGAGGCGTTCCCAGGCCAGCTGGGAGACATAATCTCTCCAACGGGTCCTGGGTCTTCCCCTGGGTCTCCTCCCGGTGGGACATGCCCGGAACACCTCACCAGGGAGGCGTCCAGGAGGCATCCTGACTAGATGCCCGAGCCACCTCAACTGGCTCCTCTCGATGTGGAGGAGCAGCGGCTCTACTCTGAGCTCCCTCCGGATGACCGAGCTTCTCACCCTATCTCTAAGGGAGAGCCCAGCCACCCTACGGAGGAAACTCATTTCAGCCGCCTGTATCCGCGATCTCGTTCTTTCGGTCACCACCCAGCGTTCGTGACCATAGATGAGGGTAGGAACGTAGATCGACCGGTAAATCGAGAGCTTCGCCTTTCGACTCAGCTCTCTCTTCACCACGACAGACCGGTACAGCGCCCGCATGACTGCAGACGCCCTACCAATCCGTCCATCGATCTCCCGCTCCATTTTTCCCTCATTCGTGAACAAGACCCCCAGATACCTAAACTCCTCCACTTGAGGAAGGACCTCATCCCCAACCCGAAGAGAGCACCCTACCCTTTTCCGACTCAAGACCATGGTCTCGGATTTGGAGGTGCTGATCCTCATCCCAGCCGCTTCACACTCGGCTGCGAACCGCTCCAACGAGAGCTGTAGATCACGTTCAGACGAAGCCAACAAGACCACATCATCTGCGAAAAGCAGAGACCCGATCCTGAGGTCACCAAAACGGATCCCCTCAACACCTTGGCTGCACCTAGAAATCCTGTCCATAAACGTTATGAACAGGATCGGTGATAAAGGGCAACCTTGGCGGAGTCCAACTCTCACTGGAAACGAGTCCGACTTACTGCCGGCAATGCGAACCAGACTCTGACACCGGTCATATAGGGACCTAACAGCCCGTATCAGAGGGCCTGGTACCCCATACTCCCGGAGTACCCCCCACAGGACACCCCGAGGGACACGGTCGAACGCCTTCTCCAAGTCCACAAAGCACATGTAGACTGGTTGGGCGAACTCCCACGCACCCTCCAGGACCCTGCCGAGGGTGTAGAGCTGGTCCAGTGTTCCACGGCCAGGACGAAAACCGCATTGTTCCTCCAACAAAATGTCTATGGATATTTCCAAAGATTAATGGTAAAAACTAAACACTGTCTCTTTAAACATGACTCCACCAGGACGCGATTACTCCATTCCTGGGTTTTAAAAATCTGCATATTTCTTTGCATAACTTTTTTTGCTGAACTTAAGTAGATTTTTATTCTAAGCATGCTTAAAATGAGGCCACTGCATTCTCATGATGAGAAAAACAGAAAACAAGAAAGTTTTGACAGAAAAAAAAATTGAACATATGGTACATACAAAACCTATTCGACATAAAAACACAACTACTTATATTATTAGGTGAAAAAACTTGTCATCAACAATGTGCAGATCTGTTAAACATCAGGAATTTTCTAGTTTATTTCCAGCTAATCATATAATGATCTGCATCTCATCATTTAAATTTGCAATACTTAGCCTTGAATTTTTTGGGTTTTTTTGTTGCGACTGTTTTTTAACCCATCAAATTTCTCATAAACGTGTTTAAAATTTATAAAAAAAAGATTAATTGTTGAAAGTCAGATAGAAAGAGACATTATTCTTTTTCTCAATATTTACTTATTCTGGTCCACAGCACGTGTTTCCAATATTTTGGTGAGTTCAAATGCAACAGACTTGGTAGAGCTGAGCAGCTCTGTCACTCTCTCCTGCTCTGCATCTGGATTTTCTCCAAATTTCTTCTGGATGAACAGCACCTCTGAGGTTACTCTCAGTGACAGAGTTCAGATCACTGATGAAGGATCCACTCTCACCATAGTCAACGTGACCCGCGCTGATCTGGGGCTACTGAGGTGTCATGCATTCAACTACTTTAGTGAAGGCTTTAGTAATCTGGTAAACCTCCCCATTAATTGTAAGTTTCTGTGTGCGTTATTCACAACATGTGTTTTAATTCTACTAGTGTGTCTGCACATTTGAAGCAAAGAACTTAATTATTTATTACTTTTTTATATAATCTGCACATGACAGATGGCCCAGAAAATCTATCATTGATGATATCACCATCTGAAAAATACTTCAAGGAAGGCTCAGACATCAGCTTGTTCTGCACAGCAGACTCCAGACCTGCTGCCAACTTTAATTGGTTTCTGAATGGAGATCTACTAACTGATTCTGGATCAGAACTCAGACTCATAAATGTTAAATTGAATCATAGTGGAAACTACAGCTGCCAGGCCTTTAACAACAAAACATTAAGATACCAAACATCTCAGCCTGCATTCATCATTGTAGAAGGTAAGACTGAATAGCATTGCTATAGTTATGAGCAACTTTAAAAATGTTCCATGCATTTAACTATTGGAAAGAAACTTATATAAAAAATATATTTATAACAGTTAAATGTTTTAAGAATTTAGTGGTCTTTAACTCAAGATGTTTCTTTCATAGTAGAATATGATACATTCTTGTCTGCTACTTAAATTGTGTGATATTAAGGAGTGTGATATTAACTGGTAAAATACAAAATGTACGTTTTTAAAAATCTTCACCACCAAGTTATTTGGCCAATATAGTTTGTGTTTACTTTTAAATGTGACTTTACCAAAAGAGACATATTTTTAGGGGAACTGACTTTATTTTTCTGTGCATTTACAGAAAAAGATGGAGGTCTCTCAGCTGGTGCCATTGCTGGAATAGTAATCGGATGTCTAATAGTTTTAATTGCAGGACCTGCTGGAGGTTACTTTGTTTTTAAAAAACTGTGAGTGTCCAAAGTATATGACTTTTAGATTTTAATTATCATGTGTCAGAGTACTATGCTAGCAGAAGACAGATGCAACTTAATAAGCTAACTTATTGTGTCTTATCTATTTTTTTTCAATGTTTAGAAAAAATAAAGCTGAACCAAGTAAGTACAGTATGCATATTTCATCCATCACATATACATGCAAGAACATGAAATGTACAACCAAATTATTATAAATTAGTCATTGCAGGAATAAAATATATTTTAATTTCTCTACAAAATAAGTTACAATTCTTCATAGACTGAAAATAAAAATTTTCAAAATATTTATTGCTACATGAAACATGTTCATATTTAAAAACCTGAAGAATAAAACTTGTTTTTAAAATTTTCTTTCAGAACAAGAAAATGTGTATGAAAGCGTTATTTATAATAGGAGGACACAAAATAAACACAGTTAAGGGTGAGTTTAAGCTTTTGTTGGCTATTTAATATAAATTATTATGGCCTAATCCATTTTTGGTTTTTGCTTTTTCTGCAGAGGATCACTCAAGAAGCTATTTGAAACCACATAATCAGAGTAAAGTAAAATCTTTTTGGTAGTCATTTAAGTTTTACTGTATTTATTTTTGCTTAGTTGTAGACATATATATTTTTCCTCCATGTTTTCGCCTTTAAGTTTCACAGTTATGGAGCCTTTTTAGAGAATTACTTTTAACAATGAAAAAATGTATAGGTTTGCAAGACAAACATAGTTTATGTACTATTAAAGAATAATAAAAATTATAATATGCCTCATCTATATTGTGTAAATCTAGCAACTCTTATAATATCTTGAATATTAACAACAAATTGTGATTATTATATAAAATGCTATACCTTAACAACACATCATAGGTGCTATGTCTGTTTATCTTAAAATATTGAGTACAGTGTTGGAAACAACTGCACAAAAGAATTAAACTTTAACAAAAGTATGCAGACCTTGTATTAATTTGTCTCAAGGAAAATGAGTGAGTGAGTGAGTGAGTGAGTGAGTGAGTGAGTGAGTGCAAACCAACACTGGTCAAAAACAACTTGATGCTTTTTTTTATCTCATGAGAGTCAGTAATTTACCTGAATGTTATTATATTGCATCAGCTGTTTTTGTAAACTTTGTGAAAGGGAACCACAACAGGTTATCTACATTTATTCAGATTAATTTACTTAAGCCTTTTTTGTGAAAAATTTACTTTTATGGAAAAACATACTTTTTTTTCTTTTACTTGAGTAATATTATTGTGAGGTATTGCTACTCTGCCCTGTGATGGACTGGCGACCTGTCCAGGGTGTACCTCGCCTCTCGCCCATTGACAGCTGGAGATAGGCACCAGCCTCCCGCCACCCCTTGAGGATTAAGCGGTTCAGAAAATGGATGGATGGTAACTAGTCTACCCGCTGTGAAAATGTTCATAAATAAAGAATACGTTTTAACCAAAATACACCAGACACAGACACAAGCCTGAAGTGTCTGTTAAAGTGAGAATTGTTTGTACACTAGCTTTGCTATTTTAATTTTATTTTTTATCTGATTTAACAAGATACTGCTTCTGAATTTATTTCCTAAATCTAAAAGTTAAACACTTTTGTAGAACACTTTAAGAAACATTTTATTTAATTGGGTTTAAAACTTGTTTTGCTACTGCAAAATTTATAGTGCTAAAACTAGGTAGAGGCATGTTGGGTGGATGAGCTCCTTGAGGGCGATGTTTTAACTTTCTCTTTTTTCTGTTAAACAAAAAAACATCTTTATCCCAGAATGAACAAATATGTGTCTCTGTTTCCGCCACTGAATCTCAGGTGAATTTGAGTTATTAAGAAAGAAGGAAAAAAAAAGTATTTTGATGTTGGACTCCCAAAAGCTCCATAGGGTGCAAAAGGATTCATAATTATTTGGTTAATATATCTGCCAAAGATAAAACCTATAAATCTCCCACCTGGATCTGTACAGCTTGATGTTTAAATATTCCATTGTTTAATAAAGTAGCTAGTTAGCCATTTATCACATCAGTGATTATTGAATCTTTGCACGGAGTTTGCACCTAAGGATCAAAGGAAAAAGTTACATTTTATATCACTATAGTTAAAGTATAATTTCAGTTCATGATGTGAACTACAAGAAAATAAATGACAAACTACAGTAAGAGAAAGGGAACGAAAGGAAAGTGATTATCACACAGAAGTGTTAATTGGGATTATTCTATGTTTAATGTAGATTAATTATGAAACAATGACACATAAGTAACTTTTCAAAAATATTTTTTTTTTAATTTTTTAAATATACAAAATAAATTCAATCTTTCAAACCTATGACTTTTTTGTTGTTGTTACCCTGTAAAGGTTCAAAATGTATTACCAGCATCTCAAAAGTTCTATAAAATGTTCACTCTTTAACAATAACATGACAAAAACCCTAACTTGATTGGGTAATGAACATATGAAAGTGATATAATAATAATGGGAAGGCATCATCTGACTCCTCCACTGAGGGCTCCTAATTTTCTTGTGCAGAAATAAAACAGTTTATCTACAGATTTTGCTTTGAAGAATATTTCCCTCCAAAATAAATTACACATTGAATCATTCCTTGTTAAATTGATAAATACAGCAGTTAGACCTAAATTGCTCTGTATCTTTTTCCTGGATTGGCTGGATTTTCTTTTACCCTTATGCAGTTAAATCTGATGAACCAAATGAAAAATGTATATCAATTGTGATTAGAATATGCCTCGTTGCATACATGTTGGCAAAAGCTGGAAATGTTTGCCCTCTAGTGGTTAAAGAATCATAGGCAGACCCAAACTGTTGTAAAAGTGAAATACAGGTCAGCTGGAATGAAGACTGGGAAGGTTATAGTTTATTATCTTTCTCATCATTCTGTTAAAGTAAATGAATCCAATCAGCAGAGTAATATAAGAATGGATCTACATCATAAATGTTACCCTCTTTCTTCTGCAGCACAAGTTGAGTTAAAACTAAAGAGTCAATATCAGAGCCTCCAGGGCTCTACCCCTGATTATTCATTTATTCACTGCACCTGTTTCCAGAATGTGACTCACCTGTATTTAAGATCTGGCGGCTGATCCGTTCTCCACTGTACTATTGCAGTGTTGTGTCTTGATGTCACATCACTTCCTCAGTTTGTGTCGTCCAATAAGCTGCCTTATTGCACTTTTTACTCCATGTCTGCACCTGGGTCCTTCATCCTGAAAGACACACAATAACTCTAACACCCAAATTTGTATGTATTTTGTTTTGATTCCTTAAGTGTTCACATAGTATAAATAATTATCAAAGTATAATATAAGTAGAAAAATTAACATATCATACAGATGAGCTTCCCCATATAAATCAAGTTTTAAATTTTCACTCATTTATTTTTCTTAGAGAATTGTCCTCCTTGCAATGCCTTTTGGCCTTCGAACATTTTTCTTGTTTCTAATATGCAAAGAAATGTTTTCATCCTGGACTTCAGGGCTGATTTGTCTGCCCTTTTTAATAACGGCAACCCAGTGGAGAAAGACCACACCTTTACTTTCTTAGATACCAGTTATTTCCCACCTGCCCTAGTCTGTTAACACAATGGCTTTCATTAGAAGGGCAAAACAACATCTTCCTGAGAATGCTCAAAAACACCAACATCAAGCAGAAGCTGCTGAAAACTTTCTACTAATCCTCCATAAAGAGCATCCTAACCTACTGCACCTCATTGTGGTTCTTCCACTGCACCAATGCAGACTGGAACAAGGTCCAGAGAGGGATCAAGACAGCACAGAAGATTTCAATAAAGATGCACAATACCGATACTGGTAAAGGGTATCGGTGTAAATACCGTTCTAATGTACTAGTATCCATATCAGTTAGTTAACCCATACCATGATCCGAAACTTAAAATGTGGAAACTCTACAATAATTTCCCAGAGATCTTCTTAAGATAACAATTTTTATCTAATTCACCATCATTTTGTTGTAACAAGCAGGGAATGAAATAAAACTTTTGCAATTTTTTTGTGTGTGGTAGAAGTATCATAGGTACTCAATATGGTACTCGATATGGGCAAGAACTCAGATCCAACTGTTGGTGTCGTATCGGTATGAAAATAGTGGTATTGTTGCATCCCAAGATGCCCTCTCTTAAAAACGTTTGCACTTCCCAGTGCCTCAGCAGAGCGAAACCCATCTTCAAAGACAGCACTCTTATTTAACCTGCTGCCCTCTGGCAGGCACTCCAGGTCCATCAGAAACAGGGCAAACAGACTCAGGGTCAGTTTCTTTCCACAAACCATTTTCACCCTGAATGCACACATCGTTGACTCACTTCCTTGCTCCTCACCCTTACCACTATTACCTCAGTAGGGCAATCTGCAGTTTTACAATGCTGTAAATATACAGCTTAACACTTCACATGTGATAACATGCCATGTGCAACAAACTTTATGTCTTCTATTCCTAAAAATGTTAACTTCTTACATTCTTAAACTTTTTGTTCTTTTATTTTTTATTTATATTAGGATGAAATTAATTTTAATGTAGCGCTTCTGATTTTGTTGTGATTGCAACCAGCGTTGTTGAGTATGAAGACGATAAAACCTTTTTTTTTTACCTTTAGGATGCTTTGGAAGAAAAAGAGTTACTGGCTCCAGTTCATTCTAAAAAAAGAAAAAAATATATGCTTAGTTTATTTCTAGGCAATTGTAATCTATTCTATTGAAAATGCGGATGAATCTTAATGATACTGTTAAAACTTCTTTTTTATTACTTTATTATCCTGCTTTTATTGCTTGAAAGTATGTTAGTGGTAGACAAATATGAGATTTATGAGTCGAAAGTCTGAAAAAAGTTAGATCTGGGACACGATAGTTACCATACTTGAAATCATATTTTATAAAGTATGGTAACAAAATGTTTTATTTAGTTGAATTCAGGGGTGGAAAGTAACTTGTTACATTTAACCAGTTACATTTACTTTAGTAATGTATTGGATAAAAAATATATACTTTTAGGAGTAGTTTTAACGCAACATACTTTTAACTTCAACTTGAGTAATATTATTATATAGTCACGCTAATCTTACTTTAGTAATATTTTTTACTCACTAGTGTGAGTAATTTCACTGAATCAAAACAAGCTTGTTTGTACCGAAATGCACCAGACAAGAACACAAACTTTAATTGTATGTTACTGTGAGACCTCTTGTTTGTATATAAGGAAGTATTTTAGCCTGTTCTAACAAAAAACTGTTGTATTAGTTATATATATATAGTAGTACTTGGGTAGCCTTTTTGTATTACTGTTTTATCTCTTGAGTAATTTCTTGGATGGCTACTTTATGTCATGATTTCGCTGTTGGACTCTAGTGCGGACACACGAACGACTCAGCAAACCAAGGAGGACTGTGTTAATGATTTATTTGTTCTCTTTGCAAGACACCAGATGACACAGGGAACCTGAACACGCTGGACTCGGGGAACAACCTCTAAGCCAGACACTGGGAGCCAGGAATAGCCATTGGGTACCGCCGCAGATCTGCCCAGGAGGGAAGTGGGTTTGTCGTGTGGCCGACTGACTCCTGGACTCACTTATCTCCGGAGGCAGGATGAGGGTGAACAGGCAGGTGGAGATTCGACTCAGCCAAAGGACCCCATGGAGGAGGACGAAGGAGGCTGGGGAGGAGCAGACGCCGAGACTGCAGAAGCCTGGGCTTCTTAGGAAGGAAAGGCAAAGAGGTATGAATTTCCCTTTGTAAGGTACGCAGAGGACAGCCTAGGAACCAGCTTGTTACCAAGCGATATGGTGTAACCATCTGACGTCTGCTCCAGGTTGGCACTCCCCTTTTAAATGCTCCACTGCAATCAGGCTGAGCGAAACCACCTGAGGAAAACAAAGGCAGCAAGCTGCACCTGGATGGAGAGAAGGTCACACAAACCCACCCACAAACACCCTCACACTTTATTCCTTTTCTTGAGTAAAAATAAGTTGAAGTGGTGCTATTTTTGTTTGAGTACAATATTTTGGTACTGTACCCACATCTGTTCAAAAGAAAACTTAAAGGCTACATATCAAAACATGAACACGACAGTGAACTCTAGTTTGTAGTTGCAACAATAGAAAAATCATTCCAGCCGTCAGGTTGCCTGATTCGCCATCGATCAGCACAGTGACAAGCCTGAACCGTGTCCAGTGAAGAATGTATCATAGTGGAGTATAACTGAGAGCTAATGTTAGCAGAGTTAGCAATTGAGGTAGCTTACAAATCTAAAGTGTTGGGAATAATGGCAGTGTTATTTTTTAAGTAACGGAGTAATCTAATTAATTACTTTTCCTATCGTTGCAAAACCATTACCGTTAGTAGGGATGTAAAGTGGCGCGTTACTACATCGTGGATGAATGAAGTGCAGTGGTGCCAAGCTTTCTGACAGGCACACCGCAGCTGCAGGCAGAGAGAAGGTGTCTTTCAAGGTGCTGTTGCAAATACGATGATGATTTGCTGGTTGGGCTGATACCCAGTGCTCTCGCTGTCTCACTGCATGCTTTAAAACTGATGTGAAATGAGTTTTGAGTTGGATATTTGTTTCATTAAAGTGGAGACTCTCCAATGTCTCACCTAAAACTGTACATATTGAGTCAAATACGGAATGTTCTAAAATATTGTATATTGTGTTTTTTATACGTCATTCAGTTACAAAAAAATTGATGTTATAGATTTTATAATTGCGTTATAGAAAATAGAAATAACATCGAAGTTTCTCTTCTGAGTAACTAATTACTTTTACAGTGCTGTAACTGAGTTACTAACTCAATTACTTTTTTGAAAAAGTAATTTGTAACTTTAACTATTTATTTTTATTTTTATAATATACCCCACACTGCTAATCTAGGAGGAAAGTCGCCATTTCTGTGCGTGTTTGATGCCGTGGAGATGTTATATGCGGGTTCATCTTGTGTAGGTTTCACCTAAGGCTACGTCCACACTAAGCCAGATTAGGTTATACGGGGAGTTAGACGCCTAATGTTATCCACTCAACAAGAGCATTTACGCCCCGTTTACTGTCTGTTTAAGGTCCCATGATTGCGCAATCCAATGCCTACCTATGCATGTACTGGGCATGCGCAGGGAAAAACAAAAAGAACAGATTGACGCGTATAATCTATGTCGCTGTCGGCGCCTCCTGGATCGCCTCCTGTGTCGCCTTCTCATCCGCAAGTAGGTTAGGGTTAGCTTTGCAAACGTCTGAATTTGCAAAAGAAGAAGTAGCATAGCGAGACTCGTCTCCATCTTTGCTGTTGTCATTATATGCTGTCGCGTTGTTGTAGTCATCAATTTAGGACGCAGCATTTGATTGACGTTGTTGCTCTGATATAGCCGTGAACCGGATAAGTTGCGTCCAGACGTGTTCATTTAGCCGTTGAGATAACAGTTAGGCCACGTCCACACTAAGCCGGGTAATGCCTTAAACGTATAATTATTTAGTCTACACCCCCCCATCGTCCACACTAACCCGGCGTCGTTTATGGTCTGTGGCCGGATAACTATTAGCCGGGTAAGAGAGCCGTGTAAATCTTAATTCAACGGCTAAACGAGCTAGTGTGGACAGCTTCCCCGGATAATGAAAGGAAGTGGCATCAATGAATGCTGCGTCAATAACAACACGACACTACAGACAAAGACAACAGTGAAGAGTAATAAATCTATTTCGTCGTCTGTCCACACCAAAAACTCTCTCTTCTTCTGAGCGGCTATTGATCTCTTCGGTTAACGGGACAAGCAGATATGTACTGTGCTGTAGAGCTTCTTGTATATATTATGTAGGCGCTGGCGTCAGGTAGATTATACGCGTGTTACGTGCGTCTTTTCGCGCATGCCCAATATTTGCACAGGTCGGTATGGGATTGCGCAATCATGGGAACTTAAACAGACCTTAAACGGGGCGTAAATGCTCGTGTTGAGTGGATAACATTAGGCGTCTAACTCCTCGTATAACCTTATCAGCTTAGTGTGGACGTAGCCTTAGACGGCTCTCTTACCCGGCTAATACTCATCCGGCCACAGACCACAAACAAAGCCGCCTAAGTGTGGACGATAGGGGGGTGTAGACTAAATACTTATGCGTTTAAGGCGTTATCCAGCTTAGTGTGGATGTGGCCTAAAACTACTCTAGTTTCTGCTCTTCTCCGGTCACTCCACTCCTGAAACACATAACAATATATCCGGGGCTCTGAAGCAGCTGGTTGACTTGCAGATTCCGGCATGTTTCGCACTGCCAGCCGAGCTGTGGGGACCATATTGTTGAAACGTAGCGACCATATCTGTCAACTCGTAATGGCGGCTGCTACTGGGTGGTAGATGTAAACATGACATCATTGTAATGGCCATTAAAATGTGCATATTGTTATATTTTAAGGAAATGTTGCTGTCTCATTATGCACCCCACTAAATGCCCCGTGTAGGGGCTTTTTTTTTTTTAAATATAGATTTTTAAAATGGTTTCATATTCAACCTTTAACTGTATTATTATAATACATATGATCATTTAAAAAAAATGTTTGCTTAGTTTGATTTGTGTAACCCACTAAACTGTCAAGCCATGGGAAAATCAACACAAAGTATGATTGATAATTGAATGCGATAGAGATAAGCCATTTAACTTCCGTATTCTGTTATTTAGAACAAATCTGAGAGGGGAAGACACATTCATAGCTCTGTTTAATACAATAAGAAAGAAATGACAACCGGCATTACATTTTTCTTTCTCCTTGGAGCCATCTCAGGTGAGTTTTTACCACTTGAGAAATATTTTCCAAGTCCAGAAGTTATATTATTGCTTAAAATGAGCAGAAATCTGTCGTTTTTTATTTCTTAAAGAAGCCATAGAAAATAATCTAGTAGATAAAAAGGTTTAAGTTTGTCCTTTTTATTCTTTATTCTAACACATTATATTGAATTCAATGATTTTATGTATTTGGATTTTTAAAGTAACACGATTGCTCTTTGTATTTACTGCATTTATGTCTAAAATAATTATAAAATGTGTGATATTTGTTTTTATGTATTTGAGGTCAGGGCTGAACAATTTTAGTAGCTTTGCAAAGACCAGATTAATTCACATCTTCATTTTTTCATAATTTGGTCACATTCATTATTTTTCACTGGTTACATTTATACTGCCTACAAAGTGCAAGCTGTAAAGATAAGTTTTCAACACTTAATGGAAAATGTTTTCATAAACCAAAAACTGTTTCCTGCAGGTTTATCTGACGGAGGCGGTGTGTTGCCAGATGGTTGTATGAATGGACCAGATAAAGGGATGGTGACTTTTAAAACAAATCTTTTTTCAACAAATTTTTTCTTTATGAAGTTTTGATTCAGACTAGATGGTTATAATTCTTTTCCAAAAATGCCATATAAACTCCATTCATTTTAGTATTTAAAGCTCAAAACATCTGTTTTAAAATATTTAACTCTGTCTGCAGATTCTCAGCTAATAAATATATGTCTTCTGCTATTGATGCTTGTATCCAAAATCTGGTCTCCAAAGTATCACATTAAAGTTTACAGAAGGGAAACACTCTGAAGTGATTTGAAGTTGTATTACTTTTTACTAAACACGTGAATTAGTCAATATGAACACATAAAGGTTTATCCAGCTAAAAAGTTAAAACATTAACTTGCTCTAAAAATGGCTAGAATCAAACAAACCTTGATGACAGTATTCTAAATTTACATTTTTGTATATTCAAACACAAAACTAATCATCTAATTAGAAAAAAATATATATAGCTAATATACTAAAACCTTTTTTTAAGAGTTCAACTTCAAAAGACACTGCTAAACAGAAGGAGTATAAAAATGAATGGTTAGAAGTATAATCCCATTACTGTCGTAAATTATTTCTGACTGATTCTGTCCATCTGAACATTTCATCCAGCTACTTCCCTTTTCTACCCTCTATATATCTGTCCTATCTTATATCTCTATAGACAGATCTGGGACAGTATTTATAGGTCATAATGATAGGCCACATGGACAGCTGTTAATGTAAAATAAAGTAATTACAAAAGTATTACAAACTGTAACTTTAATATTTTATATCTCACGAACTGTCATTTTAAACAAAACATTACAAATGTAAATTGTTTTTTGTTTGCTGTCCCCTTGGTAAAATTATGGCAATCAAATTAATATATCTATATTTTCTCTTCACCCACAGAGCCAGTATCCAGCGTGCAAGTAACACCACCAACCTTAAATTTGACTGAGTTCAAAGGTTCTGTCCGTCTGTTCTGCTCCTCCTCTGGACCTGATCTCTCCTTTACCTGGATAGATCGCAAGTGTGAGATTATAGCCGCAGGACCCAATCTAACTATAGCCAATGTGTCCCGAGATGACCATGGATCGTACTGGTGTAATGTGTCTAATTCTGAGAGTTTCAACATCAGTGATCCAGCAAATGTCTTCGTTAGCTGTGAGTTATACAGATGTTCACAACATCTAAGTCCAGTTAATTGTTAAATTTTTTGAGAAGTTTTGAGCTGTTTCCATTGAATGTTTTGAAGGTCTTGGTTTTCAGTAGGGTGTGATTTAGTGCAATATCCCAGTCTCAAGATCAGTGGCGGCTTGTCAATAGGGGGCGCTCGGGCGCCGCCCCCATCAAAATTTCATAAAGAATTAATACACACAGTAAACATAAATTATGTAATAAAAAGTCATTACCACGTCTGTTCAGTGTTCACTCATACAATGGGTGTTACTTTTATTTTTGTAAGCCTTTCCATTTCATATCGGATTTATTTTGGGTTGTTTTATTAGTTTTTAATATCAAGGGGCGCCGGCCAAATGAGTGTGTATGTATCTTCCAAACTTGCGGCTACCATGTGACTTCATGCTGGTCTCTAATTGGTCACTTAAAGATTCTCCTCGGGGCGCAGAGAGCTGCGCCCCTGACGAATCAGCGCGCTAGGCTAATTTTTCTTGCGATCTGATTGATTCATGATACCTGGCTGTCAGTCAAAGTCACTGGCAACGCGCTTGTCACTCCAACATAGACACTCCCGCGCGCGGGTTTACGGAGGCGAAGAAGCGAGATAGACGTACAACAAAACAGCAGACATGGCCAAAGAAAATTCGGTTGTTTCTTTACAACTCAATCCTTTCACGAGACGTTCGCTGGAGGAAAAAAAAAGGATTAAGGAGCTTGGACCGGAGAAACCCGGTTTACAGATCCAGCAGCAGGCAAGTGACCGTGGGCGGAGTTACACCCGAGGCTTCTCCGGTCTGTGTTATGCTAAACACAGTTGGCTCGCTGGATGCGAAGTAAGCAATGCTCTTTTTTGCTTTCCCTGCTTGCTTTTTCAAAGTGTTGGCACGGAAGTGTTGTGGACAACAACAGGGGTCAGAGACCTGAAACATCTCTCTGAAAAATGCAAACGTCATGAAAGTAGCCGTTGCCACATTGACAACAGTATGAAGCTACAGTTTTTTGGCCGCGTTAGCATTGCTGAACAATTAGACGAGGGCTACAGAGGCATTGAAGATTTGCTCCTGAAAAGAGGAGAGCAAAATTTTTGTTCAATAGTTTGTTGTTGTAAATAGTTTGTTGTTGTGAATAGTTTGTTGTTGTAATAGTTTGTTGTTGCATAGTTTAATTTGTAAATAGTTTATTGTTGTAATAGTTTATTGTTGCTAGTAGTTTAATGTTATAGTTTATTGTAAATAGTTACAAAAAAAAATTGTTGCTAGTAGTTTAATGTTATAGTTTAATGTTATAAAAATAAATAGTTTATTGTTGCTAGTAGTTTAATGTTATAGTTTATTGTTGTAAATAGTTTGTTGTAAATAGTTTATTGTGTAAATAGTTTATCCATCACTAAATCTGTTAACCTTTCACCTGTCTGCCTCCTTCCATTCCTCCCTGCCTTTGGGTCGACATCGACACACCACCGTGACAGCAAGTAGTTTATTGTTGCCAGTGCGCCCCCCCAAAAATTTTTATCACCAGCCGCCACTGCTCAAGATAGAAAAAAACAAACCAGGTACAGAATATGTACAGGGACAAACAGACTCTGGTTTGATGTATGGCATAAATGAAAAAAGATTCATGGTGGGGATGGGATTCCTTCAAGGATATACTGTAAATGTTCTCCTTTAAAGTTGGGAGGTTTCGGCATATAGAGTCAGAAAGGCGTTTTGATGAGTTATGATGTTTGCAGATGACACTACAAAAGAAGAGAGCAGATGATAGAGGGTATGCTTTGGAGAGAAAAAGGACAGTTTCTCATCTCACATGCAGTAAGAGAAAATTCAAACTTATAAAATGCTTGAATACACCTTAGTTTAATCAGACTGGCCTTCTCTTAAACCACCTAACACAACCAGATATTGCAGTTAGAAAGCCACATTTCTCTGCATGTCAGCAGTGCCAGCAGTTTAGCTAAGCCATTCCCAGATGGGGTATTCCCTCTGCTGGAAGTTACTAGACCATGGAAGCATTAATAACAACACTTACTAAATTTAGCGTACTCTGTTGCCGCATTGTTGTCGTCCATTTATTCGCTCATTCTCCATATGCTCCTTTTACGCTGTCTGTATGATTTTCTGCCATCTGTATGATGCTCTAGGTCAGGGGTGTCCAACTCATTTACATTTTGGGTGATATCAAGATCATGATTTTCCTCTAAGGGCCAGTGGTGGCATAAAGTATTGATAAAACTATCTTTAACAAAGCATTAAAATATAAATAAAAATATTTATCTGCGTTTGACAGGTACTTCTTAAAATTAAATAATACTTAACATATTTTTCACAATGATGTGATTTACGACTATAAACTCTGATTTGACTGATAAAATACAATTTAGGCGCATGCAAATAGAACTTAAAGGTTCTATTTTATTGGTTCTCTAGAGTGTAGAGGGTAACATAAAGTGCTATGGCGGACTAGATTTGGCCCCTGGGCCTTGAGTTTGACACCTGTGCTCTAGGCCAACCAGAAGAATGCTCATTTGAGAAGGCGCATATCGCCACCTATCATAACAGAATGGACTTCATTCATTAATTCAGTTTTTTGAGTGACATGTAAATTGGGATAAAGGTTCCCCTTCTGGTTTAGGTATTAGCTTGATTATTGCCAAAAACTAAGTTTTAGTTGTGCATGTAAATATACGGAGTGAGTAAAAGAAAGGAAGGATATGTGTTTGTAAAAGACAGGATGAAAGATGAGCAGTACAGCTGCAAAGAGTAAAAGTGGATATGTTTAGGTTGTAATGGGGGAAACTAAAAAGGTGTAGAGGGGAGAGGAGTACGAAAAGTGTTTGACCAAAGACAAGGTTCATGAATGCAGTGAAGCTGGTTAGACAGAGAGTTGTTGTTAAAGAAGAGAAGGCTAGGGTTAGTGTAAGGTGGTGACCAAAATTCTTCTGTAGCAAATCCTAATGGGAACAGCAAAACAACAATAATAATAAAATAAGACTTTGTTGTTTAGTTTTCCAAAAGACTGATGTCACTTTTGGTGGGTTTTCTGAACAGATGGACCAGATGACATACAGCTGAGTGTTTCTCCATCATTGCCAGAGCATGGACAAGGATCAAATGTCCTTTTGAGCTGTTCAGCTGCATCCCGACCTTCTGCTGAGTTCAAGTGGTTTCTGGATGGAGAAGAGCTGCCTAATAATACTAAACCAGAGCTCAGATTGTTTAACATTCAGACAAGTCCCCATAGAAACTACAGCTGTCAGGCCTTTAACTTAAATACAAAGAAAACTTTAAAGTCTCAAGAAGTAGTAGTCTCTGTACTTGGTAAGTCTTAAAAAATGTATAAAATGTTGAGCATACATGAGGTACATATTTAATGACAGACATTTTAATGACAAAAGGTTGCTGTAAAAGTGCAAAATGGTTCCAAGTCAGTAATCACGAAAATTGGCCTCTGAAATGTATACAATTTTATTGTTGCACTTTCAAAATCTAAAACTTTCAAAATCAAAAACGTTGGTTTTTGTTAATTTAAAGTCCTGTGACAAATTATCTTAAGGGTTTCCATTCTGGATTGAAGTAATTTTTGAGCGTAAGATTTCTGAAATAAATACTAGGAATATAGTAAAATTTACATTTTGTAAATATCCTAAAAAACAAAACACATATTCTAATTACATTTAAAGCATTAAGTAAAACTTCATAATATCAGTAGCAATGGAATAGTTTGTTTTTGGTTAAAGGGTAAAATTTCAACTAAAAAAACAACCTTCTAACTTTATGGGCTCATAGCTGATCAGGATGGGGAACATCTTAAAAAAACCAAAAAACAAACCCCTGACATGTTTCGGCGTTACACTTCCGCCTTCATCAGAGCTATCGTTGATCGTGTTGTTGCCTCCGTTTATGTGTGGGCAGCAGGGACGGTGTCGCCCCCTGCTGCTTGCTTCTCCCCTGGCGATGATGCAGTCCCAGCTTGTGAAAATGTGTAGACTCCATCATCCCGGTTCATGGTGTTATGTGCACGTCTTCTTATTTCTATCGCTTCCTTAATCCATCTTCTGTATTTTTGTTGTTCTGTGTTGATGATCCTTTGTTGTCCCAGTCCATGTTATGGTTTTCTTTGTGCAAGGTCTTAGGCTGATTTTTTATTGAAATCCTGGAACATCTTTAATTGTGCTCTTGATTATAAACTTTTATCGCTTTCCCTTTTTTGACCACTAAAGTGTTATGTTTTTTGCTTGTTGTTGTTATGTTTGTTGTTTCATATTTTCATCATGTAAAGCACTTTGAAGCACCCTGTTGCTGAAATGTGCTATAAAAAATAAACTTAACTTGGCAAGATCCCATGACAACACTCCAAAGTTAAAAAATAAGAAAAATATCACTTTCATTTCTTGTTTAAAATAAGTAAATGTAAGATGAACAGAAATAAGAGTTTTTTTTCTGTAATTAAATATAAACATCATTAGATCAAACAGTATTAATAATATTTCACAAATAAACCAGATATATCATACATGGTAAAAAGAAAATAAAGTCACTGTCTGACATTAAATCACACAGTTTCTGCTTTGGTTCAGTTTTGTATTAGTGACCTTTAACATTATTGTACTGTTTTGATCCACAGAACGTGTTTCCAATGTTTCGGTGTTGTCAGAATCAAAAGACTTAGTTGAGCTGAGGAGTTCTGTCAGTTTCCTCTGCTCTGCAGCCGGATATAATCCTCATTTCTTCTGGATGAACAACAGCTCTGAGGTTACAGCCAGTGACAGAGCTCAGATCATTAATGGAGGATCCACTCTGATTATTTCCAAAGTTACCCGCTCTGATCTGGAACAACTGAAGTGTCATGCATTCAACTATTTTAGCAAAGAATTCAGTGATCCAGTTAACATCTCTATCTCTTGTAAGTTCTTATTAATCAAGGCCATTAAGGGTTGATGATTCACACTGAGAAAATGTCATTATATTATATTATATTTTGCACTTGTAAAGTTTTTCTTTTTACACCACAACCATTACAGATGGACCAGAAAAAGTTAAACTGACCATTGTTAAATTACAAGAATACTATAAGGAAGGCTCAAACATCAGATTGACCTGTTCAGCTGACTCCAGACCTGCTGCAACATTCCAGTGGCTTCTGAATGGAGACCTGCTGCCTGTTTCTGGACCAGAGCTCAAATTAATCAATGTTAATATAAACCATACCGGAAACTACAGCTGCAGGGCCTTTAACAACAAAACTCTGTTTAATCAAATATCTAAGCCTTTTGCCATCTCTGTAGTAGGTGAGTATTTCCTAGAGGTTTAGTACAATTATGATCCTATATAAGAGCTATGGATAAGCAGAAGTTGTAGATTTATATTGTATTCATCTGTTAAATCAAGTATTTATGTTTAGTGAGCTTCAACTCAATGTTTTAGAATAGTTAAAATATATGAAATTGTACAGTTCTAACTTTTTAAAGAAGAGTGAGCTAACTTAAGGGGGACGTCAAGTTTTAAACCACTAAGACACAAAATCTTCTCTTTTTTGTCATCTGTTTTATGTTGGATTATGTAGAGTCTGGAGGTGTCTCAGGCGGAGGCATTGCTGGAATCATAATCGTATGTTTGATTGTTTTGGCTGCAGTAGCTGCTGGAGGCTACATTATCTTCAAACCAAAGTGGGTTTCTTGGTGTTAAAACCTGCCTAGTTCATTTTTTAAATTTGTCATACAGAAGGAAGAACATTTCAATAGATTAACGTGGATGATGGTTAACTTTTTCTTTCCATCATTTAGAAAAGAAGTCAAACCTGAACCAAATACAGCTAAAACAAGTAAGTATAACTACTGTGTCTATAATATCACATAACTGAAAAAGAGAGAATCAAAAAGTAAATCCTGTCACTTAATGTAAGCATAATCTTAACAAATTAACATGATTTAAAGCATTTAAATGTCATTTGTTTTTTGTAATCTTAAAACCTAAAAACAGCTAAAACTTGAATCACTCCAGTTCTTCACATCTTGATGTTCAGAAATATATATGATCTGAAAAAAATGAATGAAAGTATGGCTATAAAAAGAAATTAATTGCTATAGAATAAAAATAAATCAAATCAGTGATGTTGCTCAAACTACTGAATCAAATTTTAAAATGATTTAAGAAAATATTGCACTGCATAGTTTCAAACTAATATAATCAAAAGCATTTTAGAGTAACTTTCTCATGGTAAATATTTAACAGAGTTTTCCTTTTTTTATTCATTAGTTGACCATATAGAAATGTTTCAATGGTCTATTCATTAATTTTGAAAAAGTGTTTTTTTGTTCTCTGCAATAATTTTTTTTTAAAGGTTTTGAAAACTGAGTGAATAAAAATTGTCTTTTTTTCTCAGACGAAGAAAATCTGTATGAGACAATGACAGAGATTTATGAGGAGAGGATATAAAATCAACTTTCTCTTTTTGAAGGTCAGTTAACTTTTGTTAAACAGTCAATAATTAATGACAACAAATGTTACAAAGTTAACCATTGTTTTTATCAGTCTTTTCCTTTATTCAGCAGGTGATCAGAATAGAAGAAACATGAAACAACATAATCAGCCAGAGGAAAAAGAAAGACTGGTCGTCTTACACTTAATATGAGTTTCTAATATTTACTGATTTCTGAATTTTTTCCTGCTGCTATGTATTCACTAGATAAGAGAGAAAAACAATTTACACTCCCTAGAACATGATGGAAGGATGGATGGATGAAATGATGAATGGATGGATGAATAGATTGTTAGAAATCTATGGATTCTGTACCAATATCCACATTTGTTAATTTTTTACTACATTTTTGAAGTCTGTCAAAATCGCTCTTTTGCTTTCGTAAAATAAAAAAACAGTCTTTGTTGATTTATTTCTATATATATACATCATACGAATACTGACTGCTTACAATAAAAAGCTGCAATTTTGAAAAATTCTGAAAAAATTAATATATATACAAACTATATGGTCAAAACTGTAAGTGAGAACACAATTTTCTATCCTAAAGCATCCAACCATCTCCCTCTAGTGCTTAAACTGAGCATGAGCCTCATCTGACATTTTGCCTTACCAGTTGAAAGCAGATTTTACAAAGGTATCTTTGTGGGAGGAAAGGGAAAAATTTATAACTTTTTTCTACACTTTATGGAACAGCTGTTTATTGCAGAATAATGACGGATGGCTCGGGTTTATAAATTTATAGTTTGAACCTGAGATAATCAGGGAAAAAAAATCTACAATTGTTGTACAATTATTGCTACATCGTACCCATCAGCCAGCTATGGTGGAATTAAGTATTATCTAACATTGATTATATTGTGCACAGCACTTGGAGGCAGATATTCGGATCTGATTTGTAAATATGCAATTGAAAAATAGAAAAGTCAGTAAGGGAGCAAGTGATTAATTATTTTTTCAAGCATTTTTTTTTTTTTGGTGACCCATGGTGGTGTTGTTTATGCACTTATTCTTTGCCTCCCCGATCATCAGTTATTACTGACAGGCTGTTATCTAAATTGGATGTTTGCATGTTGTGGTCTTATTGTTTTAATAATTTTGTCATTTTTGATTATTTTGATTTTAGTCGCTATTGTATAATTTTTATATTTGATACCACAGCCAGATAACTAGCTACGTCCGCCATGGAGGTTATGTTTTATGTTTTCCCCAGGGTTTTTTTTTTTTTTTTTTTTTTTTTTCCTGTCTGTTGGTTAGCAACATAACTTAAAAGATTATTGGTGGATTTAGATGCAATTTTCAGAAAATGTGCAATGGGGCCAGAAACAAGTGATTTGAATTTGTGGTTTATGGAAAATGGTCATTAACCAAAAATAAATTTTCGCAAATAAATAATGAAAAAAAAAATTTTCTGCATGACCACTAATTCATGGTAAAGACATAATTCAATTCAATTGATTTTGGACTCTCATTTGTAATTTGATAGTCATAGTAGAAAGGTCTGAAAAACAGCCTAGTTAAATTTGTACAGGTTTAGAATAATAAGGGATTGTTTATCATTTTATGCTTCAAATGTATTTATCGATGCAATCTCAGTTATTGTATAACCTCCTGGTCGCAGGCCTTAACACAACACTTAGTCTGGTAAAACTGATCAATAATACATCATCAGTCAAAAGTCTTATTACAGAGGTTACATTTGCTTAATTTAGATTTTTTCATTTTCATTCTGTAAATTAAAGCTGTACACATGTTTGCACCATCAAGTTACTCTTGTTTTCAGACAGCTAATTCTTCCACTCAGAGCAGAAGGTTCCATCACACGGGGATCCTCTAATGGAAACGTGGAAATGCCCCTGAGAAAAACAACCTTTGGGTAGTTGGCCTTTTCTCTTCTATGCTCTAAACTGTGGAACTGTTTGTTTCCTGAGTGGAAACAGGAAGTAGATCTGGAAGCTTTTAAAATGAACTAAAGCATGTTTTGAAAAGACATCAAGTCTGCAGTCATTTCTGCATTGTCCTGAAATTCATTGTCTGTAGTAGTGTTGATGTAAATGTTGTTTATTGCAGATGTATTTTATGTAATTGTTTTTTAAAGCCCTTCTAGAAATTGACATTGCAAATTAGCCTTGGCTACAAATGTAGTGTGTTACGGGTTTAATGTCCATTATCACTATTAAATACACCAAATAAATAAAAGTAAATAAATAATGATATGATGTGAATGCAGCTGCCAGATTTATGTTTTCATGGATAAGCAATCTAAAAATGTTAGAATTAGATTATATTAATAAATTCTTTTAAAACTATTCAATGTGATTCTTGATTTTTTATTCTTTTTTATATTCTGTCTCTCACAATTAAAGTGTACCTATGATGTAAATAACAATCATCTTTCATCTTTTTAAGTGGGACAACTTGCACAGTTGGTGGCTGCCAATATTTTTATTTATTTTTCCTGGTGTATGCTGGTACGGTATGAGAATATTTAACTTTCAACATTTTTAATCTTACTTCAAAAGATTTGGCACTATTTTGCATTATACTGAGCATTATACTCCTGATATGGTTCCTTATAGATGAAGTCTCCAACATAGTAGAGCACCGAACCCTCAGAGTAAAACGGCTTCATCAGCCTGACCTGCTCTTTCTCGCCATTTTCTAATTTCATCTGGACAAACAGCCCAGTGATTACAGACAGTTGTAGAGTTCAGATAACTGATGAGGGCTCCATGCTTACAATAAATAACATGACCTGCTATGACCAAAGAGCTGTTGAAACTTTCCATGAGCTAACAGTTACCCTACTTTATATATTCTAATTTTACAGCACTTGCATTCAAATGCAGTCTGTTTGCTGCTTTAATTATATATGTGTCAAAAAAATTTAAAAAGGCAGTTTTATGTAAATTGCTTCTTTTGTGCTTGCTGCCATAAAGCAGCTATTGTGTTTGCTACAGAGTGGATAGTAATTATATTTTACTCTAATTGTCCCATTCTGCTGTCGAACTATGCTTGCAGTATTTATCTATGATGATCCCCTAGCTTGGGCTGTACAGTGTTGCAGTTGGCTGCCTTGCAGCAAGAAGGTATTGGGTTCAAATCCTGGCCTGGGGTCATTCTGCATGGAGTTTTCATGTTTAAGTGTTTTGATCAGTGCCATCTGGTATGTTGCATTAACTTATTGGAAAAAGATTGAATTTTGAAGATGTCAGAAAACTTTTCAAACTTAAAATCAGTCAGCTTCCACCACCAGGGACTTCTTATTGGATTATTGCATCACACTGCAATAACCAGAAAAACCCTGAACTTTCTATATTTTGTAAAGATGAGCAGTGGACAACCACCGAGTAGCGGTTCAGTATTCACTGATTCACCTATTAGTGATTTTTTCTTGGAGCGTGACTTCGAAAAATTTTCTAAACATCCACAAATGCTATGATTTTTTTTGTAGGCTATATCTAAAACATTTAAAAGAAAATGCATAAAAGGTAACTAAAATTAAGTAAATGCATTGCTGCTTGACATGCTATTGACTGGAGCACCAATTATGTTTCCCTTGGCTCTTATTGGCTGGGCCTCCAAAAACAGAAATAACATTATAGATGTTAATCTCAAAAGCAGTGCTAAAATGGTTTCCATTATTTATGGTAATGCACATTAAAACTGCAGTCCACCGGATGTATTAATGTATCAAAGCTTTAGATATTCTTAAAATGATAATGGGGTTCAGTACTATAATAAAAGGCTTTGCTCCACAACATTTGTTTTTCTTCCTAAGTCACACCTTCCTCCCATGGACCACTATGCAATATACACTGACTCCCGAATTGCAATAGAATTTGAGCCTCCACCTTGTCGTTTGTCACTGTGCGAACCTGCGCACAGGCCGCTCCTGTTTACATTGGAAAAGAGCATCAGTCATGGAGTAGTCACTCCCCTCTGAAATACCAATGACAAAATACATCCAGGTGATGTTCGATAGAACTTACTGCTTTCCTCTTTGATCCACTGTGACAGCACAGGTAATACGTATGCACAGTTTTTGATGTAGGGATAGAGGGAGCGGGAGGTGGATGGGATGTTTTTTGGAGGAGCCCTGAGAGTAGGATGAAAAAAAACTCTTCCTGAAAAACTCCAGACAAAGGTTTTAAAGTACAATTAGTGTGTTAAAGGGGAAGTACAGTTTTTTGCCACCTGGACCTTATTTCTAGGATGCAATAGCTTAATTTACTCACCCAGATGATTTCGGTGCAACTTGAACATGATCAATTTGCGATCAGTCAGTACGTTTACATGCACATCTAAACTGAGCTTTTTGGAGTAATCAGACCAAGGCCTTACCCCCTATTTAGAGCTGAGTGCCAGTTTACATCACTCAGAAAATGGAATATTTAAATGAAGTACATTTGACTCTCTTATGTTGACATGCACCCCTATGTTTTAGCCTAATAGTGGTTAGCTTCCAGCTGCACTCAGGCAGTAAAGTGAGCCTGGCAGGATTGAAGCAGATGGAGTCAAAGCAGGATATCCACAAAGTAATTTTTTTTTGTCAGTCCAAACATGCATTGATTGGCCGCTTATGTTTCTCTTAGCCACCATATTCTTCTTATAATACTAATATGTTATTGAAGAGTCGCATTTCCGTGTCTCCTAACTTCCCGAGGTGGTGCACGAGTATAGGCAGGGGCGAGGGGGTTGGTTGCAGAGGAGTCCGATTCCCAATCGCATTATCTGTGTAGCTTAGTTTCTCAAACTCCAGTTCGGTTCGGTTCAAGTCGAACTAATATGTATACATGCATTTCAAAAGTCTATTTCAGTCAGAGGTAGAAATTCGACTTTCTCTTGCTGCATGTAAACGTACTGAGTTTATATACTGGGAGCTATTGGGGCAAAGAAAGTGCAGCCTTCAAAAAAAGGGATTATCTGCGACAAAACTCTTTAATTTCACCAGTGTTATAAATCGCTGGAACTATTCCTCTGTGAGTTCAGAACGTCTCGGAGGTCCTTTGTTGTATTCTTCTGTTTTGTTTTACAGCTGTTTATTTCAACGGGGAAAAAAGCAATTTAAATGAAGTAAATGCCTTGCACCACTGCAGCTTTAGTCTGAGCAGGACTGAGTAGGCTGTGGAAAGTAAGCCTGTGGAAGCTGAGCTTAGTCCAGTTAGTAATTTTGTTTGTGCAATTCACAAGCACAAACCATGTTTATCTTTGCAGTAGCAAGTTTTGTCTTACAACCTGCTGTCGTAGCACACAGAGGGAAAGCCCTGCTTAGACTACAAACACATGGCAGTGAGGCCATTAAAATCACAGTTTGTTGAAAGTTGAAATAACTTGGAATTGACCACTGTAAAATACCCTGGAAGACAAGATATCACCTCCAAGACCCTCCGAACTCTCAGGGGAATAGTGCTAATGATTTTTAACAAAAAATTGGTGAAATTAATGAGTTTTGTCGCAGATAATGTCTTATTTAGAGACTGCACTTTGGGTGCCCCAACAATTCTCATAATATCAATATAAGCTGATCGTGAATACATCTTAATATCTCCCAAATGACTTAAAGTGGCACCAAACTTGTGTGGGTGAGAAAATGAAGGTAATGCGTGCTACAAAATAACGTCCACATTGCAACAAACGTTAGGTTCCCTTTAATCATTGACATGAGTCTTGAGTATTTGTGGATTTTACAGGAAATTGTAGTTCGTAAACCCTGCAGAAGCTTATTTTTTCTGGTTATTAATTTGAGCTTGCAGCATTTTCCTTATTTAAAAAATAAACATCTGAGCTTTAAAGAGTTGTTGATCTTAAGGATAGTTGATTTCTTCAAACAAATCTATTTTGTTTCCAGGATTATCCTTGAGCCCTAAAGCTTGCTATTTAAATTACTCTCACACCATGAAAACTGAGAAGTGTAAGTTTCGAAATAACCAGAATCCTCTGTAACAACTGCTGCCAAACCAAATTATTTCCAACACTGAGTCCTCTGACATAAAGTGCGTTACAGATGGAGCTGACAGCTCAACCATTAAAGGACCTGCCTCAGTGCACAGTGGAGATTTCACAGTGATCTACTGTTTCACGATGTCTGTGCCTTCAGCAAGGTTCACTTGGCTTTTTAATGGAAAACCAACCAAAAGTCACGAAGCGGTGTATGTCATCCAGTCAAGCCGAAGCTCTGACAGTGGGACATACACTTGCACTGCTGAGAATCCTGCAAGCGAAAAGAGTCTGACAGTGAACCATGAGTTAACTGTCACAGCTAAGTAGCAGAAACAATTTCTGGAAAATGTCTCTAACATTTGAGAAAAATCTGGAGTTTTCTTATACTGTATGTTGAATAAAGTTTAACAATAAATAAATAAATGTATTCAAAACCTTTCTTCTTCAGATCTTCTAGCCTGTGACTTCTCATAAACTATTGGAATAACTACAATTTCAACAGCGAGATGTTCTATGAGTATTTCAGCTTTGAGTGTAACTGTGATTTAATTGTTTTTAGACTGAAAAGGTGAAATTACAAAAAAAATATATTGATAGTATTAAGACAGTATTTATATTGGCTTTATAGAGACAAAACAATAAAGCTACTTGTCCAGAAATGTTTTTGTTATATTAAACATTTATTCAATCAACAAAAATTACAACTTTGAAATGCATCTCACTAGCAATGCACTCTTTTGCCAAAGGGCCATAACTTGCTGTTTTTAAATACACAGAATAAAAAAACCCCACTGCTATACAGTAACTCTGCGAGTACAGATTAAAGGGCCCATAAAATTGCAGGTGGAGAGCTGTTTGCTTTCACGTTTTTATGTGTTTCCTGGAAAAAACAGAAGAAACTCAGTTGGAAGAATAAAAAGTGTCTACTCTGCTAGACTGAAATGACCTGATCATTGTTCCCCCTGCTGTATGAACACTGCTTTTTCTACAAATGACCTTTTTTTTTTAACTTGAGTAATATGTATGTTTATAGTTGTGTTATATTTAATGCTGATGTATTGCATAGTTAAATATAACAAAAAAAGTGATGCAATGAAGAACTGCAAAATTAAAACTACAAAGTGTGACTACAGGTCACACAAATGGCCACAAATGTGGTCATTTGACATCATACGTTAATGGTATATTATGTATTGCAAAGATTAACCGCAGCATAAAACCATGCATGTTTCTATGCTCAATATTCTGTCTTTTTTTCTTTTTAACTCTTAACATAAAGCTTGAGAGGAAAAAAGGTGATAAAAAAATAAAATAAGTACATTTTTATATCCGACGAATAGCAACAACTATTATACCAGACAGGTTCTGGCACTTCAATATAATTTCTACCTAACCTTTGTACAAATATTTAATTGGAATGGCAGTAAATACGTATTAATGACCTTGGCCCAATGTGGGCAACCTTGAAGATGAATTATACACTTGTGCAAGACTCTCAGTCTAATAACTACAATGAAGGTAATAGAATCTCACCTTGGATTGGGTCACATTAAACGCTGTCTAGCAGAGACGTTTTTTTTTATGTTCGAGCCAGCTACAAATGTTAACATGTGAACATTTGTGTTATATCTGAAAGCAATATGAAAGCAATATGCAACAATAAGAAGATTAAGATGAAGAGAGAATGTTTTTCTGATTCTATTGTTCAGACTCTCTGGAGGCTTTTAAGGTACTTTCTGTTTGGAAAGCTGTCTGATGGAGGCTAAGTGTCTCCTGGATGTCTTTGATCTTCCTCCTGAAGGAATGCTACGGATCACCGCATCTTCTCAAACTGGAACCCTCGAGGAGACCGACATTTTTTGAAGAGCTCATAAAAACTGATGTTCACCCCATTACCAACATGAGTCAGACACTTGAACTGCTTTTAGAGCTGCAAGTTATATTGCTATGTATACATGTACACAATCAGGTCAGTGCAAATATGTTGTTTAATCCAAATGCTTTTGAAAAAAAGGCAATAGACATTTTAAGAAATGTTCAACATAATAGTAAGATTATTTATTCATGCCAAGCTTGTGTTTCACCGGTATGCAATGAAGACTACATGTACATACCGATACCAATTGATCAATATACAGAATCCAAATGTCATTTGATGATGATCTATTGAGATGTTTCGTTTCAAAGTAGCCGGACAAACTTTCTGTGGAAACTCCCTTAGCAAGAGCGCACGTAACTCTTGATTCTGTTTACCCACATTCAGCTAGATGTATGTGCACAAGCAGAGTAAACATTATTTGCTCTTTGCATACCTGAGTTGGTGGGGCTGGAGTTAGTTGTGTGTTGTAAGTGTGCCCACAATAAAAGAGCAGAAGCATCCATGACCCTCACTGCATTTCAAATTTTGTGGACAACGCTGTGAAGATGTTTTTAAAATCCATTCAAGGCATGGAGAAGAGAATCCCCTGGGCTGCTGTGATGCTGCTGTTATCAGGTAAATTTAGTTGATGTTCTCATCGAGAGGAAAGTAAAAGTCTTTGTTTAATGATCATCTTGTATAATGCCCGAACATGCTGTCATTAGAGTTCTGACCCTTCTGCTTGGGCTTAAAAAGCAGGTGAGAATATTCTACCCCCAGGACCCCTGAGTGGAGCTGTTGGAGGCAGAGTGAAATTCACCACCAGCCTGAGTCGCCCAGAGAGTCCATTTCTGTCTGTCAGCTGGAGCTTTAAAGGCGTGAACATCATCACTTCCACTAGCACCAACATCACAGAGCCAGGACACACCAACAGGATCTCATTAGATCGAGGAACAGGATCCCTGGAGCTCAGAAACCTGGTGCTGGAAGACAGCGGCGAGTACACACTTGCCATCATACCAGATGGGGGGCTGCAGAAAATGGGACGGATCACTCTCAAAGTATATGGTAGGTTCCTGGACACAGTGTGGGGAAATAAATCAGTCAGTTAAAGAAATTATGGGTCGAATTAAAATAACAAAATGGACAAAACATTTTAAATCTCAGAACTGAACATATTTTGACACTAAACTGGAGTTAGATGAAAAATATTTTATCAAAACAAATTTTATTTGTTGTGCACACGTTAAGCATGTTCATGTTAAGATAAGCACAAACTGATACAAGTGATACTTTGGACCTAATCTGTTTTTAATAAAATGTAATTTTAACTTATTTAGTAAAATGGCATCTTGCTGTTAATCTTACAATATGTTTAAAATGCTACAAAATGTACTTTCTAGTTATACTTAATACACGTGATCAGTAATAAATCATTAATGTGGGATGAATTTTACGATTTGCAGTTTACCATGACCATTGATAAGTAGTTTCCCTAATAATTAATTTAATTCAAATGTGCTATGTAACAGGTAGGGATTGGCCGATATGGATTTTTTAGTGTCGATGCCGATACGGATTTTCTTTCATCAGCCTTAGCCAATCACCGATACGGCCTGCCGATTTTCTTAAGCCAATATTTAGAGCCGATACTGATTCTGCTCCCTCAATTTACATCATAAAAACAATGATTAAAAAAATTTACATGTCCCAATTTAAATTTTTTTTTTAACTTTAAAACAATATTTAACAATTAGTAAACATAGGTAAGGTAGAATAAGTAAGAACAAGTAGATAAACAATATTTAACAAATATAAAAACATTTGAGGTAGAACAAGTTAAAAAAAGAATTCAGTGCTGAAAAACTGCACAATTAAAATTCTGAAAATAAACATTTAAGCCTAAATAAAATAATTACACTATTGCACTCAGCAGAAAGAAGTTAGCAGCATAATAAAGTGCACAGTGTGCAATAATGCTTCGAAAATATTAACGGCGAATGCATCAGCCGCTTATTGGCCGATGTAGATACACTTAAAAAATGTAATATCGGCCCGATATATCGGTCTATCCCTAGTCACAGGTTCTACTGAATATAACTGGATAGTTAGTTTAAGATCAGGTGTTTCAGTTACATCACCCAGATAACCTTGCTAAATGTTTTTGAGTTTCTTTTTATTTGATTAAAATGTTAACTTGTGTTCATTTCTAACAGTCTGTTTTTGGAAACTAACAGCATATGTCTATCAAAAATGTAACATTTAATTAGACCATTGAAATTTACACTTATTTTTGTTTTGTTTTGAATCTGTTGAATAACAAAAATGTCTTCATATCTAGAAGAAAAACATTTAAATTTAGATGAAAAGCATTTAATGGAACAAATATTTAAACCCTTATAAGAATAAATTACCTATGCTTAATATGATACACAGAGTTAAGATTTCCGTCAACATTTCAGTCTGAAATAAATATGCATAAAAAAAGAGACGTAAAAACCTCTAATAATATGTTTGGTTTAATCATCTCAGTATCCCAAAGATTTATCTGGATGATTTTGAACTAATTCATGCCTCAATAATTTCAATAAACTGACACTTTGTGCACACCACCAGTACTGATAACTGGAGCCATCATCCGGAGCCCTGCAGCCGTCCTGATAGAAGATCAGAGCTCCACCAGCCTCACCTGCGAGGCCTCAGGCTCCATCATCACCAGAGAGTGGATGAAAGATGGCCATCCGCTTCATTTTGGTGACAGCGTCAGCTTATCGATGGACAACAGGACCGTGTTCATACGACCCGTTCACAGTTCCAATCATGGCACCTACCAGTGTCGAGTCAGCAACCCGGTCAACAGCCAGACTGCAGCCCTCAATCTCACCGTCAACTGTAAGTACCGTAAAAATCAAGATTTATTTCAGCCTTTTAAGGAGTTGGACCACAGGTCAGGATTTTATTGCTTTGGCCCAACACATAATTCTTTCTGTGCAGATGGACCGTATAACATATCAGTTATTGGACCATCAGCAGCCAGGCTGGGTCACAGAGTGACACTGCAGTGTACAGCATTTTCTGTACCTCCAGCAAACTTCAGCTGGACATTTAATGGCAACAAAACAGATATCAAGACCTCCATGTTTGTTATAGAGAAGTTAGAGTCTAAAAGCATTGGGAATTACACCTGCACTGCCAGAAACATGGTAACCATGAAGGAAAATGCTGCCGTCCTGGGTCTGAAAGGTAAGATGGTAATAATTGAGCAGGAAGCATGTTGTTTGTGTTTGAAATATATTTTAACTAAAGCGCTTCTCTGTTATACACAGCATCCTGTTCTGCCCCCTGTTGGTCATTCTCAGCTTTCACCATCTGTGTAATTCATCTGAGAGGGTTAATGTGAGACAGAAGGTGGTCCGTCAACCTAATTCAAATTCGTCAACCGATTGTTGTTCATACCAAACATTCATAATGACATCAGATTTTTTTCATGAATTATTGTCATATTCAATCCTCTGATAATGCTGCTAATGAAGAATGCCTCCAATGAAAAGTTTTCAAGAAACATCGTATTCTGCAGAAATCTGAGAGAGATCTGATGTAAAGTGGAAATGATTGCACTGCCAATATATATTTCTCAAAAGAAATGTCAAACAGAAATACATGTAGAAATATATTTGTATTAGAATTATGCCCTTGTTCATTAATATTATTCCTACTTAGTTGAGCCCAAAATTATTCATATTGAGGAAGATTTATGTTTATATTATAGAGATCTTCCGATTTAACCAAAATGCTGTATTGTTTTTGCTGGTGGTATTATAAACGTTTTGTATGTGCCCTGCCTGAGTTTTATGAGGGTGCTAAAGATTAGGGTTCAAGTAAGGAGGCCTCACAACCTCAAATACTCGAGGCCCATTCAACTACAGGAAACATCTAAAAAGCTGGTCAGCAGTTTTAAGAAGAGTTTGACTGCTGTAATGCCAACAGATGAGAAAGATAGATAGAAATAATGTTTGACCTCTTAAGCCAGAATTTGGCATACCTACACTCTGGAAGGCTTTTTACAGCTTGTAAAATGTATAAAATGTTTAAATTGCTCTTATATAATAGAAAGGTCTATGTGTATACTGTGAATGTGAAACTTCTCAAGAAAATCATTGTGGGCATGAGGAATTGAATTTGAAAGAAAGAAAATATGAAATATGAATTCCGCTTGAAAAAGATACACATTAGCAGCTTCTTTTCATGGTAAAGCAGCAAATAAGCATAATAAATTGTAACTACTCACTCTTATTGACTTTAGACCAACTGTTGGTGTCTGTAATAACAAATAATTGAAAGTTGAAAGTTAAATATTACTCCGGGAGGTGTGCCCAGAGTAATACCTCTGGAAGGTGGGGGCTAGTGGGCTTACTGGGTTCATGTTTCATTGTTTGAAATAAAGTTAAATGAAAACTTATTTTTTATAAACAAAACTATTACTCTGATGAATTTGTTGTATTAACATTTGAGAGGTGCCCATTTCAATTTCTCATCAAAAACGAACGAATGATTTTTTTTGTTTAAGCTGAATTTTGCAGTAGGAATAATTTTGGACTTAAAGGTATTAGCATTATCACATCAACTACATTCTCATGCAATATCTCATCACATGTTTCTAAATGTCCACATGTTTAAATTATAAGTTCAAAGCTACTTTTATTTACTAAAGTGTCTTGAAAACCACTTGAAAAATTCTATTGTGATTAAATGATTTTAACCTGGTGAATCAATAGCCATTGTGGTTAAAAAATAAAAATCATAGTGATTTATCTTCCAAAACTATTTCATAGTTTAAATCAATTATATAATATATATAATCAACAGCTATAAATAAAAAAACAAGATCTTAACCTAATTCATTTAGAAAAAGTTGGTACGTCTGCTGTTGTACATTTTATTTTCTATTTGTGATAAATAAACTCAGTAAGAGTAGAACTGATTAAGCATATATTCTTGCTAAAGAAATGAGCACATTTGGTTTCTGTTAAACATTGTAATCTGTTTATACATCAACGTACTAATACACCAATTGTTAACTGTTTTCCGCTAACTGTGTTAAAAATTAATAACCATTTAACTCTGCAAAAAGTTTTTTTTAATAATAAAAATTAATTGCTTCGTTTCCTTTTTCGACTCTTAACTATGTGAAACTCTGTTGATGTAAATGTACCAATCACTGATGAAGAGAGAATCTTTTTGATTCATATACCACACACCCAAAGTTACAAGAATTGATACAAAATGCTAAGAAAATATACATCAAATTATTGCTGAAAATGAATAAAATGAGGCCCAATCATTGAAAAATTTTGTCTGCTTCATGACGGGTATAAAATACATAGGCGCGGGCGGGCTATAGCATATAGGGGACCAACATATTGGATGCTGTGTTTCCTTCTAAGTGAGCCGATGTGGATTAAACTCTTTTACTAATTTCTCAATGCACGGCTACATCCCTTATCCCCTCATCCTTATCGGAGGTTTAAATGAAGAGTTATGAACAGACTTAAAAAACTTTCTCCTACCCTGACCAACCGACTATGAGATGCAGCCAATGCAGCTCGCTGTCCTCGCTTTGGGAGAGGCAGAGAGGGGCGGCGAGAGACGCCGGTGCGCTCTCAACTGTTGTGTCCGAGGCGTCGTGCGATACGCGATATATGTGATATATGCGATATTTATGTGTGTGCGTGCATGGGAGACGGGTTGCGGTGGGGGCAGTTGTGATGATTTTTTAATTTTGGGTTTGGGAAGGGGGGGGGCTATGTTGGATATTTTAATCTGTGAAGCACTTTGAGAAGCTATGTACTTGGAAAAAGAACTTTATAAATAAAGTTTCATTTTATCTGACTAGATGGGCCCAGCCCGCGGCTCTGCCTCAGAGGCAGAAGCCACAGAAACTATCAACACCACTAGAAAACTATGGTAAACGTCGGCATCGCGTTCTCTCAATGGAAATAACTGAAGGAGCAGGAAAAACTCGCTGAGGTTGCATGCTTTCAGCTGCACAGGTAACAACTTTCACTGCAATGTGTTTTTTTATTTTTCATACCAGTGGCAGTCACAGTGGAACTACCCTTAAATGTTTCAGTTTTTTTCTATTGAAGTAATTCTGTCTAACATTACAGTTTATTTGTTATTTATTTATATTTTGATTATTCATTATAAATTCTGTAATTGAGATTTTTGCCCTGTATGGCCACCATCCTCACTCCACAGAAATGTAACCCCTGCTTGCAAAAATTAAGGTATTTACTGCCCCCTACCGTCAAGAAACTACACACTGTAACTTTAAGTTTAGATAGTTGCCAACCAAATTTTGCAGCTGAAGACACTAAACTATGGGCCTGTTAATGTTTAGTTGTCGACTTTAACCAGTTTCAGTGGCCAGTCCTGGAAGTTCTTCTGAAGGTACCAGGGCAATTGTATTGTATTGTAATCTAACTTTGTATTGCATTAAGCATGTTCTGCACACTTCCAGAAACAGTTGCAGGGTGTGAACAGGCTTTTAGCATGTTGAAGATGGTAAATAAAAAAAAAATAAAGACCACTGTTTTTCCCATGTGCTTAATGGGGATCATTGATGTTGATAGTGTAGAGGTCCCAGAATTTGGTGCTACGCCCCTGATTTAGAGGATAAAGTAACTTCTTTCCAAGGACTCATCATCCTCTCAAAATGTATTACTTCACCCTCCTTCACGTGACAAGGGAGCAAAACCACAAATTATGCTATGTCACAAGTTTATGACATCTCTGCCTGGTCTTAGTTAAAATACATCCGTTTGCTTATATACTATATTATTCAAAATACTTACTAATAAAAGCAATACCATTAGCAAATTCTGGAGTTTAAAACACTACAAATGTTGTGTGCATTTAATTATTCCATAAGCAATTTGCGCACAATTGAAGTTGAATTATCCAGACGTTTGACATGATGTTAACCACAGGGCGTCAGTGTTGAGCAGAATAGAGGTAATGCATCGGCAGTCTACTTCAGAAAGCAGAGCGATTTTTGTTGTTAGGGTTGTTATTTATTTATTATCATCAACATAATCTTAAACCTTTAATATTTGTTTAAAATATTCCTGAAGAATTGATGTGGTTTTGCTTAAAGTCAGTAAATACTGTTTCAGCATCAAAGGGGAAAAAATTGCTGCCTTCGCACGCACGTTTTATTTATAGCCTAATCGCGGCCAGCTGGGTCAGTCTAAACAGTGGTTTGGTAGAGCTGTTGAGGGAAGTTCAGGTTATCGTCGTCGTTTACTGAAGTTCCGCTTCCTAACAGTTTTTACTTAGTTTTACCTCAGTTTTTGCCCTTCCAAATGATTTTAGATTTCTAAACGTACTCCTGTCTCCGCTACACGGATTTAATGGTAAGTTTCTCTATTTATTTTTTCTTTTTTTAAGGCGACAATCAAATCAGATAATATAATTCGTTTTACTGCTTTTGTTTTTCTGATGTGTAGTTTGCTGCAATGACAACTTGCCCCAGTTTACATCTTATTGCGAAACTAATTTTCATCATACAGTTTCCAGGTAATATCCTTTCTTTAAAAATTAGTTATGGCTCTCTCTAAAAATGGAAAGATCTCAAACCATCGACAGAAGAAAATCCTCAGTGCTTTGTAAATGGCAATATTTTAACAGGAAAAAAACATTATTTTTCTGATTTTTTTTTTTTTTTTTTCTGAGACATATTTATTAAGTAATAAAAAACACCATAATTATCATCTAAGAATTACAGATTCATTCAATCATTCTCCGTCAAGTTTTCCATCGTGTTAACATTTATTTTTTTCTACAGATCTTAAGGCACAAACAGGGAAAGTAAAGCCTGAAGTGATTGGATTCCTCGGCCAAGAGGTCATTTTGGATTGCAATGTAGACCCGGGACCAGAAAACTTCACAATTACTCTGGTTCAATGGGATTTAGAATCACTCAAAGGAGACAAGACTATTCTTGTTTTTGAAACCCAGCATGGAATGAGTATTAAAGAGTCCCCCTTGAAGGAAAGAGTGAATCTAACAGATCTTTCACTGAAAATAAGAGATGTGAAAATGACAGATGCAGGTCTATACACATGCAGTGTAACCACATTTCCTAAAGGATCACTTAAAAAAGATACCAAACTTGAGGTTCGTGGTAAGTAAGCTTTTTTTTTTTTTTTACTACAAAATTACCTTCAGATGCCAAAATATTGGCACTTCACTCAATTTCACTCCCTTTTAATCGTAATATCAGTATTTTAATACAGGCACATTGCTTATTATCTCTTTTAGTGTTTGTCCCAAAACAAGAGAGGCAGGCACAGATGTCTGCAGGGATACTTTCTGCCATCATTGTCTCTGCTGCACTGTTACTAGTGATCTTGACAGCTTCAGCTTACCTGACCTACGTCAGAAGGTAAGTCTGGTTTTTACTGGCATTCATGTTGTATTGGAAAGACGTTTGGTCACCTGTGTTTGGAAAGAGAAAAAAATAAACCACAAACACTTTGTTTAACTTTGAATTTATTCCTAACCTTTTTAACTAGCAGATACAGTACAGTGCGCTCAGCAATTATTTAATATTTTATTGATTCAGTTAATTTTCACAGTAAGTGTTTTAAGAAAGACCACCTGGTATTTACTTACCTTTATTCGTATGGTGACACCTATGATTTAGAACTAAATTAGTGGTCCCACACTTTTTAGTACCTTAAACAACCCTTTTAAAGTAAAAGTATGTCATACTTTATTTAAATTAAACCTGATAATTACTTTAATAATTAATCCATGCCTTCGGAAATTTAAATAAAATAAAAATAAGACCAAAGAAAACTTCAAACAGTTAAACCGAAAATGTTACATACATATTTTATCATTAGATTTAAAAAAGTAGCTCCAGCTTGTTAAATGTTATAGGAGAAATCCCGTCAACCTGGTTTTAGAAATTAGTAACAGCCAGGTTGACAATAAGTGGATTGTTCTTTAAAAAAAAAAAAAAAAGGTGGGACATTATTGTAAACAAATTTTATTTCTTGGCTTTTAGCTGATCTACACATGGGATGCAAAAAAGTATTAGGGTGCTTTAATTGAACCTTTCATTTTTTTTATCTACCAGCTAAACCTGAATAAGACCAGTGTGTCCATTTTGAATTTTAAACATTTGAAACTAAATTGTTCTAGAAATCTAATCGTACCTTTTATGCTCCCTCTGGCAGGCATAAAGCGGCTCGTAGACTTCAAGTTCATATAGGCAAGAGCAAACTGTCCTTTACTCTTTCTCAGCAATACTCTGTAATCTTTTTTAGCGTTTTTCATTTCCTCTAATGAGGCTCATATGTTTTTTTTGTTGTTTTTTTTAGATACATCAAGCCGTGTAGCGAGTGTGACCAGACCATCTTATATCTTCAAGGACCCGGTGAGCTCAACGCTGATTAAATTTGAAGCATTTTTCTATCTTTTTCTTTTTTTAATCCAAAAATGTTTTATAGTCGTGTTATTAATAATTATTTGATTAGAAAGAAATGGTGCTGAATAAACACCTTTTGACATGCTTGCCTTAGGAAGTGGTGTATGCTGATGTGAGGCCTAAACGAACCAGAAATTCAGGAGCTTCACTGAATAAAATGCCCAAAACACCTGCAAAGGCTGAGGAAGTCACATATGCGGAGGTCAAGGTTTATCATCAGAGGCCCAACTTAGAAACAGTGTTTAGTGTATGAATGTTGTCCAAAACAGTAACTGTTTACTGTAACAGTTCTAGTTTTATGGGGGAAAAAAATCATATCTACACCTGATTTTAATCTTCTTCTTCTCGCCGGTTGTTCTGCACAAACTTTTTGCACACACTAAAACTTCCAGCTGAATGATTATATCAGCATGCATGTAACTTGTGGTTGCTGCTGGCAAAAATATTTTCCTTTTTTCATTCTCATTTTATTTATGTATTTGTGTCTTTAACATATTTTACCAAAATACTGTAAATGCACTCTTTAAAACTCCAGCGCATTGTGTGTTTATGTGAGCGTATGAATTAGCGTTGTTCATGCTAAGGATTGGGCAAAAAAAATTTTCATGTTAATATGTAGTTTTTGTGCCATACCAAACAAATAGTTAATGTCTCTTGGGCTTTTAACATTTAGTCACATTACAAACAGAACTGTAGGAAAATTATGTCATTCTAAAAATAAAAACTTAAAACTGGTATTAACACCCTTTTACTCTGAAAGCCCTTAATACAAATCTTGTAAAATAAATCTTCTTCAGAGGTTTCCAGATCAGTAAATAAATCTGTGTAATTTAATCTTTAATTATAAATTCAGCTGTTCTGTGAATGTCTAAGAGATGCTAGAGTTGTTAGTTTTTTGACAGGAAAACAAGAAATCTGACTTTCACGGAGGAATGGCAAAAAGAAAGCCATTGTTGACAACCATAAAATATCCCATTTGCAATTTATTCTTTTCAGATATATTTTGTTGTTTTTTAAAGTGCTGATTCACAACTCAAAATTGTGGAAAGGCACTTAATAACTGATGATGAGATAATTCCAAAATTATCCTAGTTATCAAACAGTGCTGTCAAATTGGGTTCATTATTCAAATCGGTTAAAAGATTTTCTAATTTAGCAAACCCAGTAGATTGGATTGAGTCACTGACTCACAGCATTTAGTCCTCCTGGATGAGCAAGTAGAAACATTAAACAGTTGCTTGTAGTGCGTTGTTGACTTTGCAGCAATCCCCCAATCTAAGCTACCATGTAGTTCTGTGGAAAGGAAAACTTTAACAGAAAGATCCCTCCATCTGAACAGTATGAACAGCAATCTACCACATCTGAATGCGGGTTTGAGAGGTAAGAGCACCGACCCAGGAGGAATTTATTTATGGTAAAGAAAGTAGTAACACCTTTTTAGGGAAAAAGAAACACAGGTAAGCAGTTGAGCTTTGAGCCAGTTTTCAAATCTATAGGACCAAAGAGATCAAATTCAATTAGTAAATGTCCCGTATTTGTAATTGGTAAGAAATAAAAGCTCAACCAGTCGCTGTGTCTAGGTAACAGATTGGTTTAAATACTAAAATAAAGGGCCAGGTGTATGACCTCTAAGAGGAGAAGTTGTGGGCAGCAATACCTCTGTTGATTCCCCTCCTTCAGAAAGGTGTCTCAGATGTCCTTAAAGGTTGAATATGGAACATTGTCATAAAAAGCTATATTTAAAAAAAAAAAAAAAATACTTCCATGGGACGTTTAGCGGGGTGCAGAATGAAAGAACACCATTTCCTTAAAAAATTCTATTTGAGATATAATAAAATAAAAATTTTGACAGGCACGACGTTGGCGTTCTGTTTACCAGCCAATAGTGGACGCCATAGCGGGTTGCCTGATAAGATAAATAGTCTGTTCGGCACAGCTGGTACTGTGGATTATGGCGGAGTCTGCAAGTCACGCAGCTGCTTAAGAGCCCGGCGATTTCGTTATCCATCTCAGAAGAGGAGCGACCAGAGAAGATCCAAAACCAGAGTTTGGGTGAAGCCTACAACAAATGGACCGAAATAAAAAATGTCCACGGCATCAAAACGCACTCAGAAATGGCGAATTTTTTCCTGGATAGGTAAGCTGACTCGCTAGCTAACGGACAAACGTTAGCAGTTAGTTAAACTACTTAGCAATAATTGTTTTCATTTATGATGGTTGATCCTAGATATGAGAATACTGATCATGACCCATCGACATCCACACCCATTAAACAGAGGAAACGGAGACAGCTTAATCCTCCTGCTCTGTCTAGTGTTGCTGGCTCACTTTCACCACAGTGGTGAGTGGCTATTATAAAGACGATTGTAGCTAGCTGTCTGTATTTACTAATCGGCTCGACACACTGGTAGCAACAAACGCCATGCGACAGAAGTTGAACATTTTTCAACTTTCTTTTCAACTTTCGTGTGTTGCATCGCAAGGCCGCGTGTGCACATCTACATAAACGAATGTGAAATTTCCCATGCACGAATGTCGCCTGTCGCTTGGCTGGAAGAGGGCAAGCGACTTTCGCCCATCCCACAAGTTCCATAGAAAATGAATGCAGAAGGACCTACGTTGCCCCCCATGTGTTGAGCCCTATGGTCAAACGAGCATGCTGTGAAGTCAATCGGATGTTTATGGGAGTTCAAAGGTATAAATTCTGCATCTTTACAGAGGGCATCAGCCAGGTGAGAGTGGAGAAGACAGCCTCCAACTTCAGATGCCTAGAGGACAGGTAAAGGAAAAAAAAGCATTGTATTGTCTTTGACCTGTATCTTATGCTTATTTTTCCTTTTCAATTTGATTTTAGAGTGGATACTGTATTGAGTTATGCTTTTGTAGATCAATCAGCTTGTAGTGGCATGTTATTTTTGGTTTAGCATGCAGGATATGATTGGGCAGGAAAATCCACATTCTGTCCTTAGTGTGGATGTAGGCATTGAGGAGGTCAATGATCTGAGGAACAGCATGTAAGTTATTGACTAAGTTTTAGTTGGTTTTCTTGATTAATATCCAGTGTCCATTGAGTCCTGTGGGGCAGATATGTCTCTCCTCACACATGCTATTGAACACCTTATAACCTTATATACAACCTTATATATATTAGAACGCTCATACACACAGGTGTTGGGATTCAGGTGTTCACAGGTGCACTCTGTCTTGAGCTGAAGTACCATAATATATTGATTGGTACTGTGTGCTTTCAGTGATGCAGTTATTGCATTTATATATCTATTTGTGGTTTGTTACTGTGGGTCCTTGGTTCCCATTGTTTCAAAATAAAATCACTGTCTATCCGTCAATAATTTTCTAGTTGTCCCAGTTGAGACAGTAACGGTGAGCTTCAGTATTCTAAACTTTAGTTTACAAAATTAAATTAAATACTCATGTAAAACTGTGAGAAAACTACCTGCTTCAATGACAAACTGTTGTTACGGGTACAAAACCAGGTACTAAGGAGATGGTAACAGTTAATTTGCGAAGCAAACAAGCTTTTTCCCCAAATTACATTGTGAATATTTTAAAGGAAGTTGTCGTTCCTCATTTGTTGACGTTTAGTGAAATGGGGTAAAAAAACATGCAAAAGAAGGCAACCATGGCATCAATAGAGAAGTGAACATGCATAATAAAAACCACAGTGACTTTGGTCAATGTTAAACTTTTATGTAAGATGGGAAGTCAGACAATATCAGTCACCTTCATAATTTGACACCAGTAATTCAAACTTGATAGGTAAGAGCAATGGATAGTTTTATTTCAGTGCAATTTCTTCTTTATCTCAACATCAATGCTGCCTGTAGGTGTTGCAGCGTGAGAATGCCTTGTGTGAAACAAATGTGACAATTCGGTTTACAGGCCCTATAGTAGTTCTGAAGTTCTGTTCGGTGACTACGCTTCAACAGTCACCATCACCTGCTCTTTACAGTCAGCATTTCCTGACTGTGAGTCTGTGGGTGTGAAAGAATGAAGAAACATATGTGTGTCTGATGTTCTCTACCCAACCCTCACTTTGATGTGTTATGGGGGAAAAAACTGTCATTTTTTTTTTTTCTTCAGTTTAAACCAATAGTTAAATCATATTCTTCTGGCATATTGTTGGAAAAGAAAATTTGCTAAATCTGTAAGATATCAGTTCTGCCTAAACAGAAACTAGCTGTGAAGTTTTGTAAAATCTGTAAATATTTTATAAAATGTTATTTCATTTCCAAATAAACTTGTTCTCTTTTATTGATCTTAATCTTTTTGTCATTTCATTTCTTTGAGTTATGACATGAAACATATTTTTTAATGGAGTCTTTCATTTATCAAACAAAGACAAAGGACTAAAAAGCTACATTTATACTCAAAAGTAACCGCTGTACTTCAAAATATTAACCACATGAACAAACTCATCTAAAATGTAGACCTATGGAAGGTCCAACCAATGAAACCTTTGGTATTTTGGCTCTTACAGCCAAACTGCTACAGCTTTTATTTATGAGCCTACCAAGGCTGTTGAGACATTTTTCACTTCCCTGGTTCTGGTACTGCTACCCCAGCAGATGATGGGTGAAGAGATTACACCTACCGCAACAGCCTTGTAGAAGATTTGCAGCATCTTGGTGGAAGGGCCTAAGCCTCCTTAAGAAGTACAGTCTGCTCTGTACCTTCTTGTTGATGGCTTCACTGATCAGACTCCATTCTGTTGTCCCGATGAACACCCTGGTATTTATACTCCTCTACCACCTCAATTTCTCTCCTGATAGAAGCATTGTTTTACTCAACCCCATTTCTTTTGAAATCTACAATCCTTTGTTTTGGTCACATTCAAGGTAAGACAGTTGTTTTCACACCATGCCACAAAGCTCTCCACTAGTTCTCTGTATTCAGCTTCTTGTCCGTGTCTGATAAACTCAAAAATTCCAGAGTCATCTGAGTATTTCAGCAAATGACAGGGAGCTAGAGCAGCTGTAGACCACTATGGCTGCCACTTCTTTTAACAAGTAGGACCCTGAGGCTACAGTTCACACAGGTTCACCAGAATTGCCCAATAACAGAAGAACACTTGCCAGGTAAGAGTATTACCAATTTTACCCTGAATTTTCATTTAGGGTAAGAATTGATGTAAACAAAATAAATCCATAAATCACCACCAGCTTGAATCAGTAATTCTAGCTGGTGGTAGTATATTGGTCTGGGAGATTTTATCCTGCTTGGTTCCCTTATAACCATTTTAGGTTTTAAACACCACAGATCACATGAGTATTACCTCCAAACATGGCCATAGCTTTATGACCATAGTATACTAAACCTCTGAATGGCTACTCCCAGAAGAATAATGCACAATATTACAAAGCTCCAATAATCTCAAACTGGTTTCTTGAACCAGACCAAGTTTTATTTTGTACTCCAAGTCTCAGCATCTCAATCTGAAAGACTTCCTTTGAGATTTAGTAGAATGACACATTTCTATCTTGAATGTTCAGCCATCACTCACCAGCAGATCGGTGTTGCTATCATATGGACCAAAATCCCGTATACATTTATCTAACATCTTAATGAATTAAAGTTGGTTGAAGTGCTCTACCAGTAAGGTGTTCCTAATTTTGTGGCCATTGGCCAATGACTGTAAAAAACCCTCATGGATCATCTGTGAACCATGGTATGTATAGAGAAGGGGTATTACTCTTAAATAAATTGCAAATTACATATTTATTGTAAAATATGTATCTACTGTATACCTGTTAAAATATGAATGTTAGATATATGAAATATATAAAAATAATGTATAAAACATTAGCTCTTGCTCATAGCTGTTGCACTAATATTTTCACTGCTTTAAATTAGTTACAGATTGAATTGATACTACTGATTAGATTAAATCTATCTGCTAATTGCAGAGCAACACTAAATAACCTACTGAACATCTTTGTCATATATTAATCACGACATAGAAGGTTTCAATATAAAGCTGAACCGTAGGCGTTATTTCCATTGCAATGATAATGACCTTGTTGCAAACATGACTAACATGTGGAATATTTGCTATTTCCGCCTTTTAGAAAGCCAAAGGAAATGAGCTCCTGTAATTGTAAAATAGAGAGATGAGGAAGCAACACCCTGATGTAGGCAAGATAAGAGAGAATGTGAGTGTAAAACGCACATACCAAGTGATCTAATGAAGCTTCACCACATCTGAAAATCTTTCTATTTATTTGACTTAAAAAAAATCATTTTTAAAAGCCCTTTAAAATATTTTGAACATTTTACAATGAAACCTGAACATATCTACTCTGGATCTTCTTCTAAAAAGTAAAGTGTTTCACTTCAGTGTGGTTCTCTGTGGTTTCTCAAGTTGCATCCTACACTTGGTTTGCCAACTTCATTGCAACTTTTTTTTTTCCCGACTCAAGTGGAAATGTATTATCAGGCAAGAATCTGCTGCAATCTGCTTTACAAACCTCAGAATGGGTAACATTTTCCACAGTTGTAGTAATCATGAAGTTGGAGTTCAGCAAATTAATCATTAGTCAGGTATTTCTAGTCCCTATAGTGACTTAAACATTCATGAGAGTATTACTGCTATGACTCCTGCTCTGCCATCAGTTAAGATATCAGTGAATAATGGAGCAGGAACTGATACTAAAATCAAAATTACACTTAACACTCATGGTCTTTTGTAAAAACTTTGTGACTCTAAAAAAGCCCAACTTGAACAATTCCATATCAAGATTAAATGGTGGTTGATATGTATATTTTAGTCACAGTTTTGCATTCTTTTTTCAAAAAGAGGAACCATTAATTAAGCTCTGCCTCCATGTAAAATAAAGTGGAAGATACACCCAAATAAACTCACCTCATTATCTTTAGGTCTTCTGTTTCTACCTTTTTTTATTTTCTTAAGCTAACACTGATGTTAATGTCTGCAGGTTTAAATATGAGTAGTTTTTAACAGCAGTTTAAGCTCTTTAATACAAAGCATCAAGTGTGTCAAGTGCATTATCATCATTTGATCACCCGAGGTCACTGTTGCACTGAGGTTACTGTACAACCAGAGAATGAACCATTACTAAAGATTGTGCACATTTTCATAAAGACAGAACGTATCTAATTTCACTATAACAGCTGAGGTTTGCTCTGCCATGTCAAAAGATGCATGTGAAATTATTCAGTCTGTAAATGATTTTATCTTGGTAACAGTTCACTTCCCTGAAGGTGTTTGCATCACATGAGACTTATAACTGATTTTATAAATCAGATAAGTTCAGAACAAACTTTCAAAATATCAGTAAGTCAGAATTAATAATACGCTTTCTTAAAGCTTTTTGTTTTCCTTCGTTGTAATTTTAGCAGTAGTAGCTTTCCTTTAGGCTACTTGTTTGTCTTTTTTTTCATTAGATGCACTTCTGCTGAGTGAGTCTCTGGTCTTTCTCGACACACGAACAAACAAGAGAAAATTTGATAAAGGTTCTCTAAACTTTTGTCCCAGTGGTATGAAAAACAAAACTGGGTGTATGAACTTTGTGTGTGGAGGTTATGGGTGATTTCTTTAATTTCTTTCTCATTAAATGTTCTCAAACAAACCAACAGTGTGTTTTAGATGGTAGGGGTTTTAGTTTCAATAGAACTGGTCTAAGTTTTGCTAAAAGTTTTTTTTTTAAAGCTTTGGTTTCTTTTCCAGACATCTGTTTGGTAGTGTAAAATTATCATCCTTCCCTGGTGCTCACATGAGAGAACTACCAAACTTCTTGCTGTTGAAGGTGAGTTTTTTTGTATAATATTGTAAACATAATTTGTTACAGTATCTCCTACAGAAGAGAGACAGATGATGATACCCCTATCCATGCATCAATCTTGTTGTACATTACTTTTTTGGGGCTACATATGTTTTAAAATATTTCTGGTAGGCATTCAGAGGTAGAGGTCTGTTTTATAACATTCAGAGGTAAAAGACACACTGTTTATCAGTATTTTAATTGTGCCTTGGATAATGGGGAGTATGTGTGACCTTTGAGGACCTCTGAGACAGAGTTTTATTGCAGGCTGTAAAACCAGGATGTTTATAGATAAGGATGGAGGCCATAAAGCTGGGAGTTTTGCTTGGGAGGATCATAAAAACCATAAAACTCAGAATGAACTTTTGACTTGGATCCAGGAGCATAATTCTGGACGGACCAGTCATTGTAAAGACACTTTTGAAAAACGTTCTGATTGGAGCAGATTAATCCTGGGAGGTTTTGGACGTTTATAAAAGTTATGACACGAAAACCATTCTTTGTCAGATCTCTTTGTCTGGCCCAGAGAAAAATGGGGATGTTTCTCTGTAAACTGCAATTTGTTAATCTGTTTAAAATAAAAGTAAGAACTGGAGATTGGTTCCTTGTCTCTGTTTTGAACATGCACTGAATTATTTTTTGATAAAATTAAATTCTACAATCTTCAACATGTCTTAAAGCTGTGCAAAGTTCCCTCTTGTTTAAAGCAAGCCCCCAGTCCCCAAGAAAGCACTGCAGGATTGAATTACTACAGAGCTGATGCCTGAGGTCATGAAATCCTTTGAAGGATTGTGTTGAAGCATCTGAAAGACATGAAAGGCCACTCAGTTTACTTTCTGGGCACAGGGTGCAGTCAACTAAACGTCATTCTGCACCCCCTCATCCACTCATGAGCATACACCAGAATCCTATTTGTGGACTTCAGCTGGGCCTTCAACACTATCAATCCAAACATCCTCCACCAGAAGCTCACCCAGCTCACAGTGCCGGCCTCCATCTGCCAGTGGATTACCAGTTTGCTGACTCACTGGCAGCTGTAGGTGAGCCAGAGGACCATCTTCTCCCACCAAAGAACCATCAGCACTCAGTACTACATCTCTGTGACTCAGTCTCTGAAACAGTTGAAGTTTGCAAATGACACCATTGCCATTGGTCCGATCCAGAACCAAGTTGAGTCCTCATACAGAAAGGAAGTGGATTGGCTGGTCCACTGTGCTTTCAAAACCACTGAAGTCTGAGGTTATGTTTGGCGGTGTTCTGGAGTACATCTCCCATACTGCCTCCACCTCACCATCTTAGTGTGGATAATTTTCAGTTCCACGGAACCACCCTATCTGGGAATCAAAAATGGTCCTCACACATAGATACTGTTTCAAAGAAGGTTCAGCAAAGACTGAATTTCCGATGGCAACCCCTGTACAGCTTGTCATATGAGCCACCACCATTTTCTACACTTCTGATGTTTAGTTTGTCCTGTGTTCCTCCATCACTATGTGGTTCGGCTTATCCACAAAACAAAAGGAAAATACTGCGAAGAACAACTGGGTCTGCAGAGAGGATCATAAGAGCTGATCTACCCTCCATCAAGGACTTGTACAGGTATAGGGTCAACCAATATCTACATGTTGACAGAGTCACAAACTGATTACATTTTTGCCCACAGGTCAACACTACAGAACACTATTTGTAACCCGGTCCCAATTGCAAAACATTTTTGCAACAATCCTTCTTCTCTTTCTTAAAATACAAATGGCTGCAAATGTACTTATTGTTGATTATATATATATTGTCCTTGTCTTACTTTTGAAGTTTTTGTATTGCTATGAAAGTCTGTAATAACAGTTGTTTGTTTGGAACAACTGTCAATATTATTATTATTATCCATCCATCCATTTTCTTAACCGCTTAATCCTTTATGGGTCGCGGGGGTGCTGGTGCCTATCTCCAGCTGTCAACGGGCGAGAGGCGGGGTACACCCTGGACAGGTCGCCAGTCCATCACAGTATTATTATTATTATTATTATTATTATTATTATTATTATTATTATTATTATTATTATTATTATTATTATTATTATTTATTATAAAAAAGGTTGGTTAGATGTTTTGATTTATTTCCAAAAATGTCAAATGCAAGCTTTCAAGTTCCTGAGAAATGCTAGTTAAAGTAGGTAATAGCAAGCTAATCATGCAAACTATTTTTGTCATTAACATGTGAGGCTGTGGTGATGTTTACTTGTTGGTTCACCACAGACATGCTGTTTGACATTTCATAGCTTTTTTAAACTCATTTATGGAAATGAGCTCAACAAAAAAGAAATAGTAACTTCCTTAGACTTGAAAATCTGTTTTAGTTTGTATAAAGATCCCCAGATTCTGCTCATAAATGCAGGTTATGTTAACCAAAAATTGTACTCTGCATGTCTTCAATTCATTTATTGCTCTGGACAAAGGTTTTGTTTCTTAACTGTTTACAATGTATCTGTAATGTATGTATGTATGTATGTAATCTGTTTTAACCAAACTTGAGCAAAAGCTTTTACTGTATATATGATATCTGCATTAGTTTAGCTCAATGCAAAAGCCAAAAATGCAATAAATCTTCCTTGCTTACTGAAACTGGCCTTTTGATTTCCCTACAAACAAAATGAACTTGATCCATCCCATAGCACCAATGCTGGGACGCTGTGTCCTAATCAAGCTAGGAGATTGGAAAGACCCTTGGGCTCATGAGGTTAAATGTCTGCAGCTGATTATTGTTACCCTGAAAAAAATTACCCATCGTTGTTCAGTGTTAGACTCACGTGTTGCTGCCTCAGATTTCTGTGGTTTCTGAGAGTGATTTCCTGAATGTGTCCTTCTGTGGGTGTGAGACTGCTACACCAGCACCACGCTGTCAAATTATGTGAAAAGGGGCTGGTTCAATGTGTTTATCTGTCCTCTGCCGTAAACATTTTTTTACAGTTTTGATTAAAGCCAAAATAAGTTCACAACAACAATTAAGCTTCTCTCTGAACTAAGTTGTTTTCATTATTTTAGCTGAAACAGATACTTAATGGTGGTTTTGTTCTGCAGAAAAGTTTAAGTTAAAGATCCACATGCAAAAAGAAGTTTCTACAAGACTATAAAACCCAATTTTGAGATGCTTTTTTCTATCATTTATTTTTTTTCAAAAGTCTGAAATACTCAGAAAACATATGGGAAGGTTACGAAATACTTTTGGTAAATACTACTTTTCTATGTCCCTCATGGAGTCAAAAGTTTATTTATTTCATCCATAGAGTAACACATTATTGTGCAGCATTCTGATGAAAGGTAAGTAAGACATGTAAATACTAAAGAGTATGGTGTGCCTTTTGTATTTAGTCTGTCTGTGTAAATAGCTTGTTAAACCCACCTTTCCTGCAGTTGCACTGCTTGTGCCAAATAAATGTGGACCAGTTTCTACAGAATTGGCAAGCAGCAGACTTGTATAATGGTGAAGATAGATGGTAAGTGTTTAGCATCTTTTAGAAACGAAGCCACTTCCTAAAATTAAAGAAAGTAAAAAGTCTGCAAAGTATTTGTCTTTTTAATGGCTGTATGATATTTGCAAATTTAGGGAATGGCATTTCTGTGCGTATTTCTTGCAAACTTGGATTGGATAGAAAGCACTTGGTTATCTGAATCCTCAGCTGGATTCATGTCTGGACTGTGGCTGGGCAGCTCCAACACTTGATTCTTGGACTGAAAACCCTTCCTTGTAGCTCTGGCTGTATGTTTACTGTTGCTGTTCTGCTGAAGGCCAAACTTCAGTCCTACAATAATGTCACTAATAGGTTTTCTTCCAGGATTACCTGTTAGCTTAAAAAATAAATTGATTTAGTTTTACTCAACCCGTGTCAAAAGCAATCTCCTGCTAATCAGTGTGCCATAAGGTTTTCTTTTTTTTCTGAGAACCTTTGACTTTTGATCATTAAAACACTCTTCTCTGATTACCTTTATGACCAAGGTGCTTTAACTTGCAATAAAAATACCACAAACTCATGACAGTTTCAGTCAGCATTCTACAGAAAATATTTTTTCTTGCTGAAAATCAAAGGCATGACTGGTTGAATATTTAACTATTCTTTTAATTCAAAAGAACTCTGTGTTTATATAGGTTTGAATAACAGGACAATCTCTCTAAAGGACACCAGAACAACCCAACACTTCCCGTCTTCTACACTTCACCCACAATCATACAGCAGAGCCTCAAGATTTTCAATAAAATAACAATTTAATCATATTTATCACTTTTAATGATCTATTTTGCACTAGTATCGAAATATGAAAAAAAAAACAAAAGAAAAATAGCATAAAAGTAAACAAATGTGTTCTTTTCTTTGTTCGTTCACTGGGGTACCCGAGAAAACGCTTCTTTTTACTCATTTTGTAACCTTCCCTTTCTTTCTGGATTCATACCAGCAGCCTTTAGACTATACCTCATACACTGGCGCCCTAAAGTGCTTTCAGCTGATGGTTAAAATATGTCAGTAGCCACCTGAATGGTTCTGTTGTTTGAAAAAAATATTTTTCCAAAGATATTAAAGCAAATCTATGGAAAAAGTTGCAAACATGAGGAAGAACCAGTTTGGTTTTACAATTCGGACAACAAAGAGAAGTGAGATACAGATGCTGTGGATGAAAGAGTCTTTGTTTGTGTGTGCACTGTGGCGACTTGAAGAAATATTTTAGCTTGAGTTGCCTCGTCAGCATTCAGGACACAAAAGCAGAAGCAAACAAAGATAAAGAGAGAAAAATCAAATGCAGCCCGCTCCTGCTGACAGCGATCATTGAGAGAAATGCCGTAACGTCACCAAACAATGTTATCATTCATTATCTGCAACATAAAGGTGTCAACAAATCATCCTCACTGCAAAATGCATAATTTGCAATGCTGCATTTGTCAGGAGGAAGGGTGGACTGTTGGTTTAGGCAGATCATCTCACATTCTGTTTCCCTCTGTTAAAAATTCAGAGTAAACACAGTCGTACAACTATCACCTTCAACAGCCTCAGGAGTGATGAAAAGCCTGAAGGCTATAGCTGTTTGAACAGTTAACTGCACAGCATCGTCTCAGATCTCTTTTGTTTCAGGAGTGTTGAAAGAAAAGGCTTGATCCCTCTCTGGATTATTCACCTGTCCGTATCCTGCATATTGATGTTTCCAAGTAAAGCAGAAAAACAACTGCTTCCAAAAACAAAGTGTCCCCTGTCTTTTAGGCTATTAAAACAATTGAACAGAAGGATGACAGGAAAATACTTCAGTCTCCATTAAAATGTTGCATCAATGTTGGTTGAACACAGCAAACAAAGACATTTCGAAACACTCTTTAACTGGATGTATAAAGTCTCGAAAACAGTGAGTCATTCATCAGGAAGCAGGGAATAGGCAGCAGGTTTCATAACTATTAGATCATCAGCTTTAGAGAACGCCAATAGGTGAACATGAAAGCCAAAGTGACAAGCGGTTATATGTTTATCAGGATGTTGTTTATTTTGTGAGGAACAACATGAGGGTAGCTGTGTTTCTGACCAGAACTGTTTTGTTTGAAATGTACACTTAGGAAAAATATTTGGGGTCTGAGTAACAAGGTGGGTTAATGTAGCTGGGATAAGTTTTAATTATTATCAGCTCCGAATTTGTATGTTGAGTCCTCTGAAAAAGTATTTGCATCCCTCACATACTTCTTTTGTTTCATTGCTTGGAAAACATAAACGTCTATGATAAACAAAAACATTTTATGATGCAACAAAGTCAGAGTACAGAAGAAAAAAAATATTTTTCCCATTACGATTTTCCAAACCAAGCTTGCTCTGTGTAAACAGGTAATTTCCCTCATTGTCAAAAAGTGAATTAACTCTGAATAGAACCTGTCACACATTTACTTGTGAGTGACAAAGTCACTGATATCTTTCAGTCTGGAAAAGGTTAAAACCCCCTTTCTAAGGATCTGAGATACCTGCAAACCACAGAAAGACATTTTCTTAAAATGGGGAAAACTTTGAAAAAAGGTGAACCTTCCTAAGAGTGGAAGGCCATCCAAGGTTATCCAAGAATACATCAACAAGTCATCCAGTAGATCAGAAAGTACCCAGAACAACATCTAAACATATGCAGACCTCACTTGCCTCAGTTAGGCTCAGTGTTAATAAATCAAATACAAGAAAGAGACTGGACAAAGAATCATTGGCGGCTGATCTATTATGGGCGCTAGGGTGCCGCCACTCCTAACAATTTTAGAAAAAAAAAAGAAGAAAAAAGTTTAAGTCTGACCAAAACATGACTTTCTTCGGTACAGGTGTAGTGTTTTACACACTAGACGGAAGGGAGGGGATAAGGGTAGGGTTTCCTTTTGTCTGCCAGCTTCATCGTGTGCTGCAACAACATGATAAATGTGTAGTTTTATACTTGGGGCGGCGAGGAACAGCGCCCTTGCTATCTAACCAATGGCGCTCTAATAGGGTATAAAAACGTCACTACATATCATTAATTCAACCAATCAGAGACGCGCAATGTTAAATCTCCGATGGGCGCTGATGATAAGCGCCCATCGGAGATTTAAAATGGACTTTTTGGTGTGGTCGAGTGTCCGCGAGACCCGGCGGGTGGAGCCAGTATTTGTTGACAAGTTGACAATGGCGGCGGCATACGAGACAGAGACAGTGCAATCTCTTCATCAAAATACATTTGAAAGAAGACCACTGCTTAAAATAAAAGAAACGGGACCAGACCAGCCACTAATTAACATTTACAGCAGGTGAAAGCCAAGGAAGCGTCTTATAACGCGAGTAGAAAGCGCCGTATTTATAGGCATATTGAATTATGCATTTTGGGTCGCTGTATAGCTTGCGTACATTTCATAGTAAGGTATCGCTGCGTTACAAATGCGCATTATTCAGTAAAAGTGATGTTTTCTGACTTAAATTAATGCTAACTGATTAGCTTTGTTGTCTAGACAACGCTACTTCACAATAAGAGCATGTACTCCTGTTTATACTGATGACTTGGATAGTTTGTCTGCTGAGTGTTTACGTTTTGGAAAACAGTAAATTGTGACATTTTATAACTAAGTCTATATTACATTTGATTTATTTAATACTTAACACAGCTGCTGATATTCAAATATTAAGTTTATTCATATATTTGGGTTATTTTTTACCTTGAATTAGTTCTTATTTTTCATATGAGATCACACATATAATCTCCCTCCTCACATTTATATCAGCCAAACCTGTATCAGCAGCTGTGTGGAAATAATAAAGAACAGCAGAAATATAACAGCATTTTCTCCATCATATCTTCTCATACTCTGAATGGCTTTAAGTGGAGCTCTGGCAGGTTCTCCCAGTATGAACAGAGGGATCCCAGTCTGAACCAGAACCTCCATAGACAGCTCAGTGTTTCCTCCTCTACAGTAGCAGTCTGTTCTAGAGAAACTGTTGAAGCCTCTGACTGAAATCATTCTGTTGTTGTAGGATAGTCCTATTAAGAGGATGATCAGGGTTGTTCAACAATTATAAGAAACAGCTTTACATAGAGAAAATGTTAGCTGGTTAGTTTGTGTTAGCAAGTGGCTATAAAATCAATATGTCAATGTAAGAACATGTAGTCAATGTGTGAATAAGATTGTGGAGTTAAAAAATAAATTCTACTAATCTCTATTTATAAAAAAAAAGAGCTATGGTAATTGGATTTCTCCTTTTACTCTAAAAAGTGTAGTTTTTTTAGTCATATTTAGGAATGCTAATTAGTCTGAATTTATTCACAGCAATCCCTTAATTAATTAAGTTTTTAAAAAAATATCGTTTGACAACCCTAATATCTAGCCATCATCATAGCCCCCCCCGGAGAAAATTCCACCAGCCGCCACTGCAAAGAATGGCATTTATTGTGGAGCTCCTAGGCAAACACCGTTGCTGACTGGGTTAGTTTTGATAACATTTTCCTCTTAACATATCAATACATCATTTGAAAACGTATATTCATATTTACTTGTTTTATGTTTGTCTGATTTAAAATTAGTTTTCTAATCTAAATCATTTAAGTGTGAAAAAAAGCAAAAACAAAGCAAACTTCTAAAGAAGTAAATCATTTTTCACTGCAGTGATTATCTGGCTGCAGTTCTCATGTCATCGTTTAACTCCTAGAACAAGCATACAGAGATAAATGATACAGGTGCTAAAGCACATTTATCTCTGCCCATGAATGGTGCGTAGATCCTCATTTGTAAGTTTTACAAAGATTGCAATTACTTTTTTAGCTTTCAAAAGCACTTTGCCTGAGCTTAATCATTTTTGCAACATACAATGAATCTAGGTTCTGTTAGTTAAACCACTTTGCTCTCAGAACTCAGTGGGTGTGTTAGTGCTCTGGCTCCTAAAATTTGCTATTTTTCAGAAATTAAGAAATGTTTGCTGCATCACCTCTAAACCCAACTCTACATAGGTAATCACAATACAGGAATCCATGTCACCACAAGTAAATGGGGAAAACAAGCTTTAGCTATGTTCGTCTCATAAAAATTCCCCGGTTACTGAACAATGTTTACCATTGCCACAGGACTGAGATTCAAGATTTCATAGCCCATCCTATGTTAACATGTGGTCTTCGTTTGTATGTCTTTAAATATAACAGGTTATTATGAAACTCATATTTGTGTTTTGTTGTTTTCTATGGGATCATTTTTAAACTGACTACTTTCTCCTTTGGAAAGTCTCTACATGTCCCTATAGCACTTGCAACCATATAACTGCTAAATTTACAAATGGCATTTCATGGTCCTTTAGTGATACCAGAAACATTTATCAGCAAAAAGACCCTGTTTGGTAAGTGTATTTATGACATCAATAATATAGAATATGGGGCAAAAATGTATTTTTCAGCCGCCGATTATTCACATAGATATATTTAAATACAGAAAATCACATTGTATGATTTTAAGAAGAATTTATTTGTATAATGTTGCAGAAAAAAAGTATTTAGCACCTACAAACAAGCAAGAATTCTATTCCTCACAGACCTGTTGCTTCTTCCTTAAGGGACTCTTCTATTCTTCACTTTCCAGTATTATTGGTACTGGTTTGAACTCATTATCTGTATAAAAGACACCTGTACATAACTTCAAACATTCAGAGTCAAACCACCACTATGGTCAATACATGAGAGCTGTTGAAGGACACCAGGTACAAGATTGTACACCTGCATAAGACTGAGTTGAGTCTATCTGCAATAAATAAGCAGTGTTGAGAAAACATCAGCTGAAAATTAAATATATACAAGATCACTGACAATCTCCCTTGACCTGGGGCTCCATGCAAGGCCTCACCTCATGGAGTATACATGATCTTTAGAATGGTGAGAAAACAGTACAGAACTACACAGGGAGAAATAGTCAATGACCTGAAGGGAGCTGGGACCACAATAACAAAGGTTACTTTTACTAGACCAAAATAGAACTCACTGGTATAAACACCACTCAAAGTATTTGGACAGTGAAGAATGATGAGTTGCATCCCAAGAACACCAAACCCAATGTGAAGCATCGGAGGAGAAACATTATGCTTTGGATCTGCTTTTCAGCAAAGAGGAAAGGCTAAATGATCGTTATTAAGGGAAGGATTAATGGGGCCATGAATTGTGAGATTTTGGGCAGAAACATCCATCAATGACAGAGTTGAAGATGAAACATGGCTGTGTCTTCCAGCATGACAATAATCCTAAACACAACACTCTGGCAACAAAGGAGTGGCTATGTAAACAGCATTTAAAGGATAGGAGTGGCCTATCCAATCTCCAGACCTCAATGCTACAGAGAATCTATGGAGGGAGATGAAAGTCTGTGTTGCTCAGTGACAGGCTCAAAATGTCACAGCTCTAGAGAAGATCTGCATGGAAGAATGGGCCAACACCATCACACAAATAAATTCTTTAACAAACCGTATAATGAAATTTACTGGATTTTCTTTTTATATTTTATATCTCACAGTAGATTTGCACAAATGATGACAACTACAGACCTCTCCCATGTGTTTGAGTGGGGCAATGGAAATAATCTTAGCACCAATTTTTTACATGTTGGACGTCTGGTTTTCTGGCAAATAAACATGTGGGGGACTGTTAAATTTTAAGAAAATTAAATACAGGCACATTTTGTAGCACTGTTGCTTTACATCTAGAGGGTCCTGAGTTCAAATCCTGGCCTTGGGTCTTTCTGCTTGGAGTTTGGATGTTCTACCTTTTGCTTGTGTGGATTTCCTTCCTTCCTCCCACCGTCCAAAAAACTTTTAGTTAAATATCTAACTCTAAATTGTCCTTACTTATGAGTGTGTGAAAGCATGGTTGTTTTTCCTCTCTGTCTGTGTTGCCCTATGATGGACTGGTGACCAGTCTTCTAGGGTGTACCCTGACTCTCACCTGACGACTGCTATAGTTACCAGCCCCATGTGATCCTTCAAGCAGCATAGATAATAGATGAATGAATACAAAAGCATAGGAAAAGCTGGTACAAATTGCAAAAGAAATAAGTTTACACTTTATTTATTATTTTAAAAAACTAACATTCTTCCCATTTTTATTAGGCCCAAGGATATCATTTGATAGTTTTGCATATTAAACATAAGATCTCCCCTCAAAAGCACTCTTGGTAAATGACTTAATTTGTGATAATAATATTGATCTGTTTTGTCTTGCAGAGACATGGTTGCAGGAAGAGGACCATGTCACAATAAATGAGTCAACTCCCCTTAGTTTCTTAAACTTTAGTGTCCCTCAAAGTACTGGTCGAGGAGGTGGAGTAGCCACCATCTTTCATTCAGATTTACTAATTAAGCCCCCCAAAAAATAATAGTTACAATTCCTTTGAGCATTTAATCTTTAGCCTTCCTCATACACATAACAAAGCAGTAAAGACATATCGTCCACCAGGCCCTTATTCTCAATTTTTAGATCAGATATCAGATTTTCTATCTGACTTAGTTTTAAACACTGACAAGGTTATTATAGTTGGAGACTTCAATATTCATGTTGATAGTGAAAGTGATAGTCTAAATACAGCTTTTAACATTATCTTAGACTTAATAGGCTTTACTCAAAATGTGCAGGGACCAACCCACACTTGTCACCACAGTTTAGATCTTGTACTGACTTATGGCATTAACTGTGAAGAAATAACAGTCTTTCCACATAACCCTATACTGTCTGATCATTCTCGTATCACTTTTAAACTCACTCTACCTGAGCATTTCAAATCTGAAAGAAAACTTCATTATATCAGAACGTTATCAGACAATGCTGTAGCAAGTTTTAAAGAAGCTCTTCCAACTTTAGTTTCCTCACTATAAAAAAGTACAATAGAAAGTAGTGATTTAACTCCTGATCCCTCACAACTTGACATTTTTGTTCACAGCGTTTATTCCTCCCTGCGTCTGGCAATAGACAAAGTTGCCCCCTTGAAAAGGAAGGTGGCTAGCCATAGAAGATTAGCTCCCTGGTTTAATTCAGAGCTACGTACCCTGAAGCAGACTGTTAGAAAACTAGAGAGAAAATGGCGCTCCACGCATTTACAGGATTCTTATTTAGTGTGTAAAAATAGTCTATTGCTTTCTAAAAAGAGCCTTCGAACAGCCAGAACAGCATATTTTTCATCTTTAATCAAGGAGAATAAAAAAAAACCTAGGTTTCATTTTAATACAGTTGCCAAACTCACACAGGATCATAGCTCTATCGAGCCAACCATTCCCCCAGCTCTTAGTAGTGACGACTTCATGACTTTTTTTATAAATAAAATAGACTCTATAAAAAAATAAGATAAATGGGAACCTTCCCAATATGCTTGCTTCTTCCTTAGTTAATGAGGCAGCATCAAAAATGGTTGAACCTAATATATGCTTGAACTGCTTTAATGCAGCCGAACTTTCAGATCTACTAAAATTATTAGCTTCATCAAACCTCCAACTTGCATGTTAGACCCAGTCCCAACTAAACTTTTAAAAGAGGTTTTCCATCTGATATCTGTTTCAATTTTAGATAGAATGAATCTATCCTTAATCAATGGATATGTACCATAGGAGTTTAAGATTGCTGTAATTAAACCTCTACTTAAGAAACCATCTCTTGATCAAAAAGACTTAATTAACTATAGACCGATATCTAATCTTCCCTTCTTATCTAAAATTCTTGAGAAAATAGTTGCACATCAGATGTGTGAGCATTTAAACAATAATGAGCTGTTTGAGAAGTTTCAGTCAGGCTTTGGAGCTCATCATAGCACTGAAACAGCTCTGGTGAAAGTTACTAATGATAGTCTCATAGCCTCAGACAATGGACTGGTGACCATTCTGCTCCTTTTAGATCTCAGTGCTGCCTTTGACACTGTTGATCACAATATTCTCATAGAAAGGCTTCAAAGTGTCGGTATAACAGGAACAGCCCTAGGCTGGTTTAAATCTTATTTGTCCAACAGATTTCAGTTTGTTCAGGTAAATGATAAATCTTCCTCAACCTCAATAGTTACTTGCGGAGTTCCACAGGGTTCAGTGGGCCGATTCTTTTTACTATATATATGCTTCCTAATGGTAAAATCATTAGGCAGCATGGGATGAATTTCCATAGTTACGCAGATGATACACAGCTATATCTATCCATAAATCCTGATGAATCCAATCAGTTAGGTAGACAACAGGCATGTCTGGAAGACATAAAAATTTGGATGACTCTAAACTTCTTACTTCTGAATTCTGATAAAACAGAAGTTGTCGTTAGTCAACCCCTTCACCTGGACAGCATTAAATTAGCCTCCAGTAATAAAGCAAAGAACCTCTGTGTTATTTTTGACCAAGATAGGTCATTTAGATCTTACATTAAAGAAGTCTCTAGGATTTCCTTTTTTCACCTTAGGAATTTTGCAAAAATTAGAACCATCCTGTCCAGGAGTGATGCTGAAAAACTAGTCCATGCCTACATTACTTCAAGGCTGGATTACTGTAACTCTTTATTATCAGGTGGACCACAGAATACAATTAAAACTCTTCAGTAAGTCCAAAATGCTGCTGAAAGGGTTCAAATGAATAAAAGAAGAGATCACATTTCCCCTGTTTTAGCTTCTCTTCACTGGCTCCCAGTAAAATCTAGAATACAATTCAAGATCCTCCTTCTGACATATAAAGCTCTTAATAATCTAGCTCCATCATACATAAGAGACCTGAATGTTCCTTATGTTCCTAACAGAGCCTTTCGCCTTCGTTCCTAGGATTTCTAAAAGTAGAATGGGTGGCAGATCTTTCAGTTATCAGGCTCCCCTTCTATGAAACCAGCTCCCAGGGTTGGTTCATGCAGCAAAAAAACTTGTCTATCTTTAAAACTAGGCTTAAAACCTTCCTCTTTGACAAAGCTTGCAGTTAGAGACAGGTTAGCAGGTAGTTAGAGACAGGTTAGACAGGTAGCTAGGAAGAGACAGGTTAATGTTAGTAGTCAGGTAGAGTGTCAAAAGCTAGGAAGAGGTAGAGTAGCTAGGTAAAGATAGATTAATGTAAGCCAGGTATAGAGTGTTAGTAGCTAGGTCTCCTCCAGGTCTTCTCCAAACCCCAGACGGTCTCGGCAGATGACCGCTTATGCTGAGTCTGGTTCTGCTGGAGGTTTCTTCCTGTTAAAAGGGAGTTTTTCCTCTCCACCATCGCTTCATGCTTGCTCAGTGTGAGGGATTGCTGAGAAGTCACGACGCAATCTTCTGTGGTTCTCTAATTCCTAAATTAAACATTTTATTGTAATAACTCTTTTTGTAAAGTGCCTTGAAATGACATCTGTTGTGAAATGGCACTATATAAATAAACTGAATTGAAATGAATCATCCAGACTTATTTGTCCATCACATTCATTTGTCAAAAATATATATAAATGTATGTAAATATGTAGTATTACTCCTTCAGATTTGAATAAGTTGATCTTGACTATTTTCAGATTTAATGCAAAAATCCACTAACTTTAGCTGCCCAAACTTTTCTTCATGTTTGACACTAAATTAACAAGATCAAGCTAAAACAGCTGTGCACTGCAGCTTTAAGCAGATGTTACTGAAGTGGAGGTAATGATCTATTAATGGGAACATTTTCAGGAACAGAAAAATCTGGTAGTGAGGAAAAAAGGGATTGTAATTTGGAAAGCGGTCATGTATTAAAAAGACATAATTATGAGTTCATCTGAAAATCCGGTCAGTGTTAGTGGTATAACAAAATACATTTTTTGCCTTCATTGTTTCTTAAACAGGGATAAACACATCAATTAATTTCTCTTTAAATATTTCTTGCAGTTATCTGGTGTGAATAAGTTGGAAATGAGTTCTTAACAGCTCATTAGCAGTGACATTAAATGTTTTTAAGAGATAGAGAGAAAAAGAGAAAACCCACCAGTATTTTACCTTTAAGAAGCCTGCCCATATATAGATCAACCACAACATTAAAGTCGAGGAGAGGAAGTAAATAACATTGATCACCTCATTATAGTTTAAAGTTCTGCTGGGAAATGTTTGCTTCTGGCAGTGTTCATGGCGATGGGACATTGACACAAAGAGTCAGCTCAAACACTGCTGCAGCTGGGCGATGTCCCTCCAACCACACTCCGATAGCTCAAAGAGCAGAAGAAAGCCTTTCCACTGCAGGCTGCTGACTTTCAGGATGAAAAAGGCAGATTCATGAAGGCTCGATTTAAAATAAAGACAAACCCAAATCACCTGCTGCCAGCTGAGTCCTGGGGACTCTCAGCAGGATCAGGAATGTTTTGGCATCGGGAGGTGGAACCAGATAATCATATTATTTTACCCCCTTTATAAAATGAGCCATAATTACACATTGACAAATTTAGAAAAATCCAACCTTTAAACTGAACTTTTATTTTTATTTAGTCTATTCAATAGAGGGAAAATACTAAGAGTAATTTCTTTATAACGATTATTAGAGCTACAATAACTACCATGTTGTTCAAGCGTTCTTCAAGCTCTTATTGCCTTTACTACTTCTGCTATCACCTGGGAGAGTTGATAGGCTAAAAGTTCAATCTTAGCATCATTATAAAGCCTAGAGGATGTTAAAGAATTAGGTATGATTTTTAAAAATACTGTAGTTACATTTATTGTGGACCCCAAACTATTCATAGTTGAGTGATTTACCTATTTATGGTTTTCTGTGGATCATTATTACAAATTATTTGAGGAAAATTTGCCTATTCACAGATTTTTTTCATAGATCATATTAACTATATTAAAAAGATAATGCACCTTGGGAAGCTGAAAGCACAATCGTAATTGACACAGTATTGGCTGGCCTTTGCGAATCAGCTAATCCAGGAATGGCATTTATTTTCCTTGGCATTGATTGGTTGTACCCTTAAGAGTGGAGATAAAGCAGGGCTTTGATGCTTGCTTCTTTAATTATGCCAAGAGCGTTTCCACTGTGCATATTAATCCACATTACGGTACATTAGGTGTTTTAATTACTAAAATAGGGAGGTTATGATTTCTTAAGTTGTTCACAGCCGGTTGTAGTCCCTAATTTCCATAAAAACTGGGGCCGCTGGTTTGCATATTATTAAAACGGTTATTTTTTAGCCCAGGTACTTACCCTACAGTACTAATTTTAAAGGTAAGATTTTTTTTTAAATGATGATGGGCTTTTCCCATTTCAATAAATAATTGTATTCATCTTATTGCTTTTGACTCATCTTTACCAGGGTTATGATTAAATTTGACCACATCCATTCAGCAGAGATTTTACATTTCTTTTATTGATTTTTTAGGCAGCCAACTTAAATTAATATTTCGAGATATGTTCTGAATCATGTGCAAATATTCTTCCTGAATGATTCCCTCGCCACAGAGGGGACTAATTAGGCGATCAAAAGCTTGAAACACTATGGATGGGGCTGAATTGAGTCCATCTCTCTGGCATGAGTTACTAATGTGGAAGGCCAAGTTGTTGAAGCCTGCTGGCACATTAACAAGGCCCTTAAATGATGCCCAGAATTAACAGATCAGGACAGACGTAATGATGGAAGAAGTTGAGGAACACATTTCTCATTTTAATTTCAGTGTCGGTTTTACTTCATGTCTCTTTCCATCTTTTTATTTCGTGCTTCTCTGCCTTGCTTCCCTGGGTTGCCTGCTCTATCTCATCCAGACTGTTTAAACAAAGCTAGACAAAAGTAAAGGTTTGGCAAATCTTACTCAGGATAGTAAGGGAGATCAATTTCACACTTCAGATGGTCTCTGTTGGTCTCTCTTTTTGGAGCTGTCTGATTATCAAACGTGTGTAGAAGGGTTTAGATGTAGAACACATGACCCATTCAGAGTAGTTAGGGACAGACTTACAAGACGCACACATATTACAAACACTGTAAAGATAGGGAGCCCAGCTCTTTACTGTGCTAGTATTGCAATACAGTGGCTCTCAAAAGTGAACCCACCTCGGGTAAAATTCCAAGCTTTTAAGTTGTATAAAATTTGAGTTCATGATGAAGGATTCCAAAAACTTACCCCATTTAATGTGACATAAAATATATCATGTGCAATTTAACCAGAAACCAAACAAATCTGTTAAGTTGAACAATGTAAAACCAAAATTGGTGCAATAATCTGGTTGCATTAGTATGCACACAATTACATTAATTCTTTATTGAGACACCTTTAGATTTGATTTCAGCATCCAGGTTTGTACTTTTGTTGTCGATCTATCAGTATTACACATATATGTGCCTAAAGATGCTTATACAAATCTACCTTACAAATATTCTCCAAATCTGCCCCCTCTATGTCATCCCCAATGATTTTCTGAGATTTACTTCAATACTCTTACCTATTCAAAACTTTACTTTACAGCAGACACTTGAAGGTTTTGAGTCAAAGCTTACTGATATATGAAGCTGTCTATAATTTCATTCAAATAGACAAAAAGTTCTGCAACACTTCAGGAATTTCATTATAGAACATGATGTGGCCAGAGCCACAGGGCTGTTCTTTAGTGTTGTTTCTGTGCCAAACTTCCACTTGAAATTATGACCCAAAAGTTCCAGTTTTTTTATTTCGGACCTTAAACTGTCAGTTGAAAGAAAAGGATTCTGTCTCACAACACTACTCCTAAATTCTGACAAATTAAGAATACATCAGATATCAAGGATCATGGACCAAAGTAGTGTCTGAACCAAACCAAAGGAAGTGAGGGAACATCATACAAAATAAAGAAATAAGGATCAACATTCAATGCATCAGTGCATCAAACTGTATAAAAATCAACAGTTTAGTCTTTTAAAAAATCCATAGGCTGACAGAGACAATATACGTGTGAAAGTTTACAACAATCATTGTGTTTCTGTAATTTGGAAAAGCACTAGTTAACAGCTTTTATTTCTAATTTGTTTTGAATCACAACTGTTTCAGCAGCCCATGCTGAGAGCTCATGCTGACATATCCTTCTGATCCCTCGGTTGTCAGAAGACTTTTTGGGTGGAAACAATGATACATAAAATACTGAAGTTGGATGTTTATGAAGCAAGCAAGGATCAGCATTTTTTATAGCATACGTATAGCAGTAGGGGAATTGACATTTTGTAATTTATCTTTAGGCTATTCTTTCACTGCTAAGTATGGAAAATCACATCATGAACTTTGACAGATGACCACACTTTAAGATATGTTTTACTCACCTGTTATCAGGTCTATGTGCTTTCAACAGCATTTTTATGAGTATAGTGTTAACCTAGAGGTACACTGAACGCATCTTGTACATTGGAAAGACTGATCAAATACCACAGTATCATTCAACATGTCGTCAATAACATTCTTGGTACAGATTTTAATTAACTATCAAATCTGATCAAAACTCCAGTCACTTTCTGTCATCAGAAAACTCTTAACAGGGTCTTGATTAATATCTAATAAAGCATTTAGTTAAAGCATGGGACTATTCTACTGCAGCATCTTTGAATTATTAATTTTACACAGTGGCGTAGCATTTGTAGCACTGTTGCCTTGCAGGAAGTTTGTTCTGGGTTAAAATCCCAGCCTGGTGTCTTTCTGCATGGAGTTTCTCTGCATGGAGTTTCTCCCTGTGCATTTGTGAGTCATACTGAGACAAAGAGACTTTAATTTTAACTCACACAGGGGTACACACTGGTGAGTTGGACAGAACAAAATCAGGTGAAGGAAGGGAGTCAGAAACGTTGTTAGAAAAGTACAATAGTAAATCACTTTCTTCACATGAAAGCCTGCAAGGGGTAATCGGAGAAATCAAAACACACTTGAGTGCTGAACTTTTAGTATGAATAAAGTATTAGTGTAGAAGAGCAAACTTGTGCTGCCGAGTTACTGTCTCTCTGTTAATCTTTTATATTTTCTGTGTAACAGTTTTGTTTGTTTTCCAGCTAAACTGTAGGATAAATATCACATTAAAAGTGGAGAAAGTTTGAAAATTACTCATCACACTTTCAATTCTTTTACTGAAAAACCTGGATTTTTGACTGGGGTGTGAAAAACTTTGTAACTTTTGGCCACTGCATATTGTCTGAAGTGTTTTTATTGGACTTCCACAGCATCATCCAAAGAGCACCTTTAGGGTAGGACACAAAACTGTTTGAAAAAAATAGCTTTTGTCAATTTACTTAGAATGTTATATTCCACCAAGGTGTTACACATAGTCTGTATTTATTCCGACTTAGAACAATGATAACAAAACAAAGACAGCAAAAGAAAAGAAAAAAACAACAGTAAATAATTATTTGAAAGTCTTTTTTGTTGCTGTTTTAGGCCTATAGGAGCATGGTTTGTTCTTCTATTAGGCTTCAGTTTTACCAAAAAGGTGAGTTAGCCTGGAGTGGAGTCTCTGGAAAAGAAAACCAAAAGTCTGAAGGCGGAGTGAGAGGAGAGAAAACCATCTTTGAATAAAATGCAGCTTTTCTCAGATTTGTCCAAAGTTTCTTCTGAGCTTAAAACAGCAGCCTAACGTTTGACCATCACACAGTCAGTTCTGTATTTGTGCGCCCCGGGGTAAACTGGAGAAACATTTACAGTATGTGTTCTTCCACCTCTTCACCCATTTCTCAGAGTTTCTCACACCCTCTCCACCCCCACCCACTGGACCTACACTCACTCTTGGTCTCCCAGCAGGTCTGTGTTGTTGCTGCTCTGTGAAGGAGGTGGAATGGAAAGAGGTGACTGAGTTGGGGGGCTGTGGTGCTGCCGCCTCGGACTGGTCCCCCCTCCACCCTCACTGTCTGTGTTGGAGGAGGACGGGGGTGGGGGTGGAGGTAGCCTTGGCAGGGGGGCAGATGAGGGTGGTATTCTCGTTGACGTTGATCCCAAACAGCTGCCAGATCTCAGGTTTTGGATCCTTCTGCACTCCTGGCAGATCCTCACATGGCTGCAGCTGCGGGCGGGCAGCATCACAGGCGTGGGGGCCGGTGGAGGTGGGGTGGTGTTTGCCCCAAGCGGATCATCTAGAATCCTTTGGGGCCCAGGGCCCAGATCGGGCAGTCCTGTCCCTCCCGCCCCTCCAGTCAGGGGGCCAGCTCCACTGTACAGCTTCCCATTGCTTAGCCGCATCTCCCGGACGAGGCGAAGCGGCCGGGGGGCTCCTAGAGTGATGCGGGCTGGGTGTCGCAAGGCTGCCGAACTGTTCAGGGGTCGTCTGCGGCGCATCCGGGAGCTCTTCTTACAAGAGACGGCGTTTCTGAACTCGGTGATCATCTCTTGACAAACAGACACCTGGTGGAGAAAAAGGAAGGGAGGAGGGAAGAAGGAAAGAAGGGAAGGAAAAGGGAGGGGTGCAAAGGAAGGGAAGGTGCCACGGACACAAAGTAGGCAGGCAGCACAACAGGACAGTGGTAAGGCAATGCAGAAATAAAGCAGAGAAAAATAAACAATAATATTAAAAGTAAAAAACAAAAAAAGCTCAAAAGAAGAAGGCAGCGCCAAAGCAGAAAAACACACAGTGGGTTCAGCAAACAGAGGATATTCAGGTGACATGGAGGCACACATGGAGAGATGTTTTAAAAACAGGAACAAAGAGGTGATGGGGAGGATGTGGAGATGGATAGAAATGGGAGGACAGCATAGAGAGTTATTACAATCTAAACACGCAAAACACCAAAATGTTCTTTAGAATATGAACACTTTATCATGGCACAATGAACAAACAGGCAGCCTGCAAACTCAGGTGGACGTTACCAAATCTCACAAAGACAGACACTGTTTAAATCCACAAAATCTCTTTCATTCTTCAAACAACATGTCTGTTATTTGAACACATGACAAACAAAAATGTATTTACATACAGCTGCATCTGCGTAACTTAGCATATCGTTAAAAAGTTAATTTATTTCACTAATTCAGTCAAAAAAAGTGAAACCTTTTTTTGATTAGTTAACCACAGGGATTTTTTTTCAATGTGTCTGTTTCTCTTCATCTTTATCTCCAGCTGATGCAAACCCCAAATTCGGTTTCTCAGAAAATCAAATGTCACATCAATTATTTTTATTGATGAAATCATATTTATTTGATCAGATTATGCACAAAGTCATAGAAAAGACAGCCGACTTGACAGCTGAGAGTCACTAAAACCACATACAAGTTAAGTACCAAAGTACCAAAGCATGATTACCAAAGTACATATCTGTTCACTGAGTACTTTGCACTTTTGACTCATACTGATTGGTAATTTTATGGAGCGATATCATCTACTGGTGTTTGTCCACTGTGTTTCAGTAACTCTAAAGTCAGTGCAGTACTTTACAAGGAAACATCAGAGCACATTTTGGGTCCTCTGCTGATAGGCTTTATGAAACAATCAATTGTAGACTAGAAATTCCAATAGAATGACTGCATGTTTATTTTTACTTTCTTAATTTTCACATAGGCACAATGCACAGCTTAGCAGAAACAAAAAGATAAATGTTTTAAAAATATGTATAGAAATTTATTACATATGTTTCCGGGTCCATATTTAGAGTTTCATAAGTACTGGAATGTGCTCAGCAAGCTGGAAAATGTTTTATGTCTGACTTTCCATCACTTTATCCACTACGAGTGAGTGGAGACTCTGAAAGTGGACATGTTCATCACCAGAGGAGACATTTCATGAAAATGAACTTGGCTGGTATCTAATCTGTTTCATGAGCCAATGACTGCCTTGCTACCACAAATGGATTTGCCATCAGAGCGCACTGTCTGGTAAGGTTTGATAAGTTGGTTTGCAGAGTTATTTAGATATTGTTTTGCACTGTTCATTCTTTTCATGAAGAATTTAGCTATATTAGTTGCAGAAATCCAAAACAGTGGGGTAAAATCATTAAATCTGAAGTAAATAAATCCAAATAATAGATCGGGAAATACATCAAAATCCAGAAACTAGCAAGACCATTAACCAGGATGTGGGCACATACACCCTATCACAGACCCGGGACTCAATCCTTCAGTGGTGGTGTCTGAAGGCCAGACTGGTTCACCCAGCAGATATTTAATGGGAAGTTTGCTTTTTTCAAGTCCGTCTCAGACTAAAAATGGGACGGAGCATGGCAGTGACGTAATTGTAATCGCATGGTAGTGTAGTTGTAATACAAGCCTCTAAAGTGTCGGCTTATAGCGATACCAGCGTGAAGAAGAATGATTTAAAAGGCAAATTGCAGGGAATTTAACCCATGACAATAGGATTAGTTATCCGGATCCTAGACCATCATGGAAGTTATATTTCAATCCACCGCAATTTATACCAAATGAAAGGACACAAACGGCGATTGACTTAAAAGTTATACCAAAATGAACATTACAGAAGCTATAGCTGTGGATTTGGTTGTAATATGTGAGATTTGTTAGAGTTAAAAAAATATATAAAAGAACTACAAGTGACCTTTACTGGGTTAAATGGGTATAAAACGGCCTGACTCACTAATAGCTGATAGCAAGCACCTGCTGCTCTTAAGACAACCCCCCCCCCTGCGCGTGTGCACGACGTGAAATGGGTATCAGCAGAATGAAACTGAAAAGCAGCAGAAGTGAAAAAAGATTGATGGTGGGAAAAAAAAGATTGGCATAAAAAAATATGAAAGTGTAAACATTTGATTTTAAGTGAGTTAATTGTTTTAATTATGGATGTTCGATATTGGCTTTTCTACCGATATCCGATATACTGATATGGCCTAACTCATAATTTCCGATACCGATATAAACCAATACCGATATCTGGGGACCCTCCCTCATAAAAAACAAAAACTACTAAACCTTTTTAGGTAACCACACTGAAAAATCTTGTATCATGCATATCATGCATGAGTTTTAAAAATTAAAAAAGTAATAAGTACTAGAATTTTAGTTAGGCAAATGAAAAAGGTGCCATTTTTATTTTGTCTTCAAAAGTAGCTTGAACATTTTCTCAAAAACTAAACCTCAAATCTGTCATATTTTTACATTCTGAAAGAGAAAAGAAGTAGCTGACAAAGGCGACAAATTTCCTTCCCCGATTCACTCCCATTATATGGACAAATGCTGAAAGTATGGAAAAAAACTTCTTCCGAAAGGACTCCGAGTAGTTCCAAACTTGTCTGGGAGAGTCATTCAACATAAATAAAATGCTAAAATGAGGTTCAGGTTAAAAAACAAAAGCAAAAAAACGTTCCCTTTAAAAAGCTATTTACAACTAAAGCCACCAGAACTTATTATTACTGCTTTTTGTAACTGGATGACACTGAAACCATATGATTTAGAGATTATACTGGATATTTTAAATTCAACAACACATATTCCAAAATATACTTTATTCCCCTCAACCAGCTCCTCACGCTTTGATCAGGGGGCTACTTCACCATGCAGCAGAGGCAGGATTTACAGATGTTACATAACAAGTGCTAAGTGTAATTATACTGAATCATGAAAGTAAACAATTAAAAATATGCTTGTAGAAAAAAGCAGCATGCACAAACGACCATTATCTGAAGGTCCCACAGTTGTTCCAGTCTCTGATGTCTCGTATTTTAATCTAGCTTTATGTTAACTCATTAGAAAACTGTGTGCTAGAACTGGTGGTTGTGACGTCACCCTATAATGGGTCTATACATTGTATTAAACTCTTTGTTATTGGTTTATATGTGCCCAAGTCCAGTCCTTGAGAGAAACTATTTTGCCACTTTTGGATGCATCCCTGCGCCAATGCTCCTGATTAAAAGGGCTGAATTCCCTCATCGGCATGCCATTCAGCCCTGCAGAGGCCTGGTAATCATTTTTCATTTAATTCGGGCTGTTGGAGACTGGATGCATGGAAAAGTTGCAGTATGGTAGCTCTGGGCTCCTGGTTAGCTATATAAAGATCAGATTGTCAAAAAAACAGAAAGTCTGATATATTTTTATGACATCAAAACCACAATTATCAAAATTACTAGGCATAAATTATTGACACATTTATCTTTTTGTGTACAATGAATTTATACACTCAAATGAGATTCACTTTTTGGATTGAAATAATGAAATAAACTTTAAGATGATTCTATTTTCTTGGCTGAATTATTGAGATGCACCTGTGTACACCAAAGACAATCATTGTTACCCAAAATATGAAAAGGTCATGTGCTCACATAAACAGAAACAGTACTCGTTCTTGGAAAACAGACACTGATGACCGAATGAGAGGACGTGCGCGTGTTTCAGAGAGAGGTAGAAGAAGACGCACAGTGAGATGGGTGAGAGGTAATCCAATAATGGAAACGAAGAATACCAGAGTACATGTGAGGCATGTAAAAGAAGATACATCATGACATTTAATGCCAGGGAAAAAAGATAACTCTACTTCTTTAAGCAAGCAAATATTGGCATTTCTCAATATTGCTTATCTGATCCATTAGCTTTAGCTCACAAACACTTTCTGCCACACTGTTAAACAACAAAGACTAAAAGGGCACAGCAACACAAACACAGGCAAGAGCATGCAGCATTTTTCTGCTTATACTATTGTCAGTCCAGAGTCACAGACTTGTACATTCCTTCCATTATTACGGCACATAACACTGAAATGTTAGAGAGCACACACAAAGGCATACACATAAGGCCAGAAGCTGACAAATAAAAGTTGGCCACCTCTTGCACACAACACGACACACACACACACAGAAAACATAATCAAAAGGGCTGGCAGGATGCCATGAGAACCTACTGGGGTGTGTCTGTGGGGTCGGCGAGGGCAGGTATGGGGGCATACCTCATCAGTCTCTGCCGAGCGGCGTGTCGACCACACAAACTCCATAATAGCCACAAACACAGCGATGATGAGGCCGCAGATCAGCACCACGAAGATGCCCCCAATGTTCTCCATGCCCAGACCTAAAGTAGGCCACAGGAAAAACACATCATATTCAGGTTTCACGCTTTGCGCTCCATTTTATTCCTCTTCCTTTAAATATTTTTTTTCTATAGCTGAAGTTTTGCCATTTCCATTTGAGTTTGTAGTGGTAGGTTTAGTCTCTAACAGAAATCTGCCCTGATCTACATTCAGGGTATAAACCAGCAGAAGTATTTTAAACTCCATTCTTTGAGTTACAGGGAGCCAGTGTTAGGACTGGGCTGAAGTGCTCTAATTTCCTAGTTTTAAAGAGGAAGCAATCAGCCCTGTTCTGGATCAGATGTGATTGTCTGATTTACTTTTAAGAAAGATCTGTGAAGATACTGCTGCAGTAATGAGTTTGACTAAAGACTTTTCCTCTGAAATTACATCTGTTAGCTTTATAATCAAGCTCATAAATATATTGTTTTGTTAATGAAACAAAAAGATGGCAGAGACTGAATCATATCTATGTCAAAAACAATCAACAATAAATAAGGTTAATGAATTTCATTTTTGATTTAGCAGAAAAATGAATTTCTGCTGATTTCTGTTGTTCGGCTGAGAGTTAAAATGTGTTTTTGCTTAACTTGTTTATTTCTAGGTCACTGAGATGTGATTGTTGGAGACAGATTTTAATTACAGATGGGAATAGTCCTGCTTGAAGCTGTCAACTCAAGATAAAAAATAGTTGAAAACACTTAATCTTTGTCAATTTAAACAAACCAGACCCAAAATTAGATTCTAACTTTAGCAAATCTAAATGGCAATCAAAAAGATTTAAAGATTGTCATGAAGAAGTTCAGAAGCTAAAGCAAAAAGGAAAGTGGTGGCACCTACCTTTGAAGGTCTGACCGGTGCAATTCTTAGCTTTTTACTCATATCTGTTAAAAATACCCACTTAAAGAATATTTTACGGTCTTTGTTTTAAACAAATTATATAATTACTCACATAAAATGAGAGCAGTTTCATAATATGCTGTTTTTGTTTTTATAACCTCTTCACATAACAGGCAATCGGCAGAAGGGGAGAATGAGTCTGACAGAAAATGCTGCCATCTTGCATTACACAACGTGTGCCATCATATTTTTGGAGCCTGACCCACACTTGGCATCAAAACTCAAGATTTCAGAGCCCCTGCAGAGTCACTCATCTCTATTGTATCTATATTATATTTTAGGATGTCTTACTCAATTGTCTCGACTTTATGCATTTGAAATATTAACAGTCTGAAAGGAAATAAAAAAACATGTGACCCATTAACAGAATTCTAAATGTTTTGATGTAAATTGTATATATATATTCTTTATGTTCATTTTACCTACTGGAGATAAACTCTTTTGTACTGACTCAGACTTTAAACACAAAACTCTAAAACTACCTGAGACAAAGAGAACACATTTTTAAAACTAAAATATTCTGCTGTCCCTTTATATCGACATCGGGACAGACATCAGCCATTAGCTGCAGTCTAGCAAAGAGTGAGGAAACTATTAGTGGGGACATTAGAGAGGATGAGGCAGCAGAGAAGAAAGACAGCTCACCCTTGGCACGGTGGTCCTCCTCTTTGGGACACCGGCCTCCCTCCCACCACCTCCTTTTCAGGATCTCCAGCCTGTTATTCTCATGCAGCTGGAGGATGGCCTGCGTGATCTCTTCTCTGAATGGAGATCCTGGCAAATGATAAAGAACCAAGATAAGAGCCAGTACTGGAAAGGTGCATCACAAGGAACATGAGCTATTTCAGAAAACAAGATGGAGAAAAAAAAACATGGAATGATATCAGACTTAGGAGTAAAAGACAGAGAATTGCGGTATCCAGCTTTGAAGTGGATACAAGTGATCTTGTGGTAAGTAGACGGAGAAGATTAGAGAGATAAACAACAAGATTAATTCCAGAGACAGAGAGAGTGGTACAGCTGCACAAGAGCAGAGTGGGAGGATTTAAAGGGTAAATTTACAAAAAAAATTGCAAGTATTAAGCCATGAATGCAGGCAGGTTGACTGTAAAGCATAGATAACACGCTTTATTAAATAGCTGAGGGATGTTTCAGCAGATAAATATGGAGGACAGTTTGAAAACTACTTATAGATGGGAACAAACAAAATTCAACCTTTAAAACCGACCTTTTTTAAAGTAAAAAGTAAACATTAACGGTTGCAGTGTCGCTTTGGATTATTTGCTCAAGCACTGCTGTCTGACAGCGGATGTTCTTTAAACAATAAAACTAAACAGGAACACTCTGCTTTATTTGTTGTTCCCTTTAATACCTTTTTGGACAGCAACATGCCTGCGCTTTGTTACAAAATCCTATTTATGTCACATCTTTACAGTCTCACCATTTCTTTGAAAGTCCCCATCTATTGTGCCAGTTTGAAATGTGTTAATCATGCACATTGCTTTAAAATATTCACACTTCTCGAGCGTTTTCACTATTTGTTATGTCAGAACCACAAACTCTGATGCATTTATCAAAACGTTAATTGATAAGCCAAACCAAATTTGGGCATGATTGTCCAATTACAGGAAAATATATTTGCCTTTAAAGGTTTCGGGGTTTTTAATAAACAGCAATATGAAAAGTGTGGCATGTATTTCTCTTTCAACCCTGTGAATAAGTATTTACAGAACCACCTTTCTTTCCAATTAGTTTTTTTAAGGGGTCAAAACATTTGCACATTTAATAAATTAAAATTTCCTTCTTCTTCATAGTAAAATATCTGAAGCTCAATGAGATTAGATGGAGAACCTCTAAATGGGATAATTCGACGATATTCGACACAAATTCCCAATTGGATTAAGATCTTAATGCCAACTGGGCCATTATTTCACATTAATATGCTTTGTAACTCTTGTATTTTTAATGTTGTTATGGTGGAAGATGGATCTCTGCCTCAGTTTCAGGTCTTTTTTCCACATTTAATAAATTGTGTTTCACGTTTGCACTTTACATAGCTTCTCATCTACTCTTACCAGCTTCCAACTTCCAGGGGGCTTTCCCTTTGTTTTAGTCTGTTCACTATGTTATACTGTTTATTATAAATAGTTGTGTTTGTTTTCTTGAGGAGCGATGTAAACTGGGTTAGGCGTAATAAGTATTTACCTCAGCCTAAACCTTATCGGTCGTGTTGTACACGAAAAATGAAAATGTTTTTTGTTTGATGTGTAAAGAAATTAAATGACCGAATAAACTACTAGTACTACTCCTTGTTTCACAGACACTAAACAATTGTAAGAGACCACAACAGGACTAATTGTTTTCTTTCAACACACCCACAACTAAAGGTTAAGTAATCAGCTGATTCTCCAACTGAGCTATGGGTTTCTAGAGTTCTTCCAGAGTTACAAGGGGACAGTAGGTTTCTCCACCAATTAATGTCTCTTTTTGGCCGTTTAAATGGAGGATTTGTCTTTGTGAGTTTGTCATTGTCTACTTTCTTGTCAGGTGATGAATGAACAATTGTCGAGTTCCAATGAAAACACGATTTTTTTGGTTTTCATCACTCTGTTTGTTTGTCATTTTTTCTATCAAACAGTTACCAATGTTACACTGGATCTAATTTAAGAAAATGTTATAAAAAGGGCTGGATACAACCTATCCAATATACTAATGCTTCCCTTTTTATTGAATTCTATTTCACATCCCTCTCCTCTTTCCTATGATCCATAGCAGAAACTCCAGCCAAGACTGGGCCCTTCATTAAAACAGACCAATGAATCGGTGGCACAACTACAATGGTTTAAACAGGGGAAAAAAACTTTAATAGAGCTTGGCATGAGTTGAAAAGCAATTAACTCCCTATTCATTACTTCCACGTCAAATACTTTCTAATCCCATAGATAAAAACTAAATCAAAAAAAGCCTTTTTTCCAGATGTAATCTCACAGTAACAAGTACTGTAGATGTGTTTCTACAGCATCTCTGATGCCCAGGCATACTTTACACATACTTATGCAGGTTTTTCTGCTTCTCTTACAGGCAGTTATTTTTATTCCTGCTACTTCTACATTTTGTTGGTAAAGTTCATAACTCAAAATGTGAGATTAATCCCTATCAGGCACATTTTGTAACACTCTGTCCTTTTTGATGGAAATGTTCAGTCACTCTGTGCCACTTCCTCTGCAGCTGTTCGCCAGTTTAACAGATTGTTTCACTTCATTTCTCAGAGATTTCACTGGGGCTATAGGTGACCTACTTTAATTTCAACTGTAAATAGCTCCTAAAATAATGAATGAGTCCTTGGCTGATTCAATATAGCAGAAGTTCATAACATCTCTGAGTAAAGGCAACATTAAGCTATATTACAGAGAACGTATATAGGATAACTATATATATATATATATAATATTTTATATATTTTGTACCTCTGGGTACTCTGGCTTCCTCCCACAGTCCAAAAACATGACTGTCAGGTTAATTGATCTCACCAAATTGTCCTTAGGTGTGAGTGTGTGCATGGTTGTTTGTCCTGTTTGTCCATCCCTGTGATGGACTGGCGACCTGTCCAGCAAAACCCATTGAAGTATTAAACAAAATATCAAAAGGTGTCAGTAAGGAGAAGGAAATAAAGCAATGTCAAAGCATTAGATATACAATGCAGGACAGTGTAGACGGTTATCATAAAGGTAAAAAATAAAATGGTGTAATGGTGGCATTACAAAAAAACTGATCATCAGTCCAAAGTTGAGGGAAAGACAAGAAGAAAACTAGTTGGGGAGAGTGCTTTGAGTCATACAGGAAAATTAAAGGAGCTGATGGAATTTCTGGCAAGATGTGTGTGTGTGTGTGTGTGTATTTGTATCCGAGTAAAATTGTCTCCCTGTGCATGCGAGGGTTCCCTCTGGGTACTCTGGCTTCCTCCCACAGTCCAAAAACATGACTGTCAAGGTTAATTGATCTCTCCAAATTGTCCTTAGATGTGAGTGTGTGCATGGTTGTTTGTCCTGTCTCTATGTGTCCTGTGATGGACTGGCGACCTGTCCAGGGTGTACCCTGCCTCTCGCCAGCTGGAGATAGGCACCAGCCCCCCCGCGACCCATTAAGGATTAAGCGGTTAAGAAAATGGATGGATGGATGCAATATTGGTTGATCTATCAATGAACATGTAACGGGAAAGTCATTGAAAAGAGACCAAAATAAACCTGTGAATATTCTCATTCAAGACCAAAATAAAGGCCACTGTGGCCACAAAACCTTAACAAAAAACAAGCAAACAAAAAAAACTGTTGGAGCACGGTTTTATGGCACAAAGATTTATGGGTAATGTGTTTGTGTTAATTGTTGAAGTTCTCTGTCATACATTTTAGTTTGTGTTCCAAATGTAGCCGTGCTTCTTATGGTCCATTCAGACCGCAGGCTTTGTCAGCGTCAGAAGCATCAAGATTACGCGTTAAGTCTTTGGTTGAGGCCGTCGCAGTCTCTGCGGCGCATTGTGAGCTTTGGCTCCGTCAACTTTTCAAGCTTTCCCTGCGTTTCAAGCTTCAAAGCGTGTAACGCTAGCAACGCAGAAGTTCAGCTAGTTTAATTTTTTACGGTCTTAACTCTCTTGACGCAGCTCAGAGCATCTCAATGTGGTGAAGTTGCCCGACGTCGACGCTGCCTAGCCAAACACGATCTGCTAGTGTTTAAAACATCCAGCAGAGTAGGACCCACCTACGAGCTTTGCAAGCTTCGGCTTAAAAATGTATCTTCTGTGTATATGCATTCAATATGTTGCTTTATGAGCGTTTCTTGATGCTGAAGAAAGCTTGCGGTCTGAACACACCATTAGTTATCCTTCAGTGTTTGGTAGGTATTGTCTGCACTCCATCCTAGATATGGCAGCGCACAGGACTGAAATGTCTGCCTTGACTTCTGTAATCATGTCACATTGGAAATATTTCATAAAATATTTTAAATAAATATTCATACATAACACATTATTTGTGCCTTTCTGAATAGAGTATTTGGATACAGCTCCACCCCTAGTATGTATGTATGTAGAAATCAGGCTTAAACTTATTGAAGATAATTCCAGCATGTATGATTGGTACAAAAGCAACTGTATGGATCATTAAAAATTCCAATACCCACAGTGAAAAATGGTGGTGGCAACATCATGCTCGGGGGCTGTTTTTCTTCGGCTTATTTTTCACCAGAGGGAATTTACAGTTTTGAACTGACTCAGTCAGAGTTCAGACCTGAAACCACTTGAGGGCTTAGCAAAGCAGAATTTGACAGATTTTGAGCTTTTTTGCAAAAAAACCCAAAACAATGCATATACTCTCATGGTAAGATGGGCGATGCTGACAGATCTGTGCCCAAAAAAATAATATGTCAGTTTAACCAAATGCACATTTTGGCAGATTTAGATTTTTATCCGTAACTTTAACAGGATTTTTTTTATTTTATTCTCATTTTCTTTCTGTATCAACATTACCATCTTTGATTTCATTACTGTCTGTAGTCTCATTGTTCTTTATTAAAGCAATTTAACCATCTTATAAAATAGCTTTGTAACTGACTGACTGACTGACTGCTGACAGCATGTGATTAACTTTTCCTGTGGTCTAGAAAATGTTTGGCACTCCAAGCTTCAACCTTTCATATCTGTGCAAAAAATACAAATTAAAGAGTATAATGAAGAAATATAAAGATGACATGAAAAACACTCATTTAAAACAGAGACTGCATGAGTAGTTAGAGGCAAAGTAAGCTTTAGACTTTTTTTGTGCTTTTGGTTTAAATATTTTATTTTATCTTAATTTTCTTTAATTTCCACCTGTAAAACAAGCTATTACCTACCCCTATCTAAATTATAACCCAGCTACAGTATTCTCTCCCGTTTATGTATTAGATTATCGAGATACATAAATAAGATCAAACCTTACATATCATATTGTTTTTTTGCACAATGTTCTGTAAAGATGTGTTAGCAAGTCCGATCAAAACAAGGTACAGATAAGAGACTTTCTGCAGGCAGATATTTTTAATACAAATACCACATTTCTATCTGTTGCCAAAGTAAGGGATGAATTTTCCTCAACATGGAGAAGAAAACAGAAGCAAACATCTAAAACTGCTTCTTTTAATTTCCAGCAAATCTAAATGAAAAGATTTTATGTCTATAACTGTTTCAAATTTTAAACATGTACAATAAATTAATTTTAAAAAAGCACTTCTACATCTGAGAAAATATGTTTTTGTTTTAAATGCTCCAACATGGTGTAATTTTTGCCTTCATGCTGCAGCAAAGAAATGGCAAAACTCTGCAGGGTTACAGAGTAAAGAGTTTCAAGGTTATGTAAAATCAAATTGACCAATAATTTCAATTATTTATTGATGTGTCACTGGTCTAATCAGAGATATAACGGCTGTATCTGTGACCTTTAAGCCACCCATATGTTAGCAGAGGAAAAAGAATATAAAAGCCGATTGTAGCCTTTGAAGCCTGAAAAACCACTTAATTCCTATTGATGATGTTTATGCCTCTTTTTCAGAAATCCTAAGAGGCCTGCTTATGCTCCCATTAATTCATGACCACATCTTGATCTCTGTCTGTTTTGAGACATTTTTCATTTGCTGATGTAACATATTAATCTGTTTTTTTCGAAAAAGTATATGGAAATTAAGATGTAAAATGTGGTCTATATCTATTATCTATAGAATCTATCTGTCCTATGCAGGGCAGACAACCATATAGGCACACATTCATACCTAAGAGCACTTTTAGAAAGAACAGTCATGGTTTTGCACTGTGGGAGAAAGTCAAAAACCCACGCATGCACAGGAAAAACATACAAACTCCATACAGAATGACCCCATCCTGGGATTCAAACCCAGGACTTCAATGAGTCTGGTGTGTTTGTCTGTGTTTGTCCTTGTCTGTGTGTGTTTGTGTCTGTTTGCCTACTTGTTTTTTTCCCTGTGTTCCTCCCAAAGCGAATCATCTTGTGACCTGTTATCCAGCTTCTCAGTAACCCTTCGTCCTCAACCCATGCCCTGCTGTCTTCAAGGTCCTCTGTGATCTATGGTCCACCTCTGAGCTCTGCCTGCCTGCTCCTAGTGCTCACTCCTCGCTACTGGATCTCCTCATCACCAAGAACTCAGTAGGAAGCTTCTACAGACATCCTGGTCTCCTAGCTCCCCTTTCCTGGCATTGAATCAACCATCCTCAGAGTAAGCCTCACTTGAACTCATATGAAAAAATGCATTTAAGCCCGGACTCAGTCTCACCTCCGGACCTTTTCCTCTGCAGTATTTCTCACCTCCATTCCCTTGTACAGTGTTTCCAGCTCCTCTATTCTTCATCTTCACATTTTTATTGTTTTCATAAAAACCTCAAAACTTTACAACTGGTCTCTCTAGTGGTCTTCATGTGGTTCAGGAAACTTAATACAAACATGAAAACGACCTTCTTGCTGCAAGGCAGACTTGCTGCCAAATGTGTCACTGTGCAATCCATCTACTTAATGTGAAGTTATGGCTGCTTATACAGGAGATATGATAATTTTGATTATGTTTGGAATTACTGTGTACTTAATACTTACAACAACAAAAAATCTCATTTTAAAATCAATCTAACTTAAAGATTTAATTTATAGATATAATGTTTTTGGGGTTTTTTTCTCTCCAACCTTTGAGTGACACTGAGTACCTTCATAAACCATTGCACCTATAGCACAAATGTTAATTCAGGTGTTTCTTCACTTACCCCGTAACATTGATAATACTCATAATTTGTTTATTTAGTACATATATGTATAAGGTCTTAAAATAGCAATGTGGACTTGATGATCCTAAGATGTCTTTGCTGGAGTTCTCTAATAGTGAATTTGAGAGGTTTAAGTTACCTCCCTTGTCATCCCCCTAACTGGAAGCAGGATAGACTTGGATTCTCGTCCTCCTTTGTCACAGTTCCAATTAGTTGGACTTTTATTATCATTGCTTGGACTGCAGATATAGTACATATCCAAAATGACAACAAAAAAACCAAAGGGATTTATTTTCCTCTAATTTTATTTAACATTTCTAAAAAATATATATTTTTTTCTCTTTATATTATTGTTTATACACTCAAAATAGCACTTATACCTGTAAGTGCCTGTGCTGTAATTTCATAAATTATAACTCATCTTTTTTATGATGGATATTTGTATTTGATTCATTAAAAAAGTTGATTTATGATTACCCAGAGGCATGCCGATACCGTAGCCCTTGGTGTCCAGAAGTCCCCCTATCTGGGTGAGGTTACAGTTGAGGCCACGGTGGTACTCGTTCATAGTGCTCTCCATCAGGAAGGCATACTTGGAGTTGAGTACACGGGCAATGCCCTCCTCTGTGCTTTTTACAAATACGCTGGGCAGTTTGGAGTTCATGTAGTTCCACATCCGCTGGTATGTCTGGTACCTTGAGTTCTGGAGGGAAATGGAAATATAACAGTGGGAATGGTTTGCATAAGCTTTTGAATGCAAAAATTGGAAAAATACAGAATACAAGAAATGCATCCTCGAGAAAAACAGTGTAGTAAGCCAACAAACAGAATATTTAGTGTAAATATTGATAACCTGAGTAAGACATGCAAGTATAAAGACAAGCAGAAATATTTTGTTATGGCTGTGATAAATGGCAAAGCAAGTCTGAAACTATTCTGCAACCTTGTTTTTTGCTGCTTTGCAGCCTATAACATCCAGACATTTTGCTTTACAGTTGCATATTATCAGCAACTACACACCAAGACACTTTTAAAGTGTGCTGTTCCCTTCAGTGAAGTCTAAAAACACCTTAATGCATTCAGGGAGAAAATGTTTTACCCAACATTTGAATTCATGCATCAAAAGAGAAGCAAAAAAAACAATTCAATCAGAGGAAACAAGAGCAAACACTGGATTGCTCAATTTTACTCAGAGGGTTCTGAGAAAACACGACATGCAGGCTGGTTGCCAACTTGGCCATTTTACTTTTTTGCTGATGAATAATAACCAATCAAATCACTTGTTCTGTAACGGTTTTGCTTTTACACCGCTTGCCACTGTTGCTAAAATTGCCAGCTGGTTGGTTTACAATGACAATGTGATTATCCTGTTGCTTTAAAACAACTTAAATGTTAGGTTTACAAACTTGACATCTTGGCTGCAGCAGTTTAGTGTAGGTTAAAGCTTTAGGCGACAAATGATAAAACAGTCTTGTAAAAGTCATCCACTGCTATACTGTACAGTATATTAATGGCATTTTTTTATTGTAGAAGATCATTGCAATATGATTATAATCCCCAGACATTTCTAAAAATGCTTAATCCTGATCAACATTTAAAAAATTACCATTGCAATCTGTTTATTACTGTTATGCTGTTAATCAGAGATTAAACATAAGACTATATTATTGTCAGTGCTGCATCACCGATGAGGCTTCATTTAGAACTCAGTCATGTCTTAGACAAAAAGGCAAATCAGATGTACTGATGAGAAAATGTTTTATTTGTTTTTCCAATATGACAAAAGATCTTGCTTTTTGCAACCTTTGAAAAGCTTCATGAGCTATTATAGATAAAGCACCTTTCAAAAGAAAAAAAACACAAACTTCAGTGTATTTCATAAGGATTTTATGTCATAGACTAACACAAGGTAGGGAATATACATAGTTTGGCTTTAGATATTTACTGAATTTGTGTAATTTAAAAAAATTACACAAATTCAGTCAATATCTGAGTGGAATGAGTGATATAGAGGTTTAACGCAGGGTTAGGTTATAAAACAATATTAAAAGCTTTGGGGCATTGGAGAAGCGTTCAATCCATTAACTGAGCGTAGAATCAGTGTCAAACAACTGCAAACCTACCAAGACAGCCATCCAACTAAACTGAAAAGTAGGATAAGAGGAGCTGTAATCACAGAGGAAGACAATAATGCTCTATTGTAACTCTTGAAGAATTGCAGTTATTCAGAATTGAAAAGTGTTGACAGGACAACTATAAGTCGTATGCTGCCCAAATCTGTACTATATGGAAGAATGGCAAGACTGAATTGAAGCCAAAATAATTCCCCTCTGCAGTTTTCCTTTAGGTCATTTAGGGTGAAAGTCATGCACTCCTAAGACTCTGGCAGGAAGAATGCTATTACTGAAAGAAAGTAAGATAAAGTCCTTTTCGCAGCTTTCATGTGAAAGAAGGTTCTCTGGTCAGATGAAATTCAAATTTACAGTAATGTTTCGGCCTACATGCTGAAGGCCAAAATGTTGTACCTGTATATATATGAAAAAAAGGAAAAGAGTAGAGAAGGTAACATCTGTGTGTAATAATGCGTGGATGTTTTGAATGTTTCTCTGGATCAGATACGGAGTGGGGTAATGTACTGTAAAAATGAAACCGGCTTATGAAGATAAACACAAAATGCTCTATTCTATCTTTAGTAGAGACAGAAAGGAAAAAACAAACATAACTTGTCATGTAGTCACGTCCCTTAAATGCACATAGATATGTTTTTAAACTCTCACCTACGCACGTTCCCAAAGGCTAACACATCAACATCACACAGAGAAAAACCCCACGACAAACACAGATGTCAACTCAGATGCCTGAAGCGCTTTCATAAAGCAAACACGGGCAGTCACCCACCTAATACAAGCAGTTATAAAGAAGAGCACACACAGATTTAGAGGAAATGTCACAACAAATATTCACTTTACTTGCAGAATACACGCTAAATTCTGAGCACACACAAAGACACTTTGGAAAATGCAATAAAAGCAACACAATAATCTGAAATTGACTAAAAATGGAAAGAAAAGTACAACATAAATACGATGGATGTCAACTAGAGTTAAAAGGATGCAACAAATACGGTTCTTTGCTGAACTTGATTTCAAGCTTTGTAAAACTCAGAAACAGGATGTAAAATACGTTTTTAAGCATAAAATAAAGACATTCCAATACTTCATGTTCTATTGAAAACAACTGTAGTTGTAATTTATATATAATTTCACTTTTATAATTTATTTTTATCACTCATCATTGTTAAACTATAAAAACATTTAACTGTGCTGCATAGAAAGGAAAGTAGAATCAGCAAATAAGACCTTACAGAAATCAAGCCTAATCTTTGTGCTATAAAACTCAGAAACAGGTTTTCAGGAATGCTTGTCTGGTTTTCAATGTTTTGCATGGGTTGGCCCTTCCTCCCCTGACAGATTTTATCAAACGACGGTCTATTAGTGGAATGAACACCAGGACCACAGTTAGATACCGTGAGGTGTCATACAGGCGCACTGCTTTTGCAAAGACCACACTATCCGTTAATGGGACTAAATATTTGAACGGTCTACCACTCAACATAAGAGACTTACAATCATAAAGCTCAATCAAATTCCAACTTAAACACTGGCTGAAGGAAAACCAAACCTGTATCCATCAGTAGATTGTCCTCACGGTAACGTGTTGTGTGTTTTCTTTCTGTTTTTTTTTTCTCTATTTCTTTCTATGTTGCTTGTTTTGTTTTTGTCTAGTTTTTAATACAATACTTTTCCTTTTTTCTATTGTTTTTTAACACCTGCCATAGGGACTGCAGATGTAAATTAGCACTGTTGCTACATTCTGGCATATTTACTGTTACAACTTGTTGTTGAAGTTCATTAATAGGCACTGTCCCTATTAAATAAAAAAATAAAAATACAAAAAAAAAATGCAAACTAGCAGCTGAGCAATGCTTTTTACCATGAAAAAAGTCATGGTGCTCCCTCCATGAATGGTGCCATACTCAATGTTGGTCTGGTCAGCCAAATCATCTGGAGACTCAATGGGAACTTCCATTCTCTGAACAGTCAGAAAGGCTGCTAAATTGGCTGTGTAAGAGGAGATGATGATCAGTGTGAATGCCCACCTGAAAGAGAACAGAAAATGGGGAGAGATCAGGGTTTTGCTATATATGATCAGGGTTTTTCTATATATGATATATATTATCATTTTAACCTGTAAAGCACTTTGAGAAGCTTTGTAGTTTGAAAAACGCTTTATAAATAAAGTTTGATTGATTGACTGATTGATTCTTCCGCTTGTCTGGGGTCAGGTCGCGGCGGCAGTAGCCTAAGCAAAGAGCCCCAGACTTCCCTCTCCCCGGCCAGTTGGGCCAGCTCCTTGGGAGGAATCCTAAGGCATTCCCAGGCCAGCTGGGAGACATGGTCCCTCCAGCGAGTCCTGGGTCTTCCCTTGGGCCTCCACCCGGTGGGACGTGTCCGGAACACCTCACCAGGGAGGCGTCCAGGAGGCATCCTGAGAAGATGCCAGAGCCACCTCAACTGGCTCCTCTCAATGTGGAGGAGCAGCGGCTCTACTTTGAGCCCCCTACAGGTGGGCTATGAGGGAGAACCCTGCCACCCTGTGGAGGAAAGTCATTTCAGCCGCCTGTATCTGTGATCTCGTTCTTTCGGTCACCACCCAAAGTTTGTGACGATAGATGAGGGTAGGAACGTAGATCAACCGGTTTGTCAACACAACCTGCGGTAGATGTAAACATAATGTCATTGTCGTGCCCGATTAAAATGTACATTGTATTATATTTTATTCAAAATATAAATTGTTAAGGAAATATTGTAGTTTCCTTCTTCCAAAAGCCCTGTGGATGTATTATTTTGTTTTCAATGTAGTTTTTATGAAAATGTTCCATATACAATCTACCCCTTAATGTTCCGATGGGCCCGCGGGCAGGCCCATCCGCCATTTTAACTTTTTGATCCATGATATCCTGATTTATAATTTTTATGAATTTATATGTTTTGTAAAATTGGAAAGCTAATAGTAATGTTTTTTCTAACCAATAAGCCAATGAAGGACACAATCATAAGTGTGAACACTGCGGTTGTCTTTGTCAGCCCCGCCACTGCCTCCCGGAAGAATTCTGCACAACTCACATTTTCCAGCTTGCTGTCTCTCACAAATCTGATCCATCTTGAACGAACACAGTGTTTTTAGATCCACGAGGGTTAGTTTGATGTTCTCCAATGACAACAAGTCCTACATCCACAGTCCAACATAATCTGCTGTGAAAATTTAACAAATTACACTCCCCGGGAGTACTTTCACAATGTTTTGTTGTTTTTTTGTCACAGATTCTTATAAGATGTGGATTTCCCGCTATAAATCACACTGCACATGCCCGATGGATAATGGAATGCTGAAAATGGTAAAAGGTCACACGAGGGGTTGGACTTCATCCATAGGAAACAGCCCACATAAAGAAGCTTATCCAAACAAATAAAGGAAAGGATTAAGCACGTGACACACTGTAAGTAACCATTTCAGTGCTGGGTCAAAACACACTTTATTGTTATTATACAACATGGTGGAAGCCGTGGAGCTTTGTTTGAGTAAAGACAGTGGTAATTTTGGGAGAGTTTTTTTTTTAATCAGAAACAAATAGCATATTTGGAACAGACTGAACCTTTTTTGGACACATTTGACCTTTAGTTTATCTTATATGATGTAAAATGCTAATTTCTTGGTTTATTGCTCTCATTTTATAAGTATAAATTAGACTTTAGACCCACAATGTTTTTAGGGTCACCACACAATTCTAAAACTATTTTTTGAGCATATATTCTATGAATTTTAATACGCGAACACAACATTTTATCTTTTCCTCTGTATTAAAATTATATACGTGGGCAACAATTGCACTTAGACATATTTTCACTGTTCTTTGAAATATTTCATTGTGTTTTCTTTTCAAAGAGACCCCAGCCATATCTCTACTCCAAACAGTTCAAGAACAGCTTTAATTTTAAATATTTTAGGCAGAAATATCTATGCTCATGAAGAGTTTTTACAAGGAGTTGGGCTCTGCCCATCAGTTTTCTTGAAAGTTCTTCTTACTACTTTAAGATACCTAGACACTCTGGACAATTTCCTCCTCCCAACTTTGGGGGAACAGTTATGGGATGGCTCATTCCTGCTTCAACATGAGCATCACTGCACAAAGCAAGGTCCATAAGGGTTGTGAGTACAGCATTAGTGTCTGACCTCAGAAATGCAGTTTATAGTTAAAAAACCTCAAAAATACAATCTTAAACCTTGTGGAAAGAATTAAGTGCAAAAGGTGGGCTAATATCATAAAACACTATGGATTAAGAGCCATTGGTCACTTAAGTTCATATGTGCATGAAGACTGACTGGCAACATATAAATATTTAAAATAACATAATTAAATATAACTAAAGTTAAAATATTTTATCCAAATAAAATAAGAAAAAAATTTATTAATTTGCCACAGCAGTACTCGGTAGAAACATTTGTGAAAGATTTGAGATGTGTTAAACTGTAGAAGATGAATGTCCTTGCTTACCTACAAATTCAAAAGGAACATCATGTACTGAATAGATTCTTAATTTTCCCATTTCATTCAACTCTGTGTGATCTGCTTTTCCTGTCCGCTTCTTCTCTTCATCTACTTTACTCGTAGTGATTATTTCCTCCTCAGTACATGTCTTTCAATTGCCTCGGGAGCATCATCAAGCTCTATTTTTTTGTTTTTTTACTCTTGCATTTGTTCATTGTTTACATAAAATATTGACACTTAGGAAAATAAACCTTTGTGTCAGCTATTTACTCCAAATCCCTAGACTATGTTTAGTATCTAAAAAATGTAATTAATATGCATCGAAAAGGCTGACTAAGAGAAATGGATTCAAGTCATCGTTGAATCCCTCTTTGCATTACTTTTAACACAGTGAAGCCTTTTCAATCAGTAGTAAAAAGACAAAAAAAATAAACACAGCTGGCTTCTAGAGATGCTCTCAGAATCAAAATGTGTGAATGTTGTAATTCTTTCTCACTCATTAGCTTCCCAACTCAGTCACATCACAAACTCTGCATTTTTTTAAAGTCATTTTTCAGATGTGCACAGGGGAAACTGAAAGCACCCTTTTCTACTAGCACACACATTTTTTACAAAGTCAAGGTCAAACATCGAAATGAGGAGACAATGTAAAATCAATTTCTAATGATGATGGGCTGTGTTAAACTAGGCACATGAGTCTGAAGCCTAGTTTATATTTCTCTGTCTGCGTAGGTGTGGAGACATGCAGCCCCATTATCCATTGACCCCAGGGCTGTCCGACACTCACGCAAGGATGCAAGGAGAAGAGCCTAATTTTTTTACTATCAGCTGAACACAATAGAGAGTGCAAGTCTGTGACTGGTCAACCGAACATCAGCCCAAGATCCTTTCACCAAAACGTTGCTCTACAGTTGATGTAATTCGTAGTCAATGCAGCTTTTGGACACCAGATGCTTTATATTGCAAGGGTAGTTTATCTAATATGATCTTTTGGTGGTTTTGAACACCAGGAGGTGTAGAGAACAACAAAACAGACAGCTGTGAGTATTCTATGAGCTGCACTTCTAGTAAAAAGCTTTACAGCTTAATCAAAACTCAGTCGGCCATTGACCCTTGAGGGGAAACACGTTCACAAGCTGAAGTAAATAAGGTATCATCAACCAAAGACGTCACAGCAATGGTCGGCAGACCTGCCAGAAACGGTTGGCATCCCCTGTTGTGCTGGTGGAGAATTGCTTTGTAACACTGACACACCAAAGGAGAAGTATGAAAGGAAAATGTATCTGTCATTACGTGTGTGTGTGTGCAAACTTGCTGATGGAGAAGTATAAACTAGACTTAACTCCTCTCTAACTTACCACACACCGCTGACACATCTGGTGGACAAGGCTCTGGGCATTATCTCTGATCCCTGCTGCATGAAGCCGCCGATGGGGAACCACAGGCTGTTTCCCAGCGTGTACTGGTTCTCCAGCATGTCCCTGCGCTCCCGCAGACACGGGTGTGGGTTGTACCATTCGTAGGGGCTCAACCTGGTGAGAAAGTGGGAGATCTTGGAAGCAACCCTGAGGACAAACTGCAACATGGTGATGCTCTTCTGTCGTTTAAACAAGCCAATCAGTCATATACCCCTGTCAAACCGTGTGAGGGGACATGTCATGGGAAAAAATGATATATGACAGTTGGTTGTGTTTAACAATATAAATGGAAAAAGAGCTCAGATGTGAGCTGCAGACAATCAGTGCAGTGTGTGATGTAATGGACTGACCTTGCTGCCAGGAAGAGCACGCAACTGACAGCCAGGTAGGCGAGTAACATGAAGAGCCAGACAGCTGGAGAGAAAGGGTCCAGGAAGGAGAAGTAACCTGGCTTCCGACCCTGAAATAAAGCGAAAAAAAGACAAAGATAGATGAGAAATCTGGGACAGGTGGGGACAGATAGAGAGACAGAAGCTGTCCCCTTCACACCACAGGGGGGCAGTGTCCTCCGCTTCAGTCTAATACAGCGTCTGCAGTGCTTTGAAACCCTAATGCTGTGATCCATAAATGCTGTTTAACAATGCTTTCTGCCAGAGCATGTCTGGCATGGACCCAAAACCTCATTAGCAATGTAAAGCTGCCACTGTTACACAGCTCTGACTTACTGAGCAAAAATAAATTCTCACTATAAACTTCACTGAAGACTTAGATTAATACAATCAAAGGAATCAACTCTTAAGCAATAAGCAGCTTCACTCATTTCAAAAAGTGCAGGAGGTCATCCATTTCATCTATATGAAGGCTTAAAAAATATATCAAACCCTGAACAAAATCTGAAGTAAGTATCAGCCAGCAGGTGCTCAACAGCCTGAGATAACACCCTCACCAATTGAACTCGGTACAAGATGCTGATCCCCAGGGTCATGAATGGCTTAGAGAAGTCGATAACTTTCTCTCTCTCTGATGTGATGGTAAAGCCCGCCACGGCCAGGTCCGCTTTCTGGAGGATTGACAGAGATAGATAGGTGGATAGATAGCAACAGGGGTGAGCAGGTGATAGAAGCCACGGAGGACAGGAGAAAAGGACAGAAAGTGTTCAGCAGAAGAAAATATATAAAGATACCATATCAAACATATTCATACCTCTTGAAATGTTCTTGAATTTAACCACACAAGAGCAGCTGCTACCTTTTATCTGATTCGGTTTTTACGTAATAGACAAACATTTCTGATGAGGAAGAAAATGTTTCATGTTTTTTTTAAATATTAAATTTCAACATTTCAAGATAAACAGCTTTTTAATTCAGCCCCATTAACAATGAAAAACCCTAAATACAATGCAGTGCACAGAATCACCTTCTCACTAGCCGAAATAGGGGTATTGAAGGGGTACATTACAACAAAAGGTACTATAAAGACATTGACACAATCTGAGGACAAATATTTGACCCCGGGATAACTATACCTTTTTCATTTTCTGGAAGGTACATATATGTTCCCCGGTACTAAAAAGTATTATTGTACCACTGCTTGGATAGGGTACCATTTCTGGTGATTATCTTTTTCCCACAAAAAAAATAATTATATAAATTAGCAAAGCTAGACTTAATCGTTTTATTATTAACACATTTTTAATTTGATTTTTACATTTTTTATCAAACAAATCATTTTACAATGATTTTTTTTTGTGCTTGAAAAATTGTGAACTGAATTTTGAAATTATCTTAACAAGAAAGATTTTGCTATGCCAGCCTAAATATTTGGATAAAATGCATAAAGTTTTTTTTTTTTTTCTATTGGCTACATTGTGATCAGATGATGTGTCAGTCATACAAAGCAGCTGGTATTTGCATCTATATTTGTATTTGAGTAAAATTAAAAAAATGTGTAAAAATCTATTTTAAGGGTGGGGCAGACAGGATGCTATAGGTGCAAGTCGTTCTGCATAGCAGACGTTGACAGACGTTTGATATTTCTGAACAGTGACTCAGTGAGACAAAGTGAATAATTAAGTGAAGTGAACAAAGATGCACCACACAACTTTTAGATATCCATTTGTAAAATCTAAATGTCTTTGTTACATGCAGCTCGGTGCATGATTTTTTTTACTCTCTCACTCTACCTTGGGCAGTGCAGACGAGTGCAGCTGCGCCCAATTTAGCCAATCAGCAACTGGGGCAGAGTATTTAAGCTGGAGCAAGCCTACAGAGTTTGCCAGATCTGCGTTCAGATGCAGGTGTGGCTGCTTGGTGAAAACCTTGGTGGGCATGGTTCTGACCACACCGCTTGCATATTTTGCCTGATGATTAGTGTGTTTATTCCTTTGTGGAGGAAGGTGGGTCTTACTCTCCTTTTTGTAGGAGTGTAACTGTTGGTGTTGCTTCGCCTTGGTGTAGTCAGGTGTTTTTCTGTATGTTTTTTCCCCTTCGTTAAATAAGGCTGACTTTATTTATTTTTTTCTCCACTTGCTTTTGTTGGAGAGCTTTTTCTGTTTAAGGACTGGCTCTGGTTTAGAGAAAAAGAGCGATATAGGCCAATATTTTTTATATTTTCCCCCAAGAAGCTCAAGCTGCATTATTTCTGCTTTATCAATAAATTCCATTATTTTTGTCTACATCCCACATACTGTTTTTTTCATTCACCCTAGGAACATCATGTGCTGCTGAACCCCCAGGCCACCCCCATCTCCTAACACAATTTTTCTTCCTCATATTAGGTGGAAGTTTGGGGATCTAAATGTCTTAAGGAATCAGAATGGAAATATCAGTTTGTTCCTCAGTGGGGAAAATCAGGAGCAAAAGTGTGAAAGCTTTTGCAAGGCACCATACTGAGTGGATGTGAAAAGTTCACTGTGTCACCTTTGAAATATGTAGACGTGCAATTTCCCCTTGCATATGCGCGTACTATTTTTCCGTGATCAGAATTAAGCTAATTGAAAGTAAACACTAGAAGCCTGGTCTTTCCACCTGCATAAAAACCTGCAGGTCTCTGGTTGTTCTGCCTCCCCTCCATCTCTCCTATTAAAAGCTAATTGATGAACATGGGCTACTAATTACAGCCGAGTGATCGGGCTTTGAGGAGGGCAGGGAGAGTGAGGAAGCATGGAGAGCTGGGGGAGCACCACTGTGGCAGACCCCACACAGGGACCAAGGCTCAGTAATTGAAGTATACCGTATGGTAATTAAATAGAGAGGGACACTCATTAGCCTGCTTCAACCAGAGTGTCAGTCACAGGCTCAATAGGCCTGGACAGGTTGAGTGGGGGGAAAAAAGTTATATTTATAAATATGCAAAATAAAATGGCTAGTGGTTTACTGCTTTGAAACACAGAGCAAGCAATGTTTAACAGTTTTTTCCAGTGTCTTCTGGGGAATTATCAATTCAGCTTTTGTCCTAGATAAGAGTGTTACTCCCCTCTAAGGGCAGTTTGAGACATGGGGAGTTACAGCAGAACTGTGGTTTGGGGCTACAGCACAAGTGTGTGTACGAGTATATGGCTGTGTGCATGAATCACTGTGTTTGTAACACATTTCTGGTTGTTATTGCTGATTGTAGTCTGTTTTGCACAGTACTCACCCTGTTGATCAGCTCTCCAACCATGCCGGTCCAAGAGCCATTGGGCTCCGGGGCCCCATACAGCCCGTCATCCACCAGCTTGATCTTGAAGGAAAATTTTAAGATGTCTGCCAGCTCCCTTAGCATGTCAACACAGAAACCCTCGTACTGTTCGTTGCCCTCGAAATCTTGGTAACTGTCCTTGCGCATCACATATGGGTTCTCCTGTGCAGCAGAGGGAATACATGACAAATCTCAGTCTAAAACAAGTGCTCAGCGATTCAAGATGTTATTACCTAGATAAAATTAATGATTTAAACAAAACCACTTTTGATTTCATGTAGGGATTTACAAAGTGCTAATTAAGGTTTAAAAAACAAGGCTAACTCACAATTCCTGCAGTTCAAACTTTTCTTCCTTGTTCAGTACATAAAAGTGCAGTGTTTGTAGTCACTTATAACTTTTTGCTTCACGTTAACTGAAAGGATATGAGTGGTGTCAGTAGTTTTAGCTAACAAAATGAATGAGCATATATTTAGTCCCTTATACTGTAGATTGATTCTACTTTTGCTTTTTATGTCAAACTTAAATGTGTAATATCAGACAAAAATAATCTGTTAATACAAAAATCTATTTTCAAATTATCATTACGGGGAAAAGTTTGCAAAGCCCACCTGATTTTGCCAGAATTGGAATCACCCTCCCCAAAAAATGTATAATGGACTGTGCCAACTCTTGGTAGCAAAAACTGTCATGTATTTTTAATAACTGGGAATGAGTTTTTACATCTATCTGTAAGAATCTTGGCCCACTCATCTTTTGCAAAACTCTTATTTCAGCTACAGTAGAAGGTTTTCACATTTGAATGGCCAGGTTAAGGACATTCCATTTCAATTTCAGCACTGTTTTGGCCCATCAAACCTCTTTTATCTGCTTTTTCAGATTAAGATTTTTTTTTTGCTTATATGCTTTGAATCCTTGTAGTCCTACACAACTCATGTGCAATTAACATTTCTAACCTTTCTGGTGGAGAGCAGAATTCATAGTTTCATCAATTAAAGAACATTGTCCAGTTCCATACCAACACACTACCACTCCCATGTCTGTCCGTATGATGCTTTTTGTCTAGGTTTCTGTGTAACCTTAGTCAGTGTGATGCACACATTTCCTAAAGTTCCACTTTTGCCTGAATCCACAGAATATTTTATTGGGTATTGTCAAGATCTTTTATGGCAATTGTGAAGCTGACCTTTTGTGTTTTTGGAACACCTTTCATAGATCCCTTTTTGCTCTGTATGTTTTATTAATGTTTTCCTTTTTGTTTTTAAAATGGTAAAATCAAATTCAGTTATGCGGCCCATGTTTCAGTTTTGTATTTTTGATCTGAAACTACAATTTAAAATATGAAAAACAAGACCTTTTTTGATTTATGACCAGTCGAGGATATACCCCACCTTTTTTCCGATGATTGCTGAAGATGGGCACCCTTCATTGGACAGACTGTATAGATGATTGATGGATGAAGATCTTTTTCATTTTTGTACCCAATTTAAAAATCAAAAATAGCGATCAAATTTTCATCTTTTGATCTTTGTCAATTGAAATGGAAAGGATGTATGATGCATGGATATTTAATGTATCTTTAGAAGGTGTTCTGGGTTTTTTGTGACCTTCTAGAATCTAGATGACATGTTGGCGTGATTTTTTTTTTTTTTCTGTGTTTTCTCTATTTTTGGATAATGGCTCTCTGTGGCTCATTGGAGTCCCAAAGCCTTAGAAATCACCCTCTCTGGATTGATAGATGAAAATTAATCATTTTCTTATCTCTTCTTGGCATAAAGTGCCGCTTTTTGAAATCTAGAAGCCTACTATTGTGATACAGGTTCTATTTAAGTGATTTTTTTTTCCTGAAGCCCAAATTGGGCTAGGTGTTGTGGGGGCAATTTACTTTAAGTCATGAATTGTGGTTGGTTATCAATTTACCAAGAAACTGGTTTACTTGGGGCCTAAATAATCTAAACTAAATAATCTGGAAACTTCTTTTGTATTTAATAAGAGTATATATATATATATATTTTAAACACTTCAAGAGCTCAAAGAAAAAACTGAATAAACTCAAAAGTAGGCTTATACCTTCCAGAGCACTAAACATTTGCAAGCTTCTACTCTAAGAAGCTTGCAAGCTTGCAAGCTTACTCTAAGTCTATGAGGTGACATCCTTTTTAACAAAATACAAAACAGAAATTAACAAAATATGAACTTCTGTTTGCTGCATATCATCACACCTGAGCCTCAGCAGAGTCGGTACTCTCTAGAACATTTCTATTTGACTCTATTGAGTCTCTTACAGCTATAAGTCTAATAGAAAATTGCTTTAATAGACAGAATTCAACAGTGGTAGTTGCAGGTAAGAGGGGGGGAAACCCTTCACACTTACACAAAAGAAACACTTCACAATTACAAATCTACAGTCAGACCAGCATTTTAAACTGATGCAGATAAACCACGGTAGCTGCTAGTTCATAGAAAATGCTCAATTTATCTTAAAAGAGGTGTAGCAGAAAAAATAGTTTGGCAAGGAAATGTTCAGTTCCAGGAAGTCGGGCACCAGGAACTGAATCAGTAATTTGTTTATTTAAAAAAAGTGCTCTAATAAGTGATCTAAAGAAACCGCTTAATGACATAGCCAGTCTTCAGATTAAATCTAACGGCAACACACTAGTTTGTAATGTCAAAAAAGAACAAAACGAAAAACAAGAATTGCCAAGAAAGATAGTAGGTTATTCAGTGTGATTTCAAGGTCTTAACTATATGTAAATTTCAAAATGAATGCGTAGTGCAGATTTTCTGCAGATCAGCATCCTGATGGCCTCTGGATAGAAACTGTTCTTGAATCTGCTGTTAAGTGCTCACTTGCTCCTGTACCTTCTGCCTAAAGATTTTCTGTGCATTCTTGATCCACTGCGGTTTGTAGGGGTCCTGAATGGCTCCAAGTTCTTTTTTGGTAACTAAGTGATTATCCAATCACCCTCTATAGAGCTTTGCAGAACAGAACTTTACAGCTGGTGTGACAGGTTGTGAAACAGCCTGCCATGGTTTTCTTAATGATGCACAAGTAGAAGTTGGTGAGTTCAACCCAAATTACTCATTTGCTGCAGAAGCAAGTCCTGCTTAAATCCGATAAGAGCGTCTCTGGTCCTCATAATGATCTGAAAATCCTCATGTATGCTCTTCTTCTGCAGTCTCACAATGAGCATGATCTTGTGGAGATTGAGCAGTAGGATTGTGTCCAGATACCAAGATGAAATGCCTCTTATCCCCATCTTTGTTAAAGGATTCTTCAGTATCTGATATGCAAATGTTGAGGATAGTCTCATCTGAAAATGTAATAATGGAGTTAACATTATATCTGGCTGGACAATCAGGGATGTAAGAGATGGGTCCTAACACACTTTCCTGGGGGATAACTTTGCTGTGGTGCAAAGTGAACTTATGTGCAGAGCCCCAGAGTTTCATGATTAGTGTAGAGTAATGTTAGTGTTAACAGTTTTATAAGTATTCAAATAATAAACATTTACAAATGTGTTTTCTGATCCATTAGAGAGGGAGGCCAGAGTGCAGCAACTATTGCATCATCTGTGGAAATGGTTTGGGCTATATACAAAATGGAGTGGGTCAACAGTAGCAGGTTGAGAGGATGTGTGCGGGCTTTGACTATGTGTTCAAAGCACTTCGTGACAATCCAAGAGAGTGCAATACAGCAACTACTTCAGGTGGTTTGGGGACAGGGAGGACACTGGTTTTGTCAAAGGGCACTTTTAGTTCACATGTACTCCAGACCCTTGAGATTGTTTAAATTAGCAAGGTCCATTTTCACTCTCTATTGCTCCTTTGATTTCTTTTTTTAAGTGGGATTTTAAAAAAAACTACTGTCACACAACAAAAATGTAACACTATACACACCAAAAAATACATATTTTGTTTTTATTCTTTAACGATGGAAACACAAGGTTTTATAATAAGGATGAAGATGAGGGATCAGCAAATACATCACCGTTTTTAAGATGTCAATAAACATGTAAATAACCAAAGGACAGAAGGACATTAATAAATAAAAAAAAACAGCACACTGGCACTCTCATTTAAGTAACACGTCCTTCTCAGTGCTCTGTCAGTTTCTATGACAGCTACAGCTAGGGCTAAATTGCCAGAAACAGACCAAAACACAGCATGAGCTCCAGTACAGCAGGCAAGCAAAAAAACAACTCGGAACTTGCCAGTGTGGACGATTGTGAGGTAGCTGTGACCTTACCAGAATGGTGGTGACAATAAGGGTCTTGTTCGCCAGCGTCTCCGAGACATTAATATCCAAACTGGTGGAGTTCATTGCCAAAGTGTTGTTTGAGTACCAGATCCCGATCTAACACAGAATGCAAAACAAGAGAAAATCAATAACTATTGTGGAATAAATAATCCGCTCTTAAGATCTATCGAACCCGTTTTATATATATTTATACTGTGCCAGACTAAAAGCTCAAGTACACCAGTCAGCACGTCCATCATAGTGCTATATTTAACTCAAACAACATTCAGGACAGTATAGTCTGTACTTTCTCTTTACATACTGTATATCAATACTGACGTAATAGCTCCCATAGGGGCCAAAAAAGTGCAGTAATATGCATGATTATTAAACAATTGCTATTTACAAGCAAAGCAATGAACTAGCGACAAGCTGGCATAGATGGAAATGAAAACCATTCATGATTAGTTATTTTATTGCCACGTCTTTTTTTTTCTTTACTCACACCTTTCTAAATTGTATACCAGCACATTTATTTCCATTTTATGGAGACCATAAAATCACTTAGGTGCATAAGTGTGTGATTATGACCTAACCGACATGCAGAGTGGATCAGCAGCTCACAGAGGCCTTTCCTAGGGATATTACTGTACATGTTTCAGCGGGTCAGAAGACAGGTAATGGCTCCACAGACGAAATTGCAGCATTTCTATTACAGGTTTTATCCTGGTCTGGCATTTAAGCGTGTCCTTTTATTCATGGACTGCTGCCGGCTGTCTAAAGTGGATGTCACCATACAAACGTGGTCAAAGTTAAAATGTTAATTACTACAGCCAAGCTCTCTCCTGGGTTGGTGTTTAACTTTAAGTGAGAAGATGGCGTTTTGTGTAAGTTTTAGAGACACTTGGGTGATACCAGAGATCTGCTTAACACACTAAGGAGAAGGAAAGAGGAAATGTTCCCTCCAGACAAGGAGCTTTACCGCTGTCACTTAAATTTGGCTTTTTGATGCTAAATCTCTCTTCACTTCTGATACTTTCCTAAGAGGCCATCATGCAATTATAATGCATTTTGATTGAGCTCCCAGAATGTTACTTGGTTATGTGATTAACTAACTAACAAAATTAACACAAATAAAATGATAATTGATACATCACTGGGTTTTTATTGGCTTTTTTTAGTTGTTTTTTAAAATATAATCCATTAAATCTTTTGGCTATACCAACCTTTGCAGTACATTTTACATTATTATGCACTCACAGACATAGTTGATTAAAATTGTCCAATGTTTGTAGCTTTACAACCATACACTTCAATGCAAACTAATAATATTCCATGTTATACAACACTTATAAAATGCACACGTATTAAAATATGGTTTATTCAAATATTTAGTGCTTCAACATGAATATTTTAAGGTAATGATCCTCTTTATCATGTATAGTATAAAAAACAAGAGGCAGCAGTGTGAAAACTCTGGGTCAGTAGCAATCCAAAACACACAAATAAAGCTGACCTGTGCAATTTTAACTTAGTATATACACTAATCTTGGTATTGTTGAAAAAAAATAATGAAAAAGCAATTAGATGAAAAAATAAAATTGCTAACTACAATAAAATTAAAATAAGACTTTAGAAAATTGAAAATTAACTGAAACTCTAAGGAATGTTCAAAAAATTAAAATAAACTGAATTAATGAGAAAATTTGCTTTTTCGTTTCTATGTCTCATGCAGTACTATAAAGCCTAGAGGCCTATGAAGCCTAGAGGTGCTAGCTTCTTGTCAGTAAAGGTCACTGCGTTCTACTGAGTGTGTTGTCTGCAGAAAGAGATGCAATCAAGTCTGTGCTTTTTGTTGCACAAATCACTTTGATTAAACGCAACAAAACAGGAAAGTTCTATAGAATTCCATCAACCGGCCCAACTTTTCAAGCCAAACAAAATACATCTTTAGATTGCAAGCTGTCAGAAGAAGCTATTGGAACGATGATTAAACTTGCAACTGTCTGCAGCGATATCAAGTATGGCTAACAAACAAGCTAATGTCGCTAACCATTACTGCAACTGCATGACAACTGCAAAAAATAATAATGTGAATCAGAGCTGTGTAAAGGGCCGGTGTAGGTTGTGTGTGCATCTGTTCTGTTAATAAATAATCCCTCTCCAGTTTCAGAATTACACCATCATGTTAGGTACGTCAGTCAAGTCATCTGTGTTGCTGCGGTCTTTCCACACCTAGCCTCTTGTCAGTAAAGATTGGGAGAAAGCAACTAGGTCAGATTTGGAATTACTTACTACTTGAACATGTCCAAAAATAATCAAAATCATCATTGTACTCATGATTACTTGTTTTCCAGTGTTTCCAGTCAGTTTCACAGATTTTATAGAACTGCAGCACCTCCATTTATGTTTGGCTTTCTAATGTACAGATGGTGTTATTGTGTTAAGAGGATATTTGGATGTTACTCTGCCATATGTCTTTTATATTTCCTTGATATGTGTGGTTGTTCATCTGCCCCAGGTCAATACATTTTAATAAGCATAATCATTTTCTGAGATTTTCTTACACATTTCTTCTTTTTTTAGTCTTGCATCTGGTATAACTTAATCTAATTAAAAACTCAACTAAAGCTAAGTGTTTTTTTTTTACTAAAACTAAACAAACTAACAAATGGTAAAAACAAAACTACCATAGACTTGAAAGTTTTTAATCAATAAATCAATCACTAAATAAAAACTAAAACAAATTAAAATCTTAAAATTATTAAAACCGGGAAATATATACAGCTCCTCAGAGGTTTGCTGAACAATATAAGTAAACAAACAGGATCATGAAGACCAAAGAACATAGACGATACGTCAAGGATAAAGTTGTGGAGAGGTTTTAAAGTGCTGTTAAGTTTAGAAACAATTTCCCAAGCTTTAATATTTCAGAGATAATATTTCAGTCTAAACAGACTGACAAGTAGAGGATTTATTGAAGCAGCAGCCAAGAGAGCTATGATGGGAGAATCTACAACCTCAAAACTAGCCTATTAGTCAAAAAAAAAAATTCCATTTTGAAAGAGAGGCAGGTAGAAATCTGTAAAATGACCAGTTATAGTGTGCCACAAGCCGAATCATACATGTAGAAGAAGGTGCTCTGGTCAGATGATTTTATCCAGCCCACATGTGAAACAATGTGTAGAGGATTTTGTCAATAAATTGTTACATAAATATTTACTCAGTAGGGCTGAATGCAAATGCATGTTACAGTTGTACTATTTGTGTTGGTCCACCACATTAAATACCAACAGAATACATTAAAATCTTCTGTTGTTATGTGACATAAAAAACAAACTATAAACACTGTTTCCACCCACTTTACCATATCCAACAACTATAATAAGTTATTCTACCTCCACTTTCATATAGTCTGTTTAATACTGCATCAAAATAGGAAAACTAACTTGATTAAACATTGAAATTCCTGTCAAGAACAGAGTGATCTTAATCCTACTGATGCAAGTAATTAATAGCTGTGTTTATGCATGTTTTTTTTTTATAAAACTATTTTGACTCAATGAATCCTGTCTTTTTAACTGCAAATAGTCCTCTCTGTAAATTTTACATACTGAGGCATAGATCATAAGATAGGAGAATTACATTCAGAATCACTTTAATAAAATGTCTGATGTTCCAGAAAACAAACCCAGCTCATAGTTCACGTAAAGACAAAGGAGTCCAAAATCAATACAGATCAAGACCGCTGCAAGCTTCCAGCAAATTCAGCTATGTACAAGACAGAAGTTTCACAAAGACTGCTATTAATTACAGAAAGTGTGAGCAAAGAGTGTCGAATAAATAAAAAAGTTAAGTTATTATTTTTGTTCAGAATAATAAGAAACAAGATTTAAGATATTTTTGTCTATCTATAGTCCAAAACAAGTAAAAATGTAGCATTAACCATAAAATGAGTTAAAGGCAAAACAGAAGCCCGTGAGGAGAAATAAATACATCCACGTAGGCTCCCACTGGAATGGGATTGCAATAAAAAAAACTGCTAGAAAAATAAGTAACAGTGTGGAATTCAATTAATGGCTAAGCTTTCTATTGTACTTCAGTAACCCTTCTGATGTTCAATATGTCCCATTCTGCTGAATAATAGTCGTTCTGGTTAAAGCAACATCTGTTTATTTAAGCTGAGCTCTCTGCAACATCAGGGGGAATCTGTGAAAACGCTAACCTCCCTGCAAAATGTCTCTGCTGGCTCTCTGAAGCCAACCAGATGACCTGTAATTAATCCAAAGCCAAGGGCTGCTGTGACCTTGCTGCTACACCATAACAGGTGGCTCCTGACCTCTTTGTGGCCTCCTCTGTGTTTCTCCAGGATCCGCAGGGTGTAGTTGGTCCTTTGACCTTTGCTGTTGAACTCCACTCGCCCCGTCAGGCCATCGTACTCCACCTGGTAGGCAGGTGGAGAAGGATATGAGGAAGTATGATAGTGGCAGAGGAGGGAAAAAAGAAAATTAGGCAAATACGCACACAAAAAAAAGACGGAGATACTAACAAAATTGATGCTCTGCATGAAAACAAGCAGGCCTTTCACAACTGATCATCATTAGACAAACAACAGTCTCTGGAGGAATAGAGAGCCAAAAAAACTAAAACAAGACACACTGAGAGAGAGAAAGTGGCTAAATCTGGCCTCGACAAGGATGATCAGTTCTGGATCAAGTAGGAGAAAAAGACTGATCGAGAGGCTCAGAGAGGGCAGAAGAGAGAGTCAACAGCCTCTTTAATAAGACCCAGACCTGCACGTCACACCTCAGCTCGGCCCCTCCACAGTCCAGGTGCTGGCACGGTTTGAAGGAACTATGATGAATAGCAGCGGGGTGGAGATGGAGCGCACCGTGATGTTGACTAACAAAGACAGATGTCGGGCAGATGGGCCGCAGGCAATGAGAGATGGGACACAGGCTGCCTTGACAACAGGTCGTTGATGAGGGAAGCAGACGGCCAGAGCAGGGAGATGCCAAAAAACATCAACAGACAGAGGTTACACATAACATGAGATGCAGATGATACACAGGGTGACTATACTGTACATGCTTTAGTCTTTCAATACGCTTAAAGAAAAGAAGTGAACAGAAATGTGGATTGGGATTTAAGAGCTTGTGACGATACAGTACCAGGATTTCTCTCGTTTGACTTTATCACTGTAAGTGGTGAAAAGATAATCTGCTGTTATTCATGTAAGTATTCAAACTAGATCTTAGTTATAAATGGTTATATCTGTGGATTATTTTTCGTCTTCATTGTTCTCAAACAGTGACGACTCTAGGATCAGAGATTCTGGGGTACCGAGAGCCAGAGAGCTCTTGTCGGCCAGGCACGATACATTTTTGTGTTTTGTACATTATAACACACGAGAGATATAATGTTAATGGACATCCAGTCACTTAACTTGTCAGTAGCACCTTCCTTTAATATTAGTACCTCAGTAACGTTTAGATTACTTCATAATACCTTATCATCCCCAAAATGTAATCACTCAGTCCTTGATCCATTTCTGACATTTCCTGGATATTGCATCCAAATCTGTCAACAGCTTTGAGTTAGTTTGTTACCAGCTTTACTTCTATTTCATTTTATAATGTTACTCTATAGCTCACTGTCTGTGTTTTCACTTGCCCTCCATTCTTATCGTTTTATGTGTTTGCTACCTCAAAATGTTAATTTCCATACTGTGGTATCAATAGTCTGTTTGTTTGTTTGTTCATTCATTCATTCATTCAGAGATGAACAGATAAACACCACCAAAACTATAACGTCTTTGGCTGATTTAATTTGGTATAATACCAAATGATACCATTATTAGAGATTATAAGAAATATCCGAAATGTATAAAACCATTAAAACCATTTTGAAATATTAAGAATTGTGTCTATTTCATCTTCTTCTGCAGTTTGGTGAGTTCTGATGTCTAAACCAATCAAAATTCTTGAAGGAATGTAAAAAGCCTTTTTTTTCTGAATTAACTAAAAAAGAATGAATAAAAAGCTTTGTTCTTCTGGAATTTGATAATTAAAAATATATCACCACAAGCTGTGTTTTTTTCTGAATTGTTGATTGACTAATAAAAAATAATTTTATAAATACCAATGCAGTTTTTATACAAGATTTTCTGTAGAATTGATTAAAGTAACCAAAAGTACCCAGATCCAGCCCAAGGTAGCAGACATACCTCAACTCTGGGTGCCTCAGAAAGAAACAGGTATTCAAACATGTCCTGTTTCTTTAGTTAAATTCATTTTTACTTTGTTTGGGATTCAGATGCTGAGAAATACTAATCTCTAAAATATGTAAGCAGTTTTTTTATGTAAAATGTATCTGGTTCGTTCAGAATTCTTTTTAAAATTTTTGTTTAAAAAAAGAAAACCAAACTGAAAAACGAAGCTTTTCTCCTAGTCATTATTTTGCAATATGCTCCAAAAGAAGGTAACAGGAGACAGTAACTAGCTTAAGACAACATATTGACATGTATTAACTAATCATTTAGCTAACATCTACATGCAAATGCACAACTCAAGTTGCAGTTTGCTTGGTAAAAACAGCAAAGTTTCTTGCCTTCTGCTGATTTGCTGATTATGCAGGTTGGAGATTCACCGGGAGCAATCAAATACCAAGTATGTATTTGATTGTGTATTTGATTGTGTATGATGATTATTTGATTGTGTATTTGATTGTGTATGATGATTATTTGATTGTGTATTTGATTGTGAATGATGATTATTTGATTGTGTACATTACCCAATTAAAAAAAGTAAAATAAAATTTGTGTTGCACTTTTCTATTTTGTGAAAAACAAAAAAGCATACAGTAAAAAATAAAATAATTATCCAATTTTAGGAGGAGCTTTGAATCAGTTTGCTGCAGCATCCCCAAAAATTGGTTAAAAATGCTATGTTCTCAAATATGAAATATCTGAACATGTGAGTTTACAGAAATTAAATGAAATATCTGTTTTTTAATGTCTTGAAAAAAATCCATCCATCCATTTTCTTAACCGCTTAATCCTTAATGGGTCGCGGGGCTGCTGGTGCCTATCTCCAGCTGTCAAAGGCGAGAGGCGGGGTACACCCTGGACAGGTCGCCAGTCCATCACAGGGCCTCATAGAGACAGACAGGACAAACAACCATGCACACACTCACACCTAAGGACAATTTACAGTGATCAATTAACCTGACAATCATGTTTTTGGAATGTGGGAGGAAGCCGCAGTACCCGGAGGTGAAAAAGAATTCATACCAATTCATTTTTTTTTATGTTTCACTTGACAACCACAACCTTCAATGAAATTCACTGGAGAATTTCATTGGATAATTTTTTTTAAATATATTTCTATATTTTTTATATATATAATTAGTTTAAAAAGTTGTTGATGTTTTTGCATTTTGCCCCCTTTATTTGATACCCTTTATTAAAATCCTGTGCAATAACTACTTGCAGAAACCATATAATGACTGTCGGTTTTTCACATAAAATCCCAACTAAATACACTGAATTGTGCCCCAAAAGCAAGACAAATGTGAATAATTTCAACGGGTATGAAAATATTTGCTCTGTCAATTTCAGGATCTGATTGATTGATTGTGTTTTAGCTACACAGTGGAGTAATTACTTGAGCAGTTAACTGAAGATGTCACCTCAGGCTTTGGGAAATTGTAATGGGTCTTTTGTAATAATTTATTGATCGTTTAAAAATGAGCACCAGCTTAATCAATAATGAAAGTAATTGTTAGTAACAGGCTATTACTGTGTCAGGAGCCACAGTGGACATAAAGTGGTTGCATAAGATTTTTATGCATCAAAAAAAAAACATTGAATAGTGACATTAACTATTAACAAGTTGTATCCAAATAAAGTTGAAAACCGAAAACAGATGTTAGTAAGGATTTTTACCATTTTTGTTCTTTACATTTAAATGTAGCATCCATGTCAAACCCTGTCTATTGTTTTTTAAATAATCGTTGTTTACCAGATAACCACAAAAGGAAATCTAAAGAGACACAAATTGGCTTTAATATTGTCTGACCCTTCAAACCTTATCCCTGACAAACAGAAAAATACAAGAAGTAATGCCCAGACAAGCGAGAATGTAAGAAAATACCTCACAAAGGTAAGCACTTTCTCCCCTTTGTACTGAAATTATTAAATGGCAGCTACAAAAGAAAGCATTATCTAGAAAAGCAGGAACAGTTTCCGGCAGAGCAGCCTGAAGGACTGCCAGGTGGGTAAATCAAAACCCTGTTACAACGTAAAAGGCTTTTACTGGGATTTAGCTGACACTAAAGTGGTGGTGTGCTGTTCTATTGTGAAGCAACGACTGCACAAGAAAAGGCAATTTGCAAAAATGAATCATCTAAAGTCACAGGAATTTCACAACAAAATTCAACTCCACGAATTTAAAAGGTGCTTGGGACATTTTGAACACACTGAAAATAAGAGGAAACATTTTGGTCTGCAGGGGTGGGGTTAAAATAAAAACATAAAAAAAAAATTCAAGAAAAGATCACCACTTTCAAATGTTAAGCACACTGGTAGAGCCATTACGCTTTGTATTTTAGCTTAGGACTCCAGTATAAAGGGCTGAAGAAAAATGAAATGGTAGCAAATTCTGAATTCAAGAAATATTCTCAAGGTTAAGAAGTACTTTTCATGTGGCGAAGATTTTTTTAAAGGTAGGATTATGAAAAAATGGATGGATGGATGGATGGATGGACACCTTTTTTTTAAATGACTAAAATCTGAAAACTGAATAAGACAGTATGTGTAAAAATATTTAAAGTGTCAATCTGACTTCCTGACATAATAGACATAGACATGCTTAAGATTATTTTCACCATCATTTTCAACATGGAAGACTTGTGGGGCATTTACCATGCGCAGATAATTCATCAGGCTGGTCCCGTGTTGCCAGATCTGAGGCGAGGTGCAGCTCAGCGGCTTTACTCCAATTTCCTGACTGCGGTTCAATTCCCTGACCGCCCCCACAACCACATGCACGGCATCAAACATCAGCGCTGAAGAGAGCTGTTGAAAGAGAACAGGAGACAAAGGGAGGCAGAAAGGGCACGATGGATGGATGGTAACGGAGAGGATGGGAAATGAGAAAAGGCAGAAGAAGTAATGAGGAGGGTGGCGTTAGCATTAATGATTGAAAAGATAACAGGGATGAAGGAGGAGAAGAGAAAAAAAGATGTTGGGAATGAGTAAATAAGAGGGAAAGAGAGATGGATACAGTACATCAATAGCTATTAAATAGAAGCAAAGGAGCAGCTAAATCTCTTTAAATGGTCCATGAATCATCAGCAGGAACTGAGCAGCTTAATATTACGAGGCAAACAAACAAAGCTTTATAAATAGTACAAAGCATTTGTATCCACAAGTCCTTGTTGGTTTGAGACACTAACCGCAGGGCCTGGGTACGTCAAATCGCACCCCTCCCTCCACGAAAGGTTCAGACTCCTGATGAACTCCAAATAGAACGGATGTGTCGTGTTAAACATAGAGAAACCCACAATGTTGGACTGCTCGTCCACAATGTCATCCAGTTTCAGGAGGGGAAAGTCCTGAAGAAGCAAGCAGGAAAAGAAAGGGCAGAGAAAGGAGATTCAGGTGAGACAGAAGGTTGGCAACACAGTGCCTTGCAAGAAATATTCAATTCAGTTTATTTATATAGCAGCAATTCACAACACATCATCTCAAAGCAATGCACTATAAAAGTTATTTCAGTTCAATCATACAAACATTCCAATTAATCCTAGCACATTATCACAATCACTGTAATAGTTTTCCAAGAAAACTGAGTAGGTTGTATCAGTCATTGACTTGCACTATTCAAAAGATGTTCTTCTAATGGCAACTACAAATTCCAATGCATGTTGTAATTTCCACATTCTTTCCACAAATTAAGAAACCTGAAATGTGAGATCACCACTGGCCATTGCTATTACCCCTTCTTTCTACAGGATGCGTAAGGGGTGTGTAATGTCAGTGAAGCGTAATGTGTGGCTGATAAGTGCTATTAAAGTCAACGGGACTATTTCCACCTTTCATGAAGCAATGCGAATCGGACGTGTCTCAGAAGCGCTGTGTCGCTTAGCCCTAGCCTAAATTTAGAATGCAATTTTATTCTATTATGCAATACGCTTTTAAAATGCATTAAGCTCTGCAGTTTTGTTTAAAACACAAATGGAATCACATGTTTGAGCAGAGTAAAAATACGCAGAAGTTTCAAAGAAAAGGAAAAGTACAAATTTCTGATTGCTCCATTACAAAAAAAATAAAACAAAACCTCACTGCCTGTGACATCAGGGTTGAAGTCGGTCGGTCTTTGGGTCCAATTTGTTGGTTTTTATCACTGGATAGGGAGTAGTTAAGCCTTGAAGTTGAGAATCAACCAATTTATATGATACTGGTGATCATTTTTACAACGACATCAAAAGGAGAAGGCCTGGAAAGGAGTATCTGCCGTGTTGCGAGTGGATGGTGAATTTTTGCTACTTAACATAAAACTAAATTTTTCCCTCGTATTCTACTCTTTAACTGATGTAATTGCAATTCTCCTGTAATTCCGTGATCTCCCGGAACCTGCTGGGTGGAACGCCTCTGCAAGTGATACACATCTAAATCGCTCCTGGTGAGAAGGGATGCGCTACTGATTTTGCAAGTATGTTACACGCTGCTTATGCATCCATTGGAAAGCAGGGGTTATTGCCATTATAACCATTTTGAATATGATTTGATCTAAACTATGCCACTAAAGGTTTAATGGTGGAAGGTAAACCTCGCCAAATAAAAAATACCCAATGTTTTAAAACATTTAGTGTTCTGAACATAATCTAGCTTTGCTTTAAAGTTTAATACAAAATGGTAGAATCAAGGGCTGAACATAATTACATACTGTATGCATGAAATCTTGATTTTTTGTTCTTTTTTTTCCTTTTAGTTTACGATTATTCATCACGTTGTGTTAGTCTATCACATAAAATGTCAAGAAAATATTTTGAATTCTGTGATTGTAAAGTGGAAAAATTTTAAAAATATCAAAGCATACAAATAGTTTTGTAGGGCACAGTATAGCAAATCTTTGCATGGAGGAAAATCATAGTGTAGAAAGGGATGCAATAAAAAGAAATTCAAGTTGCTGGGAGTGACAGCATCTATTATCTAACAAAGAGTAGGAAAAGAATATAGTTAGCTATAGAAGAAGGGGGAAAGGTGATAGAGGAGGCTAAGAAGGGCTGATGGAAAATGCTTGAGTGGCTTTTCAAAGTGATATGCATAGAAGTGTATCTGAGGCACAAGAACATATCAAGTGCAAAGTGCAGAAAGAAGGAAAAAATAAAAAAATCAGACATAAAATGACAATAACTCAAATGCTAAAAGCAATGGAAGTATATCAAGGAGGCAGATGAAAAGCCCAGAAGCGTGAAGAAGGTGGCGGGTGGTGAAGGAAAAAAGAAAAACCAAGCACATCTCATCTGTCATCACCTTCACCTCAGACCCCTTTTTCCTTTCTTTCTTTGCCCTCCTCCCCTACACTACTGCATCTTTGAACAGCATGTTTGCTTCTTACATCTCTTCCTCTCCTTTTCCATCTTTCATCCATCTTCCTTGTTTTTTTCTCTACTGTCACCCTTCTCTCCCTCCCCTTATTGAACGCTTTCTCCGCCTTAGCACCTTTGCTCGCTCACGCTCAGATAGAAGAGGAGGAGGAGCGGGTTGGATGTAGGGAGGAACAAGTGAAAATGATGGAACACAAGACAGAGGAGAGTAGGTGGAAGAATCGGCGTGTTCTTACCATGGTGGTGAGGATGTACTTATAAAACGCTGATGTCATCCCGAGCTCTGATGCCTGTAGGACAAGGAGAAAGAACAAGACGAAAAAATAAAGAGGCAGCAGGTGAGATATGAATGTGGAAAAGAGAGAACAAGAAAAGACAAGGTAAGATTGATGATGAGAAAAAAGGAGGAAAAAGAGGACACTTAATGAGGAACACAGGGAACAAGGACAAAGTAGGAGAGACTGTGACAAAAGGAGAAGAGGAAGCATACGTTAATCACAGTTTTACATCATCAGCCTAACACTAGTACATTTTGCTGAGGGCGGACAGGCACTCCAGGAGAAAACATCCCATTCAAACTGTGACTCACTGCACTGGCTATCGGCATTAGGATGAATCAGAGCAAAGCCAGGTTAACATCTGCAGCGCATCGCAGCAAAAAGATGGTCTTTGTATATATATTTATACAAAGATTTTCTTTTGTCCAAAACTTTCAGAGTAGTGCCGCTGATTGACATGCACCGCCTCGGGGCAGAAAAGTTTAAAATGGATGTTAATCTTGTTAAAACGCTCGGGTGCCTGAAGACCTTTAAAATAGTTGTTTTAGTGTTTTACAAATTGTAAGCACTACATGCTGCATCAGTGTAAATTGAATTTTTTTTACTGCATAACGGAAATAAACAACAACCCCATTTGTGCGAGAGTACAAGAGCAACATTAAATCCAAACATGTGGGTGGTTCTGAGGAGCGTATTGATATTTTGTAGACCTGACCTTCTTGAGGATGAGATAGGAGACAGAAGCATTGGCGTCAATGATGATAGTGGCTACTTTGTCATCACGGATTTCCTTTAGGAGAGGGGTGGGGTCCAGGTTGTCATCCAGCATTCTGACAGACAGTGTCTCCCGTGAGATGAGGAAGCGGCGGACTAGTTCCTCCAATTTCAGGAGGCCTGGGAGAGACACAGAGCAGAGACGAGTTACATTTCAACGAACTTATCGGTCTGTCACATCTGAATTTGGTTGACTAAAAAATAACAACAATGGTAAAGTTGGAAGTTAGAGATAATAAATACATTACCATTTTTTAAATAATAAATAATCTAAATAGACTTCATGCCCATTTACTCAGTAACACCAAACTAAACAGCGGTTCCCAAAGTTGGTGTCAGGACCCTATTTGGGGTCACAAACATGTAGTAAATTACCCTTCATATTTTCCTGAGAGAAAAATAATGTCAATACCAGAAATGGCAATTCGTAAGCAACTGCTTTCTATAAATTGAACACAAGATTTAAAAAAAACTCAAATTTGAATTGATAAGTAACCTATGTTGTTGAATACATTGGCTTTTGATGTTGGTCATGTTGCCATTGTACAACCTTTTAAGTGACTCAGAAAAAAAAATCTGTGTCTGTCCCATTAAGAGTTGGGGTCACTGACCTCTTCAGTTTTTATTTTGAGAGTCAGAGACTGGAAAGTTTTGGAACCATTGCTCTAGAACATATTTTACTAGTGACAAAATTACTAAAAAGATTCCACCTCTTTTTAGAGGATAGCCAAGACAACCATTGTAACTCTAGAGGAGTTTCAGAGAACTACAGCTCAGGTACAGCAACAAAACAATCATTCGTGCACGCAACATATCTGGCTTTTATGGAAGAGTTGCAAGAAGAACGCCCTTTTAAAAAAAACACACAAAAAAACAGAAGAAGTCCAGTTTTCCACAAGTCAAAAAATAAAGATAGAAAATATGTGCAAAAAAGGTTTTCTGTTCCGATGAGACCAAACATAATCTTTTGGCCAATGTATCGCAGAAAATAAACAATTTACATCACCCTAAACCCACCTCCCCAACTGTGAAACACAGTAGTGGCAGCATCCCGCTGTGGGAATGCTTTTCTTTAGCAGATTTAGACTTTGTGGGGGATGGCTTGATCTAAACAGACAGTTATCCAGATATATATCCTGTTACAAGCTGCAAAACATTCAGCCAGATGAACACATTTTATTGAGCTGTCACATATTTTCCTATTAAAATACTGTCAAGTTTCCTTAATAATGTGACAGAATGCTAAAAGATATAAGAGGCATTGCATCTTTCTACAATATAAGAAAAAAGTTTTGTCTAAATCTCTAGGAAAGCAAAACATAATTATGTATGGCATGTACAGGACAAACATCTCACACTGGGACTTTTTCGTATCTTACAATATACTTTACACAAACAACATTGAATAAATGAGCAGAAAAAAAGCCATCAGCCAGGAAACAAGCAACAAAATTTTGTTTTAAATTTTGCCTGTTTTATTCCAACGTTGATGCCTCAGATGAAAAATAAAGAAGTTAATCTTTTTTCATCTAAATCTGTGACTCGAGATGACTCTCACAGCTTAAGCAACATATATTTACACCTAAACATATTGAGTGCTTTTTATGTTTTCTATCACACTTCCTTTCGATATATGGGCAAATATTACATATAGAGGACATACTCTGTGGTTTTATTGAGTCTTACGCATACAATTTAAGTTTTTCCTTTTAGAAACACATTCCTATTTTAAGAATTTGCATATAATAGGATAATAGGATTTGACATAGAGATTTTTGTTGATTACATCTTAGAAGTAAAAGGAAATATAAGAAATCAGAAGGAATTCTTTATTCTAAGAGCATTAAAACTGTATTTCTAAATCATTTGATTAGAAGGTCAGTGGTCACTCTGGCTTATTTTAGGTGTATCATATGTTTAAATGTGATATTCAGTCCATATTTGGGATTGTTGCTCTCATGCAAAGCACATTGCCTTGTTGTTGAAATGTGCTATAAAGATCAATTGACCAAGATGACATAAATGTAAGAGCATCGCTTTACTGAAATAAAACAGAATAAATTGTCAGAAAATTATTTTCTGCATGAAAATTTAAATCAATCATCCAGCATTATACAGCGGATGCCTGATATTTACTGGGTTCAGAGACTACAGCCATCTGTGAATAGCTAAAATCCATGTGTACATAAGACCCTGTCTAAAAATGTTTATAACTGTCTATTTTAATAATTCAAACACCAAATATACCTCCGTATGCATTACTACACACAGTGGAAACTGTCCTGGCACCAAAGTAAAAGCTAATATCAACAGTCTTCCTTATTTCTGCTTATGGATAAAGCTAGTCAGTGCCACGAAAAAAAATGTTAGATACTCCTGGATTAATTTTTTGCATACACCAGCCAATAGTTTGTCAAGAATTATCACACCAAGGTGTTTCAGCTTCCCAAGCTCCATTTTCTTTAGAATATTTTAGACCTGCTAGTTAGGAAAGGATGAAGAGATAAATAATTTATATAGAAACAGAAATGTACAACCTTTTGAAGCTTTTTGACTCAGGATGACCTTATTTAGTGGTTCTAATTTCATATTAAAGCTTAAGCAAACCAGCAAAATTACCATGCATTATTCATTCAGCATTACTATGCGAGTGAAATTCATCCCTTCCCAAAACCCCTAAATCCCCTGATAGATTTTGACTTTATAGTTTTATTCTTGGATTACCCAATTCAGATGATACATTTCATATTCTAAAGATCTTCTTTTAATAGTACATGTAGACAGCTTTGCAAATTTTATTATTGAAAATAAGTCTCAAAATTGTGTCTCTGTGCAGAGCTGTTTTAGATTAATCTTTAAAGCATTAAAAAGAGAAGAGTCAGTTGGGCTTAAAGTTAGGACTGCTCTGTAATGTATAGAGCATATTTACTGGATGACCTACACAAACACTTCACAATCCTCAGATTGTATATACGTCTAGAACTCTTGTGTACCAGTCATGCATTTATTATTGATGAATACATGAATGAATAGATGATTTTCTGCAAATACAAAGGGGCTCTGTTTCCCATCTTCCTCTATTCTTTCAGCGCTGTTATCACAAAAACTGATTACTATTTTAGATTCACAGCAATACCACTGTTGCATGACAGTTTAATTCTGATTGAAAATCAAGATTCTTACAGATCATGTGGCAATTTTATTTTTATTAAATGAACTGAACTTTGGACCTGGTGATTTCCACAAAGTGTCTTTTATCAGTACTCAGCAGTTATAGCATGAATGTTTCAAATATTTTATATTAAAATGTCTCCTGTTTACAAGTTTTTATATAATTTATTCACATATTTACCAACATTTTCAAAAAAATCTGGCTCTAAATTAACAAAAGCATAGGATGAATTCAGAGTTTCTATTTATGATTTCTGGTAGTTTTGATCAGTTTAAAGAATCAGGGCATATACACACATAGTGATAGACTGGTGACCTATTCAGGGTGTACCCCATCTCTCAGCCAATGACCGCTGGAGATCCGCAGCAGTTCCCACATAACTGAGGTGTACGTGTTTATTCAGTGGTGACCTCAAATCTGTTTTCAGTGGTTGTAAGAATTACACCATGTGTTAAGCATGGTAATCATGCTAAGTGTCTGTTTCCATTGCTAGTGGGAGTGGTGCATTGCAGGGTTACTTATGAATTCTTTAAGTTCACTTTAAAAGATTAAAAAACTATTTTTTTGAATAAGCAAAGCAAGTTAATTGGCCCCGAGCTCAAATCTACTGACTATGACTATGCTGAAAAGTTTGGTTTTTACTTGCAACCAACCTGTTTAAGAGGCGTCAACATGTTTTTGTGCAGCTTGCTTCAATGTTTTAATTTAATTTTGTGAGTGTGGATGATTAGGATCCAGCCTGTATGTACGCTGTATCGGCCCTGTTTACAACATCTGACAATTACCCTGCCACTCATGACTGAAAATAACCATCTGACTACAACAGCTGATAAAGTTACAACCTTTTAAGTGAATACAATGATTATGCAAAATAAAGTTGGATGGATAGAGGAGCACTCAATGACAAACTTCTTCAGACAATTTCCCTCTTCAAGCAAATTCCTCTTCAAACTAAGTAGAACCAATAGCAGTCAAGTCTCACTTGACATCATGTAAGCCATTACTAGAAAGTCTGCTTTGGTGCTTCCTGATTGTAATTTCATAGTAAAACACCCCCAGCTATGTAAATAAGTGGTGAGGGAGGCATCTGGGGGACAGGAGAGGGGAGGGGAGAGAGAAAGAGAGAGAGAGACAGAGAGAGACGGATGAGAGGAGGAGAGAAAAGGTAGTACTCCGAGCCCCGTAGGTGGAGAAAGCCTCTGTAAGCAGTGGGGTAATCACTGAACCAGGCCAAAACTTTAATTAGTTCTAGGAAGGAGGGGAAAGAAGAAAAAAAATCAATGCACTTTACAGCTTCCTCTGGCTCCTTTCTCGCTCTTCCTATTTCGCCAATTTCCATCTCACACACATAAGCTCTAACCTCTCCATCTCTCTCGTCTGAGCCCTTTGCTCCAGTTACCTCTCTCGGCCTTGATTCATCTGGCTCTTATGCTGCCACCCTCTCCTTCATGTGCTCGGTCACCATCCTTAACCCTCATCCATCTCATGAAAACTGCATAATGGAATTAGGCTCAGATAGCAGTTTCTGACTCATGCACAGTGAGAGAAGGATACACTAGAAATGACCCAAAATCTGTAATTCCCGAACATTAAGCTGAATATCCGGTTCAGGGAGGAGACATTAGCTGAATATCATTGAAATGCAGTAGCAAAAAAAAAAAAAAGAAAATGGGAATGGGCTTCCTTAAATTACCCTATTTGTGTGCATGTCTGATCCTGGTCAATGGAAAAAGTGTGTCTTTGCATTTTGCTCACCACAACTAAATCAATGCGAGTATGTCTGCTTCGTTTTTAAAAGCCTTCGCTACACTGGAGTAAACAAGATGAATTAAACAACGGGGGCCGGTGGTAAACATTGTCTGATGTTGAACCCGTCCAGCAACACAGTACAGCTGCACACATACATTAAATTCAAGAGCACCGATGTTTTATCCCTCGTGTGCAAACATACAGAACAAGCAAACCTGAACTCAACATGCACATGTACAGATAAAGTAAAGAAAGCACTGGGGGTAACAAAAAAATATATATATTTATATATATATATATATATATATATATATATAACACACATATAGCATGCTACACACACCCACACGGTTGTTCAGCGTGTGGAACAAGCCTGTTGAGTGGCAGTTAGCACCTATTCGGCAGCCATGGCAACCGGCTCCACCGCGATAGATAGCGCAGCCAAGTGGGTCAGAGTCTGTGAGTGTGATAACCTTGTAAAGATCACCTTCGAGGCAAAATGCACGACACAAACGCACTCCAACATTTCTCAACTGTTTTTATTTCATTTTTTCTATCGTTTGCTTGTTATTTTTCAGGAAGGGAAGAGGCTGATGAAAAACAGAGCTCTTATCTGGCCACTCCGTTGATGATCAAAACTGAAAGAGACGTCTGATGCTCTTTCAAAGCTCATTCAGTTCAATGAAGTCCAGAAGGTATTCTGCTTACTTTCAGGAAGCTGCGGGAGGGCTGCTAACTGCCGAGGAGATAATTGAAGCTTCTCAACGACTGAATCAATTTATCTTAATGTCACTGCTTTTTGTTTGTCAAAATCTTTCAGCCTTTCCCAGGACAACGTATTGTTTGAAAAACGCCTTTCAATTTACTTTAAGTTCTTCTTTGCTGTTGTGAGGAGTTGACAGTTGCCACACAACTAAAAACCATTTCATTTTCACTAAGAAAAAGAGAAAAAAGGCAATTACTCAGCAGAAGGATCTGATTTTTGTCACATCCAAGAATGGGTGGTTTATTCCATCGCGTAGTCACAAAGCTGTTTGTATACTAAAGCCCCCATGGAACTAAGCCCTTTTATTTCCGTGACTCTCAGTGGGGGGACTGCAACATAAATCAATAATGTACTCTTTCAAAATGAAAATAAGAACAGCCAGTGACCAAGCTCCAAATCCCCAGTGATGATAAAGCTCTGTGAGTGCCTGGCCAGTCAAATCAAATGTCCGCTAAGTTCCTCCATGACTGGGAAGCTTCAAGCATGAATATTTATCAAACTGGTTTGGCCTTAAAACCCTTCGAGGTTCAGCATGAGTAATAAACAGAAAGGCTGCGTCATGAGCTGCCTTCTGAACCCAGACAACAGACACAGCTTCATGACCATCTGTCAAAATGAGCAGAGGTGTACAGTGGTCAATTTGATTTGTTTACAATCACTGTGATTAGGAACCTTTTTAAGGGGTTTTAGTTTTCTAAATTTTCCTAAAAGTGTTGTTAAAGAATTGCATTTATTTCCATTTTAACCTCACATCTATTATTAAGTAAAAACAAATCATACACAGAAGGTCAGATAGGATTACAAAAATTGTCTCTTTTATTTTGGCTAAATGCTGATAAATGAGAGAGAGACACTTTTTTTTACTTAGACAAAGATTATTTGGCATTTAAACAATTTGGGAGAACTCGGATAATGAACTCTTGGCTTTGAGGCCTGAGATATGTTTACTACATTTGTCTTCTCAAACTTCCTGTTGGTTGTGGCATTGCTGCTCTCACTGAGCCAGTTTCTGCTTGAGGTTTCTTCCTGTTAAAGTTAAGTTTTTCCTGTCCACTGTCGCTACATGCTTGCTCAATATGAGGGATTTCTGTGATATCGAAGACACAATTCTGGCGACCGTCTACTGTTGCCATATCTTTATCCATGAGGAGTGAAAGCTGCAAATCAGTGACTTGATGCACCTGCTGGGTTTCCTTAGATTGAGAACCTTTACACTGATTAGAGAATTGAACTTTAGGTGTAATTGGAATTCATGTATGACATGTTTTGTAATTTGCACATTATAAATAAACTGAATTGAAATGAATTTTAGTTAATTAGAGCCACAGCTGTGAATGTATTTTATGGTTACACAACAAACACACTGTTTCCACCATATACAGAGGTTTCAGTGCAACTGTCCCATGTTAAATTCCAGACATGTCCTGGGTCATTTACTGCATGTAGTCCCTTTCTATCTCTTCCCTTCTTTCTGTCAAGCCAATAATGAATAAAGGGGACTACCGCCAAAAATAAAACCTTTAAAAAAGAGAATAGACTTTTTCATCTCCACAAGTCAAGTGTTACACCTGGGTGTAAGTGTCATTATCTGCAGTGATACTACTGACATGAGCTGAAAGGCCATCACTGCAAAAGCAGCATAACAAGATGGATTTCACGTTGCTAATGCACACAGCAATAAGGCTCTTATTTTTGGAGACATATGTTATGGTCCGATGAAGCTATTGTTGACCTTTGATGCAATTACAAAAAAATTGGGATGCTTGCAGCAATGGCTGCATCATATGGTGTGGGTATTTTGCTGCAGGAGGGATCAGAGCACTTCACAAGATGGAACCATGAGGAAAGAACAGGAAGTGCAATTATTAAAGCGTAATTTTAGGATAGCAGCCAGAGTGTTAAAGCTTAGCCACAAATGGGTCTTCCAAATTGTCAATTACCTTAAATGACCTCCGAATCAACAACAAAGTGGCTCAAGGTCAATTTTCTGGCCATCATAAAGTCCTGATCTGAGTCCCAGGCTCAGGTCAAGCCATGAAGGAGTGTGGGGGCAAGATGATCCACAAACCTAACTCCAGTCACACCAGTTCTGGTTAACAGGAATTTAACCCTAACTAACCCTAAATATTGTGATGATCTTGTGGCAGGATTATCAAAACATTTCGCTGAGGTAATATGAGTTTAAAAAGCAGTTTAATCAAAACTACTCAAGAAATGGATTTAAACTGCAAGTAATAAGTTACATTTAGCAAACAGAATTCTAACTAAAATTTACCTAAAACATGAACCTAAACAGGAAAAGTTTAGTATTTGTTACTATCAGACAGGGAAAACAGTTATGTCCTTTTAAACATTTGGTTTCAAATATTAGATATAAAATATAGATATGTCACACAAATTTGCATCAATGTAGCACACATTTCTTTGATGCTTCCAAACTTATCTTCATACGTTCCTATCTTCTCATTTTGTCTCTGTGTAAAAATCCTTGAATTATAACCAAAGGAAGGAACTGTGGTTAACCTAAAGAGAGAGCTACAGGTTGTATAAGTTGAGCACTTCATGTTCTTTGCATTTCGCTGAGATGTGACCTCCCACCCCACCTCTCCTTGGCACATTTTAGATATGTCACCTTGTAACTCCTCTTTTACTCGACTATATTATATATTACTATAACACTCAATCCAGCTCTGGAAATGAGTGTCCAGCTGCAGACAATCATATCTGAGCAAACTGGGAATCTGCCAACTCTCCTACTGGAGTTACTCCGCTCACACTGCGTTAAACAAGATAAACATGCTTGCCAGGACTCAACCAATGCACTTACACCCACATAAATACGAACACAGCTGTGCAGTCACAATCACGTAATACAATCTATTGGTGCAAGAACCATTGTTGAACTCACATTCAGCCTTTGCGCAGACCAAACTTGCTGAGGGATAGCTGAACGAGCGTAAGATAGAACCTATAGCCAGGCTCAGGTCCTCATTGCTGGGGTACAGAGTGACTGAGGCAAAGCGCAGGTACGACAGGCGGGGAGTTTCCTCTGGACCAATTTTTACATGAGGGATCTGGAGGAAGGATGATATGGACAGGGAATGATATCGCATAAGAAAGGCCAGGGGAAAAAAGTGATTTATGATTTACCCCGCCAAAACATGCAGGGTAAGGAAAAATATATAGAAAGAGAAAAAAGGTGTGAAGAAAAAACACAATTTGAGGAAACAGATGATAACTGTTGGAAGGTATGTAATAAAAAATAGAAAAACTGAACATGAATACCCGAGTAAAAAACTAAAAATAAAAAAAGTGTTCAACAACATAGGTTGGTAGATATTTGCACGTGTCGCACCTCTTTCTCCCCACATATATGACTGACAGTAGAGCCGGAGGCGGGGCTGGAGGCTGGACCGATCACAGAGACAACGCCTTTGGGTAGAATCTGGCACACTGAACAGGGGAAAAAGAGAGAATAAATTTGAATTTGATAAAATATCTTGGCTCTGTTTTTTTTTTAGGACAGGACTGCTGCACTGAGTTGTCGTCCAGCAGCAGCTGTAGTCTGTTGAAAAGTCTGAACAAGTAAGTTTCAGTTTAATGATGTATTCTAAGAAAGCACCCAAATCTGTTTCAGTCTAATTATTCAAGAGAATTATTCCTAAGACACAAAAAAGATAACCAATCATTCATAGGATATTAATGTTTGGACAGTAATTTTCATCACTTTAGTCATTTTTCCATCTTACTCTTGTTACTGATTTACATTGTAGTAAGAGCATTACAGTAGGATGACTGACACTGAAATTGCAAATCAATATTCATTATAGACTTACTTAACAAAAGTCTAGTTGAAGATAAATCCACAAACTCCTTTTAACAATGAAATCCTGTTAGGACACTTTTAAAAAGGGAGCACAAATGCTGTATTACAGTTAAAGTGAAGTAGACATATGAACTACAAAGGATTAAAACCTGAGTTGGCTCAAATAACATGAGAATATTCTTTCAATCTGTTCATTTACTTCACAAAGGTCATCCTTAGATGTGCAGGGTAACGCTGAGTAGTTTTGTGAATAAATCACTGCACAACACAGATTAGATAGATAGATAGATAGATAGATAGATAGATAGATAGATAGATAGATAGATAGATAGATAGATAGATAGATAGATAGATAGATAGATAGATAGATAGACTTATAATTATTGTATGTTTTATGTGTAACTGTACAATAACCTTGCTAGAAAAGCTCATTACCTGTATATGTATCTAAAGAGGCTATTTATTTAACATGCAAAATATGATTTATGTATACTTAGCATCAAAATCCATGGATCATTTCAAATGATGATGATCTGAATTAAGCTTAATGACTATATAAATATAGGACAAGATGAGGCGTTAAGGCACCAGGACATGCTGAAAGACAATGAAACCAACAAAGTGCTGGTAGCACCCATTCGCTTACAGCTCTTCGACTTAGAGGGGAGGAAAACCTGAGCTGCAAAGACTGGGATTTGCTGATGATGAGTTTAATGTTGCTTTGATTGATTTTCTTGTTTTTTCAGTTTGTATCCCTCAACAGCATATTAAATTATTAAACATCATCCAAAGCGAACTGACATTGAGATCCTAGAACAGAAAATCAGAGCCCAGATTTTCTCTGTGCAATTTAACACACTTTAGGTTTTATTTTTGTGACTGAGAAAGGTGTTTTTGACTTAATCAAAATCATGGTTTGGTAAAAAAATTTAAAAGCTACATGACTTTTGTCTATTTATACACATAAAATACACTGACTTGTAAAAAATATTGACAATCCTTGAAAGTTTATCTTATTTTATCATCAAACTTTAATTTTATCAGACTTTTAATGCATAGACCAATATAAAAGACTGCATAGTGAATATAGTGAGAACACAAAATGAATGCTGATATCTATACTTATTTTGATATGGTTTTGCATGGATGGTTTCTCAGATATATGCATTATTTATCCCCAAAAAGGGTAAATTCGATAATTCTCGATAATTCTGGATGCGAGCCACCATTTCCTCTGCAGAAGTGGTCCTGGCCCTTTGTACTGAAGAGATACATCTAAATCAATTTCTTATGGTGATTTGTGCTGGCACAGAAACCATAACTAATTGTTTCTTGGACAAAATTTTTTATTTTACCTTCACTTTTACTTTAACCACCAATTAAAGAATAATATTATGCACTTTAAGTGGCTATTTGGCTCATTTATTAAAATAAACTAATAAATATTGCCCTGTGGTTTTGTTTGTTTGTTTGTTCATTCTTTTGTTCTGATCCCCCATTTAAAAAAAACTAAAACTGTTAAATTTGGTCAAGTAACGTCACATTTTTTGGATTCACCTATTTGTGCTAGTCTGTATTCTTTCACATGAAACTCATCGAATCAAACTCCAGATCTACCATGACTGATAGACACCTGCTAAGGGATGCCAACCACCAGCTCCTTCTGCCCCGACTATGAGAAACTTCTTAGGGTCAGAAGTCCTACCAAGGAAGGAATTGTGTTAGGTTCACTTAAAATGTTCTTATATATCTGATGTATGTTTGCATTTTAAATATGTCAATAGAGTTGATAAATAATTTTTATATTGTTTTATCCTATAAAGTGGCTCTTGGTTCCAGATTGGTCTGGCATCCCTGCTAGACTGTTGATTATTAGAGGAAGGTTTGAAAATCTTAACAAATGATTATAGTTTAGTTTTATTATTAAAATAACAAGGAGGATTTTAATATTTTATTTGCCCTCCATTAGTATTTTTCTATACCTTATTAATGTTCTTTGTTTTCACATAAAGATTAGATGAAGCTACAGAAAAAACTGGCAAAGTTGAGGCAGGAAGAGCCAACTCTGCAGATCTGCAAGTAAGTTTTTCAAAGAACGAGGAGATTACTTAAAATTGTTGATGATAATAGGTAGGTTTGAAAACAAGCATGATGGAAATTCAGGCCTAAAAGAGCTTTTTTTCTGTTTTGAAAAACAATTATGGTACAATTATGCTAATTATGTTACATATTTTAAAGTAGCTTTTTCAACACTTGGTATGTTGCTTTTGAAAACAAATTGTTTGAGAGGAGTTTTAAAATGGTCCTGTCTACACTCAGTATGTTAACATGCACATATAAATCAAGCTTTTTGGAGTAATCAGACTAAGGACTTTCCCCCTCTTGAGAGCAGAGTCCCAGTTAACACGGCATTCAGAAAATCTAATTATTGAATGAAGTATGTTCGACTCTGCGACGATAGAAATGCGAAATGCACCCACGGAGTGGCCCACAGGCAGTAAACAGAGGCTGGATGGAGTGAAGCAGACTGATTAAAAAACAGGATATTATCAGTGTAAAAAGTGCGCTGATCAGCCGCTTGCATTTGTCATATTCTTCTTCTTGTACTACTACTGTTTTTTGTTGTTTTTTTTGTTTTGTTTTTAACGTGTCCTGTCTAGCAGTATGCTACTCAGAATTGGTGTCTGAGTACCAAGTACAAGCCCAACAGTTTTACTTTCCCAAGCAGAGTATTACAGCTTCGCTGTAGTACGCCACTTGATGTATATGTATGAAAAATCTTTATTAGTGATTACTGTAGGTTCAATTTCCTGACGTCATGGACACTAAACCGAGACAAGAAGGGAGAAAGGAAGAAGGTGAAGAAAAGAAACTGGACCAGCAGAGGCGCGAACCGACGACACAAGACAGGGAGGCAAACAAAGAACACAAGAAAACATCCCAGTCCTCCACCTCTGCCGGACGGCAGAGAAACAGTAATACAAAACAAAAAAAACAAACTGTACAGAACCAAACCAATAGTTCGGATCTAGTAGAATAAACTAAGAATTACACATTCACTACACACAAGCATGGATTAATGAACATAATACAAATGTTTCTGGTAAGCTCCTGTGAACAACTAACTAATGATGATAACTTCAGCTTAAGATATGTCCGTCCACACCAATGTCCCCACACCTATGTGTGTGCGAGCATGCAGGTCTGAATAAGGTTTCCCCATGCAAGTGATTGATAGCTGGTGTAAGGAACCGTCAATCCGTCCTACAGGAATCGACACAGACATGGAGGAGGCAAGAGATGTATGCATCCAGGGTCCCACAGAGTACAGAGGCCACAGGCGGATCAGCGCAGGGTCGATCACTTACCAAGAGAGGAACAGATGGAAGCCCCAGGGGAACACCCATCAGCCGCAATGCTGGGGCCCGAGAGATCGCAGTGACGAGCCCACGGGCTCCGCCGGAAACCGGCTACGCTAGGGCGGTATGACCCTCATTCATACCCCCCATACGTACACTATACTCCATACTCCCAGGCCCAGGGACAGACGCCCCAGTAGAGAACCCTGCCCCTGCACCCGGGAGACAAACCCCTTTGCCCACCAGGATGGGGAAAAGCAGACCGCCAAGGCCCCCACACCGGCAAGAGCAGCCCACCAGCCCAGGACCCCGACCAGACGGCCTGATGTTCTACCCGGGCTCCGACCCCTGATGGTCCAAGGAACAGGGGTGTGGAAAGACCCCCCAGCCTCTCTCCCCCCGCTCAATGTGGTGTTGTTGCGTGTTGTTCGAATGTGCACTTAAAACAGAGGGGTGGGACATGGGAATACTGCCGGGTACCCCCATCTCCCCCCCGGGCCCTCATTGTCTAGATGCATTTAAACAGTGGGTGCCGGCACCACAGGCGAGGCCCCCCACAATGGGCCCCCTATAAGGGGCCCCCCATGAGGGGCCCCGCCCCCAGCGCCAATGCGCCCCACCGCCAGGTCCCTACATGTGCGTTCCATGTAAATGTTGCAAGTGTAAGTGTCTAAGTTGCTCAATAAAATCGGGACCCAGGCCGCCACCGGGTAGCGAAGACGGAAGCTCCATCCCGCACCCCAGTGACGTGCCCACGTCCCAAGGCCTTGTGAATGGTAGAATGAAGGAGCAGGTGGACAGAGGCATGGGGATGGGGAGAAAATAACTGGGGTGACCATTGCCAACCCCAGGGAGCCAGCTCCACTGCTGACTCCAATAGGCACCCCCGTTCCAGGGGTGGGAGGCCCCAGCACGTCAAGTCGTGGCCCACGGCAGCGGCACCCCCGAGCCCTATGGGGGCTCCGGCAATCCACCAGCCCTCACCCCAGGGGCACACCTAAATCCTTCCCAACATTCACACTGCTAACAAAACACATGTCACTAGACACCCAGGTTGAGTTTAGCCCCCCCTCCCCCTCCACGCCCTCCCCCCTCCCGTCCCAAGCGCACCCTATTAAAAAGAATGCCTGTGCTAGATGGTAAAAAGCCTCCCCGCCAGAGAGACGCCCCAGGCACCGCCAGCGTCCAAGGGCCCCCGCGCCGAGGCCGGAACCCGGCGCACGACCGACCCGGGTACCCCGGACACGTCGCGCCAGGCCCGTGAGCAGACCGAAGCCCCAGGCGGCCAACCCCCAGGCCGACATCCTCCAGCCTTGCTACTACCGCCCGATGGCCGGGAGGCAACAGAACCCAGCACCTCCACCCACCAGCCCACACCCCACCAACCAGTCAGTCACCGGGGAGGCCGACCAACACCGGCCAGAGGCCCCCACCTCAGCACCCCCCCGAGCGCTAAGACCAGGACCCAGGAGCCAGGTCCAGTGCCAATATAGCCGATCGGGCCCGGAGACGCCGGCCACACTACTACTGTGTTGTTGTTTATTCATACTCCTCACTTCCGGAGGGGGTGCGGGCGGGGGCGGGTGGTTGGTTGCAAAGAAGTATGATTCCTAATCTCATTATCTCTGTAGAATAGTACGATTTGTGAAACTCCGGTTCGAGTCAAGTCAGACTAACTTGCATTTCTAAAGTCTTATTTCATTCGTACTAAGGTACTGATCCGACTTTCTCTTGCTGCATGTAAACGGCCAGCGATTTTAACCTTTTGTTTAGCAAGGCACATATTTGCACTTAAAAAACCAAACACTCATGGCACACACATTATTGAATCCATTCAAAATTTGTTTTCCTTTACTTACTTACTTACAATATATAATTTTAGAACAATAAAATATAATTTGGGGAATGTTTTTCAGGGTTAATCCATTAATGGTTCTGCAAACCAATAACAGATCTGTCTATTTCCAATATGTCACCCCCAAATAATGCTGAACAATTCCTATTCCCTTGTCAGAAACACAGAAAGTAAAATTGTGCAACATCTAGTCTAGACTGGAGTCACTCTTGGAGAAATCTGGAAGCGAGAGATCTCAGCAGGAGAAGAGAGAGAGGGCAGCCCCCAGAAGCCAGAGGGCACATATCAAATAAGTAAGTGTAGTAAGAAAAAAGAGTTTTGCAAAAGTGAGAAAAGATTTTGGAAATTTGAGAAGAAAAAGAAATGTATGTGCCATGTTAGATAATTCTAGCGCCCATGATCACAGTTTTCCTCTTCATAATATCATTTTAGCCTTTCCCAATCTCATATAATAGTATATATTATAGAAAGTAATCTATGCCATAATTAATAGCCTAAAAAGAACAGTGTATGTTATACATAATATTTCAACTTGTGAAATTATGATGTTTTGGAGGAATTCAGGAACCTAAAATATTTAAAACACAAAACAATACATGTCTAATCAGGCCATGTTTTAATGTGTCCATGTTTACGGATGAGATTTTCAATGTTCACACCACATAATTATCCACTGGCATAGTGCAGAAGGGCTCGGTCACTTAACTGTCTGATTCAGCTATTGAAGAAGCAGGATGGGTTTTTTTTATCCAGTTGTTATTTCAGCTCATCCCAATTAGTCCTGCGTATCAGCAACTGTGAGTGTCAATGTGTACATGTGAGTATCTACTAAGTGCCTGTGAGTGCACAGGCTCCCTTTGTGCTCTTTTGTGGATGTGCATGTGTATCTGCAGGAAGGCGATTGTGTGTGTGTGTGTGTGTGTGTATGTGTGTGTATGTGGTGTGTGTTAGTGTGTGTACATGCATAAATGCCTGTGTGGATGTGTATTGCGGTCATCTGTAGCTGTAAGATGATGAGCTCCCCGATCCAGAGACTAGAAGATGCTGTGAGCAAATCAGCCTCTCAGAGTTTCTTCCTGTTCGTTGGTCAAGGACACACAGAGACGCACATGCCTATATCTTAAGCAGGGCACATATGAGCTAAACCTTTCTAAACACTGCAACTGCAGCTTGAAGCGGGGTCATCGACCTATCAGAAAAGAAGCGGAGAGGCTGTGCTTATCTGCTACTGGTTCAGTTCTGCAGTATTTCCACAACCTCTGCTGACTCTGACTTTGCTCAGTGAGTTTTTGTGAAGTGGTGTATATTCCTGTTTTATGTTTCTGCTCATCTGTTTCAGTGTTGGATGATGTGTTTATTATCATGGCCTGCATGATACACTGTTCCTGCTGTTACTGGAGGGTGCAGGTCTCCTGTTTTTAATGAGGCAGTCTTAGTGGCCCATTACTGGTCTCCAGTGACATGTAAACTAATAAGCAAAATCCCCTTCTGGCTTCAAATCCCACAAAAGTGGTTGTGTTTTATCCCTCTGGTCATTATTTGAGGTTTTTGCACATGAAATGGATTCAAAAAAAAGAAATTGTTATTTTTAAGTGTTTAATGTTTTGGAAAGAAATTGTACTATTTAACAATACATTTCTTTTATGCGTAAGTCACTGTTGTTAAAAATGAAAATTACTAGATACCATACTGGTATGTGTACCAGTCATCTCCTTTTTGCTAATGAGCCTACATTCTAATGGACTCCAATGTTTTCCTCTGGATTTCATCATTCTGTTATAAATCTGAGGAGTGAGGCTGATCTAGGAGTCTTCTTTGAAGGGAAATGTATCCGCTCACTGGTGTCGGTGGTGTCATACTGGGAGTCTTTTTGCAGCTCATATATGTCCACCTCCACTCGCGCTCGCACTGGACCCTCTATCACGCTGTTGATGTTCTCCCTGGCCAGGGCCAGCGCCAGCCGCTCCCCACGCCCACACACAGACTGGTCATCCAGAATGGCAGCTACAGGATGAGAGAGAGAGAGAGAGAGAGAGAGAGAGAGAGAGAGAGAGAGAGAGAGAGAGAGAGAGAGAGAGAGAAGAAATATGGAGTATAATGATAAAGGGAACGTCACAGCAGAGAAACACAAACTATAACAAGGAATAGAATATTATATATGATAACAAAGTTGTTGCTTAATAAATCTCCACACTACCAGCTGTTAAAGAAATAAAGGGATTTGTACGCGCTCCTTTGAAGGCACAAAAAGAAATCCAAAGATGTGAGAAATACGCTGATTAACTTCATTCCATAGATTTATGTGTGAGGAGACTACAGCCACTTTAGTCACTGCCTTACAAAAGCACTTATGCCTATTGAATTTTTCCTAAATTTTCCCAGTTCTATGACAAATTTTACCCTATTTTGACAATACAGACTGAAACAAGACAGAGCATAATTATTTGTACATGTGTCCACTTATATTAAGACCCCTTACTCTGATACACCTAAATCCATTGCAGCCAACTACTTTGAGAATCACATAATTTCTAAACAGAATTAAACTGTGAGTGACTTAAGAAAGCTGTTAGAATTCCTATTTTTCCACAGGGCATGTAGCAAAGATGCACCAAACATATGGATGAGGATATTAAGATAAGATCATACCATAAAATATTTAGATTAGACAAAGTATTTTTAACTGAACTGATGGAGCTAACTATGGACCAGTCCTAGAAGAACACCTGTTATTTGTGAAAAATCTTTGAAAGTGTGGTGAAGGTTCAATTTCCTGCAGGATAACCACCCTGAACATACAGCTACAGTGAAGTTTTGTGTTTTGTCAAAGCATATTCATTATTTTAGAGTGGTCTAGTCAAAGTCTAGTCCCAAATTTAAATGTGCATATGTGACAAGACTTCAACATTAAAGTTTAAATATTTTTTTCATCTAATCTGAATGAGTTTAAGCTACTTACATACACTTCATGCTTTTTAATTTTTGATTTATGAAAGATTACTGTATGTTCTTATGATTCGAGATTAAAAACAATTACTATGTGTTTAAGAAATATATTATTAGTACTCAGAACCTTTTCTTTGCACTTTATGGCAAAATCCTACACTGTTTAATAAATTTAGCTGTTTTATAATTTTAATTTAAAGTTGAGCTAACTTGCACATAGCATCACAACAGATGCATTTTTAGCTTCCTTTACATGCTGGTTACTGGAGCAGCTGTCCTACATGAGGTGTGTAACAGTTATGGCTTCATCGATCTCCATTAAATCCTTCAGACACTGGTCATTTTCTCATTATACATCAGCATCATTCAGCCATGGCCCGGGGATCGGTAAAAAAATGTGAGCAATATTTGCCATTCACACAGGATTAAACAGTAAAGCCAGCTTCACACAAACAGCATGGTGTGTGGGTTGTCTGTGCATAATGTCATGATTTTCATTTTGGCTCCTATGTTCAGAGATTACAGTATACACACAGCAACAGCATGTTGGTGTACAATATTCCTTAGCCTTGTTAATTCCTTGCCAGATTCTTGTCATTTTCTTTTATTCCTTCTCTGTTTTGCTTACCCCATGGTTTGATCATTGTTCCAAGAGAATCCCTTGGTTCTCTCATAATGCCAACTTCTTGCTCATTAGTTTCACATACTTCAGGCATGGAACGTGACAAGCTAATTGCTTTGAATTTTATTTTACCTGTATAATGAAACAAGTTTTTTATTATTATTTCTAGTTTGATTTGGCTGAAGGCAAGTCCTCCCTGTCAAAGCAGTTTTAGATGAGAATCCCCAACACATTTCAAAACACTTAATGTCATTTTAGAGTATAAGTTTTATAATAATAACATATATTTCCAAAGACAATTTAATTAACCTGATAAATATGCTGCAATTTTCCGACAAAATGAATTCTTCTGAATAATCAGACAAAAAGCATTTCCAACATTGTGAAACAGCTTCTCTTGCTTGATTGGCTCAGACACGGTGGAAAACGTTTAGGTGCTAACTGTTATAGGAGAATTACAGAGGCAGAAAATTAACACAGAACTTGTATTTATCTATTTAATCTTTTAGATTGCTCCAAGCAGCTGTTCATGATCCAAATTGGCCCACTTCCGCAGTGCATGACTGTCCATTAATATCAGTGCTGCAGTTTAAATTAGTGCACTGTTCAAACGAAAGTTATGCGTCTGACCTTGTCAGATTTCTGCTGCAAAATCTTTCACCAGAATACTCATTTAAACATGAAAAAAGCATATTCAGACGCTGTCAGATAACTGAATGTGTCTTATTAGTGTTAAGCACTGATACTAATTGTACCAGAATAAAATTTGTTTTTCAGAGATATAAAAAAAATCATAGATTTTATTGCTGTTTATGAAACTTTAAACTCTTTTAACAATCACATCTTTAAAGGACATTGAAATAATGATTTTGTCAAAAAAAAAAAATTCTGTGCCCTTTGAATGAAAGAATGCTGTTGCACATTTTCCAACTTACAAGCAAAACAAATTCAGATGTTCGGCCAAAGTTTATTTCATATATTTACCAAATTCCAAATGTCAAAGCAGTAATACTTTTTGCTTTTTTCATTAAGTAAAGACTGTTAAAGTTCTGTTTAATTCTTTATATATCATGAGACTGTGGAACTTCCACCAGTGGCTATCAAGCTGTTTATTTATGACCCTCGCCATGCCAAAGTTAAACTGTTTAATGAAAGAATGAAATAAATATGAAGTTTGTAAGGAAACTTTTTAACTTGTGTAGGGTTAACTCACCCATGCGGACAGAGGAGAGAAGAGGGGCCTGACTGAGGGACAGTGGTGGCATCGTTACTAGCAGGAGGGAGAGGAAGCGTATTGACAGCAGCAGTGCTGGCAGAGCCGGCATCTTCTACTGCTCCTCATGGAGAACGGTCTGCTGGCTGCCTGTACCAACACCTGTGGGATTGGAGAGAGTATTAGTCAGCACAAAGTCTCTGTCTACCTTTAAATTGTCATCATACAGCTTATCTCTTCTTTGCACTGCTGTATTCCGAGGTAGTGGGAGCACCTGCACCTTCACAATCCGTACAATACACTTTCAAAGTCAGTTATGAAGATATTTCTTGTCATATCTCACCGGCAGCCTGGTTCCCATGCATACGGCTTCTCTAATAATAAAATACATAACACAACTGTATTCATGTCTCCTGTGGAAAGTCTGCTGTTAAGACGTGACAGGATTCAGCCTACCAGAGATCTCCAGAGGCTTTTCAAACAAAACATCACAACACGCACAGACTCACACTCACACATAGGTTTTGCTGATTCACACACATATGTGCACACGCAACACAAACAATCATAAAAACACATTGAAATACACTACAAACAAGTAATAGAAACAAAATGATAAGTGCAAGTGCAAGAGCTTTGAGGAAAGACAGCTATAGTACACAACACCCAATGGTATCTACTAACATGGTTGTTATAACCTAACCTCGAGCCTTCAACTTCAAAAACACACAAATGCACAAAAAAGGGAGTACAAAGGGAGCTCAGAGGATCTCCAGTGGTGTTAAGCAACAGTCTCCAAGAATGACAAATCCATGCTCTGACCGACAACATGACAAGGTTGTGTTGAAGAGTTAGAGAGGAAGAGACAGACGAACACAAAGGAAATTAAGGGATGGGGTGTTTGTGAGCTTTTGACGGTTCTGACAGGCACTTGAAGCGCTGAGCTTAGGACCTCTACTTGACCCATGATGTTGTAAACAGCAGTCAGCTGCTGACCCTAATCAGAGGATAATGTAGCCCCATGCAAATTTTGTTGAACTAAAATCCCTCCACCTGACGTCCTTACGCTCGATGGCTACATTCACTTTGAAATCTTTATTTTATCTCTTTCCCTCTAGTCATCAATATTCAACCTTTGTTTGTCTACCCAAAAGCCATCTAGGGGGACACAGCAAACACATGAAAGAAGGAGAAGGTGCTCCAGTAACTTTTTAACCTAGATTTTTTTTTTAAAGCTATGCGCTACACTCCACATTATCCTGAATACAACATTGTGATAAAAGTCCTAGAGAAAGTTCGGGCCTAAATCCATCACAGGCTGGTTCTGCTCTAGGTACGACTGTGAAACAACTGGAGATAATGATGCAAAGAAGGATTCTTCATAAAATTTAAAAAAATTATGGACAGCCCTGAGCATTCTCTTCATGAGACTATCCTACAGCAACAGAGTATCTTCAGTCAGAGGCTTCTTAAGTTTTGCTGCAACACAGACTGCTAGATGACATCCTTTCTCCCCCATAGCCATAATGGTCTACAACAACTCCTTGAAAAATGAATTGGTTATGAGCTACAACAACAGCACTTTATTTCCCTCTGGGATCAATAAAGTATTTTGAGATTAATTGAACTGAATGGAACAACTGTAAGACTTGAATGCGGATGTTTGAAGACACTTTCCATTCATTTTGTTTCAGTGTACAGAATTTTTCAAAGAAGGCAAAATCGTAACTCTTTAGACATAAATCTTGTGAATGGATTTCAAAGGTCTGATTATAGTAAAACAATTACTACTTTCATTTTGCGATCGAAAAAAATTTGAAAAAAATGTAATCCCTTTCTTATCTTTACAACCTTTGTGCCGATGACACTAAACCTTAACTTTCTGGTCTAAACACAAAATCCTGTGTGTGATAATAAAGAAGGTCATAAGAAATTTTAGGGTGATGGATGGAGCAGTACAGTACAGACTTGAGACCGGGACAGAGATTTACTTTCCAGCAGCAGAGGAACCACTAAACTTACAATAGAATGGTTTAGGTAAAGCACACTTGTGGCTTAGTCAAAGTCCAGACTTATATTCAATCGAGAATCTGTTGCAAGCCTTGAACATTGATGTTCACTTATAGTCTTCATAAAACCAGACTGAGTCTGAGCTTCTTTGCAAAGAAAGGACAGAAGTCTCAGTGTATGGAGTTGAACAACATAACCCAAGAGATTTGTAGCTATATTTGCAGCAAAAAAGGAAATCTAATCTTCAATAGCAGCTACTTTCACTTGCAAAACTTTATATTATCTCCAACTTTTGTCTGTGATGTTTAAACCCCTTATGTATTGTTTGACTACATCTTTAGCACCCCCGAGTTTTTCCTTGCCTGAACCACGCTTTCTGCATGAACATGTCTCAAATGGTGACCAAAATGTGCGCATCAACGCATTTGTAATACTAATAGCGTACACCATCCTGTGCAGATGGCCATGGTCTCATTATGGCTTCCACAACTCAGAGTGAATAGAGGCAGGGCTTATGGGAAGCCATCTGTATCTGTGACACAACATAAGATAACAGGCGCACAGTGGGAGTCATTTCCGCCTTTATTGTAATCCATACATCATTCCTGTTTAACTCAACATGTTACTGTGAAGTCGCCAGTAAAGGCAAAGGAAAATCTTGCAGCCACATACACAAATCTGTGTATCGGCTGTTTATCCAGACTGCTCCATAAGATCACTGCCGTCACACACTTTGATGGCTCTCGCTGAAGAATTCTGTTTTCTTCCCATACCAATGGTTTCTCTTCCCTGTGTCTTTCTATATTGTGCTCATAACTGTGTTTATTGCTGGGCATGCATGAGCCTACGCTTACCTAGTGTGTGTGTATGTGTGTGTGTGTGTGTGTGTGTGTGTGTGTGTGATGGCTTATTGATCGAACCCCAGCTGAAGTGGTGGGCCCTCAGGTGCAGTCAATCAAAACAATGGGGAGCCTATCACGGGAGCACTGCATTTCGCAGGAGCTATCTGATTGGCTATTACCAGGAGGGAGATTGTCATGATGACGAATAAGATCCAAACTAAGGCTATGGCTTTATCAGCGACAGGATGGAATCGGTGCTATTTCATTGTTATTGACAGCATTAGACAGAGAGGATTATAGTATCTTTACTCCCAGGAGAGAAAAAGAATAGGTGGGAGGTGGAAGGAGATGGAAAGCTGTGAAAGAAGTAGGTGAAAGAAAAAAAAACGAAGCAAAGGGAATGGGCTTGCGCCGATGAGGGAATAAAAGAACAAAATTGAATATAGAGAAAAGAGATTGGAAAGTGTCTGCAGAAAGAGACGCAGAGCCACAAAGAGACAGCAGTGGTGAAAAAGTACATTTACCCAGGGACTGTGAGAGGAGAAAATGTAAAGCACTTTCACTTCAGTTCAGTGCTTTTAGTTATTTGTCAATAAAAGGAATTTTTGCAACACTTCAAAAGAAATTAGACATTTTATTAAGCTGCAAATTTCCAAATCTTATTTATTTATCTTTCATGTTTTCCAGTATTAGCTTCAACTAATTTTTAAAAAGCGGTTAGCTGATGCTGTTGCGCATTTGCTTCCCTGTCTCTGTCATTACAACCATTATTTACACTTCGAGGAACTAAAAATAATTTTCTACCTCATATCTGCTCTTGGAAGCTCAAATCGATTTACCTTCTCGCAAATAAAAGAAGAGAATATATTCAAATATAGGAAGTTCAAGAGTTGGAACTTCAAGGGCAAAAACAAACCCATTGCATCAGCGAACAACAGAAAGAGGTGATCTGATCTTATGAGTCATGTTTTGTTTTGCATCATGTGGAAGGCTGTGCTCATGTTTACCTGGAAAATAGATAGCAGCGCAGTGCATTGTAGGAAGAAGGCAAGACAGTAGAAGAAGCAACGTCTGAACAATTTTCTACAGAGGTCTTGTATCTCAGCATTTGTGGGACACTACGATGCAAACGTATTTGCCAAGAACTACAAATAAATATCTTATTTTTTTATTCAGCCTCCCTGAGCCAATACTTTGCCAAATGACCTTTGCTACAAATATAGCTCCATGTCTTTTAGCTGTGTCTTTAGCAGCTTTAAACATCAAGATAATTCGATTTTCGCTCATTTTATGTGCAAATAGCTTAAGTCCATCCTGTAGATGGACAGCATCTATAAACACCTACCTTCAAGTCTCGGCACAGATTCTAAATTGAATTTAGGTCAGGACTTTGTGCCATTCTAACACAATATGCTTTGATTTACACAGCTCCATTGTAACTCTGACTGTATGTTTCGGGCCGTTTTCCTGCTGGAAGGTGAACATCTGACCAAATCACAAGTTTTTTTGCATCTTCCAACAAGTTTTCTTCTAGGATTGGCTAGCATTTAACTCCATCCATGTTCTCATTAACTCTGGCCAACTTCTATGTCTGTACTAAAGAAAAATATCCCACACCATGATGCTACCACCACCTTCTTTTAATATGAGTATGGGATATCCGTAATGTACAATCTTCTAAAATGCATGCCAAATACTTAATTTTGGTCTCCTCTGAACAGAGCATCTTCTTCCATGTGTTTGCTGTTGCCTACATGGCTTGTGAAAAACAAACAAGATTTCTTTCGGCTTTTATAAAGGAAACATTAGTAGAGTTTACAATTTATAGTTCTGTTAACAGATTATCCCACCTGAGCCTCAGATCTGTGCTAATCCTCCAGAGTTACACTGGGGCTCTTGGCTGGATCTGCTAACAATGGCTTAAGAAATAATGAGCTGCGCTAAAATCTTTTAATTTATAGATGATGGACTGAAGAGTGCAGTTGTAGATGTTCAAAGCTTGAAATGTTGATTTATAGCCTAACCCTGCATTTAACAGCTCCATAGATTAAGCCCCTCAAAGTTCCATATCACAATGTAAATTCATGAAACATAAAGAACTGAAATGATATGAGATGATCACAGCATTACAGGAGGCCTTAATATTACGGCTACCATTATGATAGTTGCAACTACACTAGCCAATACTCTTATTATAGTGATTATCACAATTTTCTGAGTGTGTTCTTGCTTTTATTAGCAATTTGGTGTGGATTAACCAGTAGGAAGGTTTTTTTTTCCTAATCAATCTGAGGCAAGGGGGTCATGGCAGGAGCCTGAGAGACAGGTTCACAGGCAGAGGCATTTTATTATTTAACGAGACAGGCAAACTTACATCGAATTCTCCACACACAAAATAAATCCAAAGCAAATCTCGTCTTAGAGTTAATGGTAGTCTTAGGAAAGTTTTATTAAGTTCCAATGGATTCTCCTTTGATAGCTGTGGCCATGAAATTCTGGGCAATTCTGAACACTTCTTCCATCACTGCAGATGAGTGAAAGAAAATAAGGAGCTGGAAAGTCTCAAAATGAGGTGGGGGAATTGAAGGAGCCAGATAGTCGAAACGAAGTAGAGCACAAATGGTGAGACACTCTTGCTATGTTCAATTTGCCAGGGCTGTGTTTCTGGTTGCCGTACAAGCTCTGTTGTGGCGGTGGTACACAGCTGAGTCCCTGTCGCTGTCGGGTGTCAGTCCGCGGGGAGCTGAAGCAGCAAGAGGGCCGACTGAATCTAGACTTGTCTGAGCTGCGCCTAAGAAGAAAAGACACAGTTTCTAGCCTCCTCCGTTTTCTTTCATTCTGCACCCTGCTGTATGTCCCCCTATGCGCTGGAACTACGTAGGTACACAGAGAAGCTTTAAACACATAAATATTCTGACGTGCTGCGAGTGTGTGGGTGCCTGCACACGCAACAGAACAGTGAGGCTGGAGAGTATGAGAAGGGACATTCAGGCACTGTAGATTCAGCTGCTCTGTGTATGCATTCATCTTGAAGCATATTTGCGCGTTTACTGAGCTGCTTGTGTGTGCGCGCTCGAGCACTGGCAGCTCACTCGTGGTGTCTGTGGTGTCTATTATGAAAAAGAAGACCGTAAAATTTGAAATCTTAATTACCCAGAGGGAGCGTGTGGGGAGAAAGGGGTGGGTGGGTGGCTGGCTGGCTAATGTTGTGGTGGGGGTTACATGGGAGGCAGGAAAAGGAAGGAATGTGATCTCCCCACTGACCCCCAGGGCAGCTGAAGAGAGGATGGAGAGAGACGGGGGCAGAGGAAGTGGTATGAGCAGGGGAGGAGCAGAAAATAAAACTCAGATGGAGAAAAGAAGCTTCAGGGTGTATAGAGGGAAAAAAATCATGTTGTTTTCCATCCTTTCTGCCTTACTGTATGAAACAAATAAATCTGACAGTTATCATAATGAAAGGATGAATAATTTTTATAATTGAAATTGTAAGCGGAACAGCTTCAGTGGCTTTGGATTTCAGGAGACTGTATGGAGCGGCCATCAGGGGAACACAAGTGTTATTTTGTTCATTCTCACAATTAACAGTCCTGCTGAGTACAGAGCGGCGCTGTTACAGAAAGCCGGGCCGCCGTCCCTAAATGAGCCTGGTTAAGTCATTTTGGAGCATTTGTTAGACTTCCCCAGACAGTATTGATGAGATGGGAGGTCGGCCCATGTGTGTAAGTATGTTTGTGCTCAAGCAGTGGAAAAATCCAACTTCTCTCCCTCCCTTAGCTTCCAACATTTGGCTATTTCAGAGGATTAAGCCTTTGGTGCTTTGTGTCTGCTTCTAATATCAAAAGACCCGCACATATTTTTGCTCCTTTTTGACTCAGCACTTTCATTTTGCAGCAGTTTGGGATTCTTTATTCGCTTTTCTCACCATCTTTGCCTTACTTTCCTGATGTACCTTTATCCATCGCTCCATCCCTTTTGTTCTTTACTATTTTTATAATTTTTTTTGTCTTTATTTTCTATATTGCCTGCAAGTTCTGTTCTATTCTTTAGTAGTTTATTCTGTAACAGGTATCTCAGAAAGTCTTTTTATGTTTGAACCTGGCCTTTCTGAGAAAATATCTAAACCCATAAGCCAGCTCCTGAATTTTAAATGCAAGCTCTTGATATTGATATTGATATTTTCTCAGAAAATGTTCTGCAAAGGGCTATTTCATTTCGAGCTTCATAAAGTGCCTTGCAAAAAGTATTCATGTCTTTAGCCTTTTTTCCCAATGTGTTCATTAGGGATTTCATTTGACGAGGTGGGAGAATCTGTCAAGATTTTTAACAATAAAAGTATGAAAGCATTTTTTCTGCTGTTGAGAATACGTCTAAACAACGTCCAAATGATTCATAAACATCGAGGCTAAATTTGGAAGATATTTGGTTTAATAATGAAAGCTTTATCAGCCTGAAGAATTGGTTAAAGAAGTTTATGATTATTCTTAATGTAGACTTGTTATAGGCGAAAATGAGTCGGACAAAAAAAAAAGGAAAATTATCAGCTAGACTTGCTCTGTTCTAACTAAGCACCTCACCTGCCAAGAATCCAATTTAAAAAGAATTTATAATATCAGGTTTTAAGCACATATTATTATTTAATTATGTTATGTTTTGTATCAAATGTAAGTGTTGTTCTTTATCTGCCTCTGCAACATGTTGTCTCTGATGCATCCCCTCTTTGTTTTGCTTAAAAAATTACAATACTTCATAACTGACCTTTTTCGTATGGAAACAAACTTGAATATCAAGGACATGTCTTGCTGTATGGTTGTGCGACTTAAAATGCGTCTTCCCATCCAGCTGTACAGTGTACTGTAGATATATGAATATCTTATCATATTTTCCATTTCTCCCTGTGTTTGTCTTTTTTACCTACTATCTTATTGATTTAAAAATGTGCAATTGAAGATGTGAAGATTATAAAGGACTGTTGAATATTACTATAAGATAGAATATTTTCATTCAAAGCAACAGAAGACCACCGTGTGAGGGGCTGAAGATCCACAGGTTGAAGACCAGATTTTAGAAAAACCAAGCATCTTACTTCCGGTGTTGAATAATAATTCCAGGATATAAGTTATATTTCAGGACAAATTACTAATATATAACACCAATGGTAACATTTAATCATATATATGCCTTTCTCAGATGTTGAAGCATGTAAAATATTGTGATATTTATGGGGATAATCAGAAATTATATTTACCATTGAACTTTCTTCCTGGAAAGTGACCCAAATCAAAATATCTAATACTTTCTTTACTTTATACAATCATTTCATACAGTTTTGCCAAATGTCTTGCTCTAAAATGTCTTTGTCATATTAGAATAACTGATTATCACTTCTTACTTTGTTGTCTTATAGTTAACTCTGATTAGGTATAACACTATGAACACTGACTAGTGGCAAAGTTCAAAAACACTGTCTCTGATTTTAAAAAGGACTGAACCGACTGTTTTTTGGCTCAGGTCTTTTTCATACCATGAGACACCTGATAAATGGCAGAACTAGAGCAGATGAGACGACAGAGTTCATCTATTCAAGTTCTGCTCCATCCTTTCATCTCTTTTGAAAATCACACCAAGATACATTTCCCCTCCACTGAAGCAAAGACTGATCTCAATTCAGGAGAAGCAGTTCACCCTTTTTCCCTTTGAAATGCACGGCCACTGTAAGAAATGGTCTTCATTTTGACCACTGTTACCAGAACAATACTTCCTGCTACATAGCAATCTGGAACAGTTTGAGGACCACGACAATCAGTTTGATGCTTTCAAATTCCCCAAGACTTCACTTCCACTCAGCATCTGTGGGATGTAATTGGCCAAGAGGTCAGTGATAAAACCCAACCTTGAACCTGTTAGAATCGCTGTTTACATCTTGAGAGTCCATGCCTCAAAACTCAAACAAAAAGGGGTACCAACAAACTACAATGCAGGCGGTCATATTGTAATGCCCGATCAGTCCAGAATCACCATTCTAAAACCTCAATTCATATTTTCCTTGTAATTCATTTGGCAAAAACAGCACAAAAACAATTGAGAATTGATAGAAATCATTGTGCAGAGCAAATCTAATATCGTAACAGCTTTGCTTTCTGCAGATGACTCATTAACATTCTTAGAATCATAATTAAGGAAACAAAAAAAAGCTTTATTTGCTTGCTTGAGCTACACAAATTAAATTTTCTTTCCAAAGAAAATGGGCTACGAACCGACAAAACAAAAGATGTCACCTTGGTGGGTGAAAATGGCATCAAGTGTCTGTTTTTTCTTTTTATCATTCTGTTTCCTGAACAATTTCCTGATGATTAGTCTTCCCTTCAGACTAATCAACAAGCTGTCTGTCTGTTTTCTTGATTCCTTTTTACTTGCCCTCGCCCAGCAGGGCTACAGACACTTTGAAGTCTCACTCTCACCTCCTTCCTCCCTCTCCGCTTCGTCTCCTCTTCCTCAGACTCTAGCCAATCCGACTTTACTTCAGGAACACTGTATAGCCCTGTCTCTTCGCTGACCTCTCTCTTCTCTCCCAGGATCTTCGCTCTCAGCGCTCTCCTCAGTCTCGACAGCCCACTTTCACCATTACAGCCCTCCTCCCCACAACCACCTCTCCGTCCACCCCCTTTGTTCACTTAACATGGATAGATTCTGCCCAGTATTCTCCTTGACAAAGAGGCCCTCAGTCTGTGACACAAGCTGCTCGGGGAACCACCGTTCTCCTGCAACACTGTCACATCTGAGTAATGTCAGACTCAAACATACACACCAGCGCCAACAATCTGCATGAGCTCTCCAGGAAGCTCCAAAGAATGCTGTGTGACTGTGTGCTGGGGATGCAAGCAGGCCGTTTTGTTTTCTTAAAGTCCGCATCCCGGTGCACGGCTGCGTGTGATTCGTTTGAACATGCCAGCAGCGAGTTTGCATTTCAGCCTTGCTGCATGCATATGTACCACCCGCTGTTCAGGCAGCGAGTTTGTGTGCTTGTGTGTGCCTAGCGGAGGTGGAGCATCGCTCTCAGTTTGTTCCTTTCCCCAGGAACTGTTTAAAAAAGATGTGCTGTTTATTGTCTGTGTTTATCGATGCACTTGTTGCAGCTGTGGCTGACGTCAACACAGCAGTTTAATCACAATTAGGAGGCTATCCTTGAACTCACTCACCTCGCGGCTTATTTGGAGATTAAAAATTTGCGTTATGACAAAGCCTTCGATATTCAGTCTTGACATTATTAGACACGACACTGGAAAGAGGGCGATGTCTGAGCAGGAGGGGTTATCAGTTAGAGTCAGTATATTAGATGAATGAAACTCTAGAAACTGCTCTTTTTCACCTAAATTGTAAATGAATAGTAAACTTGCCTCTTTTATATTTGTGGTAATTAGCAATTAAAAATTAAAGATATGGAGATTTTATTTTTAATCACAATATTATTCATGTTCAAGGTTAATACCTCAATGAATCAACCCAATAGTTTAATTTCCTCAATTTCATTTTTAGCACTTATTTTAGATTGAGAGCAACAGCTCATTTCCTTTTTTTAGTGGGATAATTACTTGCTAATGATGTCAATGTTGTGGACAAATGTGTTCAAGCACTTTCACAAATGCTGCTAATATTTAAGGACTAGGTGACGTTTGCCTAGGTGACATTAAACACACTTCAGAATGAAAGTTTGCTTTAAAGTTAGAATTCAAGAAATTCTGAAAATTCAACAGTTCCTTTTAGAAATTGCCAATATTCATTATATAAACTTTATTTTCCCTTATCAGGGATAAAATACATGCATTTTCCCCCACATTAAGTTTATCAATAAAAATGGAAGGCCTGTGTCTTGAACAGTAAGGCTGAACTGATCCATTCCTGGTTCTTTTTTTTTCTTTTTTTTTTTTTTTTTTTACTGTGGGTTCAATTTCCTGACGTCATGGACATTAAACTGAGACAAGAAGGGAGAGAGGAAGAAGGACCAACAGAAAAGAAACCGGACCAACAGAGGGGCGAACCGACGACACGAGACAGGGAGGCAAATAAAGAACACAAGAAAACATCCCAGTCCTCCACCTCTGCCGGACGGCAGAGAAACAGTAATACAAAACAAAAACAACAAACTGTACAGAACCAAACCAATAGTTCGGATCTGGTAGAATAAACAAAGAATTATACATTCACTACACACAAGCATTGATTAATGAACATAATACAAATGTTTCTGGTAAGCTCCTGTGAACAACTAACTAATGATGATAACCTCAGCTTAAGATATGTCCGTCCTCACCTATGTCCCCACACCTATGTGTGTGCGAGCATGCAGGTCTGAATAAGGTTTCCCCACGCAAGTGATTGATAGCTGGTGTAAGGAACCGTCAATCCGTCCTACAGGAATCGGCACAGACATGGAGGAGGCAAGAGATGTATGCATCCAGGGTCCCACAGAGTACCGAGTCCACAGGCGGATCAGCGCAGGGTCGATCACCCACCAAGAGAGGAACAGATGGAAGTCCCAGGGGAGCACCCACCAGCCGCGATGCTGGGGCCCGAGAGATCGCAGTGACGAGCCCACGGGCTCCGCCGGTAACCGGCTACGCCAGGGCGGGCCCGGACCAGGAACCGGAGGTCACGGGGACCAGGGGCACCCCGCCCCCCAGCGGGGCCCCAACCAGGGACCAGCCGACCAGGGCCCCCCGCCGCCGCCGCAGGCAAGGAGGACCCGCAGCCAACCGACGGACAACACACGCCGCCCCCACCCCGGACCAATACCCACCGCCAACAACCCGGCCCGCCCCCACACATCCACACGCCAGGGAGCCACAGCAAGAGCCACAGCGGATGTACGCCCTCCCCAGGCCGCGCCCAGCCGGCACCTGGACATCCAGATCTTCCAGCTCCAGGGTCCAGATCCCGCCCCACGTGGGGCGCCAAGATCAGGGGCCCAGCCAATGCCGGACAGCCCCACCAGGTGAACAGACCAGCCAGCTGAAGTCCTGGAACCGGCAGGAGGACTGGGCGCCAGGCACGGTCCCCACCGATCCACCGGACGGCACCAACCTATTCTACAACCCCGGCACCCCCATAAGAGGTGCCCCAGTCAATCCAAGGAGGACATCGGCCCGAAACAGCGGCCGCCCGACACACCGGACCACCCAGGACCCGCCCGACATGCACCAGGACCGAGCCGGGCCGCAACCGGGACCCCCAGCCCCATGCATCGAGAGTCATCATCAACCAGCGGGCAGGAGCAACCATCACCGACGGGGAGTGACGGGGAGGGAAGAAGATGCATCAGGCCAGAGAGCAGCCAAACACCCAACCTGACAGGTAGACATAGACAGACAGAGACACTCATACGTACCCTCCCTCTCATGTGTACACATTCTTACAAATACAGGACATACGAAAAAAGGACGCTATACCCTCATTCATACCCCCCATACGTACACTATACTCCATACTCCCAGGCCCAGGGACAGACGCCCCAGTAGAGAACCCTGCCCCTGCACCCAGGAGACAGACCCCTTTGCCCACCAGGACGGGGACAAGTAGACCGCCAAGGCCCCCACACCGGCAAGAGCAGCCCACCAGCCCAGGACCCCGACCAGACGGCGTGATGTTCTATCCGGGCTCCGACCCCTGATGGTCCAACGAACAGGGGTGTGGAAAGACCCCCCAGCCTCTCTCCCCCAGCTCAATGTGGTGTTGTTGCGTGTTGCGCGCCGCCCCAGAACCCCGAGTCCCAGGCCCAGTCCAGACCCCCCCAGAGCAGCACAGCACCAGGCCAGTAACCTGTGTCCGCCAGCACGACCCCTCTAAGGCGCCGCATGCAGCCACTAGGAGTCACCACACAAAGACCCCAAAGTCCCACCCCAGGCGAGGGTCTCGGCACCTATCGCCGAACCGCAAGCGGACCCACCCCCAAGGACCTCCCCGCAGTCACCACCAACCCTTAAGCTCCACATCGGCAACCGTGTCCCACAGAACGGAATCAAGGGCCCGACCCCACTAGGTGATGGAACTGATCAAGGGTGACCAGAAAGATTGATCAGATGTGGAGGCAGATGCCGTTTCTAGACCAATGTAATCCAGAAGGAGATCTCTATATTGATTAATATTCAGAGTATTTTTATTTTTCCAGTTCAAGAGGATATTTTTCTTAGCGATGCATAAGGCGATGTAAAATAATTGCATAGACTTTGTATCCATGGTAACTTCATCTATATTTCCCAGCAAGCAAACTCTGGGAGCAGGTGTGATATTACATTTCAGACACTTTGATAGATCTTCACATATCTGGTAGCAATATTTCTTAACAGGTGGGCATGGATCCATTCCTGGTTCTGTTAGCATATGGTGTGAGTGTGGTCCAATCCAAATTTAGCAGAATACATATTATTTTTTTATATTTTTGTTTAATTATTTTCAGTATTACTTAAAAAGTAAACTATTATTGTTAGCGGTAAATTTTCCTTTCGGTAGAGTCATTATTTATTTTATGTTATCTATCTATCTATCTATCTATCTATCTATCTACTGTTAACACTAATCATATGCACACTTTAAACATGATAAGATCAAAAGTGTTTGAGGACTGTGCAAAGTGTCCTCTTTGTTGGAAATAAAAATATGGTCACCCTACCATATTGCAAAAGCAAAATTCTGCAGGCTAAATAATATGGCAATGATTATGTAAAAAAACCAATGATACAATCTACAATCATTTACCAAGACCGCTTCTCATGAAAGATTGATAAACAAATATGATTCTGTTCATTTGGAAGCAGAAATATACAACATTTTTTAAGTGGTAAGCTATTAAAATAACCTAATTCTGAGTGTTAACTTGTTGTGAAAGCTAAATACTGCTATTGTTTAGTAGAGGATTTCAGTGAAAACTTCAATCACAACAGAGGCTTAATCCATAAAACAAACTAGATGAATGGCATACAGAAACTAGAAGAAAAGCATTAAATCTTTTTTATGTAAGCAAATTTTTGTATGACTAATACATTTCTAGTATCCAAAGAAACAGAAGCACTTGAAAATCAGTTTGAAATTCAGCTATGATTATTTTAATTTTAGACAGACCCCCTGCCTCTGCAGACAGGGGAGACAACTGTTCAACATTGAGTGCAGCGTAATCAGGCAAACAAAACACACTCTGATTGAAATTATCAGCATGGTTCGTTCCAATGAGCAGTACAAGCACAGTAAGATGTTTGGATGCAATCTCTTTATTTAACCTTTGCACCACAGCAACCTGCAGGTGCTCAGCTAACGTCAGCATACCTACGGAGCCCAGAAACTAAGTGTACGGACCATGAGAGACTGTACTGTAAGTGTCTGCATAGGGAGAGGTTTTTTATTTTTAGATTATTTTAGATTTTTTATGGTCTGTTTTTTTAACGTTAACTAACTTTTTCCAAGTCTTGGTGAAATATCTATGACATGTATACAAACACAAACTTGGAGAGTTAAAGCTCTGTTTTTCTAGAATTCAGATCAATTTTCTTTACAGCCAATGGATGCGATAAAAAAAGTAACACATCCATGTCTGGGGGAATTTTTTTGAATGAATTGAACTATTAGTCCAAATGAACACAGCAGTGTCTATCGAGAGACGGACAGACGGACGGATGGATAGACAAAAGTGTTGTAAACAAAGAATGGCTTCAGAAATATAATTATTGTTTATTTTTTATAAATTTAGAAAATGCAGAGTGAGCACACCAAATACAAATCTAAATCAAATCAATATTTGGTGTTACTACCTTATGCCTTCAAATCTCCATCAATTTCTTAAAGGTACACTTGCACAAAATCAGAGCTTTTGTTGGATTATAGTCAGGTGTATGATCAACCAATTATACCAAACAGGTGCTAATGATCATCATTGTCACAGTCGCTAACTGAAACAAAAAAAGCTGTGTAGGAGGCTTAAAACTGGGTGAGGAACAGCCAAACTCTGCAACCAAGATGAGTTTTTGGAAGTTGGTTTCATGTCATGACAAGAATGAGTACAGCAACAAGAAAAAAATGCAGTTATACTGCATCAGCATGGTCTCACCCAGACAAAAATTTCAAAGCAGCCTGGGGTTTCAAGATATGCAGTTGAAGCTCTTTTGAAGAAGAAGAAAGAAGGCAACGTTGAGGATCGTAGAAACAGCAATCAGCCAAAGTAACCTTAGTGCAGCAGATAAGATACACATCAAGCTTATTACCCTTAGAAGATGGAAGATGTGCAGCAGTGCCATCAGCTCAGAACTTTCAGAAACCAGTGGGACCCAGGTACACCCATCTATTGTCCAGATACGTATGGCCAGTAGTGGTCTTCATGTAAAATTTGAAGCCAAAAAGCCAAACCTCTGATGTGGAAACAAAGCCAAGCAACCCAAGTATGCACAAAAACACAGGAAAAGGACTGATGAGTCAAATGTGAAATATATGGCTGCCACAGAAGACAGTTTGTTAATCGAAGGGCTGAAGAACATTACAATAATGAGTGTATTAAGGCAAAACTGAAGCATGATGGAGGGACCTTGAACGTTTGGGACTGAATTTCTGCAAATAAAGTTGGTGATTTGGTCATGACTGATGGTGTTCTCAGTGCTGTGGAATACTAGCATATACTTATCCATCATGTAATACCATGAGGGAGGCGTATGTATTCTGCAGCAGGACAACAACTCCAAACGCACAGCCAAAGTCATGAGGAACTATCTTCAGCATAAAGAAGAAGACCAAAAAAAATAGAAGAGACGGTGTGGCCCCACAGAGACCTGATCTCAACATCATTGAGTGTGTCTGAGATTACAGGAAGAGACAGAAGGTTGTGAGGATGATTACAGCCACAGAAGACCTGTGGTTAGTTCTCCAAGATATTTGGAACAATCTACCAGCGGAGTTCCTTCAAAATCTATGTGCAAGTAAAGCGAGAAGATCTAATGCTGTTTTAAAAGCAAAGGATGGTCACACTAAATATTTAATTGATTTAATTTCTTTTTTGTTCATTCACTGCATTTTTGATCAAAACCAATGTTTAATCCATCAATTTTTGAAAACATTCTTTGTTTAATGCATTTTTTTCCACACCTGCCTAAAACTTTTGCAGGGTACTGTAGATCAACACAACAATCTTATGTGGCAATTATAAATGGCAAAACTAAAATTATGTTTAATTAAGGAGTTTTACATATGATGCCAAATTTCAGTGTTGTTATCACTAACCACTTTATCCACTTAACCGTTTAATAATGTATGTATGCAATTCAATTCAGCTTTATTTATATTTTGCTGATGCATAACAGATGTCATCTTATGCCATTTTAAAACAAAATTCATTGCAGTTCAAGACCTCTGGTAGAGGCCTGGGAGCTTGAGGGTCCTCCTCAGTATCTTTGCTGTTCCAAGTACTGCACTTTTCTGGACTGAGATGTCGGAGGTTCTTCCAGGGATCTGCTGGAGCAATTCCTCCAATTTGGGGGTCACTTCCCCAAGTTCTCCGATTACCACGGGTACTAGTGTCATCTTTACCTTCCAAACTTTCTCTAGCTCCTCTCTGAGCCCTTGCTATTTCTCAAGTTGCTCATGTTCCTTCTTCTTGATGTTACCATCACTTGGTGTTGCCCATCCACCACAACGGCTTTCCTCCGCTCTTTATCAACCGCCACAATGTCCAGTTGGTTCACCATTACCATCCTGTCTGTCTGGATTTGGAAGTCCCACAGGATCTTTGCTCGGTCATTCTCCACCGCCTTGGGAGGCGTTTCCCACTTTGAACTTGGGGTTCCCAGCCCATACTCTGCACAGATGTTTCTGTATACTACTCCAGCCACTTGGTTATGACGTTACATGCATGCTTTCCCTGCCAGCATTTTATAGCCTGCTGTTATGTGCTGGATAGTCTCAGATGACTCTTTGCACAGCCTACACCTTGGGTCTTGTCTGGTGTGGTAGATCTGGGCCTTTATCGCTCTGGTGCTCAGAGCCTGCTCCTGTGCTGCCAGGATGAGTGCCTCTGTGGTGTCCTATAGGCCAGCCAGATCAGAGACTGGATAGCTCAGCTGGTTAAGACAACAGGCTGGCAAGAACCAGGTTTGATTCCCGCCTGGGTCATAGGAGATATGAACACCATCCAGTTTGGGTCCTTTGGCAAGACCCTTCACGCTACTGCCTACCTCATACCATGAGGAGAGACAATTAAATACATGAGATGCCAGCTTAGACTGCCCAGAAAAGCAAGGTCTGCATCAGGTGCTGGGGAAACAGGGCACCTTAATGAAACATCGGCTACTGGAACAACAACCAGGCGGAAATAGATGAGATGCAGGATATATATATAAAAACAGAAAAGTGAGACAATTCCCTTATAAAATAAATCTGAAAGCCTATTTTAACAGTTATTGAGTAAGAATCAGAGTGAATCATGGACAGGTCACCTCCAATCCATCTTGAGGCAGCACAGAGACACAGAAGGGGCAACCACATATACACCTCAGGGCAATTTAGAGAAATCGGTCAAAGGAAAAGGCTTATTTCTGGCCTAGGCAAGGAGGCTAGAGTACCTGGAGATATGCCAAATATGCACAGGAGGAATATAGAATTAAAACCACCTATTTGTTTAAAACAGCGCATGGCTTTTTTTGTCTCTCTGTCAAACATTTATTCAGCCTAACCTTTTCCTGTATAAAGTTATTTAGGGTTACTGGTTTTTTTCTATTTTCTTTTTTATTAGAATTTCTTCAAATGCATTCTTTTACATACATCTTTCGCAACTGTCTTGCAAACTGGGGGAGTTCCGTCAAAAATTGTTCCACAAGCTTCTCTCAATTATTCACTAGTATTTTAGCCAATTCCTCCTTACTGGGGTAACTGTGTTAGGTTTGAAGGATACCTTTCTCTCCCACAGCTTTTCAGCTCTATCGGGATTTCTTTTCTATAGAACCGAGATCAGAGCTCAGGAAAAACCACTCCAAAACATTGATTTTCCTCTCCTTAAGTTGATTTGAAACTCATTTGGTGGTATGATCATGGTCACAGTTCACCTGGAAGACCATATTTGTGGCCAAGATTTAACTTAGTGATATTGGAGGATATTGCTTTAATATTTCCACATAATTTTATTTCTGCTGTCATCAGTTATGTGAAGAAAAAACAAAAATACACACATTATAATGCTTTGTTGTGTTCTTAATCTTGCAAGCTTTGCCCTTTTTTAAATGCAGTGATGGTTATTATGGAAAAACACCTCAACTTCAGTTTTATCAAACTATATGACTTTCTACATCTCTCAAAGTACATTTGCAAACTTTCATGTAGTTTGCAATCCTTCTTTGAGTGCCTCTTCAGCCAATTTAGGTACAGAATTTGGGGTAAGAGAACACGTTTTGCACCAAAACACCTTACATTCATCTCTGGGACACTGAAGCTGTCTCTTTCCTAAAGAATCACATCAGGTTGGAAAGTCTTGTGGTGTTTGTTTGGATTTAACTGTCGGAATACATGAGCAAGATGTCTTGGAAATTATAGGGAGGGCGAGGTCCATCATTTTTCTGCCTGATATCTTGCCTGATTCCTTTTTATTCTTCTATGATGTGATTGAACAATGCACTTGAGGTTGGTTTTAAAATATTTCCAAAGCTGAGCCTTCAGTTAACAGTAATGTTGGAAATTTAGCAATTTACAAAGCACATCTGTCATCTGGGAGTTCAGCAATTGTTAACAAAATCTTAATGTGTGTAAGCATATGAATATGAAAAAAATATAAAAAATTATTAGAAAAAGCTGTCTTAATATTCCAGCACTTTGAAAAAATCTAAATCTTTTTCACACTTAACTAACATAAAAAAACTGTTTTGTCTGAAAGTTATGTGACTTTTAATGCAGACACACACAGAATGACACCAGTGGAGATTTAAACCCAAGACCTTCATGCTGGACAACAATATAAGCCTCTGTTTCATTCTGCAACCCTCATTTAATCTCTTGACCTTTTCTACAGGCTTACTGTGGCTGTATTAGCAGGATGTACAGAGAAAAGGGTTTAAAAGAAGTCTCCATTGCCACATGCAGCATGAAGATTAGTTTGCTATTTAGAAGACACCTTTCGCATGTGAATTGGAGGTTTTTCTATTATCATAACTTTACAGCCAGATAAACTGCCAATGCCATTGCTTGTGCCACTTGTAAACTGAAGTTTTATTTTTATTGAATTGTCACAAATCCGTCTTGGCTGCATGCTGTTACCAGAATCAGAATCAGAATCAGAATCAGTTTATTGGCCAAGTATGTCACATACAAGGAATTTGACTCCGGCAAACTTTTTCCTCCAGTACAGAACTTGAATAAGTGAAATAAAAAAAGAAAAAAAGAAAAATAAGAACAAAAATAAGTAAAAATACAAATAAATATCAGATCGTAAATAATAAAGGATAATATATACACCAAGCCGGGGTTATTTTACAGTGAGTATGTACAGAAGTGCAGAGTTATAGTTTATTGTTATGTGAGTGCACTCACACACTGTGTGAGGTTGTGAGTTTGAAACAGGTCCGGGACTTTTTGTGTGGAGTATTCATGTTTTACTTTGGATTTCCTCCCACAATTAAGCAAGCATGCTAGCTTAATTAGCAACAAAATTCTCTTCAAGTTTGAGTAGGTGAGTGCATGGTAGATTTTCAACTCTGTCTATGTTGCCTGTAATTGTGCTGGTGACCTGTCAAGGATGTAACCCTAATATAAACCCATTTATCAGCCCTCCGGAGACCCTACAAGGATTGTGTGGGCGTGGAGAATTGATGAGTAGATAAACAAGGCTTAAAATGGAAAATACTTTTTGTCTATTTTTGAACTATTGTGCAATAGCAATCTTAAACTGATTTGTGGTTCTAATTTAGATGTAAATTAGCATTGACATAGCCTACTCTTATGCAATGCATGTCTCATGATTTAAATCTTCAGTAACTTTTAACAATTTTTTGCTCTTTTTGTAGTATTTTCCTCTCTCCTAACAAGATCATGCAGAGCCAGCCAACCGAAGAGCGGGGCTGTCTTACTGAATCGCTTTTTCAAAGTTTTATTCTGATTGTTTTGTGCTGTTTCTGTTTCCTTAAAGTATTTTTTCCCATGTGAGTGGTTGTTTTTTTTGTCTTCTTTGAAATTCCTGTACGCCCACAGAGAAATCTGCATGTCACATAGTTTTGATTCAGCTCAACTTGAACTGATGCAGTGTCACCAGGGTTTCCTCACATTAGCATCTGCTCTCAGGATTCACATCACTTCTATCACCATCCAGCAAAGGAAATTTCATTAAATTATGGAAGCATTTCGCAGACAGACAGAAGTTGTGTTTGTTTGATCGTTCAAAGCCCAAACACACAAACATTTGTAAGGCTGCCTAGAGAATTTTGGGTTTTTTTCAAATGAGAACCTATTTACAGCGAACATGAAATGGAAAACGGAAGCAGCCCGGCGACATGTGGTGAGACCGACAAAGGTCTGCGAGTTTGCCTTTGCACCGCAACAGTTTTGTGATGAACTGATGAACCACATCCACACAGCTCTCCCACTTAGACACCCACGCGCCACATTCGCGCACAGACATACACACACAAGTGCTCACAGAAAACAGATAAACAGAGATTCACACAAACATTTCAAACATATTTGCCTTCATGCACACATAAACACAAACACATATACACCAGGTGGGGATTAAATGACTCAGATGGCATTTGTTCTTTACGTCTCTCTCCACCCCTTGCTCACTCTCCCTCCCTCATTGTCAGGTTTTGCTGCCGTGGCAACAGAGTTAAAGATGAGAAGAGGAGGAGGAAGTGGGAGTAGGGAGGAGTGTGAGGGAGACGGAGAGGAGCTGGTGATGGAACAGGTAAAAGAGAGATCAGAAAGTCAGCATCCGCTGCTTGTGTGAAGTGGGGCTGTGTCACTGCAGTAGTGGTTGTCCATATACGTGTGGGTTTTCTATCTAGTAATGTTGCCTGGATCAACTGCTGCTCAGTGCACATGATTTCGAAGTGTGTTTTCTGCATGACTACAATATGCGCACTCAGACATAAGTCCATCTCAATAAAACAAAAACCATAAATGTAACTGTTTAATTTAACTGTTTTGAGAAATGTAAAAATTATTATACACATAGTGATGTATTTCAAAAGGGTAACAGTTAATGATTTCATTCATTAGCAATGAAAAAATTGATTTGTTGTACAAAAATGTTATGTTAGGGCCTATATAATCATGGAGAAGACTGCAGACTTGACAGCTCTCCACAAAACAGCCAAAACCTATACAAGGACAGTACAACGCTGGCAGTTCACAGAGAGCTGTTTTCAAGTCAAGGTAATGGAAAATGTAAGAACACAGTGGTTATTAGCAATTGACATCACTGCTGCCTTGAGAGGAATATAAAGAATTGATTTAGAGTTTGGGGAAGATGTATAATGCATGGACTCAGCTGGAATCATTGCTTCAGGAAACACAACACAAAGACATGTCCAGGATGTTAACAATTACGACAACTGTTGCAAAATTTGTGTCGAACCACTCCTGGAACATATTTCCTGAATCAAAACTCGAAACAGTTGGACTGTTGTTCAGGTTAAAAACTTTTCTTCAGGTAAATTAAATTTTTGCAATTCCTGTGGAAATCAGGGTCTTGGAGTCTGGAGGAAAAATGGAAAAGTGTCAAAGTTACTGAGGCCTAGCAGGAAGGATCAACAGTCAGTGATGATTTAAGGAGCCATGTGATCATGTCACTGAGTTTATAAAAGTCCACACAGCTGCTTAAAACTCCAAACACTGTGTTAGTCCTCCAGATCTGTGAGTGGTGCAAAACATGGTGCATAGGATCACAAAGCCTCCAAACAAGGTCAGTGGTTAAGAAAAAGAATGGTGAACAACAAACAAGAGTGGAATCTTTTTGCAGCAGCTGAAGAACAATTAATGAGGTCATACAGTAAAACTGTGCACTCTGGAACCTGTTTAAAAAAATATATTTTTTGTGTCCCGCAAAATGTCTTAGGGGACATAAAAGGATTAAAAGTTTTCCAATTTTAGAAAAAAAAACTCCTTTGTTGGTGAGGGGGCTTTAAAACATCTGACCCAACAATGAAGATGACTTGAAGATTGCTATTAAAACAACCTGGGCCTCCTTAACACATCAGCAGAGTAACACAATGATCACCTCCATGCCACTCTATGTTGAGGCTGTAAAGTAAATTGAGTCTAACCAACTAGTGCATATACTTTAAGCCAATATTTGTTTATCAGAATTTACATTTTTGAATTTCACCTACTGTACCTATAAAACTGAATTGTGGGTTTTTGTTTTCTAAAAGCTTTTATCATTAGAATATCAGAAGAAATAACATTTTCAAATATATTAGTATGTATCTGTAATTACTGAAATAAAGAGAGTTCTCAAAATATTCTAATTTACAGTAATGCACCTGTATAAATGCATTTTTTCTTCAATCTGGAAATTTCAAAGTTGGGTTCATGCAGTTGTACTTTTTCGGCTAAAAAAAGGGCTTGCCTTATTCAGCTCTTGCATCTTCAGCTTACATTGTGGGGTTCTAGTTTGTTTTTTCATCTGTACTAATTTGTTCTGCAGAAAGCATCATGCTCAAATCTGGTTTATTTTCAGCCCGTCCATGCGAGAGGAAAATTCTCTCTGACTTGTACTCTTCTGATTTGCCTCAACAACTGCGAAAAATGTTCTTGCATCAATGCAAAAATATCGATATAGTGAAAAAACAACGTAGGGCAAGCCATTGTTCTAATTCAGAAAAAGAATTCAGAATCAGAATCAGAATCAGAATCAGCTTTAATGGCCAAGTATGACACATACAAGGAATTTGACTCCGGCAACTATTTATTGCGGTCCTTACAGAGTTTGCCATTAAATGCAGAATTCCAGGGTTAACTAAAATCCTGTTAGAAAACCAATATCTTTCGTCATGCCACTAGACTACTGGGTCTTTGATTAAATAGATATTACAAAGAAAGCAGAGAGATTTTCTTTCTGTGGAGCAAAAGACAAATGTTGCCAGAATTTGTAATAAAAGAACTAGGCTTGAATCATCTCTTGGAGAAAAAAAGTGTATTTTTATCATTACTGAATTTCAGATGGGTAGTAAGGCCCTGTAACAGTATGTTCCAAGAAAAGGTCCATCTGTAACACTTGAGTAATCACTGAAAAAAATCAAAAAGGATTGGGACTATAAATTTAACACTTGCAAACACATATTTACTGGTGCTGTTAAAACTATACAAATATTTACATTTCTTTCCTCAATCAAACCTTTTTTTCATTTATACTCTTTATTACCTTTTAAACATGAATAAAGAAACGTCAGATGTCTACAAATATAATAGGGTTTAATTATATAAATGTGCAGGATTTTCTGCTTCTACTGCAGTAAGGCAGTTTGCTCCGGGCTGTTATGGTGAAGATAGCAACGAGCCAAAGAGGAGAGTTCTCAATTTACTGGTCCGACAACGTTGAGACCTTCATATATGCTTATGAGACATTGATCATTACCAGAAGAACAAGATCTTCCTCTGTGGAGTGGCTGGACCCAAAGCTCAAATGTTGAGCCACAGTTTCACTGCATCGAAAGAAGTTATTTGAGGTGGGTTAGGCAATTGATTAGGACGCCCCCCGGGTGCCAACCTCTGGAGGTTTTCCAGGTATGTTCCAATGGGAGGAGACCCTGGGGAAGACCCACAACCCCCTGATAGGATAATAGATCCTGTTTTGCTTGGGAATGCTTTGTGATCCCCCAGAGTGAGCTGATAGATGTTGCTGGGGAGAGGGATGTAAAGGGTCCCCTCCTACATCCATGGATGGATGGATGGAGGGATGGAGGGATGAACCAATAGGTTTTCTTTAAAGACAAAACTCCTTACATTTGCAGATGTTTGCCCTCTGTTGCCCTCTCAAGGCTTGCAGCATGACGCCACTGTCATAAAAATTAATCTCTATAGAGCGCATCTGAACAAGTGTACTGATAGTTTTACAAGCTCGGCGACCAATACAACAAAACATCAAACTAACGAGTGAGTGAGTTGGTAAACCATCACACAGTTTTCCCGGCACTGCATCGCATCATCGTTTTTATATAACTCCAGAACAAGAATTTATTACTTACTAATTGAGAAGCAACACAGCCAGTTCACCATCAGTAGTACATCCTGTTGTATCTCTAGCATCTCATTCACAGCGACTGATCACACAAAACTGAAAAGTTCTAACACTGGATTTTTAGAAGCTGATCATACTTGGACCTAAACTGTGCAATAGTTTGATAAAAAGGCTCTTTAACAGCAGTGAGGAGAAGAAAGTGCTGTCTGACCTGTGTCATCTTCTATCTTGCTGCTCTATAAGGCATCAGGATGAGCAGCTGGAGTTGCAGTGTAAGCTTCAGGCTTCAATGAGGGGAACAACCTGGTCATTAGTTGAGCAGCTGGCTCAGTTCAGCGTCCAGGTCTACGGCTCTAATCCTGATTCTTTCTTTACCCCCAATTCACAACAGAAGCAGAACAGATGAAGGCCAATCTCTGTGTGGCAGCCATACTGGGCCAAATCTGTTCATAGTGTGAATCAGAGGTTAACAACCTTCTCCAGTAGTGAACCTCCAGACTGACCACTTTCAGCCCGGAAACTGGGCTGCTCATTTCTTCTCTTTACCTCGCTTCTTTGGTTCTTTGGTTTCTTTGGTGGATCTGCCATGGCTCAAGTCTCAAAAACCTGGGTTTGTTTACATCATTTGGTAGCCTTTAGCATTCTGCTGTAAAGCAAAACTCCGTCAATGCTTCTGGGCAAGCGACCCACAGAAGAAAAGTTGTATAGTGCGGTTTTCAGCAGTGCGACCTTCCTATACAGTGATGGTGTGCCACCATAATTTTAAGAAATTTTAATTAATTAACCATGTTAATCTTTAAATAATGCTTTTAATATAAATTTACAGCAGAAAACAAAGTATATATTCATATACAAAACTTGCATACAAGCCAGCTGGTCTGCTGGTTAAAAATTAAAAAAATTGGAAAAATAATTGAAACCTGGAAATACCAATATTTCCATACTTAATCAGATTTGGAATATACCTAAATCAAGTTGTATGTTTTTGTAGACTCCTTAAGAACAATAAATGCTGTGATATTTATCTATGTTACGCATTTCCTTATTTGAAAGGCTGTCTTAAGATGAAGTTCATTTTTAGTTCTGACTAAACTGCTAAAATAGCTGAGAGCCGTTCTTTGGTGCTGCTGCCAGATGGTGAATGTAAGCCATGAATGATGCATGTCTAGATGCCGTCAATCTTTGTTGACTCAGTGACAATCCAAAGTCTGTGTATTCATAGGTTTTAGTGGGTTTGGCCTTCATGTTCCTATTATGTCACCATTACCTCATACCAAATGTGGCATCTGGAAACAGAGGAAAAACTACTTGCAATAATCCAGAGAATTAACTCTATTTTTGCTATGCACAACAGTGGTTACAGACAAAAGAAGAAAAATTGTAAGTGGCTGCCTGGTGGCTGTATTAGATTAAATTTCATCAAAGAAGAAAAAGAACAGAACCATCAATTTATAAAAGGTCACAGAACTGACAGGATAAAACAATAAAGCCCCAAGGGATCTTTTGTTTTCCATTTGGTCTTATGTTGGGGTAAAAAAAAAAGAAAAAAACATGGCAATGAATTGAGCTTGTGACCTTGGTTGATGTCATTCTTTTCTATTGTCTTTTGTACTTCCATATTCAAAACCAAGCACACATACTGCATATTCCAGGTTTATGCAAGATATTGAAGAAAAAGCACCCGTTTTGAAGATTAATTATACCGTTTATAGCTTAGATTTTACACTGCTTTTTAAACTTTGCTCTAAAAGCCCCTAAACATAAAACAAACCTAAAATAATTTTGTAGAATGGATCTTCAACTCCTTTTTTTATAAAGTATATAAATACCAAAAGTTCACATTTTTGCTGAAACTGTATTCAAATTGAAAGTTTAATTTACAGATATTTATGTTATGCAGATTGCCTGAAGACAGTTTGTGCAATTCTGATTGATATTAGCCGTGCTGAGTTGTTCAAGCAGCTGTAATACATAATCAGATTAGATTAGTCATTTAATTACATGTTTAGATTCCCTGCTCTAACTACAGGCTAATGGTTGATATTTATCAGATATTTACTCTGACTAAAATTATTTAACACTGTATACTTGACATTACTTCTCAAGATCTTGTACGATTCTGATTCGGATGATTTGAGGCTAAAATTGATCTTCTCCACTCAATAGGAAACATAATCTCATAAGGACTGACTCCAGAGGGAAGGGGAGAGAGGGAAGAGGCATCAAGATTCAGCAAAAATACCTAAGAAGTGGAAGTGTCTGGGCTTTTTCAAAATTTGTCTTCCTTTGCATAAAATGCTTTTATATGTGTATCCATCTGTGTTAAACCCATTTCTAACAGGACTGCTATCAAATTGTTTTCAGATGCCCTGAGGAAGAGGTATCTTCTTTGGCTCTGTACTTTTCAGGCTGAGTGAACAAACCTATAAGGATGTCAGACGAAAAAAAGAAAAGCGAGGAACTTGATTGCTGCAAAGTTTCCCAAGAGATTAAGTGCATTTTCTTGAATGATCACAGTATGTATCAAAATAATGGACTTTTCGTATTTCAAACAGGGCATAGAGGATATTTAATAGAACTCAATGATTGTAACAAGCAATATATCATCTACTCGTTTGAAGAATCATGGTATAAAGCTTCAATGTTCTGTTATCAACTTTTTACTTTCTTTAATATAGAAAGTACTCTTACATACGTTCCGTTTGTTCTTTCTGTGTCTCTGCTCTGTCTTCTCAAACCCCAAGACGGTCATGGCAGATGGCCGCTCTAACTGAGCCAGGTTCTGGTTCTGCTCGAGGTTTCTTCCTGTTGAAGCGGATATTTTCCTCTCCGCTGTTGCTACATGCTTGCTCAGTATGAGGGATTACTGTGGTTGGAGTCTGAATCAACGGGGCACAGCTGGAAGTCAATGACTAGATGCAATTTGCTGGGATTCCTTAAACAGAAAAATTTCTAACTGATTTGAATGTTTGTATGATTGCATTGAAGTGACTTTTTTTGTAAAGTACCTTGAGAGCACCTCTGTTGTGTTAAATAAACTGACTTAAAACTGAATTACAGTACAATAAAAAATTCAAACTTAAGTACTTAAGAAACTTTAAAAAGCTGCCTGTAACAGTACCTCCAAACTGGGGACTGGTATCTAAAGTGATGTGTCTGATTCTGGTGGGAGTTAAATTGATCTTATTCTCTGCAGTGTTAAAATGTCTTGAAAGAGCCTGGAGAGTGTTAACTCTAGCACCAACAAACATTTCACTGGCGCTGCACCACCATGGTCATTTTAACTAAATCCGCAGGCCATCATTGTAGGCCACCTGCAGCCTCAGCATGCTTTATGCCTTGTAGTTGGTCCAGAGGTGTGCAGTGTACAGCACAGTACAGTAAGTTTTGATTTAAATTATCTTAACATTGTCTGAACATGAATAAAACCAGCGTACAAGAATATTTGCCTGATCATATAATACACATCGTTGTCTGTGAATGTCATCATCATCTGTCATTTTTTCATTAATCACATGACCAAGATATTTCATTTCATGACACACAACAAGCTCAGTATTTGAAAGTTTAAAAGCAGAGAAATTCAATGTTACATCTTCTTCTGTTCAACATATCATAACAGTACTCTTATTGGTATTGTATAAAATATCGTTATTAGCACCATAATCAGAGCAGACATTTAAAAATTGTTGTAGACTGGAGTTGCTAGGGCTAAAAATAACAAAATCATCTGCGTAAATCAGATGATTAAATTAACTAAAATGCTAATCATACAACCAGTGTTACATGCATTAAGCCTCATTGACAGATCATCAACATATAAATTAAGGTGAAATAAGTGTCAGAAAAGCCCTAAAAGGTTTTGTTTTACAGAGATAATCTGTAATTCTTGCCATTATGTTTATCTTGGTGCCTATCTGCAGCTAACAAAGGGCGAGAGGCGGGGTACACCCTGGACAGGTCGCCAGTCCATCGCAGGGCTTCCAGAATTATATTCGTAAAGATCTCATTCATAAAATCCAAAGGACAAGAAGAATAAGAACAAAGACTGTAATTAATTCGTAATTATTCACTTTCAATGCGTGTATGTGGGTAGGAGAGTTTGGGTAGATATATATATATATATATATATATATATATATATATAACTAACTATATATATATATATAGTTAGTTAGTTAGTTGCACTGAAAACGATGCATGCTTTTCATATAAGAAAATCAAAAAAGTATGCCTTGCAAATTTCCTCTGCCACTTTTGGTTTGACACCGTTAATGTAACTAACTGCCTTTAGAAGCCATTTAATTAGTTTATTGTCTACCTTGAACTTATCAGGAGTGCATCAGCCTGATGAAGGCTTTAGAGGTCGGGAGGAGAACATTAGTAAACAAACATCATGAAGACCAAAGAACACAGGGAACACACAAGGAATGTCACTACTGCAAACCCTCTAGAAGATGGCTGTTTGCCAGAACACAGATGGGCAAAGCTACACAAGGTAAAAGGCCAGCAATAAGAGAGAAAGCAGCAGAGAGGCTTATACTAACTCAGGAAGACTTGCAGGGATCCTCGGCTCAGGTGGGAGAATCTATTGCCAGATTACCAATCATGAACTCCCCAAAAAGGGCCTTTTATAGAAGAGTTGAATGAAGATGGTTGAAATAAAATAGGAATCCTGCGTGCAGTTTGCTAAGACATAGGGGAAACAGCAAACATGTGAGAGCAGGTGCTCTGTTCAGTTAAGACCAAACTTAAACTTCCTGGCCTCCATGTAAAATAGGATGTGACACTGAAAAATCACCCTGAAAACACCATCCCCGTTGTGACATCCACACAAGGCAATCTGCAAACACCTCTAGCATTCAAGCAGGGTGCACTTACATGTTAATCACTTTTTAATTTCTATCTCATCATCATTATCCAAGAGGATTATTTGCACAGTTAAATGAGCTTTAGCGTCTAGCAGTGTAAGAATGTAGCAAACTACCAGATAATCAGAAAGTTTCTAGCAGATTCTAAATAGCTTTCAGGGCTTTGATTTCAACTTTAAGTCAATATTTAATGTTCCTCCCAGGCAGGAAAAATTGCCTGTCCAGTCCACCTCTACAACCTAATTTAGCTTAGCAGAAAGACTGGATCACAGCAGCAGAGAGAGTAATTATAATAACACAAAGAGCCATAGTGGCTATTTGTAAAGGCATGCTGTGTTTTTTGTATGGGGACATGTTTCTATGACCATAATGCAACCTTCACAAGGTTAATTGATTGATCCAGCTTGCTTTTCACTGGTCAAACAGTGCTGCACTACATTCTGCTTGGCTTTTTAATGCTAAATTGCTGGTTATCTCTCTGCCAGCTCTATGCTAATATATGACAACATATGCTAAAAGAAAAGCTTTGTGAATATTTATGAATAAGCACCATGTTTAATGCAAAATTAGCATTTGTTTTCTCCATTGTTCAGTAAATTCGTCCCAGGGACTGGTGAATAAATGTATAATATATTTAGTTAGCCCATGGTACATTAGCCTCAGAAGTTTCACGACTTACTCCAGAATTACAAATACCCACATTCAGTATTTACACGGCTTACTACTAGCAGCTCAAATTAGAATCATTCATTCATGTTCGTTAATCTAGGTCAGGTTTAACTTAATTATTCATGACAAAATGTGTGTTTTTTCAACTGCTTGTTTATCTGAACTGCTATTTGTAGACTACTAGCAGTGTCTGTGTTTTCCCCTGTTTACGTGAAAAACTTGAATGAGAATATTTCCAACAACAAGGAGTTTTGACGATGAAAGTGATATAATCTACGCTGTGACATGCTGCAGAAACAATGTGATTTAACATTAATGCCAAACAGATTCACAGCAGGAAGGGAGATAGCGCGCACGTGTGGTTTTGACACTAATGATACACACATTGCACAGGTTTGGGCAGGGATAATGCGATCACTGCAGGTGTTGGCAAGCAGCATATGAACCACTCTTGGGGTTTATTTACACACAGTAGTATACTTCTAATAGTGCAGTGCCTGGAAACAAATGTCACAGGTTCTCTCTAGATCAGTGTCACGTAGCAGAAATGTTCCTCTGCTGTCAGAGAGACTGCATTCAACTCTGCAAGCATTACAAATATGTTCAGATTCTGCCCCAGAGAAAATAAACCCACTCTCTGTTTCCTGTAATAATCCATACGAGAGTGGACACACAACTCAACAAAACAGCATTATGGCCAAATGAAATGAGGTACTTTTAATTGAATTGCCTATATTAGCATTTTAACTGCAGTGTATGTCTCAATTTGTGCTCGTAATGCTGTCTGTGTTGCAGGGGCCTTTTTTTTCAGAAGTGCATCAGAGAATATGGGCCAAATAAATTTGTTTTGGGGTTTTCAAAATAGCTTTTAGGATATCCTGCCTGTTTGAGATAAATGCAAAACAAAGCCTGGCTGGAAAGACCAGTCCCTGTGGTTCTTATATTTATTCATCAGTGTTGGACTTGAGACCAGAGATTTTGATGATTATTAAGTCCAGATTTGTCACAGTTAGCAATATTATCATGTTTTTCGAATTGTTTGCTATCAAACTAAAAATAAACATTTATATATATATATATATATATATATATATATATATATATATATATATATATATATATATATATATATATATATATATATATATATATATAAGTATACTGAAATACTTACAAACACAAGCTGCAATTAGCAAGTTAGAGGTGCAAAAGACCACTTGATGAACTTCAAACTGAGCAACTGAATGGAAAAGAAAAAGGATGACTTCAAATGTGGGATAGTAGGTGCCAGATGAGTTTGTTCAAATATTTTAAATACTGTTGATTTGCTGGGATTTTCATTCACAACCCTCTCTCTGGTTTACAGAAAGTGGTGCAATAAGGAGAAAATAAAGAGAGAAGAGCAGCTTTTTGGCCAGAGACGCTTAGTTGATGTCAGAGGTAAGAGGAGAATGGTCAAACTGCTTCAAGATGATATAAAGGCAAAAAGAGCTCAAATAATAATTTATCATGATCCAGAAAGCAGATAACCATCTCTGAAAAAAAAAGCAGATCTAACTGTGGAGCGGATGAACTACAGCAGAACACCACACAAAGAGGCTACACCTGTCAGCAAACAACAGGGAACTGGGTAAGCAGTTCAAATAGGCTAATCAAATTTAGACAAATGGCTTCCGGTGCCCCAACTCTTAATATCAGCTCCAACATTAAGAATGTAGGGTCAGAATTGGTGTTAACATGAAAACATTTGTCCACTCTGTCTCCAGCTGTTCAGGCTGGTGGTGGGGATGTATTTTCTTGGAAAAAGGTAGGTCTATAATACCAATAGAGCAGTGTTTAAATGCTACAATGCTCTAATCATGTCAAATTAATTTCCTTAATGAAGAGAATGACTTCCCTTGTACTCTAATAGCCTCAATAGTCACCAGATCTCAATCCAGTGGAGCTCATTTCATGACTGTGCATTCAACAAATCTGCATCAAATATGCAACTCCATTATCTCAATATGAACTTAAATCACAGAGAACCGTTCCTCACTGACTTGTTGTATCTCTAGCATTAAGAATTAAGGCACCTCTAATAGGAAAAAGGGTGCTTAATATGACACTAATAAGCTGTATCTAAAAAAATGTATGGCAATTGTATTTACCTACATTATTTCTGCATCACTCATGGTGCACACAGTATTAGTGTTTATAAGGATTGTCTAAAAGTATTGACGGTCCTGTATTAAGTGATGTAAAAGACTTATCACAGCCTGCAGACCAAGCAAACAGCATGCCAATTATTTAAACTTTTGGACCACAGGAAAAGAGGGTACTCTATTTTGTTTTAATTCACTTTGAAATGTGCCATTTGTAAATTCAAAACACCATAGATGTGCTTTAGGCTCTTTTAGTGAAGATTCGTAGGTAGTTGTATCAGTTCATCTCCAAAGTCAACGTTTAAAGAAAATAGATCCTTATTGAACTGCTTTAGGCCAAAACTCTCATTAATATGTTGGCTGTCCTTTCGACTATCAGAAAATTCTCAGCTGCGATCCCCTCTGGTCAAAGAAATATTACAAATTAAGTTGTGTAGCTTTTTGCTGTTTATATCCAAAGAAATTATTTTTAGCTCGCAAAAAAATGTCAAAATGTTTCTGAATTCTCACAGGGTAAAACTGAGAAGTCAACACATAGAATAAAAGTCAAAGAGCAGACTCGAAAGGTAAAGGATTGTAATAAAATCCAGGCTGCAAAGCAAAGCCTGATGCAAATAAGAAGCTTAATTTTGCCGTCACGCTATTTAATACAGGTTGGTTTTATCTGCAAAAAGTTTCACCCAGTAGTTTGGTGAATAGCTTTTCTCTAATATTTCATTGATATTTCTGGCCTTGTAATAAAGTTGTACCACGTAAAGACCTTTGAATTACATACATATCAAATGTCCATAAAAACTACATTTAACACTGATGCTCTTTGGTAGTTAAGAAACACATCTTTACTTTTACTGCTTTCTGCTTGCATCTGCAGCAAAGTGTCGAAGATGGAAAATTTAAGAATATAAACTTTCTAGTGTTGCAAATACTTACAGAGGAGAGTAGAACAGCCAAATTTTCTCAAGTAAAGTAGCTTTACTGCAGTATATTTCTACTCAATTAATAGCAAAAAGTAAATGCCAGAGAATTATGCAAGCAAGATTAAAAATATATTTTGTCAAATTACATTTTCTCTGAGTAACTGATCATAACATTTAAGTTAAAAGTCTCCTTCATTCAAAATAATTTCTTTCAATACAATTAGTCATTCTGAGTCGTATAAGCAAATTGCATGTGAATATTTTATTCAAACTCAATTCCCTGCATAAGTTAGAGAAATACACCATAAAACAACTCAGTCAAAAAAATGATTACGTAATCTCAAATGGGACCGCCCACAGGAGGGCAACGTTGTGTTGGCCAGGTATCTGTAGCTACGACGAGCTAACAGTTAGAAACTCTACAACACGGCAGAAGATTTTAAGTATTTGTGGAGATGACACATCAACGCTTTATTTTGTTTTTATTTATTTTTATTTTTTTACCAACACAAGAGAACCTGAAGAAGAAATTGTTGAAATTTGTTTTTGGAACAACACCAGGAAAATGCAAGCCTCTGTTAGTGATTTGTTTAGTGACTTTGAGAAGATCATAGCAACAGATCTAACAGTACAGGCTTTAAACAGACACAGACGGCATTCTTTGATACCAGAGACACCGGAAATTATTAAAAATACCAGTAAATGATATACTAAATAATATTTTAAAAAGATGTAATCAGAAAGATGAAGGTACACATATAAGCAAAGTTTGTGTAACAAAGAAAAAAGTTAAGAATAAGTAAAAATAAGTCACAGTAAATCAAAACAAAAATATCAGGGATAAAAACATATTTTTTAAATTCATATTCTGTTCACAACCTGAAGCTTTTCAAACCTGTATTTACAGTAGGTTATTTCTCTAAGAACATTGAGAAGTTGCTTCAAGTGACAATAAATGCCTCCTAATGTTTATTCACATGACCTCCAAACAACACAAGCAGACTCAGCAGAGAGAAAATAACATTGACTTTGACTTAAGCTGTAGATGTCTGTGTCTGGTAAAGTTTTGGTTAAAACATTTTTGTTTTTCATTCATTGAAGTAACTTGAGAGGATAAAGAAGTCAGAAACTATTCTTCAAAATACTCTTGCAAAACGAAGAAAAAAGTATTGTGTACTAAAACTACTCCTTGAAACAAAGTGACTGAAGAAAAAGTAACTGAGTAAAAGTAACTAGTAACTTTCCACTTATGATAACAGTTTTTAATTATGGTATTTTAATATTTCCAATGCAAAAAAGTTATATCACACACCAGAAATGTCACAATGCTAAACGTTCAAACTGGTAACAATTTTTATCCCAATTTGAGAGACAATGCTTTTCAAAATCTGTTAATCTAAGGAAACAATAGCAAGAAAGTTAGAGACTACACTATACTTGGCTCAAATATACTTGGCTCAATGAATTTCAAATGCAACCTGTCATGTTGCACCATTTGCTGCAGCACTTTCTTCTTCCTGCATGCCTGGTGGCAATCTGCTTGGACAGGTGAGTTATTGGCAGGATCTGCTTAAACCAGCCAACCTATCCGCCTGTACCCCCACCCCTTTGCTTGCCAGCCACATGTACATTCAGAGTCATCCGTTACTGTGCCTGTCAGCCAAACGTGCAATCAATACCCCCCCTCCGACAGCACGCTCATATGTGATTGAAGGCAAAGAAAGCAGGTTGGAGGGTGACGAGGCAGAGGAAAAGGCTGGATAGTGGGAAGTGCTCATGATGGGGTGAGCTGGGCTCCAGGGGAAACAGGTCAGGGAACCGAGGACGAGAAACCAAAGAGAAGCATAATACCATAATACACAGAAATATAGTGAGTGTGGGAGTACGAGTTGCAGGACAGGAGTGTCAGAGCAGAGGAGAGATGGAAAGTAAAGTGTGCACGAGTGTTTGTGTATGAGGGAGACAAAAGGAGAGAGTTTGTGGGTGGATGAGAAGCATGCTATATATAATGGCAGTGGTTCAGGAATAGATCAGAATGATTGTGTTTTGTGATTATCTAACACTGCAAACAGCTGAAACGACCAGCTGACATCAAAGACAGCACACAAATAAATACCCTAAATACACACTCATTGACACAAACATGCAGAAAGAGAGAGTAGGCAAAGAAAAAAAAAAACTGGCAGAGCAACCCTCATCTTCATGCTAAAGTAAACCAACTCTCCATTAAGACCTGGTGTCATCTGGTCGACATTGATAACAAACTTGCTCACAAACACAAACATTCAGATTTTAGACTGTGTTGTGAGGATGCCTCACGCTTGAAACGACTCATTATAATATATAAACACATCCAAGTTACCATCCTCTTCCCCTATTACACACACTTAAAATGCCAGTGGGCAAACACTTTCGGGAGTGCTGGTTTTCAATAACTGCATAAACATGTGAGGAAACCTCAGACTTCTTCAGCAAACTCCAAGGTTGCAAATTGCAACCTTGAAATAGCATTAAACACAGTTTAATTAAAGCCTTAAGCCTCAGTTTATGTGGATTAATGGACACTCAACCTCCAATCTGCAAAACATTCGGCCTGTATGTTATCTACTTCTGCAATTTGAAGTATGAAAAGTAAAACCAGTTTTTTCTATCATTAAAAAGGTCCTTGGATTCATTTAAGAATAAATGGAGCATTAAAATACATAAAGGAACCACTTATATAACTTGCTCCTATAATGGGAAAATATACATGTATATCATCGCCTGGATTCCTGGTAAAACTCAGCAATGGAATACTGTATATCAACAAACGTAATGTGACAAGAGCTGTTTGTAACTTAGATTGCTCATTAACTTCATAGGGTTTGACATATTTTTCCTATAATAATTTGGGCTTAACTCCTGTATGACAGTCATTCTATGAATTCTTGCTGTTGGATCAAAATGAAGCACAGTTCAAAAGCTCACCAGAATGTATAAAGATTACCAGCAAAGAAACCAGAATAAAACATTTCAGGTTAACCCTTCAGATCTTTACGGATCAAAAAGAATGCAGAGCAGCGTTCAGCAGGTGCAGAAGATTAGTAAGTAAAAGGTGTCTGTGGTCCCAGCTTCAGATATGTTCAATATGGTTAGCAGTGATGCATTTTGAAAAGTTATTCAGTAGAGTGTTTTTCTCTTCTGAAAGTTCCGAGAAGTTTAAGAACCCCTAAATACACCGAAAAACACTTTTTCACAAGATTCTTCACTTGCTCCAACACCTATCTTATCTTATCCACATCACATTGGTAAGATATGTGCTATGCTGCAAGTTTCGCCTCCAGCAAACACTAAGTAAGTGCAGTGGACCCGTTTTAACCAAGGAGGTAAAACATCTGAGCATACTCAGCCTTTTACAATAAACAGTTTAAAGGTGAAGGTGCAAAAGCAGAATATTTTAGTAACCGAATAACAAAGGTTGTGTGTTTTTTAATAAGCAGTAGCAAACAAAATGTAAATTTATCAAAGAAATCCTTTAAGGGAGGATGTATCCACATTGAAAAACAAGCGTAGTTCTCAGTTACTTCTCCTTCTTTGAATTATTGCTATAGGTTAAGCAAAACGTTAATGCTTGAGAATGTGTAAAATATCAATATATTGCTCAAAGGAGTGTGTCACTCAAAGAAAATTCAGTGACATCTCTTAGTATTTATCATGTTGAGCAATCCTTTGCCACCATAAGAGCTTCAAATCCTTAAACCAGTGGAAAACTGTGTTATGGTTTTCCACAAAGTTCTGGGGGAGTTCAGACCCTTTTTTGTTTGAAGAGAAATCTTGTCCTTCTTAGTCTCTACTCTAATTCATTGCAAAGTTTTTGGCCAACTTATGTTAGACAGTGAAGCTCTTCCATATCAAAAACATCCATCCATGTCTTTCAGGACCTTGCTTTTAGCTTGCATGCACATTAATGTTGGGAAAAGAAGAGGCCACCTCCAAATTTTCCCAAAACATTAGAAGCAAGAAAATTGTCCAAAGTGTCCTGGTATCCTGCAATATTTAAGCTAAAGGGGCTGAACCCAACAGAGGTGGGTAGTAACTCGTTACATCTACTCAATTACATTTACTTCTGTAGCTTTTTGAATAAAATTTACTTTTAGGAGTAGTTTTACTTCACTGCACTTTTTACTTTTACTTGAGTGACATTATTTTGAAGCATCACTGCACTTGAGTAAAATTTCTGGAAGGTTTACCCATTGATTAACGTCACTGAACGAAGACCAAGGATATTTCACCAAAAAATGCACCAGACACACAGACACACCTACAATTTATCAAAGGACACCACCTGTTTCTACAAAAGCTTTAGTTTTCAAATTTAATTTTCTATCTGTTGAGTTTGATTTAGCATTTTAAGTTTAAGTGAATTAACAGTAAACTCCATAAATTGTATCTCTAATAACTTTTTACCTGGTCATAAGAAATATTAGAATCTTAATATTTGTTATTTTCTAAGTATGTTATTTATTTTTATAAATTTTTTTAGTTTTAGTCTTTAAAATACCAGAATTTGCCTAGAACCTTATGGGTTTTTCTGTCTACTGAAACTATTTTACAAATATTTGATTACATGTTACTCAATACTCTAATAGCCTTTTTACCAAACAATATGTTATTCTTATTTCAGTACTTTCTTAGATGGCTCCTTGTTACCCTTACTTGAGCAAAAATATGTTGAAGTAGTGCCACTCTTACTTGAATACAATTTTCAGTTACACTACCCTCCTCTGGAACTCAACTCCTAAAAGAAACGCCCTGCACTTTACACAATTCAGTCAGGAAAGTGTCTTTCTTGTGGCAAATGTCAGATCCCAGCTCTACCGTTGGTTAGATTGTCAGATAGCGGGTCATGGCTTGTCACTCCAGAGAACATGTCTCCACTGCTTTAGAGTCTAGAGGTGGTATGTTTTACACTACTTGTCAAATTTTGCATTGCACTTAGTAAGGCTTTGAATGTAGTAGCTTGGCCTTAGAAACTAATTCAATGGTGCTCAACTCGCTGAGTTAAAAGTCACAGGAGGTTTTGGAGTCTGCAGCTTTGGACTCTGCAGAAAAATGGTTACCTCTGTGCTTCAGCATCCTATGATCCCACTCTGTCATTTTATGTGGCAACGACTTAATTGGCATCCTTTCTAACTGCTTTCACCATGTCATAATAAGACTACAATATTTAACTGTTGAACATTGAGAAAAAAGGAAATTTTATGACTAGACTTCTTCACCATATAATGGTGCCATGCTGAAATTCAGTGAGTTCCTAAAGCTAGCATTCTTTTGTCTGTAGATTGTCTGAATGCATTGCTGCTGAATTGTCTACGACCTGTGAAAATGGAGTGATTGAAGCAAAAGAATCCAATGATTTGCAGGGGTGACCTAATACCTTTGGCAAAATAGTGTGTGTTTGTAGGTGAATATCCAATGTTTCACTTTGCAAATCTCTGCAAAGAATAGCTGAGTGTATTTCCTTCAGAGATGATGAGGAGTAGAGCAACAGAGCGCAGAGGGAACACTGCTGCCAGGGCGCAGGAAAAAACGCTCTCCTCTTCACTCTCACAGATTAACTAACAAAATCCACATATCACTCTGGGGATCCTTCCCAAGCAGGAAGATTTCAAGAGGGAATTTCTGAGAGGTGAGTTAGATACAGAGGAGGTCCAGTTTTAATCCAGCATAGAGCAAGCTGCACACTGCACACAGCCAAGGTGATCTTTGCAAGCCATTTTGCCCTGCTCTTAGTATTCATTTTCCAGGTGATCAAACCTGCTGCCAGGAGCTGGAAAGTGCATGTGTGTGTGTGAAAGAAAGAGAGATTTTGAGTGTGAGTATTAATGTGCTGCCTCAAATTGAGCATGTGAAATAGTGGGCAATTGGTAACAAACCTGTGGGTGCCAGTTTGCAGATGTGGGCTTAACACACTCTGAGTTAGAAACAAAACAAAACTGTTAGTGTGTAGTTTATGTGGAAGAACATGTGTGCAATTATACATTTTCTAACATGTGTGAATGGTGCAGCGGGGCTGATTAGGAGAATGGGAAAACGGCAGAACAGGCCAGAGGCCAGCAGACCCAGCTCCCAGTGCACAGCCAGGGGAGTAAACAGGGCTGCTACAGCTTCCTGGTGGGGAAGGATAAGAGCAAGGGGGGGAAACACAGGAAGTAATGACAGGGACAAAAAGCAAAGGGAACAGTAAAGAGAAGGAGGATGAGCAGAATAATGTTTGGGGAGACAAAACTAAAAGCGTGGTAACAGGATGAGAGGAGAAAAGGAGGACGAGAAAGGACTGATAAGTACAATGGTGAGCAGAAAAGAATGAGATAGTGGATGAAAAATGTGTTGTGCTTTTGGTGGAAAAACAGGTGGAGAGTAAAACGGAGGAATAGGAGGGAAGAGACTAAGCAGCATGCAATGGAGGAAGGCAACATGGCTACAGGGGACATAGCACCCGGCCAAAAACAGTCATCAGAGCCGTCCTACTTTCGATAATGGCTCCACCAGTGCCAGGGTGATTCAGGAAAAACCATAAATGGTCAACAGACTGCAGCATTGATTCCTGTCTCTTTGATGTGTTGCGCTGGAATGAGTGATTTAGGACCTGGGCATAATCTAAACAACCAAAGCCCCACGGCCTGCTTACATCCAACAGAAACGTAGTTATTCCCTTTCTTTCGCGGTTTGATGGCTGACATGACGACCCCGTCTGGGAAACACAAAGAGGGATGCCTCAGGGTATTGTGAGGATGGCTGAACAGGTTGTGAACATGTTGTACCTGCCCATGTAGGTTTGTGCTTGAAACTGTTCCTTTTATAGACCACATACGGTGGTTTTCAAAATGATTGTCACTCTTTAAACTTTTTCATATTTTGTCAAACAACTGTAAACTTTAATACATTTTATTATGGCTTTATGTCATGGACCAACACAAAGTAACACATACATTTGAAAAGTGTAGTGCTCATTTGAATCAACCTCATTCTGACTCAATACTTTGTAAAGCCACCTTTCATAATTGTAGCTATTGATCTGTTGGGGTACTGTATGTTTCCACTAAGTTATTCATTTACATCTGACCTTTGATTGTTGCCTTGTAACACTAAACCACTTTTCTGTAGCTTTAAGTACATCACCTTCCTGGGAAGTGAACCTTCATCTCTACTTTAAGTTCAGCATCCTTCAACAGATTTTCTTCCAGGATTGGCCTGTACTGTTAGCTCCAGCCATCTTTCCACTGTCTATGATCCAAGAATCCCCACAGCATGATGCTGCCACCACCATGCTTCATTGTAGGTATGATGGATAATCTGCAGTGTGCATGTATACCAATACAATTATTTGATCTCATCTGACCATAGTACCTCCTTCCACTCATTTCTTGTGTCTCCTAAATAGATATGAGATTTGCAGAGTGCATAACTATCAACTGACCTGTTCTCCCACCTGAGCTGGGTAAATCCTGAGTTTTTCGTTGGTCATAATGGACCTCTTCTTCTCTGATTGATGGCCTGATTACCAATCCTGTAAGTTTAGCCGGTCAGCACTGTCTTTGTAGGCATATCATTTGTATTATTTGATGATGGATTGAACAGAGCTCTGTAAACAGTTCCAATCTTTTATACCCTGACACTGTCTTAAAATGTATCCCTTATCTGTTTCTTGGTCTTTATTAAGTTTTTTGTTCACTAATGTTCACTAGCAAACTTCCAAGGCTTTTTTAAATTAGGCGACTCTTAATTAGGTTTTCTTTGTTTAAGGGTATCCAAGTAAATAGGGTGTGCCCAAAATTATGTGAGCCCCAAATTATTTTCCTTAACAACTGCTGCTTTATGTTGTTCTATCGCATAAAATCCTAATAAAATCGTTGTAGTGACAGAATTTGAAACTTTCAAGCGTTGTGAAAGCCTTTAAAACGTGCTGTTTATATGTCTGTTTGCTTGTGTGCCTCTTTATTCACCACAGGCTGCAATAAATTTATCAAGGTTAAAGCTGTATATAGTGCAGCCATCCACCATACAGTCCACGCGGTCGGGTCAACATCTTTCAGCTGCAACATCTGCACACATGGACAGCAATCAGGAACACACAAAAACACAGAACGACCAAGGGCATTCCTGCTAGTAGCTCTCTCTTTTGTTGTTTGTGTACTTTCGAGGTTTTCTGCAGTCGGAGAAGTCAAGGCAGACAAAAGCAATGCTGTTACCTGTGCTTAAACACTGGTTTTCTTTGTAATCATTCTGGTTGGTAATTAGATTTTAGAAACAACTCCAAAACACAAATTGTGTCATGTCTCAAAGATAAAGGAACACCAACACCACAGCAGGAGTTTTATCTCATCTATTTCAGTTGCGCTACACAGGGGCTTGTTGCTATGTGAGTTGCTGTTATTGACCAGCAGGTCTTCACAAGCATCCACATCCACACAGCAGTTTATATTCCTACTTTAAAAAAGCAACTCAATACATCTGATTTGAGAAAAGTTTGTCCATCTCTGTTAGCATCCCTGTTAGAAGTTATAGAACCAATTTCAGCCTAGCAGCTGCAGAAACAATAGTAATTACCCCTACCCTGCACTGTGAAAACTGTCAAGAGGCTGTAAATGTCTCAAAAAAAATATGGCTGCAAGGTGTGACGTCTCTAAATGCACCAAAGCAAACTCCCTCTGCACCATAATACCGACCCATAAAGGGAAGTGTCACTCTTTACTATCAGTGAAGTGAACATGAAGTCATAAACAATCCCATCACAGAGGACTGAAGGCTAAAACAACAGACTATATGATCAGAGGCAGCCAGAAATGTTCACCAAACGAAGCCACAAAATTTATTATCAACACATTTCAGCACAGTGAGTGTTCATTTCTTGTGAAAGATGATTTATACACCCACGATTTGTCTGCCACTGTAAACACTCGCACCACAAAAGAGGTGCTGTATGCAGTATGTGATAGGCAGCACATTACATTTACGTTAATGATTCTGCATTTACAAATGGTTCCTTTGAGAATTAAAGAAATCCTGCTGCAACAAATGCAAGAATAGTGTTTTGTTCTTCTAAGCCTTAGTTTATGCTCCTCCTCACAAATACATTAATCCATTAGTTGTCCCATGTATTTTTAAAGGTGGATTGCAGGGGAAACATCCCTCTCCCTGGCAACACTCTTGAACTCATACAGGGGATACCAAGTTGTTCCCATGCTCAAAGCAATATGTGTTCCCTCCAGCTAGTTCTAGGTCTGCATCAAGGTCTCCTCCCAGTGAGATGTGGAATGAACATCTCCAAAGGAATCACCCAGGAGGAATATTGATCAGATGCCAGAACCACCTTAACTAACTTCTTTCAGTGTGAAGAATCTAGATCTCCACTTCAAGTCCATTTGAGATGATGGAGCATATTTAATATCCTAAAGTCCCAGCTCAGCCACCATACCTGGAAAAGGAAGAGAAGCCAAGCTGTTTAGGGTCAGAACAGTGACATAACAGCAAATTAAAAGCTTTGTTTGTGGCTAAGCTTTTTCTAAATCTGATCATAATCTATTTTTACCAATCAACTTTTAAATATGATAATATTTTAATACATATTCAACAGTTTTTATGTTTCTTTCATTTTAAATAATATTCAATCCAAACAAACTGAACACAGAACTATATACAGTATAAAACATGACATTAAACGATTGCACTTAAAATACGAATGAATACCTGCTGTGGCCTGACATGTTTTTTCTCCGTATGCAACTGAAATGCGCACCCATTTGTGTGTAATAAAATATTGGGATTGCTGCAGAGGTTATTGACATGTGGTTTCGGATTTTTGCCTCAGACAGATGATTTTTCAACTGTTGTTCTGAAGGCTGAAACTGCACTCCGCTGCTGCACTGGAGACTGGCGTTAAGCGCCATTTCAGCCAAAGTTTTGAAATGAGGAAACATTTCTCCAACTGAGGCTATCAGAAGTTGAAAAGACTCTCTGAATGAATCATTTCCTGACCCGTAAACTACGCTACAGCAGGAGGAAAGCCAGCAGCATGTGCTGGTGTTTGGCACTCACTGGACTTACGGTTGTGCTCTGAAGCCTTTGTAACTTTTCAACGTGTCATCAGCTCCTGGTTGGTGAAAAAGCTGAGATTAAGCTCAAATTTCCTCATGGGAATCTTTTTGTTTAATTGATTCATTTACCTGTACTCCATGCGTACAGTTGAAAGTATATGAACATTTGGACCAAGTGGTCAGAGGTGTGAATACCAACCTAATAATTAATAGTAATACTGATGGACAGCCTTCAGATTTTCCATCACTGTTCTAAAAAAAAGGCAATCATGGAAAATATTTTGTCAATGCAACCCCTGAACTGGAGCATCCTCTGCATTACTGTATATGAGCTTCCCAGTCACCTGCCTACTGCTCTACTGCACGCTAAAAGTCATGGACTGGAGATGCAAACAGATCCACAATGGGGTTGTTTCCACCATCAGAACTTCAGGGTAACTTTACTGGACCTTCCCAGTATACACAGAAATATTGTTATCCGTCTCAAGAGATGAGTGACCAGAGAAATGCAGAAATAGAGTAGACAGGTGAAGCCTATACTAGATGGACCCACATAAAAAATTTGCACGGCATCAAAACTTGCAGAAATGGCTAATTTTCCCCTTGAATCGTGACTTTTTATGAATTACTAATACATAAATGTTTTTAAACCTTAAAATCAAAATATTTCCACAAGAAGGGGTTCATGTATTATTTGATATCTCTTGTGACACGGTGCCAGAATCTGCACATTGGTCGCCTATAGCTTTTATGTAATGCCTAATCAGTGGACAAAGGTGAGATGATTGTGTTATCCTTTCCAGTTCTTTTTCTTAACTGTGGTTGGGAGATAAGGAGATCCATCTTCTCCTGGGCCAGAGGATGTTTCCCTCTGGGGATATAGCCCCAGACTTAGCTATGTAGTTATTGAGGAGGTGGCGTACAAATAATGGGCCACCATGCTGAAAAGAAGCAGCTTTCTTGTAAGGCACAGTTATATTACCCGCTACTGCTCTCTACCTGGATGTACCTTATAGGCAGTGAACCTGAGGTTGTATTTCTGTAATTGCAACTACAACCTAGACACACTAGATGTCGCTATGGTGTTTGTTTTCTGTATCCAACCTTTAATATCCTATCAATGAGCACCACATCCTGGATCACTGACAACCTGCAATGCAACAAGGCTCAAAGTTGTGCCATTAACGTGGACACTTTCTTGCTTTGGTTACACAAGGACTGAATGGTCATCCAAGTTCCCCATACCCTAAATACTTCCTTAAAAATGCCTCAAGGAAAGCCTTCTCTGGATTCGCAATAGATTTGGACTCAAAAATGAAACCCTCTCAGCAGTTATGTGACAGTGAAGATGTAGTCCGTTAATTCACAGCCATGGTGAAAGCCACTTTGTTCCCACTAAATTTGAGGCCTAACAAATGATCAAAGCCTATCGTAGCAATGAATCCTGTAAGCGTTACAATACTGCTTAACCTTCAGACAAACTGTTTAACATCTTAACTCTGACAGCTTCTCACAGCATTGATGTGACACAAAAATAGTTCTCTGCATGACTGACGTGCTTCCATTCAATGTCCTGCTGAGAAGGGAAAATCATAGAAGCACAAAAAAAATAAAAGAGATGGAAGTTAGCATTTGCATGTGTTGTGTATCCTAGCAACTGATTTACATTTTAAAAGAACTATAAAATGTTTATCAGATAAATCTAAGAAGTAGGAGAAGGAAAAAGTAGAGAATTAGTGGGGGTTTTTTTAGAACTGGGCTGTTTTTTTGCAGTAGTATTAGCTTAAATTTGGTTTATTGCTTTAGTAGATTTGATGAGTGACAAATCCCATGTTAAGAAAATATTTTACACATTGGTTCCCCTGCTGGTAATAATCTTTACGGCATTCATTTGCCAGCAAGACATCCCTTTGTCTCCTATTCGTTCTTCTGTATTTATCATCATTTCACAGTCTTGGAGCAAACAAACTGGTTACTTTGCCTTGGACAATCTCTTTGAATCAGCAATGAAAAACTCAAAGTTAGTCCTGATGTCTTGATAAGGACCTAATTATTTGATTTAGGCGAGCCTAAGCAGAGACTTTTCTAAGAATAGCACCTGAACACTAAAACCAACACCAGTCTCTGATGGCTGGAGTTGGACACCCATGATTCTAGAGTCCTGGGACCTTTCAACTCACCCTGCAGGTGGTCTTTAGGATTTGTGTTTTAAAACTGAAAGGGCAACGGAAGACTACACATGTAAGATCATTATCTTAATTGTTTTCTTAATAATTTAAGATCAAACTTCATTGAATGATCTTGCTGAAATTTCCTCTTTAGTTTTAAACATCTAGAGTGTTAGTTAAATGAAGATAAGTTAATTATTTTATGCTACCACAAGCACAAAATTACAGCTTCAGTGAAATCTGCATGGTTTTATTTGTGATGGTAGGACAGACAAGGCTTTTATTGGAGATACTGCAGGTCTTATGGTTGTCACTGAACCTTGGTGACCCAAAGATGTCATTCTTTGTAACAGTTTACTAAGTGTGTTTAAGACGTTCTGGACCTTATTTACAATGTTCCTACAGGTGGGAAGTAAATATTGGTGAAAAGCAGACAACAGCAGCTGTGATAAAATGGATCACGACTGAGGTCTGTGAATCTTATTTTAAAAGTGCTGGCTTGCTAAATGTAATTTTGCTATTAGTTTTGGTAGAGAAAATGAATGGTAAGACAATGTTACCTATATGGTGACATGGGAAGAATGTAAAAATACTTGGATAAATAATTAAATATCACAGAGAAAGATGACTGAGAAACGACTGAAGAAGAGTAAAATTGTGTTACAGTAACAAAGTAAATACAGGTAGTTAAATTGAGAATATAACATATAAATGTAACAGCCTATATTTTTGATTTGTCATCAGTATGGCCTAAGGGGTAAGAAAATCATAACAAGTTTTTACCGTCCACACATTTTTACCCATACTAGCTATTCAGTTTTTAATAATTTTGATACTGAGTCTTAATGATCTGAATAATCTACATTGTGCCATCACACATCTAGCAGAAAAATACATGTCACTTGAATAAAAAACAAAGATTCTGGCCCAAATGGCTCCTTGGACTTTATCAGATCAGCTGCAGAGCCCACAGATGTGCCTCAAAGCCTCAGTAACTCTTCAACCGACTGTGAGCTCCCAGATTGACAGATGAATTGATGTTCATATCTGAGATGGATTAGGGTTAGCTCAGATGCTGCCGTGGTAATCTTGAAAATGTCTGTGTGTAAATGCAATTAATTAAAGCTGTCGTTGAGAGAATTTGGAAATAGGTCATGAAACTTGAGCAGAAAGCAAAGCACAACAGGATTAAATCAGTTTAAGAATGAAGAACAGAGCAGGAAAAACAACAGAGGCCAAGTTGCTTTATATCATGTGCTCTTAACGGATGTAAGCTGTATTCCCTGGAACAATGATTTGAGGTGACTTCAGTCAGCAGCTGACAGTTGCTGATAGTTAATATGGGTTGAGTCTTGTTTTGCTTGATTCAAGCATATTAAGTTTATTCCAGTGTCTTTTATCTGCTTAAAGGTGATCCGAATGCAGAAGTTGTGATGCCTAATCATTTAAAGCAAAAATGTTTTGCCCGTCAGTCATCTTCAACTCTAAATCCGCCCCTGCTAAGGTGTATATTGACATGTGGCAGGAGAAAGTTGAAATCAAAATATTACACTGTAATATCACTACCAATAGTACTACCCATAGAGCAACACCGGCCTATGTCATTTTATCCAATAACTGTACGAGTGTAAAGCCTACTTTATACTTCTCCATCTAGGTCAAAACTGATAGGTTCAACCCCTTCATTCGTTGGTGCAAGATCCGTCATTTACACAAGCATGGACGGAGTAGAGCCCAATTTTCTAACTATTTGTCTCTGTGAACGGAGAGCGCATGCCTGTGATTAATCAGCTCAACATCAGTCAGAGATTATTTTACCAGAATGGTGCTGCAATCAGTAGTCAATGCAGTGTTTGGGCACTACATGCTTTATATTGAAAGGACTGTTTATCTAATCTGGTCTTTTGGCGATTTTGAGCAAATGGAGTGGAGAACAACAAAACATACTGCTGTTTGTTTCCATGAGCTACATTTGTAGTAAACAGCTTTAAAGCTCATTTCCTGTCGGTCATTGCTTCTTGAGGGGGGGGATACGTTTACAAGCTGAAGAAAATTAACTCTAGTTGACACTGCAATGATAGGCAGATCCGCCAGAATAAGTGTGCAACACCTGCTGTCCTGGTGGAGAATTACTTTGAAACACTAACACCAACTGAGAAGTATAAGAGGAAAAAACGTCTCCTCAGTACATCTGCTTCTGTGTGCAAACTCACTGATGGAGAAATTTAAACTAGGCGAAACGATACATAAAACCTAAAAAACAAGAAAAGATGCTGAGTTCACAAGAATGACACAGGACAAGATTTTTATATTTCCTTTAAAGTAAAATTCAAAGATCAAATTAATCCTGCAAAGGACCATAACATTGTCTTTTATTGTATTTTGCCAAAAACTCAACAAACTAATGTTTTTGTAATGTTGGCAGCACGTCAGACTATAGGAGAGCACTACAATAGGCTTATCTGCAGTACATTTACCCTTCCCCAGTTGCTATATACCCCTAGACGTCCAGCCATCATCCATTTTAACAGTGCTTTCTGCCTCCTTCTGGTCTGGAGAACTTGCAGATCTTAAATATTGTTTGAGTTTTGTTTGTCACTCTGTTGCCATTCATCATTCCTACTGAAAACCCACAATTCTGCAAAACAGGTGATATAAGAGTAGTTGGGGCATCCTCTGTTATATCTTCCTCAGGTGAAACCTGTCAGCAACTGGCAAGGGCTCACGAGATAGCAGTCACCTCTGTGAGAAATATTTTTGATGTTTTAATATTGTGAGATCTTATAGGAAGAGATTTGGTTACATTTCTAAACTTCCAATTTTTAAAAAAAAAGATTCCCCCACACCTGTATGTGAACTTCAGGTGAGCTTAAGTGCCTCAGCAAAGAGACGAGAATGGTGTGAGGTTGGATGAGTGCCTGTTCCTCCTTGTCAGGTGGGCAGACACATACTCACAGCCTTTAACACGATTTTGCTGCTAGTTTGCATAACACAGACTGTCAACAAATACCAGCTGGAGAAGTGGCATGTGCCCAACCTGCGTTTGCCTGGACATGCAGAATATACATTTAAAAATAGATGAGATGTGCAGCCGTGAGGAATATTTACGTATTTGTGGAGGTGTGTCGATCTCTGTTTGTGTCCAGACCACAGGCAGGAGTATGCTGACGGCTGAGTTGCGCGGATTACACCTCCCGTTGACAGTGAGCTCGGAGCGAGGATGCTAGTCATAACATAACAGCAGGAAGGTGGGAGGACGTCACCTCCAAGCGAACACACACATCCGCAGCAAAACACTGTAACACAGTGTTAAAGTCATATCAAGGTCCTTATTTAGATTGGCTATCATCTCTGACCTCTCTTTCCATCCTCATTAGCGGGACTAGACAGCCTCTGCAGGCGTGACGCTGCCGCAGGCCCACACACAGCATGTCACATCGCTTCATCAGTAGTACAGTAACTAATGCACACAGCCCATAGCTTTTCATTGTGCTCTTGGGTGTCTTGTTGTGCTGTTATTGGTCGCCGCATTGACATTCAGGCTGGTGCTTTTGACAGGCTTTTGTTTTGCTAATCCAGAGATGCTTCCAAAATAAACTGATCAACATCAGTCTTTAGGAATCGACCGTTCAAATACGCAGCAGCTTTAGTTATTATCTTAAAGGGTGAGTAAGGAAGGATAAGCAGACTGTTTTTGATTGACTGAGAAATGATAATAGCAAATAATAATAGATTATCATGACAGGTTTTTGTCGTCATTGGAGGAACAGATGGAGGTGAACACTGACTGGCGAGGAAAGATAGAAATGGATTCAGTTCCAGCTTGTGTCACATTTTAAGGCTTCAAAATGATAACGTCACCCTCGAAGAAACAAAACTAAAAATTCTCAAAATGTCAAACTCCCCTCAGATACAACCTTCCAAACAAAAATGAAGGTTAAAAAAGCTTTATCTATGCAGACCCTCACTCCTTATCTAGAAACCTCATCCATTGAACCAAGCTTTTCAATTATTAACGCTCTCATGGATAAAAGAATAAAACGGCACATTTCATATACAGTACATGTACCTTAGTTGCTCTTTACCTGGAGGACAAAACTTTTCATTATCTGTTTCTTGCTTTCATTCTTTGTTCCTATTTCCCTTCTTCTTTCATTTTCCCCTCCTTCTCCTCCCTTTTTTCCCAGCATGTTTCAAGAATTTTCAGCTCAGTTCAAAGGGTCTTTACAAGCGTGACCAGCCCCGTGGTGAAGTGCCAGCTCACTGCAAGCAAACGGTTTGATAGAACATCAGCGAACCACAGGAATCTCAGCACCGTTACATAAACACTTATCAAGAGTAGGACAATGATAAAGAGTGAAAAAGGGCTGTGCCAGTGGGGCTCAAGCTCTGCACGTGTCATATGTTATAATTCCTGGCTTGTCAATAGTGTGTTTCACAGATGAAATAATTAAGCACTCATAAAAGGTAAATCTGAGAACCCGCTCGCCCACACGCGGTCTGGCTCGCTTTGACTGGCAGATATATTGTGTTTCATAAATTAGTCATGTCTGTAGTGAGGACACATTCCTCACAAGTCAAACCATTGCTGAGGAGAGAGAGGAAGGGTACTGATTGACTGCAGGCGTTCATTCAGTGTGTAGAAACAAAACAAAAAGATTAGCATTTATATTGACATAATGTGTGAATTTAAGCCATGTAGTTGGATTATAATAAAAAAAAAAAAGGAAAGAAGGTCAGCTTTTACAGTTTTCAAAGACTGGCCTGAATTTCAGCATACAAATCCTATTTTCTGGCAGGAACAATGCTAATGTTTTATTTATCAATGGCGTCATTTCAGATTAGAAAATATTACAGCTCTAAAGCTGCTATCACACTATGTCCTATATTTCTGTGAATGCTGTCATATTGAATATTGGTGTGTTTTAATGGTCTGAACATCTACAAGTTAAGTCGATTTTGGAGGAATATGACATCCCATAACGTGTTTTAGGTACAGTATGTTTATTTGCTTTTGATGTGCTCCCTTTCTGAATAGTGTGAGTATACTGGGTTAAAAAGTGCTGAACCGAGATGTCCCAAGTTGTAGCGGTACAACGGGTGTTTTCTTATGTTTTCCCAGATTCGACTCCTGACCTCTGGACCTTGAAGCTTTTCCATTTCCTGTCAAGCACCTGTCAAATAAAGGCATCTAATATCAATGTATATTCAAGGATAAACTGATTTTATGGAAATTTAATTGCAATCCTTAATGAGTGAATAACTGTTACCTAAATCAATCAGAAATTAAATCTCTTTCACTTTTTGTTACAAGCATCAGGCACCCTGAGGTAATTGATTCTTCTTCAGTGCAGGCTGAGCGTTTGCATAGTGTTGCATGAGTTAAAGACATTAGGTCATATTTATGATATCTGAGAAACAATTTTGTAAATGCTGCAGCAGTCCTGCACATTTGCAGCATATATAGTGTGTGAGAGTCGCACTGGTATTTTTTTGTCTTGTCCAAAAAAATCTCTTTAAATCATTTATATCTTGTCTCTGTTCATCTTTTGTAACTGTAAACAAATAGTTATATCAACTTTTTCATTGGGGAAAAACAACTTAAGCAAAGTATGGCATTGTAATGTCATACAGTTGAGTATTGCATTGATTTTGTCAGTTATGATTAAACATTTTTGTCACTTCTCTGTTTTTCTTTCTTAACAAGGATGTCTCCACCACTTTTTATGAAGTTTGGTCACTTAAATCTATCCGGTGTGAGCACAAAAAGGCAGATCAATTCTATTCAATAGGGTACATGTCTTATTACTGAGCTTTCATGGATGGCAGTTAAAATATGATAGTCTATAAAATATTTTATCAAAGCCATCCTTTGTGATTACAATGTTGCACAAATCGATAATGCAATGAAGTGGTCTATAGTTTATTTCAAATGAGATATTGTAATCAAAGCTCCATCTAACATATTTAGCTGTGGACAGTTTATAGATTTCTGAGAGGGATTTATACAGTTACATTGTTAACATAAGAGTTTTCTTCTAATTTAGACTTTTCATTCGTATTTGTTTTTGTTCTTTTTATATTTATAAGAGATGCAAAGTGAATCACTAACCACTAATAATGTGCATTTTCAATGAACCTGCTAGAAGTGCAAGTTTAGCTTAGTCTGTTTGTAGACATAGACATATTATTAAGTGTGTGATTATTGAAAAGGACTAGAACGAAGAAATCCACAACAGAGAAAGGCAAATGATCAGCTACTCAAACAAACTGCTGTAACTACAACTAACTTGTTAAAAGTTTTACCCACACCCATTCCTACAACAACACAGCTGTACCTTAACTAATGTGGAAAAATGTGCAAACAAGGTTACTCTTAAAGGCAGAGTATACAATTTCATTTTAAAACACTTTTTTTAAAACTGCAAAAAATGCTCTTCATATACCAGTGGCAACATATAAGTTAGGAGTTCTTAAACTTGACCGAGTAATTTTCATTCTTTCTACAGCGAGAAACCCTGGGAAAACCTCATCCAGTCAACTAACACGTTCCGTCCCACAATCGTCTACCCTGCCTTTAAAGTACTCACCTTTATATCTGGGGTTAATCATGACTGGCTGAATGTAACTAGAATGCAATTTAAAAGACTTCACTTAACAAAACATTTTGAGCTGTCTTCATAATGCATTGTCTTGGTACACCTCTACTGAGGATTTAATAACTAAATTTCATTCAGTTGTGTTGGATGATGTTGGATCTATAATTTTCCTTTTTTAGTTTGAATGTGTTTTTATTACCACTGTTTTTGTTGATTAACTCAGATGAAAAGTTCTTCAGAGATAAATTTGGCATTACTGGTTCTTACATCTCAAACTCATAATGTACCAAATTTACAACTACTTTGAGATTTCAACCAACGTTTGTATGTCAGGGTCAATTTCTCTTCAACCGGTTTCTTAAAGCCAATCCAACTGTCTACTGAATCTCTTTCATCTTTCCTTTTGAAAAGGTAAAATATGCTTGTTGCATTCAGGCTCTAAGATGAGTGTAAGCTCTAAGATGAATGAGAATCTGTTATAGCCATTGACTATATTTATAAAGAGGGATCTAGCTACCATTGACATGCCTTGTGAGCAAAATATTGAGGTTTCCAGTTCTGGATTTTTACCAAAATTGGAGGATTTACGAAGGCAGAGGAGACACGGAGGAGTTTCTTCACAGAAACTCTTGTTTATTTCTCTGAGAGATAAAAATTAACTGTATACTGGCAGTGAAAATCATATATACTGTAATTATGGCATAGTGTGTACATGCTGTCAATGGAAAGTTATCTGCACAAAATGTGCATCCTACTTTGGCAGTTCCTGAGGCAAACCTCCTATATGCTCGCTCCTTTCTCTTTTGGTTGGATTTTAGTAAAAGTTAAAAAAGCATGGCAGAGACCGTTTTACAGGTCAAAACTAGGACGATGGATAAACAATAAGACAGGAGGTAACAAAATGTGAGAAATGAAACGCACTATGCGTGCAGTCGTTCAGTAGCAGCCAGATCACCAAACTGACTTAAATTGGTCCGTGTCTTTTCAAAGATAAATTTGAATTTTAATGCAATCCAAACAGGAGAGTTATTTAAGAAAACTCACCCCTCATCCTGTTGCTATGTAGTGGAAAATTCAGTCTTCACAATGAATGTTCAGTGGTGCCATGATTATCCTGAGCATGCATGGGGCAGCAAGCCACATTGGAGGAAGTTGCTGAATTTTTTGTTTTTTTACACTCAACAGGAAACCTCTTTCTTGTCCAAAATTGTCTATTTGTCACAGAAGAATAGTCATGAATACTCTTTTTAAAGTTAACAGTTGCAGGATTGATAATTTTAGTTTCTTTCAGTGGTTGAGAGAGAGAGAGTTGCACCAAGGTTACAACAATTTAAGGCCACTTTATAGTCATTTATGGACTGTGAGTTCAAGATGTAAGGAAGTTCATGGGCTTATGCACAACTGTATAGCATATAGAGTATTTTTGGCTTCAGAATGCTATTCTGATATCTGTTGAACATTCAGTGTGCAGCTTTTGTTGAAAAAAGGAGTCCTTCAGAGACCGTCGAACAGTAACCAAAGGTTTCCAAAGGCTGATGGCCCACAGGCAAGCACAATTACCTGATGGTCTCCTGTACTCAGAGATCTGCGTTCTCAGAGTGCTTTTCTACTTTTTATTAGAGTTTCATGTTGTTTCATGTTTTTCTACTATTATTTCTCAGAATGGCACATTTTAATTTAGTCTTTTCTATTCCCACACAAGGTGCACTGGGTTTTCAGAGAGTCACAATTATGTTATAACAACCACCACTACAACTAAGCATATGTAAATTAATTATTTTATTCCTTATTTGTTTCTGAAAGATGGTCTGGCTTAGGACATAGGGTTTTAAAAGGTTTTCAGTAAACTTGTGTCTTGCTCTCCTGACAATCTTTGCATAGTGGAGAAGAGAGATGACTGGTAGAAATTTTGACCCCTAATGTGTTTAGCTGGTAGTTCCAGTAATATATGTGTGGATGATGACTGTAGAAGTTGTTGCTCTCCTGTGTTATAAACAAACATTTTTGCCTTGAAGACCACAGTGATAAATGTTGTCATGTCTCCAACATGGGGGTAAGTCCAAAGCAGAAATTAGATGTGTCTATTAGGAGATATTCAGGGGAGAAGTAGCGGGTAGTAGGATCTGATTTTCACTGTAAACTTAAGTTTAGGGGCTGAAAACACTTAGATTAACAGGAAAAAAACCATAGGAAAAATTCACATAGTCTAGAAAATCCCATTCTATACAGTAAAAACATTTTTAATGGGAAATTCTGTGATTCTTTCTGTGTCTTCAACATCAAAAATGGTAGTTTGATATCCTGCATTTCATTTGTTTGATTTGTTAACCTATTTTGAGATTCAAATCATTTTTCTCATAAAGATCTTAGGGCTGTGAAATGTATGTGATTTTTTTTGTCTTTTCGTTCTGACAGATTTTGGTTTTTTTTTATATATCATTGGTGACTTTCCCACTGGACTCACGAATCGAATGCCTGCTGGGAAGTCTGTGACAAAGACATGAACCTAACAGTGCAGTGAAGCTTTTTGTGTTAAGTGCTCACCAATTTCTTATTGTAGTACCTTCAAAGAGTAATTGGTGGCCACTATTGCTCCAGAATTTTTTTTTCTTTTTGGCTCTATGGGCTAAGATGCAGATCTATATGTTTCCAAAAGGCCTTGAAATTAGTGTTCAATGGAGTATGGAAGGTTTTAGATGTCATAAAATCAAAGACCACAGAGATATGCATATCATACTCTGTGCTTTTAGCAGAAATTTAGAAAAAGAGTTGCCTTGCTTGATGCTGCTTAGTCATTAAAGACAATAAAGAAGGACTCCTCTTTGCAGCTATATGACAGAACTTTTACTTGAACTGTTGCGTGGTTTTCTTATCTTTTATTTGTCATATAATATAGAGGTGAGCGTTTTTTCCTCATCCCTGAAAAAGGCATGCTCACAATGCAACAAAAAATCCTGTTTCAACTATTATGCTCAACTAAACACACATAAAACTTTAGATACACATTCGATTTTTGTGTCTTTGTCCATTTTTTTACTTGCTTTATGCTGAAAACGTACATGTCTTTCAAAAAGGTAATTGGTTCAGCAAACCAGTATTAGCTGGTACGCCATAAGAATGAATAAATATCATGTTGTCCTGTGTGCAGATATGTTCCACAGGAGCCGGGCACGAGGTGAACGTACCTCACCCCTTTTACTCTCTGACTTAATGATGAAAAGTACAGCAGCTTTTGTGAATCTTCAGCTGGTAATGAGCACATAGCATTCTCATAATGGCCTAATGAGCACAACCGTGGTTGACTGCAGCTACACACTCTCGCACCTACAGACACTGCTGTCAAACATGCTTAAAAACACATGCATGCACACATCCCAGGTGGTCCAATATTTCTGGTGCATCTCGAGCCAGCTTATCTATTAGAAAACCAATTATGTTCTGCACCTGGGCCTGTCAATAGGAAAAAATTCAGAGCAACTCCAGGAATCGGACTTGTTTTCATACAATATGCAACTTCTTGTCCTACAAATGTTCCATTTGTCATTGTGGCAAAAATCACAAATGCTGCAGAAATTCCCTGAAAACCAGGCAGCAGTTGGTAGATTGTTTATATATTGGAATAAATGGTTTGTGTCTGGTTGGTCCCTGTGTGCAAGATAGGGTAATATATAGAGTAAAGACTGAACATGGAAGATATCTTACAGTTTATGCGCTTTGAGAACACAGATACTGATCCCAGAGCACTTTAAAAATCAAAAATAATAACAGAAGAAATGAGAGGGTCAAAGTGGTCAACAACCTCTCTGTTGTAGCTGCTGGTGTGTTTAAAAAAGGACTTGTGGATAATGTGATACAGCAAAGATAAAGTGAAACCAAATATATTGCAAACAACGCCTTAAAACCTGCATAATATATCTTTTCCTACACCCTAATCCCTCTTCTGCAGACAAAAGGTTTTTTTTTGCAAAAGAACCAAAAACTTTTCTTGCTTTCATGTTTTTTCAGCATAGTTGCAGCAGCCTACTCCATCATCAGTACAGCTGCTCTCCTGCTCAGGTTGGGTGAAAACTATCCCTCCTGTTTGACGTATTACCCACAGCTTCGCCAGAGCAGGAATGTTGCAACACTGAAAAAAGATTTTAAAATTCTGTATACTGTGAACAACAGGGTGTTCAACCTGAGGATGTCAAGAAAGAAAGGCTATTCCCACAGTTTTACATACACAGAATGTTAGTCAAGAAACTCTCATTTTAATGTACTTTAATTGCAGTTTTGCCTATTCAAGATATCCCTTTATATCTTCCTTATCTGCTTATACTGTGTAACGGTTGCGTCTCTTAAATGCATCATTAATGCACCTTTTATACTTATTGGCACTGCTGGTATAAATGTCTGAATTGTTTTCAAATAAATATTTCATTTTGCAGCACCACAGTCTCAATAGTTCCACAAATGCTCCAGGTAAGCATGGTGGGGGGAAAAACTATGAATATAGTGTAAAATCTGTGATATTGGGGGGCTTTTTTCTCTTCAATAGGATATGGGAACCTTGTTAGTGTGCATTGGATCATGATCTATGTGAAACACCAACACATTTTAGATAAAAATCTGCAAGAAATTTGAAAGTGGTTTGTCATAGGATGTTTTAGAAGAATAATGATCCAAAACATAAGGCCAGATCAACCAGAAAGGGTTGATCTGACACAAAATAAACCTTTTACCTAGCCATCTCAGTCCTCCTGACCCAATCCTCAAAGAAAATCTGTGGGTTTTCTGTGGATTTACTTGAGGGATTGTGGAGATGAACAGATGAGAACAAAGAGTGCTGTACGCCAGCACAGATTTGGAACATTGAGGGCAAGTTAAAACTATGAAATATCGAATTAAATAACTAACATTTTACGTGTTACAGGCAAGACCCAGGTCAAGATGGAAGGACAATGTTTCTTGGCTGACCTGGGAATGCCTTGGAGTTCTCATGTATGAGTTGGCCCAAATGGCTGAAGAGGCTGGGCTTCTTAGCTTAGGCTGCTGCCTCTACGACACGACCTTGGATTAATTGGAAGACAGTAAATCAATGGATGGACACAAGACTAAATACTTCTGAAGTTCATACATTTTTCTGCAAATGGTAGAAATAAATTCTCCTGAGTGAGTTGTTATACTCTAGGCTGTTCTGTTTTACAGCATAATTATATTTAAGTAACAACAAAAGTAGGAGTACAATACGAAGTTGTGGTATGAATGCTAAAAGCCCCCCTTTAAAGTCATGTTTTGAAAGTGGAGTTAATTGTATCAGCTTCCTAACATTTAGTGTTGAACTGAATAAAAATGAATCACTCCAAAGATCTCTGTAGCAAGAGAGACCGAGCTACGAAACGTCTCTGATTAAGTAGTACAGCCCAGCTTTACAGTCTCATTCAGCTTTTGCTGGCCAACATGCCCACATAATGTTCATCCTAGCGAATGCAGACATGTGACATGTAGTTAATAGCGCCTGTGTCCTCTGTGACACTGCAATGGCTGACGGCAGCCCCGTAATTATCCTGTGCTGTAAATATTGTCCAGTTTTATATCGAGCCAGAAATTACAGAGGGGTGACAGGTCTGGCACTAAATACTGCTGATAAGAGATGACACTGACACCTCTATCTGCAGCGGGGCCGCTTCCCTCACCTTTCACCTGTCTGTCAACATCGCCATCGCTCCCACGCAACCCAGGGTCCACCACAGACCACCCACAGCGCCGTTCGCCATCAACGCCTTCACACTAACCGTGGATGTAAAAGAACCAGCGAGACAGAGGGAAACGGCGGCCGAGTGATTAGCCTGACATCACACAAAATAAAAGGTATGATGGGGGAGGACGGAGGAGAAAGTAGAAAAAAAATTGAAGAATGGACGAGAAGCAGGAGCAGGAGCAAAAAGCTAATAAGACCCTGAGATGGAGTTAGTCACAGTAACGATGTGTCGAAATAAAAGAACAGACAGTCTGTGCTTTAGCCGAGATGAGACGGGGAGACGTGGAGAAGGTAGGCAATGAAAATCAACATTGATTCATTTTTATTTCAAAGCAAAGGAAAAAGACGAATTCCTTCTTGGTCAAGCAGAAAAGATAAAACATGCCTTGGGCTAACACTATATTTATGCCCTACTATGCCAGTTTTTATCTCTTTCACTTCCTCTCCCACTTCATCTAACAAGCCTGATTTCTAACACCATACATTTCTTTGTTCCTTGTCTTCATTAATGAATGACATTTGAGAAGGGAGCACAATGAGGGCCAGTGAAGACCTCACTCCTGCTTGATGGAGGACAAATATGCCTCTTTGTTAGCTCCTAAAACACTTCCATCCATCAGTGTATCAGAATGTCAGCGTCCACTCCAAGGTTCTCATTTCTTCTTAAATGTTCTCCCTACTTCATCAATCTGGGTCTTTCTCACCAGACATCTTCATCATGGTTATCATCAACCACTTTGCATTCACTTCAACTTACACCCACCAGCTCCTTTAATAGGTACACCTCGCTACTACTGGTTGGACACCTTTTTGCCTTCTGAACTGCTCTCTTAACATTCCTGCAGTTGCTGCCCTACAGGTCTCTTTGGAGAGCACTCTAAAATTTCTTCCAGAACTGTGATAGTATGTCTCAGTGCTATTGTTACCAAGCAATATGATTTTTAATACCCTGACAAACATTATATATTATGTCTGCCTATTTATTTTTAAGAATGTATACTCTAAAATTGGCTTTATAATGAAGTGGTAACCTAAAACACACATTATTACCCTTATCAACACCAACTTTCACGGCAATATACCAAAAAATGATTGGCTTATTCTGAAAAAAGTTTTTAAACTGCAGGTGAAAGGTAACCTGGAATGTGCCATTTTGCTCCCTCACCATTTACATGCATTAGTCTTCATTCTTCTCTTTTTACACACCCTGCATGAATTTCCTTCAAAGTTGTATTTTGATAGTAAATGAGTGTTTAGAAATGTTTTTGAAGCGGTATGTTACTCGTGTGCTCTGTACGTAACCATCTCATGTCTATTTCTTTATTCACCATAAGTTACGCAGAAAAATGTTACATAACCTGGTCATGTCATACATCTGCGTTTACAGCATTTTATTAGGTAATTGCTGCATAAATCATCAGAATTATGGACCGAGATTGGTTCAGGTACTTGCGTATATGAAAGAAACGTGACTTTTTCCATCCATGAGTCATTGGCTAGCCAATCCACCACGGAAAGCCAATACCTAGATTAATGGAAGAAGCTTTTTTATTTTCTTTCTTTTTTACGCACACTGACTTTTGAAGGCGGCAGTGATGTCATCGGAAGGGGACCTTTAGCGGTAAAGACCTACAAGTGTTGTAGTATATTGTCCTAAACTATATTTAACTGGGGATTTTTACTTTTTTATCACACTTATTGTTTTCCTGGACTAATCACTTAATTTGAGGACTTTAATCTGAATGTTATGGATGTAAAAGGACAGAATTTTTTTTTTTTTAGATTGATCAGTTTTTTCACGTTTATTAAACTACAAAGAGGTAAGCTGCTGAGGGGGTGTTGGTAAAAGCGCTTGCTGTGCCAACAGTTATGATTGTATCCTTGATTGGCTGACATAATTGTAATCAGAAGATTCTTAGCTTTCTAATTATATGAATCTTAAATATAGCTTCATAGAAGTTAGAAGCCAAAAATCATGTGGAATTATCCCTTAACATGGAATGTTGACCGTAACAGGTCAATATTGACCTTAAAAGCCAAATATTGCAACTAAAATGTAGACTTATCAAACCACTCAATGTTTTCCCAATAGCCACTGCTTGATATTCTTAATGGACAGGAGTTCCACCCAGGTGATTTTCTGCAGCTTTTTCTTATTCAGGTTACCAAGGTCTGTGCATGTGGAGATAGTACTCTGGAAATAAGAGTAGTAACCATTGGTCTCAACCATTCTCCTCGAACATCAACATGTTTTGGGGGTTTTTATGACACAGTTTTACGCACGGGATACTTTCCCTCTTTAAGACTACTGTATCTAAATCAAAGAGATGGCCATGAAAATTTCAGTATTAGAAGTTACTTTCTTTGTCTCTTTGCTTGAACTTCAGCAGTCGTCTTCCACAGTCTAGTTGCCTAAAGTATGAAGCTGCTACAATGTGATTGGCAACTTGCCACCTGTGTGAATAAGACACTGAGCAGGAGATGTGATAAAATTGTGAGAAAGCAAACATTAGAGAGCCTCTGCCAAATCATTTTAGGAGGCAATCACAAAATAAATCTGGTTACTCAATGTTAGGAGATATGACTATAAAAAAGTCAAAGTCAGAATTTCAGGAATATTCAGGATATTAATATAAACATAATAGTTTAAGATAAAAGCCAAAATCCAAAAAAATATTGTAATACCTAAAACTTACCAGAAAAGAATACCCAGAAAACCAAAGCATGATCAACCAGAAGGTGAATCATTTTTTGCAAGGTCAAGCATAACCAGAAGGTCATGGTGATTTGTAGTTGATATTTAGGTCTGTTGAGGTTCTGGGGGCCAACAGTGGGAGCCTGTTGGTGACATGAGCTCTGTGCACACTGACTTAGCCTGGTCACAAAGATTCTGAGGCAGTACTGGCCTCACATCTAAAGGCTACAGCCTCAGCATGCAACACTGCAATGGCAGAACTCCCGCTAAATTATTGCAGTGCTCCTGGCAGTCATTGCCTTTTCTGAGAAATAGCATCTGTTCATTAAGAAAATAGACAGAAAACCTTTAGAATAGAACTTCTGGAAAATTAGATGGAGATATAAATATAGCTATTTATGCATCAATCAACTAAGCAATGATTAGAAATGGAAAAGTGACCTGTCACTGGCTCAAAATGATGAAATGTATAAAAATCTGATATTTTTTTCTTGTTTATTAAATGCATCAGTTCTTAAAACCCCACTTTGTAAATCTCTAATGCTTCAATAAGCATTTGTGATGCGCTTTATTTTAAGTTCAGTTTTTAAAATCCAACAATCGGTTGGTGACGTGCTTTAGTGTGTAAATGGTGAATAATATTATAACCCTTTATTTTTCCTTCATATGAATTTAAAACTTTCATGAGTAAACCTGTGTTGCTCATAAATTTCCTTTACATTCAATTATTATTACATTTAACTGTCTAAATGAAGCAAAATTCAGTTTGCATCCGTTTGATTCCTCAGAAAGAAAGTCAGAATCAGCTGAAGTTCAAATCAGGACGTCAGACTACAAGGAAAAAAACCATAAATCTGTATCAGTCAGTAAAACCCTGATTAGTTTATCTCTAGGAATTTGTCATCCACCTATTTCTATCATAACTCTTGGTGGAAAACAAAATTCAAATGCTTGGATTCATGATGCATTGCACAAATCTCTATTTTGACAGAAAAACAGACTGGAGGATAAAAACTAATGCAGATTTTTATCCTGTCATGTTGAGGCTGGTACAGTTTGTGAGATGCTACTGTTGTGTTAAATAATAAACTGAATATCTTATATAGTATCGTGATGCTCCACACTATGTATGGAAGTGGTTGTGTTGTATTATAACATCCTCCATGAATTTTTAAAAACAAATCATAATTGGCACTGCTAGTGTAGATGATTAATTTGATGTGTTAATACAGTTTATATCATAGCAGATTATATGTGAAAAAATCTATACTTCTGTGCTGCATTTATATTTCCCAATGTTTGTGAAGGAAATTTAAAGATTTTCGTGCTCTTAATCTTTATAAGAATAGATGTCACATCCGGTTTCAAAGTTGGACGGATGATTTACAAAAGTGAGTTCCTCCCACCTAACACATTATCTTTACTCCCACTCATCCTGCTGGTAACAATCCAATTTCCCAGCCTCCTGGGCATATTAGCATGACAGCCATCAGCACCTCTGTGCAACATGGCCTTTGCTCCGTGAGTCTGTAAGGATGTGGGGATGGGTGTGTTTCTGTCAAGAGGTGTAATGCTTAGCGCGTTTCAGTCGACTGAGCAGAAGTTGCAGGTGCAAAATGCACCAGAACTTCTGCGGAAGTTTTGGTTTTTTTTGTAACAGTGTCACAACTTTGCCATGTTCTTAGTCTTTCTGTCTTATACATTTTACTCTGAAAATTTTAGCAGCTCTTTGTAGATGGCACAATAAGATGGGAAAAAAAAGAAGAAACAGACACTAAAACCCATGCTTGCGATTTGAAAGAAAAGTTTAGAATGCATAATGAAATGGAAAGTTTGACATAAAAAAGTGGATATTCTTGTAATTCCCCAGGAATATGGATTGATGTGGTTATGACTTTTTGAGCAACAGTCAATTTCATTAAAACAAGCTCTTTTGCTTCAAAAAGAAAGTGAAAAGAGAAAAAAACTAAAATAGTTCAAAGTGTTGACCACAAAATATAACATTTATTAATATGTTGTTCCTACTTTCTCTCCTACTTCTCCCCAACTGCATGATGTGCTATCAGTTCAAGCGCTAACCTGTTTTCTCTTAGTCTCTTCTTATAGTAGGTGTTCCTGACCCGCCCTGCTTGACGACCCTGACTAAGATGGCATTGCAGTGACGGAAAGTTCTCCACGTCCTGCTACCAACTTCTGCATCAGTTCTGTTGCTCTTTCTGTGTCTCTGTTCTGTATTCTCCAAACCCCAGACGGTCTCGGCAGATGACCGCTTGTGCTGTGCCTGGTTCTGCCGGAGGTTTCTTCCTGTTAAAAGGGAGTTTTTCCTTTCCACTGTCACTTCATGCTTGCTCAGTGTGAGCGATTGCTGAGAATTACACAACGCAATCTTCTGTGGTTCTCTAATTTTTACATTAAACATTGTATTGTAATAACTCTTCTTGTAAAGTGCCTTGAGATGACATCTGTTGTGAAACGGCGTTATATAAATAAACTGAATTGAATTGAATTCATATCCAAATTCTATTGAATGCTATTATTCTTTTAAAGATTTGTGGCTACAGTGGCTGGGACTAAAGAGGGGAACATACAGAAAGGAGGAGAGACATTGGCTAAGGTTTGCAGGAATTAAATTAAATTTGTCTTAACCTTGTACTGATCGGAAGGTACTATAGGTGCAAACTATATTCTTAATCTGAAAAGAAACTGAAATCTTTCTGGTTATCTGATATTTCTGTTATTTTATCAAAGTCCCTGAGAAAAACACTTATTTGGGTAAATCAACCCCACAGGTGAATAATGACATTTAGGAGATTTGCCTGTAAAAAATGTTATTGCTGATTTAACTAAAGGATGAAATGCATCCCTCCTCACTGCTTCCTGCCATGTACTTTGGCAGACGTCACCACAGCAACCAAACTCAGACGAGGCTCTGTCTGACGCTGCCTTTTATTGGTCCAATAAAGATGGAACAACGTGGCATTGCCTGCCGTCTGCTGCTGTAAATAAAAAGCATCTGCATGGATGTGCATGCCGCTTCTGTAATCCAGTTAGAATTAAGATGGCCAGTCAGCATTTGTCTAAATGACATATCCCATTTAATCCTTTGCTTCACTGACCATCAATTGTTGCAAATGTGCTGCAGCCATCATGCTCCCACCCATACTCTCTCACCCTTTCACTTATCTTGCCATAGGTCTCATTGTGGCACATTATTTTCTTCTGCCCGTCAAACCTGGAATGTATGTGAAGCAAAACACATCCAGCAGCCTCCTCCTTTGTTTAGCACCAATGGTTAAAAAGCCTTATATAAGCTGGTTTTAGAAGTAGCATGATTGTACATGGAAAATTTAAGAAGAATCCATTTTAGGAAATAGAGGTTTTTATAAAAAAATAAAAACTTCTGGTGCCACGTTGTAAAATAAATGTAACTAAAGCCTTTTTGTGTCTTATACTACAGTATAAGAAGACTCTTTATAAAGGGAAAGACTAGAAAACATGTCACTCATGTGAAGCACACACATGTTGATTCAACGTTTTTGTGCGCAAGTCTTTGAATAGGTTGGCCTGCGAATACCTCGTACATATCTATACCTACTTTAGAGCACCGAGGTCTGCTGTTTAAGCTCTCCTTGTAAGTTTCCTCCATCCTTTTTATTATTCTTTTGGTGTCAAGTGTGTTAGCGCTTTTGGTGTTTAATTTGCAGGGTCTAGAACACAGGGTGTTATTTTGGTGCTCATTTGGTGCTTATTTTTCTAGCTGTATTTTAGCAACCTTTTATCTTATAAAATGTGCTACTGGAATATAATAAAGTGGACTGCACTCCATGAGTTTCGAGTATCGAAACAAATACTCATCATAATCATTTCACTCAATATGGAAATCCTAAGAATAATTAGAAGGTGATTTTAATTTCACTTATATAGCTCGCAATTAAAGTTCAGTCAATGTTTTTTAACACATTGTTTAAAATGTAGCCACACTTTCTACTTCAACAATGACTATATATACAGGTTATATGTTATAATTCAACAATTTTTGCAGTCTTTGCAGGGTCATATTTGATGGAAAAAAATAATAATTTAAGTGAAAATAATACATATAATATTTGATTTGGTTTACTTTAGTAAGACCATTGTGCTTTAGTTAGATAAGACTCCAAATGCACTTTCCATGAAACAAATAAAGATGATGCGGAGGCAAATCCTAATGCCCACTATTGGGTATTATAGAGTACCCATAATGCTATTGCCAGCCTTACTTCAAGCCCAGGTCATACAGTGTGTTTTTTGGCCATCGCAAAGGGACGCTTAATGTCACACTGTCTGAGCTCTAGAGAGGCGACCAAACCTATCAAACTGAGTCTAATTGTACAACGTCTCATGAGCACGCATCACCGAAAAGCATACATCACTAAAAGCTGATCGGTAACCTGGATGATAACAATAAAATGTCATAAACACGCTTTGCTGGCAAAGCTCAACATATTCAGTTTCTTTTTGTTCCACGTGTTCTTGCGTGTTCTTGCTAAAGTTGATACTCCTACTGTTGTACTCTCTTCAGCAGCTTTTCGTGTCACTCCCTGTGTGTATTTTAATTGGTCGACTGCAGACCCGAGTCATAGATTTGAATAAACTGCTTGAGGACTTTTGGAGGCTGGATTTGGTCGTGAGAGTGCTCAGTTAGCTGTCAGGGAGCCCGTCACACAGGATGATAACAGACCTATGAATCGCACTCATTCGCACTGTTTGTCATCGCGCCTCTATTCACGACAAAAGATTTGTCAACAACATCCAAAAATGCACTGCGTGAATTGGGCTTTACATACACTTTGTCAATATAATGGTGATCCAAAATGTGTACATAATGAAAAAACACAAAGTTGTTCACAAAACCATGATTTTAACATACAGTACGGCAAGTGGGATGTCAAAAAAATAAAGCACAGTATTGGGGAACTTCAGCAAATAATGGCTCTTTGGAGCGAGATCTCTAAAACAACCATTCAACACTATTTACATGATAAAAACTCTCTTCTATTGTACTATCTGATACATAAATGTAGGAAATTTACTAATTGGTACTTTGTACTTTGTTTTTAGGCTAACATTGAGCTTTTTGGCAACAGACTCTCCAGGAGGTTTGATGACAAAAAAAATGAAGATTTTAAAAGAATCTAATGCTTACTCTTAAGTATAGTGAATGACCTTTTAACGCACCGGTTCTGCTTCACTTACAGAGACTCTGGGAACATTGTTAAAGGTCATGGTATCATGAGCTCTTTGAAATATCAGGAGAGTATAAACCAAAATCTGGCGACCTCAACCACATAAGGAAGATGGCTTGTCTGATATCTTAGCAGGATCTGAAAGATGTAACCAAATCAACAAAGAAAATGTTTACTAGACATAAAAACCCAATGTTATAAAAGACTAACCTTTTTTTAAAGATTTTAAACACATCTGTAACAGAGGAACCGGTTCTTGCAGAGGGTATTCTGCATAAACTCCCTATGCACACATCATTGAATAAGTATGTGCTGACACAAGGATAATTTTCTCTGTGTAAGAGCTTTGTCCCCTAGCTAAAGGACAGCACATGGAAATAGTCTCCAAACACCACTAGCAGCTTCAAGAGGCTCTTGTTTTAAAAGTCCCAACTATATGCAGATAATAAATACACAAATGTGCAGATTTTTGTTGTCATTATTTTTCCCCAGCTTCTTCCGGAGCCCATGTCTCTGTCATTTTTCCTGCCCCTTGTTCCCTCCAGGAACAAAGGTGAAGAGCACAGAAAAGAGCAGAGGGCAAAAAACATGGAACCCGTACTGGTGATGTTTTTCAGCCGGGTTGATTTATGGCTGGCTGTTACTATTATTTTACCATATTACTCTAGCAGGCTGGAAGAAGCAGACTGGACAGCTCGAGCCAGAGGGGACAAAGGAGGGGATAGAGAAAGAGAGAAAAAGGACTACACCAGAAACGAGGGACAGATGCAGCCCACGATGCAGAAGAGTGCGGGCTGGGCTGCTGGAATGAAGACAAACAGGGTTCAAGAAGATAGGAAGGGGATGAAAGCCTGAGCAGAAGAAAGATATTAAAGAACTTAATGAATGTAAAGACCATTACAATGAGTTGAGGTAAATTGTCCATCAAATCAGGAGTTTCTCAAGCGTGTGTGTTGCTTCAACATGGCTTTCCAATTTGGGAAGTTACAGTCTGATGCGTCCAGGTCCGGAGACATGCAAAGCACCTTTAGGATACCAAGTCAGCCTGAAGTGAGACAGAACAGAGTGACTGAGACGGACAGATAAGAGGCAAGGAAGAATTGTGACAAAGAGACGACAGGATGTGAAAAAAATGGAGGAAAGGCTGCAGTGAAGGGATGATAAGGAATGGAGACAAGAAAGACAATAGGAAGTATTAAAAGTTGAGAGAGAGCTACAAGAAAAGAAGAGGGAGAATTGATAATTCAGTTGGAGAGGAAGAAATACACAGGAGGGTAAAGAGATACCATCAGTTCTTCAGATACAGAGGGAGATAGCGACTGCACAGGGACAGGATCCAGATTTCAATACAGACCCGAAAGGAGCAGAGAGAGCCGCATTATCACGCAGCAAGAAACACAATTATTACTCGGCAGCCCCTGAACATGGAGCAGAGGGGGAAAAAAACGGAGAGGGAGCTAGGGCTGCCATAATGCTCAATAAATGACACAACAATCTGCCGGCAGAAGGCTAAACTGGATGGGAGGTTAATTTGTTTTAATTGGTCCATGCAATCACAGACTGTGATGGGAAAGATAATAACTGAAAGGACAAAATTACTTCTTACACTCATGTAGCCTAACCGGCCAAATTGAGTCAGTAACATCAGTGTCATTAAACTGAATTATCAATTAATATAAAATGTCGGATATGAATTTGTTTCTAATGAATTAAACATGTGCTGTGTAGTAGATAAGACACACCTTTCTACGATGGTTTCACAGTTCACCATTTGTTGCTGGGGCTGACAGTTTTTTTTTCAGCGTATTTAAAGTGCAAAGCAAACACGAAGGGACACCTGTCATTAGCACTTATAATGAGTCCAGTTGGAGTCTCACTGGTGATATGCCAGTGGAGGCTTTGCTTCAGCTGAAAACTTGAGGCGATGCTCCCTGATCAGGGTCTATGTAGGACAACATGTACTGCGTCTTGCAAAAGGATTAAAGGCCACTTATCTTTGTTTATTTTGCATAATACAAACTTTAATTTGTTTAAACACGATTTTGTGCATAGTTGTGAAGTAGGAAAAAAAAAGCTTGCATGGTCTTCAGGCATTTATAAGTGGTTTGCATTTGGATTCCACCTCCCCTACTATGATAAAAATCAGAAAAAATTTGAGTATTTTCTGTATACCAACTAATACATGAACCTCCACCTGAGGTAACTGGCCAGATAAAGGAACAAGCAGCCAACAGGTCGTTATTAACTGCAGATCCACAGCTTATCATTAGTAATGTTGTCCACAATGGCAACAAGTGAAAAAGTGTTGGATAAGGTGGATGCAAGAGTTCCACCCAGATGAACACAAAACCAAAATGTATGTCCTTTATGCAAAACTTAATGCGTGGCATAAAACAACCTCTGCAAAACACGGCGGCGGGAGCATCATACTGAGGGAAGGGATTTCTTCAGCAGGGAGAGGAAAGATGCTTAGAGTTGATGCAAATATGAGTGGAGGAAAATACAGTGAAACCCTAGAAGAAATCAGTTTTTATTCTTTAACAAGATGGTGATCTTAAAACACGTCCAGAGGAACGACGGGATATTTTAGACCGAATAAAGTTTTCCCGTTGCAAGATTTCAAAAACTGATGTTCACAGATCCAACCAGTCTGTCTGAACTGTGAGCTGTTTTCCAAAGAAGAATGGGCAAAAGTTTAGCTTGGAAGTGAGCGAACCTGATAGAGACCAAACTCAAAAGACAAACAATGCATCTTTTTACATCGGCTTCATAATTATGCATTACTTTATGTTGATATATCAAATAAAACAACAGTAAGAAAAACAACTTTCTGGCATTTATGTTAAAAAGTTCATGGAGTATGAATGGTTTTAAATTTAATCATAAATGCAAAGTGAAATACATTTGATTAGCTGAGAATTTAGGTATATTTGTGTGTGCGGCTGGCTCTAGTGGTAGATTTGTGCGTATGTTAGGATGCTGCCAAGTCTGCGAGAAAGGAAGACAGACAGCCGCGCACAGTAAAAAATGGATTATCTTACTGTTATATTGTAGAAAAGCTGTTAGATGCCTATAAGACCCAAACACATTTCTCCTCCTGTCTCCCTCTAATACATGTTGCTTTAATCTCCGCCCCATGATTTTCCTCAAAAAGACTTAAGGGTTACTGATTCCTCTAATGCTTTCAGCTAAACTCTACGCTTTGACATGTCTTCCGATAGCTTGAAAAAAAAAACAGGAAAAACCCCTGCAAGGAGCAGCCTGATGGAGAGGCAGTGAGGGGTGTGCATTTCACCCACTGTGATATGGAGGAGAGCAAGTTCTGCACAGGGTTATTCATAACCAGCAGCCTGCCATACTGGAGCCTATCAGACTCCAGCAATGTATTACAGTAGCTATTCACCAGGCAGGATTTAAAATCACACCAGCGCTGCACTCGGTTGCGAGCACTTATAAAGGTGTTGGTTCATATTCTCTGCCTTGGGGGAGCGCCGTGTTTAATATTACAAGTGTGTACAGAAGAGTTATGATTTGGAGTAGAGGAGCTTGAGGGAGCTGTGTAATTTGCACTAACATTATCAGCAGTAATAGACGTTACTATAAGTTTGTTTCCAATACCTGTAAGGAGAAGTGGCATTCATGTTCCCACTGAGTAAATTGCGTAAGAGTAAAGTGATAAAACTAATTTGGATTGTGCTGTAATAAAAAAAGCAGAAAAAAAGATGACATTCGGTTGCTAATATAATTGGTCACCAGTTTTAACAGAGAAGGGAAAATTATCACTGATTAATTATTCCGTTCTCTCTCATCGGTGCAAAGATGATTAGCGCTACATGGGGGTTAAGATTGCAAATACGAGCGGATGAACATGCGGGGCCACGCCATGAAATAAATGATCTTAGCCACAGGTCTTTCATCAACATGGCCTCTTGCACTCTAATGAGCATCACACCTTCAGTCCAGCTTTACAGGAAACACAGACCTCCCTCATCTTTATTCATGTTATGCCAATGTGGGATACTTCAAAAGATTGTCCGGTTGGCACTTTCATGGAGAGTTGCTCTCTCTTTTCCAAGTTACAGTAGCTGGCTCCTCTTGTCCAGCCTGCTGCGCCTGTCTCGATGCCAGGGCTCGAGCGTTATTTACTGAGGCTTCCATGCAGATAAACACAGCAACTCAGCAGCTGCCGTGCCCACAAGCTCAAATATACAGACACGCACACAGACACATGCAAGCTCACTTGCACACATCCTGCCCAGGTTTTGGCTTCGGATCAGAGCTAAACAAAAGCTGCTCTGGGCTCGCCCGTTTGTTTGATTCCTGATTATTGTTTTCTTTCAACACCCCTTCCTTCTTTTCCCTCTGCTTCTTCCCTGTTACTGCTCTCCTTGGTCTTGTTCCTCTTGTTAATACATCTTTGTTGTAGCTTCAGATAAAAGGATAAAAAGTCTTAAATCATATTATAACATAGCATCACATTACGATAAAATCACCCCAGAAAATCAGCTTTAAAATAGGTTTAGCTGAACATTTATTTGAATTTAAACTTTAGAAAATACTAGTTATCAATCCACAACTTTCTGCCATGGTTTTGTGCTGCAGTGAGGACCCAAATGTAGGTGGGAGCACTGGCAGCAGGAAGTCGGCGATTACTGCAAATACATTTTTATTCATAAAACAACTTACAGAAGGAGTTGTCCATCAAAAGAGCATCCTAAACTGACAAAAATCAGAAAATTAAATACTGACAAGTCACAGACAGTGATGCTGGAAGCATAATAAGAGGTCCAAACTGGAAGTTCTGGGGTGATTATTGGATGCAAAACAGGAGATTGTTTAGTAACAGTGTACAGCTTTGAGGAGAACAAGCACGGGTTCTGACAGGAAAATAGTGGATCCAAACAAAAAAGAATACAGGGCTCGAGGTTCAGTCGTTTATAAAGATATAAAGAAGCATAAGGATATAAACTAATACAAATCAACAGTCAAATTTCAACAAATTTAACCAAGGGAAAACATAAAAAGCTCAAGACAAATAAATAACCAAACTAAAATTCTTAAATTCATGACACTTTTTGTTTCCCTGTGAAATAAATATGTTGTGATGCAGCATCCCATTTCTTTTAGTCACTGACCAATATGCTGGACAAGGACTCAAACCTCCCAAGCTGAGGGATGGAGAACAGATACAACCAGCACTTAGCTGGATGGACAAAGGCATGAAAAAGTAATTCCATCTCATGAATTTGCCAGCAGCATAAAGAGAAATTCATTCCCTTCAACTGGCTTGCTCATAGTGAAAACAAACTGGTAACACCAAATTTATGCAAATTTGAGGGTTTATTTTAAAGTCTATAACCTTCTTGCTCTTTTATTTATTTATTTCTATTTTTTTCGTGTCCTGTCTAGCAGTTTGCCACTCAGAATTGGTGTCTGAGTACCAAGTACAAGTCCAACAGATTTACTTTCCCAAGCAGAGTATTACAGCTTTGCTGTAACACTCCACTTGATGTATATATATTAAAAAATATTTATTAGTGATTACTGAGGGTTCAATTTCCTGAAGTCATGGACACGAAACCGAGAAAAGAACGAAGAAAGGAAGAAGGTGAAGAAAAGAAACCGCACCAGCAGAGGCGCAAACTGATGACACAAGACAGGGAGGCAAACAAAGAACACAGGAAAACATCCCAGTCCTCCGCCTCTGCCAGACAGCAGAGAAGCGGTAAAACAAAAAAAACAACAAAAAAAAACGTACTGAACAGAACCACACCAATAGTTCAGATCCAGAAATAAAAATTAAGAATTACACATTCACTACACACAAGCATGGATTTATAAACACAATACTAATGTTTCTGTTAAGCTCAGCTCAAGATATGTCCGTCCACACCAACGTCCCCACACCTATGTGTGTGTGCGAGCATGCAGGTCTGAATAAGGTTTCCCCATGCAAGTGTTTGATAGCTGGTGTAAGGAACCGTCATTACGTCCTACAGGAATCGACACAGACATGAAGGAGGCAGGAGACGCATGCATCCAGAGTCCCACAGAGCGCAGGAGCCGCAGGCGGACCAGCGCAGGGCCGATCACCCACCAAGAGAGGAACAGATGGAAGCCCCAGGGGAACACCAAGCAGCCGCAATGCTGGGGCCCCGAGAGATCGCAGGGACGAGCCCACGGGCTCCGCCGGAAACCGGCTACGCCAGGGCGGGCCCGGAACGGGACCCGGAGGCCACGGGGATCAGGGGCACCCCGCCACCCGGCAGGCCCCCGACCAGGGACCCGCCATTAGGGGTCCCCCGCCGCCGCCGCCAGGCAGGAGGCGCCTGAATCCGATCGACGGACAATACACGCCGCCGCCACCCCGGACCAATACCCACCGCCAACAACCCGGCCCCCCCACACACACCCACACGCCTGGGAGCCACAGTAAAGCTACAGCGGATGTACGCCCTCCCCAGGCCGCGCCCAGCCAGCACCTGGACATCCAGATCTACCAGCTCCCGGGTCCAGATCCCGCCCCATGCAGAGCGCCAAGATCTGGGGCCCAGCCAATACCGGACAGCCCCCCCAGAAGAACCGCGGACAGGACCATCCATCACCGACGGGGAGAACGGAGGGGAAGAAAATGCACCAGGCCAGAGGGCAGCCAAACACCCAACCTGACAAGTAGACATAGACAGACAGAGACACTCATACGTACCCTCCCTCTCATGCGCACACATTCTTACATATACAGGACACACGAAAAAAGGACGCTGTACACTCATTCATACACCCCAAACATACTCTATACTCCCAGGCCCAGGGACAGACGGCCCGATAGAGAACCCCTGCACCCGGGAGACGTACCCCTTGCCCACCAGGACGGGGACAAGCAGACCGCCAAGGCCCCTACCCCGGCAAGAGTAGCCCACTAGCCTAGGTCCCCGACCAGACGACCTGATAATCTACCCGGGCTCCAACCCCTGATGGTCCAACGAACAGGGGTGTGGAAAGACCCCCAGCCTCTCTCCCCCTGCTCAATTGTGGTGTTGTTGCGTGTTGTTCTAATGTGCACTTAAAACAGAGGGGTGGGACATGGGAATACTGCCAGGTACCCCCATCTCCCTCCCCGGGCCCTCAGTGTCTAGATGCATTTAAACAGTGGGTACCGGCACCACAGGCGAGGCCCCGTATAAGGGGCCCCGCCTCCAGTGCCGAGGCGCACCCACCGCCAGGTCCCTACATGTGCGTGTGTCATGTAAATGTTGCAAGTGTAAGTGTCTAAGTTGCTCAATAAAATTGGGACCCAGGCCGCCACCGGGTAGCGAAGATGGAAACTCCATCCCGCACCCCAGTGACGTGCCCACATCCCAAGGCCTTGTGAATGGTAGAATGAAGGAGCAGGTGGACAGAGGCAAATGGGGATGGGGAGGAAATAACTGGGGTGACACGATGCCAACCCCAGGGAGCCAGCTCCCCTGCTGACCCCAATAGGCACCCACGTTCAGCTGATCCACCAGGGGCGGGAGGCCCCAGCACGTCAAGTCGGGGCCCAAGGCAGCAGCCGCTCCGAGCCTCGTGGGGGCCCCCACCCCAGGGGCAGACCTAAATCCATCCCAACATTCAAAGTTGAGTTTAGAGCAACGTTGAATAATAGAGCAAACGATCCAAGTAAGTGTACTCTGACCTAAATCTGAGCTTTCTGGTAGAAGAAACACTTGTTGTGGGTTTGTTGTTAAACTCAGGATGAATGTATGAAAAGGACCTCGTGCCAACTGTTAAAGGGGAAGTACTGTGTTTTGCAACCTGGACCTTATTTATAGCATGCATTACATTTATTTACTCACCCAGACAACTTTGATGCGACTTGAAGTCCTTTAGGAGATGTTTAGAAACATTTGAGATTGTTGGGGCAGCCAACATGCAGCATCTAAATAAGACATTATCTGCCAGAAAACTCCTTAATTTCACCATTGTTTTTTTATTAGCACTAGCACTAATTCACTGTGAGTTCAGAGTGTCTCTGATGTGCTTTGTGTTGTCGTCTGGGGAGTTTACAAGCTTTTAATCCAACTGATTCCAGCATACAAACGGCAATTTCAGTGACATCGCAGCTGTCCGCCATTGCAGTTGCAGTTTTAGCAGGACCAGAAGGAACCTGTGGAAGCTGAACGTAGTCCAGATGATAACAATAATGCATCTCCAAACTTACAGGGGAATGGCACTATTGATTCATAACAAAACACAGTGAAATGAAGGAGTTTTGTGGCAGATAATGCCTTATTTAAAGGTTGCACTTTGGGTACCCCAACAACTTCTATTATATGGATATACACTGATTGTGAATTGATATAAACTTCAAGTCACATTAAAGTTGTCTGGGTGAAGGTAAAGAATGCTATAAATAAGATCCAAGATGCAAGAAATGGTACTTACTTTTTAAGTGTGGTGGAGGGTCTGTGATGCTTTGGGCTCTGGGAACTTTGTCAGAGTGCATGGCAACATGGAGTCATTGAAATACCAACATTTCAACTTAGAAAACATCTGGGGGAGTCTGATTGGTCAATATTGATTATTTCAGCAGCAAAATGATCCAAATAATCTAAATAAAATGCTGAATAATCTTCTTACATTGTCATTTCAGACTTCACCCTTATGGAAAAATGAGCTGTAGAGAAGAAAGAATAAAACAAGACCGTGGTGGTTGTTAAGAAAATATAAAATGTTGTAAGACAAGAGAGAGTGTTGTCTTGTTGGCAAAAAGGGATTGTGGAACCAGCAGCGTGGGTATCAAACATTGTCGCACTAGTGATTTTGTTAAAAAATTAATAAAAACAGATTTGATTGTTGATACGTATTTCTTATTTTGGGATTTAACCGGAATAAATAAATATTTTTAAAATAAAAAAATATAGATTTCCTGCTAGAATCAAAGATGAACTTACTTTAAGGCCGTTTAAACATCTCTATTTGGAACCAAAAAAAAATGTCTGCATCTGGATGTATTCTCCAAAAAAGCACTAGTATGAGCTCAAAGAGATGGTGAAATAAGCTGAGTGTGAGAAAGGTATAGGCGGTTGCTGAAAAACAAACACCTCCCAGCAGCTGAAACCCCTCATGCTGGGTAATCGATGTGTTCGAGCTTCGCCCGTCGTGGCTTTGGCCTTGGCAGCTTGAAAGGTGAGCATCACAGAGTTTCCACTTTCTTCTGCCAGCGCCTGGTAAGACCTGGTCGCCTTAAGCCAGGCAGATTTTCTCACCCAGGTGGACATTGTACCTTTTCGCTGAGCTTTTATTTGCTTACTCTTCTACGCCTATTTCCTCTTTTCCTCCTGCCTCCAATTTTTTCTTACCTGTACAAGCACACTTCTCTTTATTAGCATATGTTTGAATTTGGGTTTTCCTTTCAAATGGATTGCTGTACAACAGAGTTTTAATATCAAAGCAATTGGAAGAGCAAATAACGCTGCTATTGTAACAGTGTGGACTCCTTTGAACGGTGCCCTGTGTTTTCCCCGCTTCACAGAGTGAGATGGATAAATGGAGGCAGCAGTGATGATGCCCCACAGGTAAGTATTTAGATGAAGCACAAACACAAACACACGCACACACACACACGGCCTTATTGCAATCATCCAAATTGTACATTGATTTCTCCAGCAGCACGACCCAACAGGCCTGACTGGCAAATGAAAACAAAGGCTGCATGTACAGTGCTGACACACTCCATCAGTCAGAGGCAGCCTGCGGACTCTATGATTACCTGCTGTATGTAAATCCGATGAGCAATAAGGCAGGTTATCCCCCTATGAGACACTTTTGTTATTACCGTAGACAGAATTTCATAGGCAAGTGCCGCTGGCCAACTGCTGGTAACTGATTATGGCCCATACAGATAAGAACAGTGACACTGGAAAATGGTGATGCCAGCAGGATCTCCCATTCAGTTCCTCAGGTGGCACAGCTTTAGCCAGTGTGGTCTTTCCACATTTTTCAGAGCGTCAGAGAAAACCTGGCGTTATTAGATAAACAATTTTGTGGGATAAACAACATATTAGTGCTAATCAGATGGTAGATTTTGATAAATTAACACATTTTTCCTGCCATCAATCTTATCAACAGTTTTAAAGGCGAAACAATATTTTATATAAACAGTAAATTAAATAATAATATCTGATTCCAGGAACAGGAGATAATATCTCTCTAAATTCAGCTTTTCTTTTCAGCCATAATGAGCTTTTTTTTTGCATTTTTAAGCTCCTAATTTTGGTTTAACGTTCCCAGTGTGGCTTCCAAATACATGAGGTGGATTATTTTACTTTAATTAACCAGAAGGGCCCCAGTGAAATCCAAAATGATTACCCAGAATCTTGCTCAGAAACACTACTTAGCCCAGCTCTAAGAAATTGGTATTGTTAGTGACAAAGTGTTGAGTAAAACGCATCATTTGGCAGCTACACAACTATCTCCCCCAAGAGTCTGTAAAGACAAAACAACCGCCGATTTCACATTTATCAAGCTGCCAGAAACAGTACTATAAACACACTCCAGAATAATTGGTACCCCTGGTTAAGATCTGTCAAAAGCCTTGAAATATACTCATCTTTTATTGCAAAGGCATAATTTTACACACAAGAAAATCATGGACTTTCAAACTTTATTTACACTTATTAGTGAACAAAAAATTCTGAGCATACGTGCACATTAGAACAACACGCAACAACACTACAAATGAGCGGGGGTAGAGAGGCTGGGGATCTTCCCACACCCCTGTTCCTTTGGCCATCAGGGGTTTGAGCCTGGTGTGGTCTGGGACCTGGGCTGGTGGGCTACTCTTGCCGGGGTGGGGGCCTTGGCGGTCCGCTTGTCCCCATCCTGGTGGGCAAGGGGTTCGTCTCCTGCAGGGGCAGGTTGCTCTATTTGGGCATCTGTCCCTGGGCCCAGGAGTATGTATGGGGTGTATGAATGAGTGTACAGCGTCCTTTTTCGGGTGTCCTGTGTTGGTGAGAATGTGTGGACATAAAAGGGAGAGTACGTATGATTGTCTCTGTCTGTCTATGTCTACTTGTCAGGTGTTTGGCTGCCCTCTGGCCTGGTGCATCTTTTTCCCCTCCGTTACTCCCTGTCGGTGACTGATGCCCCTGCCCGCTGGTCGATGGTGGTTCTCGATGCCCGGGGCTGGGGTCCCGGATGCGACCCGGCTTGGTCCTCGTGCATGCCTGGCTGGTCCAGGGTGGGCTGGTGTGTCTGGCGGCCGTTTTTTCAGGCCAACGTCCTCCTTGGATTGACTGGGGCACCTCTTATGGGGCTGACGGGGTTGCAAGGTAGGTTGGTGTCGTTCGGTGGGTCGGTTGGGACCGTACCTGGCGCTCGGGCCTCCTGTCGGTTCTGTGGGTTCCGCGGCCTGGTCGGTTCATTTGGGGGGGCTGTCCGGCATTGGCTGGGCCCCTGGTCTCTGTGCGCTTTGCGTGGGGGGGGGGGGCTGGACCTGGGGGCTGGTAGATCTGGGTGTTCAGGTGCTGGCTGGCCGTGGTCTGGGGAGGGCGTACATCCGCTGCAGCTTTTACTGTGGCGGGTGTGGGGGGGGTCTGGGTTGTTGGTGGTGGAGATTGGTCCGGGGTGGTGGTGGCGTCTGTCGTCCATCGGCCGGCTGCGGGTCCCTCCTGCCTTGCAGCAGCAGCGGGGAACCCCTGTCAGCTGATCCCTTGTCGGAGCCCTGCTGGGGGGCGGGGCGCCCCTGGTCCCCGTGGCCTCCAGGTCCTGTTCCGGGCCCGCCCGGGCTCATCCCTGCGATCTCCCGGGCCCCCGCATTGCGGCTGGTGGGTGTTCCCCTGGGGCTTCCATCTGTTCCTCTCTTTGAGTGATCGGCCCAGCCCTGGTCCGCCTGTGGCTCCTGTGCTCTGTGGGACTGTGGACGCGTGCGTCTCCTGCCTCCTTCATGTCTGCGTCGATTCCTGTAGGAAGAATTGACGGTTCCTTACACCAGCTATCAATCACTTGCATGGGGAAACCTTATTCACACCTGCATGCTCGCACACAGACATAGGTGTGGGGACATTGGTGAGTACGGACATATCTTGAGCTGAGGTCATCGTCATTAGTTAGTTGTTACCAGGAGCTTACCAGAAACATTAGTGTTGTATTCATTAATCCATTTTTGTGTGTAGTGAATGTGTAATTCTTAGTTTATGTAACTAGATCCGTTTTGTTAAAGTTGTTCTGTTCTATTGGTGGCTTTTGTTTATTTTGTTTTACCACTTCTCTGCCCTCCAACAGAGGTGGAGGACTGGGATGTTTTCTTGTGTTCTTTGTTTACCTCCCTATTTGTTTACCTCCCTATGTAATTTCCCTCCCTACTCAATTTCGTGTCTATAACTTCAAGAAATTAAATCCACAGTAATCACTAATAAAGATTTTTCATACATATATATCAAGTGGAGAATTATTGAAAAGCTGTAATGCTCTGCTTGGGAAAGTAAATCTGTTGGGCTTGTACTTGGTACTCAGACACCAATTCTGAGTAGCAAAGTGCTAGACAGGACACGTTAAAAAAGTGAAAATAAATAAATAAATAAATAAAAATTCTGAGCATAGAAAAATGTTTTTAAACATTGTATTATGGTGTCTGAGAATAGAGCCTACATCTGTGGAGTCACCGAGACAGAAAGGTATGCAGGCTAAATGTGCTATAACTTACAGTGAAATCTACAAGCCGCCTCATATGGAGGTGTGTGCAGTGAACAACACTGCTGGAAGATTCACTGTACAGAACTGATGGTAAAGCATTGCCAAATATATGTTGCGTCTATAATTGAGGAACTGCACAACGTGCATACAATTTATCTGGCTGACGTCAACAAGCGTAGTCATGAATAATAATTTAATATTAATACGACTATCAATGAAATTCAATGAGTTAATTTATTAATTAAACCTACTGGGGCACCACTCCTATTAATCCAGGAGAATGTTAACATAAGCCAGACAAATTCTGTCTCTTTTCTAAAGGGTGAACTCATATGCAGTAACAATGATTTCACATGCACTTAATAAAACAGGGGAAATTTTGTTTAAAATACAGTATAACAGGGTTTATTAACATAGTTGTTTTAATCTTACAGAGGAACACTGTGGAAACAGCTTATCTACTCTTAATCATGCAGTCTACAAACTATTTAAAAAGGAATAACGTATGCAACTAAAACTAACACTACCAGAATTAGAAAAAAGAGCTTCAAAGCATAAGTGCGATGTGTGTGTGTGTGTGTTTGTGTCAACTTTGGGTTAACTGGAGTCAGGATACAGGGTGAATAGTATTCATCCTTAACAAGACATGCAACCACACCATACCAATAAATGAAAGGATATCAAAAGATAGGAGATTACATACCGGTTTAGCAAGAACCAGTGAACACAAAAACAAGCATACAACAGCAAAAACCAGCGTACAGCAACGCTACCATCAATGAGCAAATGGTGGTTTAACAATTACAGAAGAATCAATCTAACCATTTCACACAAGTCTAAACTTTCGTTTTTAATCCTCCTACAGAAGCCTACACCCTACCCAGACAAACTAAATTCATCCTACTGGTCATGACTTCGTCCTCACTGCCAGTCCCAGGCCAACGATGAAGGGAGAAGGAGGAACAATCCAAATGGGCCAAGTCCAGTGAGGAACAGCAGCGCAAAGCTGATTTTAAAAGAACACGTTCAGATGCAGGCAGTGACTTTAGTCGTTCCCTTCTTTAGAGAGCTATCTTGATATAGCTCGGATGCCAAGCAGACCTCTTGGCTGCAGAAACAGGATGTTGGGTAACTTGGCAAAATAATATTCTGGAGGTTTAGGGAAATGGTCCTGTCCTGGCCTGCAGGTTGAAACCAAAGGGGAGATTTTGCTAGCAAAGATTTGAGTGTCACCAATAGGAATGGAAAGACGATGGCTTCTTTGAGCACAGTCCTTTTAAGAGCTCTGCCTTTGAATACCGGCCATAGACCAATGAGAATACATTGAGGGCAGTGTGAGCTCTGTTGTTAACACTGGTCACATACATGAGGATGAATTTAGGGCATGCAAAAGGATGCTGGAGACGGCACATGATTTATGGAAAATGAATCCCAACATATGGAAGTGCAAGTTTCTTCATCATTGGGTTTTTCTGATATATTCTGCAGTTTGGATAAAATTGTTCACTGTTCAACTGAAGTCCCGTCTCCAAAGCTTTCCGCCTGATCCATCTTCACACCAACACCTTGAAGACAGTCACTAACAATGCACCGCAGCATACTTATTACTATCACCAACAGAACAACATTAATACATTGATTAAGTTAATTTTATCTTCATGATGTAATAATGTCATTTATCTTTTTAGTAAGGCAAATATTAGGTTTTAAAAGATCTTATCATACTTGCGGACATACTTGCATTTCAGTCTCCATCAGAGCATTATCCAGCTTACTGCTGCCGTACCATTTATCAGCTGACTGGTCTGGGAACACTGTCAAACAGCGTCCCCAGACCAATCACGCCCCCCACACAACTGCTGGATGGAGGATGGAGTCCCAGGTGTGTTATAGGGTGCATGGCCCCTCCACCCTACTGATGGTGTCGCTCACTTGCTTCCGGATTTCGATGGACTGCCAAGATTCTGATCAATCACTTGCATTTATTGGTTTTAGAAGTAAAGACCTTGCCCTTATCCCACTCCATTTACCTGTTTGGCTGTGTCCTTTTTAGTACTGGTGAAGCATCACCTGAAACCTAAGATTTGTCTTACTAAAAGAAAAAAGAAAATTAGAGTGACGCTAAGTCTCCGGCTCTAAATTTCTACAACATCAATCCATCCGTGACTTATACCTGCTTATTTGTTATCTCCAGCGGTCATACCTAAGGGAGATTTAGAGTTAGCAGTTGATCTAAAAGTCTTTTTTAGGACTGTGTGAAGAAGCCAAAGTAGCCAGAGAGAATCCATGCATGGGGAGAACTCCATGTAGAAAGAGTCCAGGTCGGGATTCTAACCCAGGACCTTCTTGCAACAAGGCAACAGTGCTACTAACAGCACTACAGATTCATTTATATTCATTCATACAGTATTTCATTTTAGGTCTTGTGGTTTTTCAAGTTGTTTAAGTCTCTGCACTGTGAAAAGATTTCCATGGCCTCTGTAAGCAGGCCCATAGCATCAGGGGTCCACCACCATGCTAAGGTCTTTTGTTTTACAATCTGAACTGTTTGTAGAAAAAGCCACAAATAAATAAAATAAATCCCAAACTTTGCCTCATCTGACAAAGCAACCAGTTCTGGTTAAGGTTTGCAAACTCCACACAAAATGTTTGTCATGGTCAGTCAGTAAAGCAACCATTTCTATCTAATTGTTCTTATGGAAAGTTGGTGACATTAAGAGGACCATCTCTGATAGTGAGCTTTGGAAAGGTTTCCTGCCTCATAGCATTTGGTGACAACATAAACTCAAATCCTCTGCAAGTTTTGTTACAACTGGTCAAAACGTTTTGCAAGTTATAGGAATTGTTGGGAATTCCATAACTAACAATATTGCTTTTAATCAAAACTGTTATTTCCTGGCCTGAAGTTACAGCTATACCAAATCAGTCCTGGATGAGATTATGCCCGTTCAATAAAACATGAATTAATTCTAAAGCTTTTTACAGATCTTCATCATTGGTGGCCCTTAATGTGGGCAATATGTGTGTGGTGATCAAATTTCCAACAACAAAAATACTACCTAACAATCTCATGAAGCAACATTGTTCCCTAAAGGCCAAAAAAATAGTAGTAAAGTAAAAGCTTTAAATAAAACAGAAGAAAATTAAAGCATGCAAAGCACCTGGTTTTTAATTCCATAAATCTATCACTAATACCCAAGCATCTTAGCTAATGCCTAAGGGCTTAACAGCTTGAACTGAGCATCTTTTAAATGAAACGCACAATATAATGTGTCTCCAGTTATCCTGCTGAATTTCTTCAGCAGTTTTCCACCGCTGATCTGCCAATAGGTGATCTGAGCGTGACTGAAGGTGCTAATATGCTTGTATCGCCTGCATTGGATCTGTTGAGTATGTACTCTCTCAGCCCGTTTTACTTCAGATCAAAGGCCGTCTTCATATGCAGACTGAACTACTTTGTGGCGCTCAGCATGACCGTCTTGCTCCCATTGTGAAATATATCGACCCCTGACATCGAGTACACTCTAATGCCGACCATAACAAAAGCTGATTATACCACCAGTGGTGTTTCATCTGCAATTAAACACATACACGTGAAAAAAAGAGGAACATATCAGTAAAGACAAAGGCTAAGGTAAATTATTTATCAGGAATATACTTAAACTTACACATTCAAAAACAAAATATTCATGTATTCCAATGTAGCTCATCACGCACAAGTATAACACATTTAACAATTGCCTTTGTGTTTTTGTGGTTGGCAAATAATTATTTCAGTTAGCTAAAGAAAATAAATTACAAAATACATTCTTTCAGATATGAAAATATTCAGGAGATAAGAAAAAAACTTTCAAACAATATCATGAATTACACTGAATTCCAATGAACTAAAGGAATAGACAGAAATATGTGTCAATTTTGAATGAGCATCTCAGACGATCCGCTGCAACCATTCGCTTTCAATGAAGCAGAAAACAACTGAATCACGGAAGGTGTCAAAACACCCTAAGAAGTTTCCTCTTGCAAAGCCTTTAATTTTACATAAATCACACATAGACATTCATTATCATTCAACACATCATTCTCCGAGTGAAAGAACTTACATTATTCACATGAAATGAGCTTACATCCAGGCTGACTGGAAAATAGTGCTTCGGAAAGGCAACAATACAAGTAACACCCTGCTATTTAATGATGCTTCTTGTGCATGGGTTGCAGCAAGGGGCAACAACTCAGAGTTGACATTACAGCCATGTTTTTGAACCAGATAAAATAAAATAAAAATGGCTCCAAAACCCCTCAAAGCGCCTATATGTCTATGGGAATCTAACAAGAATCAAACCAAAGAGATGGTGTTAATTAATCACATCTGTTTTTGACATCTGTTTTGTTTTTTTCATATCATCTTGTCAATATGATACAAGCCCATTTGGCGCATTACGTTTTTATTGAGTCAATTAAATATGCAGCAATTTAAAAATCAGGCAGGATCCCATAATCACCATTTGGACTAAGAGAGGCGAGATGGAAATTACTTGCATGTTACTTCTGATTGGTGCAGCTGATTGCAGTCTCTTGACTCATCTATTAACAACTTGTGTTTAAAAAAAAAAAAAAAAACTTCAGGGTCCATGTTCAAAAGAACCAAGATAGATGTTTAAAAACGAACAGCTTTAACAATCACAGATCTCGAGAAGCGGGACATTTGAAAAGTAAGAAGGTACAGCAAATAAAAATAGTAAATTGAAAGAAAAACATTTCCTAATTCCAGTGGTTTGCAACTCTGAACCTCAAGGCACTCTGCGCTGCATGTTTTAGAGGCTTCTTCACAACTGATTTCAATTGACGGCTGGTTAACAGGCTTTAACTGAACTGCAGTCATATGAAGCAAGCGTGTAAAGGGGGGAAATATCTGAAACGTGCCAGGCAGTGTGCTTTGATAACCAGGGTTAGGAATTACTGGCTTGGTCTACATTCAGTCCTTTTTTTCTACAAACCCAAATCACGAAAAGTTGGGACAGTATGGCAAAAAAGGAAATTACCCATTTTTAAATTTACTTTGACTTGTGTGTCATTTTTAACAATGTGGACAGAAACATTCATGTTTTGTCTGGTCAACTTCATTTCAATTTTAAATATACATCCTTTCATTCAGACCTGCAACACATTCCAAAAAAAAATTTGGGACAGGAGAAATGTAGGACTAGTGTACAGGTAAATTGGTTACATAATTATGTAATTTGAATTTGAAACAGGTGATGTCAACAGGTGAATGTAATTGTAATTTGGTACAAAAGCAGCATTCAAGAAAGTCCTGGTCCTTTAGGAGAAAAAATGGGCCGAGAATCACCAGTTTCTCAACAAATACATGAGAAAATTATTTAAATGTTTAAAAACAATGCTCCTCAAAGAAAGATAGGAAGATATTTGGATGTTTTATCTTAAACAGTGCATGACTTAATTTATAAAGTCAAGGACTCTGGGGTAATTTCAGTGCGTAAAGGTAAAGGATGTTGAGCCTAAGCTTAACAACCGTAAAGTCCAGTCCCTCAGGCAGCAATGCATCAAGAATCGTCATTCGTCTATAAGCGAAATCACCACATGGGTTTAGGAGTATTTTGGCGAACCTTTGTAAAGTACCAAAATACGTATTTCCATCTACACATGCCAGTTAAAACTGTCTAAGGATGACCTATGTTAACAGTTTGCAGAAGTGCCATTGACTTCTCTGGGCTCTGAGCATCTGGGATGGACCATCACACAGTGGAAAGTGTGGTCAGATGAATCAGTATTTCAGGTTGGGGTTTTTTTAGAGAAACAAACGTTTGCTCCAGACAAAAAAAAAAAAGGATCATCCAGACTGTAACCAGCAAAAAGTCCAAAATCCAGGGTCTGTCATGGTATGGGGTTGTATCAGTGCACTTGGCAAAGGTAACATGTATTTCTGTGATGGCACCATTAATGCGGAAAAGTACATAAAGATTTTTGAGCACAATATGCTGCCTTCAAGAAGACTTTTTTACAGAGACACCAGTACCTATTTCAACAAAACAATGAAAAACCACTTTCTGCACACATTACAAAGTTCTTACTGTGGAGGAAGAAGGTACTGAGACTTGACTTCTTGCCTGCTGTCCTGACCTGTCGCCAATGGAGAATGCGCGGCACCGTGATGACGTCAGTCTCAAACGGCTTTTAAGTGATGTGAAAAGAAATGTTAACATTACAAAGTGGTAAATTATTTACTGTTCCAACTATTTTTTAAATTTGTTCCAAGAACCACAATTAAAATATGTGTTTATTATGCAAAAAATCTATGAAATACTCAAAGAACACATTTAATAATGTGCTGCTGTAATGTTTTCAATGAAATACAGGTCAAAGATAATTTAGCAAAGTACTGTTTTCAGTTTGATTTTAATTTAACATACCATCCAAACTTTTTTGGATTTGGGGTTGTAACTGCAAATTATGATTATTTATAATAACACCAAAATTAAAAACCCCTATCCTTTATCCTGACTTTGTTATAGCTAAATATGACTCATAAAAACCTAAATAATTAACAAAGTGTCTCTTAGCTTAAGTGCAGTCTTGTTAACAGGATTAAAGGTGTCTTAAAAAGCTGCTTCTTTACTGTTCTATTTTAATTAAACAAAAAAGCAGGTTTAATGTTTTGCTAAAAAAGACTTTTTGTGGCCTAATTAAGGAAAATTAAAGATGCGAGACATTCATGTTTGGTCAATTTTATAATGATCTGAGATTATTTCATAAATGCTCTAGTAAAAATAAAAGTTTCTTTCAGATAATTAAGGAGAACAGTTATTCAACAGATATTTTATTGTTGTTGCAGCTTACTTTTATCTGTGAACCTGAAAACATTGCAATGCCACAGTCAAATCTGACAATGTTTAGGCAGTTATTTATGTATAAAAACCTAAAGAAAAAGGTTTACTCCAGACTGCTGTAGAGTGTAATGTCACAATTACAAACAGGATTAGAATCATTAACACCTTGCAAGGCAAACTGACAATCAGCAGAAGATTCAGAAAAAAGTAGGAAATAGGCTCCACAGAGAGAGTTTGGAAATGTTGCTACCACAATGCCCTTTGAACAAATTCCCTATATAAAGGCTGAATAAACAGGTTACACTATAATAATATATATTATCCCTTAACTGAAACTAGATTTAGTTCATCTTGCTTCAAATTTCCATTGAACTGGTTCCAGAGCTGAACTGGTGTTAATGTTTGTTTAGCAGCATAGACTCTGGCACCGACTAACTCTTTGATAGACCAAAGGACTTAATAAGTCATTAGGAGGAATACAAATCTTATGTAAAACTCAGGATTAGTTTTGCTCTAAATTTGCATAATTTATAGTAAAGCTAAACCTGACCACTATTGAAAGGTCAGTAAATACTGAGGTCCCCTTCTCTCAGGTTCAGCTCTGTGTATGAGGGTCAATGCATGGCTTACCTTTATATGCAATGGACACTCACGCCTTGTGGTTTAGTATTCACTGATATTACTCTGCAAAGTATTCTAAATTATTAGCGGATAATCCACCTATTTAAATTTTGTCCTAGCACATATCTAAAATATCCCAAAGAAAATACAGCTTGGGAAGCTGAATTATTGAGCTGGAAGGCTCCTTGAAGATGCTTTTGGCTGGCATTTGCAAGTCAGACAAATCCCATCTTTATTGCCGGTGAGTGGCTTGTACCCCCAGGATCAGAAATAAGGAAGTCTGTTGCTGTTAGCTTCTGTAGTGCTAAGACGGTTTTCACCGTGTGTATCAATACACGTTAAAGTATATGTGATGTTTGAACTATTAAAATAAGCCCATTATAAGCTTTTAGTGGTGTCTCAAATATTTCAGCTATTTAAAGTTTTGGTCCCTTAAACCTGTGAATACTGGGGTCGACGTTATCTGAAAAGTATTTTCACCCAATGTACTCTTTCACATTTGTATACATCACAACCACAAGCTTTGGTATATTTTGTTGCAACTTTATCCACTATATCAGTACAAAGTAACCCCAAATTGTGACATTGAAGAACCATGTCAAAATAAAAATTTAGATGTATGTTTGTATTCAGATCATTTTTCATGCTCTTCCAAAGCACAAATACAACTAAAAATAAGTGACAGATTTAGCGTGCCATCCTCCTGAGTCACTATGTCATCCCTGCTTAATTAGAAAAAGTGATTTAAGGCTATTTCTGCCTGCAAGCTAACTTTCCGATGCAGCTTCTTGTAGAAAAGAAGAAATGAATAAGGCTGGCTGGACCCACTGGAGCTAAAGACAGGCATGGTGACATAAGCCAACCCTGTGGTAAGATTCAAAAGACTGACATGGATGTAATGAGAAGTCATGCCACCATGAAAACAACACGCAAGGCTACCCAGAATGCCTTTCTCTGTCCCTGCTACATTCTCTTGGGAATGAGTCCTGAACTAACCTAAGATCAAGCCCATCAGAATTTGTCACTCCAACATACACACAAGGCAGCAGCAATCTCGCTGTGAAACATCGCTGCTGGCACAATACGAGCCTCAGCCGGCAGCCTGATTATAACAGGCCAGGTTAAGACTGATTAGCTGAACTTCAGACCGTGTTACAATTACACTGACAGAAAACTGACCTTTCCCACTAATGCTAATGCACAACAGCAAGTGTCAGCTCAAGTGTTATCTGGCAAACATGTAGCAAAAAGCTGAATAAATACAAATTCACTAGATGGTTATAGCAACTGTACACATATACAAATGATCAAACTTCTACCCTAGATCACACACATTATACACAGCGCCTTTATCTCCTTGCAATCCAGTCTTAATGACTCCATTAACGGAGAAGCCATTAGCAGCATTCACTTTGTGGCCAGCCAAACAGCCCAGCCGGGAGCACATTATGGAAAGGGCATGTGTGTCCTAATGTCCACTTCTTGTCACTCTGCTCATACACATGCACTCCGTCGTACCCCTGAAGGCCGGTTGGCCTGAAGCAAGCAGGACTGGACTAACGAGAGCCATTTCATTTGAACAGCGAGGGGCAAAGGTTTAAAAGAGGCTGTGGTGCTATGTGCTGCTGGTCCATCAACGGAGGATTGACGGATGAAACTAAAGTGCTGTTCAGAGTTTGAATAGATGTCATATCCAAAAATTACCTCAGTTCATTGTTGGAGCAGGGGCTGTAATAGCAAAAGTCCATCATACTCCTAAGTTGATGAAAAAATTATAGATTTAGTGTTGATAGCATAATGATTATTTATTTCTGCAAATCGCTTTTAGCAGAAGCCTCTCCTGTGGAGGTTTTGTTGGAGTTTGTAGCAGCTGCTTCCAGAGCCTGGTTAACTGACCTAATCAGCGATGTGAAAGAATCTGAGCAGAATGAACCAGGGCAATGAGAGCCTCTACAATTAAGGCTAAATTGTTATTTCATGAACCATGTGAATTTTTAGCACGGCTCAGAACAAGTCAAGAGGAAAAATTGAAATAATGCATCATTATATATTTCAAAAGCCTGTAAGACCTTACAAATAAAAGATCGACCGATTCAAACACATTGCTGCTATTTTTGGTTCACTTGTGTATTGCTTTCCTGTTTCCATATGTCTGGACTCTATTAGCACAGTAAATGTAATCTAACACGAACACTCGTTGAATGGACGTCACTGAGGCCCAAACACATTAATAAAATCTTAAGAAATTTGGCTTTTAATGTAATTGCATTTTAATTTAGACACAGATAAACACTAGAGCAACCAGTTGCAGTTATAAAATGCTAATTATTAAACAGAATTCATCTTAACCTAAGTGTGAATAAAGCTGTTCTATTAAGGCATCAGAGGACCAAGAAAGACAAAGGTAGGTACTAGACTGATGTTTCTCTGAATCAGCAAACCTGAACTGCATTTTCTGACCCAACCAATAAATCTTTATTCATCTAAAAGCTGGACAAGAAGAGCAACAGGAAGTCGGTGGTCACTCTGGAGGAGCTGCAGAGATCTACAGTACAGCTCAAATGAGAGACTTTAATCAAATATTTTTCATCTTTGACCATTATTTTTTGTGATGGAAAAAATCTGAAGGCCATCTTTCATTTTGACTGAATACAATTCACTGCCCTGTTAACTTGGAGCAGACATGCAGAGGTTTTCAACTTTACGCACAGAGTACAGGTAACAGAATTAATCGGGGGGGAAATAATTCAAAGGAGAGCATCTAAGCATTATCTCAGATCTGGACACACTATTCAATGCATCTTGCTATCCGGCAGACAGCTAACAGCTTGCTGAGGACTTGTGGAGGCTTTGGAGCGCAGCTATACCCAGTGCTAAGGTAGCTGATGCAGCTGGATTTCGGGCAAGAATGTAGAAACTTTGACATATGTGGGGTTTGTAATTCTAGTCTCCAGTGTAGAAGCAGAGTGCAGATTCAAGAGAAGTCATCTGTGCAAGGTAAAAGTCAAACACCTGATGACAATAGTCTCCCATTTATAATAGCAACCATCCCACTTGAGACATTTGATTGAGTGCACGTGGTTGTGCAATTGATGTGGGCCAGGAAAAAGTTGATAGCCTGTGCTTTAAAGCCACAGCAGGTAAACTGTCCATAATTTACTTGCAGCTGTTTTATTTTATAGGTAGATGTCATAAGAATTATTTTTAAAATTGACGGACAAAAATAGATCATGACTGTATTTTTTGTACCCCATTAATCAAAATTAAAGACAACAAAAACCTCTAGTGCAACCTCTGGTTGACAGGACTATCTGCCGTGCACTCCACAAATCTGCTGTATAGAAGAGAGTTTAGAAGAAAGTCGTTAAGAAAACCAATTAGAGGTCCCATTTGCAGTTTTCCATAACCAAAGAAGGAACTCAGCAAATAAACAGAAGAAGGAGCTCTCATCAAAACAGACCAAATGTGAACATTGTGGCTTAAATACCATATTTTGGGTTAAAGTTAATGCTGCACATTAATTTGATTACACCTTAACCACATGAAACATAGGGGTGGCAGCATCATCATGTGGGAAAGGCTTTTTTTCTTCAGTAGAGACAGGGAACCTGGTCAGAGTTGATAAGAAGATGCATACAGCAAACACAGGGTAACCATAGATGAAGAACTATTAAAGGATACAAAAAAATGTGGGACCAGGGATGAAGTTCATCTTCTGCCTCCTCTTGTTGTTCTGTATCCAGGACAGTTTAAACAATAAAATAGCTTAAATCAAATCATATTTATATGTAAGAGAGGCTACAATGTATAAATTTAGTCTAAATATAAAAATTGTTGTTAATCCAAGGATAATCGGATCATAAATACTGGTCTCAAGATGTGCAAAAGTGGTAACGATATACCAATATAAAAAATCTCAGATGGTGTCAATGTGGGATCGGAAAAAGGAACAGTAAGTAAAATCTGTGTTTCATAACTCACTATTTTTATTGTGTAGGACCAGCTCTCCAATGTTTTCTCTCGTGACAAATCATCACGTGGTAAATGTGTCTTTTTCAGACGCTCCTCGGAGCTAATCATTAGCTCTGCGGGCAAACGGTTGCTCCTACAGAGAAAACAGTGGACACACTTCGCATCTCGTAGGAGGGGGGCTGAACCCAGGCCAGTCTTTATATTAGCTCACTACTCTCGGAGCCATGGGCTACAGAAAGATGTACTCCAACTCTGCTGAGACTGACTGGACTGTGGTGTCTGCTGCCCGCTTGTTTCCCCCCCCCCTCTCCCCCACGGGATGGAAGCCTATTTATCTGCTGGTAGGAGAACATGTATCGATGTGCAGCATAGCTTGGGATTTGAGCTTTTATTACGATTCAAACTACAGGGTCAACCTCGCATGAATTTGTGTCAAAGCAGTCAAGCAGAGAAAGATAAAACAAAAAGCCCACACAGGGGATGCAGTGCAAACAACGAAGCAAAGGGGCCGGATGTCTGGCTGTTTGAGCTACTGTTAATGCTTTCATGTGTACAGTCAGGTAATATGCAGCATTTGGATCTGAAAGTGCAACATTACAGACAAAAAGAGAAAGAGTGAGTTGTTGTTGCGTGATAGCACATAATGAAATTGTGTATTTATTTGTGGAGGAATCTTTTCTTTTTCTTGAGTATCTTTGTTTGCATGGCCACTCTCTTCAGATAAAGAGTGAAACCAGCTCTCGTCTGTGTTTCTGAAGCCGTGCTGTGAAGCTCAGGCCCTTGTGACAGTGTAATGTAGTCGGGTCTGTCATGCCTTTGATGCCATCGTATGCCACTCCTCCTCTCTTCTCTGGGCTTTCTGACAGTGACAAAGGGGATCGGCAGCAGCGTGTTATCAGTGTGCAGCTGCAGTAATCGTATTATTTAGTTAAGCTTAATTCTGAGAGGCTGACCAACAGCGTGAACAAAGCGGGGCCTTGCTAAGCTCATCAGAGTGCTCCCATGGTGCAGAGGTCTTGTCCTGCTTTGCGGCCTCTCTATACCCGTGCTCTCCCATTTTCCTCACTGTTTCCGACAGTTTTCCACACACCCTCATGTTCCGTCCATCTTTAAACCCTTTAAATCTTTCCTCTATGAAATACTCAGTGCTGGGAGTTTGGATAATGGCGTTATTCACAGTTCATTGGTCTGTTTGAAGGTACTACATTTATTGAGGGCCCGGTGATTGTGTGAGTGTGTAAAGAGGTGACCATGGAGATGGATGAGCTTACTAATATGCAGGACATTGCAGGGGCTGTAGATAAGTGTTGGGTTTCATTCAAGCAACTCATTTGGGGATCGAGAGAATTGAAAATTATATGGAGCCCGCGTGGAAAAATATTCATTCATTGTCACATTTGTGTACTTTCCCAAATTTTGTATAATTAAAACTGAAAATATTAACCGTTTTCTATTGGTATTAAAGGTAAACTGACACAGATTAGCATACCTTTGTACTCAGCCCTGCTCCTTTTGAAGCCATTACAGATTTGGGTATTTCTGCGGTTCTGACATCAGGAGACTGAAACTTAACGATTTCTTTGAGCAAAATTGGGTGGAATTGGACAGAGTTCATAAGCATCAACAATAATGTCAGATTTTCAGTCTAGCTGTGGACTAGCTGCTTTGATATTTTTGCATATAATTGCAAGATGAACTGTCAGTCTTGACACCGGTTTTTTACAGCTTCCCCTGATTTTATTACATTTTTTCCCCGTATGATGCTGCCGCTGCTGTGTTTTGACCTGCTGCAGGTGTGCTTACTTATCCTGTTTGTCTTCAACTATGAACAGTGTTTTGCATGAAAGCAGAAAACAGTCGACTGTGGTCTCTTCTGATGAGAAGAGTACTCTCTTACACATGTTTGTTGTGTCCTCTATATTAGTGTTCCCCAAACCTGAAACTTAACCAATTAAAATGATTTTTTTCCTCTGCATGCCATCAAGTGCAGCTGTGGGTAAACACAATAAAACATTCAGGGCAGTGAGGAAAATTAACTCTTCCCTACATGACTTAGGGCAAAATGTAAAAGGATTTACTATGGATTACTTCTTCCAGGACTAATCGACTTCTTCACAACAGATTATCCCACCTGAGCTGTAGGTCTTTGCACCTCCTCCAAAGTTACAACATGACTCTCATCTGTTTCTGTGATTAATGCCATCCTTACCCTCAGTTTGAGTGGACATCCATATCTTTGTAGGTTTGCAGTTGTGCCCAAACCTTTCCCTTTGCACAAAATTGCACAAAAGTGGATTCTGTTTACTAATTATCTATCACATCCAACCTCAATAAGATGCGTTGGAGGCTGTGGTAGCAACATGGCAGATATGGACATCTCTGCAAGGCATCAGGAATAAAATGCATGTAATAAAAAAGTCAGGGAGTCTTTCTCAGCAGCTGAAGCAATCACTTTACATGTTAACCTCAGCAGTGTTAGTACGTTAAAAAAGGACTGCAAAATGTGCACAAAAACATCTGATTAATTAGTTTCAAATTAACCGTGGGGGGTTCACACACCCAAAGGAAAGCACCCCATGTACCTTATTCTGACACTCTGACTCTCTTGCAAGCTATGATCTGAGATCAAACCGCGTGTTTGGCAGACTTACACACACACACACACACTCTCTCTCTCTGCCCGAAGCAGAGGAAGCACAGGAAAGCAAATCCGCTGTGAAGGAACCATAAAACCAAACTCTGCAGTAACACAGACCACTCCTGCGCCTCACAGTCCATGAGTTTAATGAATGCTAATGACCTGTAGTGAGCATATGAAGGCATACATTCACATAGAGATAGAAAGAGGCTTACTTACAGAATGAATCGGACAGTTTCAGAGGGGCTGTGCCATATTATAGCCGTAGTGGTGAGTCAACAAGGCCACAGAGTTCCTGCACTTCAGCCGAGGGGGTGAAGGAGATGGGTGCAGCCGGGGCAGTTAGAAGAGTTTGCCCTTTGTCACTGGAGGGGAGGCTGTATGGAGGAAATCTGGAACAATCCAGTGTTTGAAACTCAGAGGAAAAGGTAATCCATGTAGAGGAACAGCCGATGAAAGGGGAGGTTCAGTTCTTGTGTACAAACAGAATGAGGGATTGATTGGGTGGGTGTTTTTCTTCTTTCCCTTTACTTAGAGAAAAAATAACAAGAGAGGCCATCTCGACAAACTGGAAAAGGAGGGGGTGAAAAATCGGTCAATGAGAGAGGCTCCATCTTTTCCTCTTTTTGTTGTTGTTGTTGTTGTACTGGTCTTTTTCTGCTCTGCTCTGCTCTGTCTTGTTTTTTACTCAGGGACTGCAGAGGGCTTATAGTAGAAGTAACGCCGGCATCAGAAAATCAATCCCTGTGCCAAACGACGAGCGAGCATAAAGGAGTAAATGACAAGCAGATGAAGGGGAGGATTTCTGACACCTGCTCTCTAGCTCCGTTTCTCTCTGCCTCGCACCCGCCCTCTCTGTTTTCAACCTGGATTTCCTTTTTGGAAACGCCCCCCCCCCCCTCCCTTTTTTGTATATTTGGGTTTGTTTTTTTCAGTGCAACAATACTGAATTAGATGGATGTTGAAGGAGCCACAAACACGGGGAATGCTCCTCTTCGCTTCTTCTTACCGTCTCTGAAAACATTGAGTGGAATGACAATGAAATGCAGAACGTCGGCTCTGCCAGCTCTGGATGTCTGCTGACACTTTGGCTGTGTAGCTGTCTCCCTTTCTGTCTCAGAGATTATCTGTCAGTCCTTACAGGTGTCTGTTTATTGGGCCATAGTTCAGTTCAAACAGCAACATGCGGAGACGGCAGTTTCGGACCAGCCAGAAAACCTCACCTTCTGCTCAACCCCCCCCCTCTGGCTGAGATCCTGAACCCTCCTCTGCCCACTGCGCTAACTACCCTCCAACAAAGCCCAGACGAATTACAGTCTAAAAAAAGGATTCTGGACAATCCTAGTTAATTCTGTTTTTCTCTCTCTCGCTCTCTCTCTTCAGTCTGTCTGCTTTCGTGTGTTATTTTCTCCACCTGTCCCTCTGTTTTCTGCTTTTTTTTTCCTCCCTCCCCTCCTCTCTTACTCAGTGGCTGTCTCCTTATTCGTTATCTATTCTGGACAGTCTGTCCCTCTTCCCTCTCCGTCACTGAGGGAGGATGAAGAGGAATGGTTCTGCTTCATAATGTATTTCTCTGCAATGTGAGAGAAAGCACAGGAAATTTGAGGAAAAATACAGAAACTGCTCTTTTGGCAAAAATAAAATAAAAAACAGCTTCCCGGGGGAGTGTGAGTTTCAATTATTTGCTTTTGCCCACAAACTTAGGTGGAAAAAGTGACCCAGCACTGAAGTGCGCCCTGAAGTGTCGTAATCTCAACAAAATATCCAGCCGATAAATCCGTACACGTCCAAAAGCTCCGTACCACTGCTCAAGCATCACTTCATCATATTTAATTTCGGATGAAGTTCAAGCAGCTTAATTGCTTGACGCATTGACTGGTTGGTTGCACGTCGACTCCTCTGAGGCCTGCTTATCTCTGTTTTCTGCAGAAGGCTCCAGGCAACTCCAACCTCAACTCTGCAGGCTCAGCTCTGGCTGGAACGCAGGGCGATTGTTAGGTGTGGAGAGCTAGCTGCTGATGGGTAAACGTTAGCTTCCACGCTGCCCATTTGGTGTCCATTGCTCTGAGGCTTTGGGTCTAGGAAGGAGAAGGAGAGGAGAGGTAAAAGTACAAGAGAAGAGGAGTGAGAGTGCATGAAAGGTTAACGTGGCGACATTTGTGTCACTCTGCCTTATCGCGCATGTCATTCTCCTGCCTGTCACACTCCTCCCTAGCTGTCGTCCTGCTGTCTATTCTGTCCTTGTCACTCTTTCTCCGACTATGCCGCTTGTTTGCTCCTTAGTCCTCAGACTTCATGCTGTGATTTGATCCTTTCCCTCTCCTAACAAGCTCATCTTCACACAGTCTCCACATGACATCTCTTCTATCCCCCTGTGCAATTTAATAACCACACCTTTCGTTGCTTTCATTCAATCCACTCTGCTGCCTTCCTTTACCTCAAATCTATGCTGCGAAATGCATCAGGTGAAGCATGGCAATGCTGACTCCTAGCACGTATTAGACAGATTTATTTAGGGTGTTATATAGCTTCATCCAAATTCAAGTTGTTAACAATATAAAAATTTTATGTTGAGAGTCCACAGAGCACCAAACACAAAATGTGTTTGAAGAACTGGTCCAAAACAATATATAACTTTTGGACTATAAGCCGCTACTTATTCACACTTTTTGGACCCTGCATTCTATACAATGTCGCTAATTTATAGCTTTTTACTGGATATCGGACTCTGGATGGGACTATAGCAGGATTGGCAAAAGTGGGGAAAGATGATGTGTAGAAGAAGAGACTAGTTTTGATTTTTGAACTGTTATTTTGCGCATCATGAAGCCAACCTCATCATTAAAAGCACACAAAGAATTGCATATGATGCAGTTTTAGAGTCAAAGGAAATTAAGCTGGTTGTCAAAGAAAGAAATAGAGCTACTGCAGATAAACTTGGCACGTATGAATCAATGGTGAGACATTGGCTATAGTGGGCAAGATGAAGATGGAGACCAAGAGTTTTCTGATAAGCAAACATATGTTTTTGTTTTTTGTCTAACCAGACTTGTTGATGTGCTGCAGATTTTCAGGCAGAGTTTGACAAAAAACCCAAGTCTTAAACTAGAAAAATACTCAGACGGTGCAGACCTCCCCCACTGCCACAAATTTCCCTCCCATCCATATCTTGTTATCTAATTCTAACTTTTGGTACTTTTTCATAAAAAGTCTCTTAATGAGACTCAGTGTTTGTGCTGTCGCTGTGCTCTTCCAGTGAAGAGCGGCGATTTGGGGCTCCTCCATTAATTGAGACGCTTTTGAGCTCACGGGAGAGGAGTGGAGATTAGCACCGCTAGTTGGTGGATGGATATACGCTTCATGTCGGATCAACCCCAAAATTTTATCATTTGTGTGTAGTCTGTTTGCAGACATTTCCCAAAAATTTCATTAAAATCCGTGCATAATTGTTTGACCTGTTTAAAAGACAGACTAAACAGAGACCGACAGGCACAAAAACATTCCCTCCTGGTGAATATAATTAAAACAAAACAAAAAAAATCTGTTTGCTGTCTTTCTATGTAAATATCTTGTGTTACAACAAAACCTGCTGCTTATATTCTGGTGCACTCGATAGTCCGAAAATTACGGTAATTTCACTGCCTGTTTAAATTAGTATGTAGGCTACACTATAAGATTCTTATTGTGTTATGACAATGCACAAAAAATACCATAGTTAAAAGGTATCACGGCATTTACACGAAAATACAAAGAAAATATATATAATATGATCCAGTTACTTGGACATTAAATGCTGTTAAAATAATCTTAAATACAGATTATCAAAGTTAAAACATTGCTACCTATAACTTTAAATTGCTGTTATTGTAAACTTTATATATAAACCAAAGCAGAAGTACAATATAAGCACATTTGCTGTGTGCTTTATGTGAAGCAACACAACTATAACAAGCTTTTAGATGGTAAATTAGTTGTTCTACCTGGTAAGGTTGAGGTTGCCTTTTCTAATTTTAAGAAAGTGTTGCTGCAATAAAGGCCTCGGCTGGTGCTAGTTTAGTTTCCACTCCATGGTTGTTGGGCTTTTCATAACTATATTCAAGTATTTTCAAAATGCCAAATAGTTTTTTTTACATATAGCCTAACACCTTGCAGCAAACAATGGGGGAGGGGCAGCTCTATCTTACTCTATACAGCCTGAGAAAACCTAATTTACTCTGACACACTTTTGCAATATTATTTAGAATGACTCACTCAGGCTCTTTTCAGCTGATTTCATTTTCGACCGTTTCTGATAGTTTTACCTAATGACTTCAACATATAAAAGAGAAAACAAATGTACTGCATGTTCTCTGACGGAGGTAGTCATTTTAAATCAAACTAAAACTTAGGAAATCAGGACACATCAAAGTCTATCTCTATAACCCTTATCTGATAATTACTGGCATCAAAGGAAGTGAATCAAAGCATGCTTTAAAAAATAATGGGAATTCCTAGTTTTAATGCATTTTGGGATTAGGGAAAAAACAAAAAACTAACTGTTTTAATATATTGCATGAACTGCAGGTCACAGATCAAAGCAGATCAAGGAAACTTCTACCAATTCTAGTCTGGCTGAATTATTTGTGCATCAACCACCTTTAAAAAATGACTTTATATCACAAAATACATAAAGAAATGTAATATAACATATTTGAAATGTTATTTTTTTAATTCTAATTCCAAATCAAACATCTGTTTGAATTAAGATACATTTTCATTGTTGATTCACTGAGAAAGCAAAACAAAGACTATTTGAACCACTGGTAAATTAAATATCTTTCATTTAACTAATAAAATAGCTAGAAATATTTGTAAATTAATGCAAAGATGAGGGCCATTTATGTTCAGAATGGCTAGAAACAGGTTACGCAGTTTGAGAATAAAACAGATGATTAGAATAAACTTTTATTTAACCTTTACTGAACAAAACTCACGGATCATATGTGTGTTCATTTTAAAAAGCACATCCTACTGTTACAGTTGATTTTTTGTGTTCAATATTTCCATTTGTGTTTAAGAAGAAGTGGAACAAACCAAACTTAACATCAAGAAAACCACTTTTGTCAAGATCTGTAAATGCAGTTTTTATGTTAAGTCAACTGGTTTTAGATTGCAGGTTGCATTATTCTTTTAAACAAAAGCTTCTCAGACTGCATTGAATACTTCTTAATGGATATGATCGACTCTAGGAACATTTCATATTGGTTCCTTCCATTACAGTCAACTTGGTGAGCGTCTTCCTTCCTTTAAAATCAATCATTCAATCAATCAATCAATAACGTGGGGCATTAGTGACGTACAAAAATGTTCCGTCTTTTATGTTGAATATCTGGTGCTTGTGCATCACTCCACCACACATAAACTGCTCACTTATCCCATAGCAAAAACCTCCTCTGTCCACTGACCTGCCTTCTCAAGGTTTCCATACTAAGAGTGGTCCATCTAGACAGAGAGGGGTTCACTGATTAACTTAAAGAGACTTGGATTTCTGATTTTTCTTGTCCTAACCTCCTCTTTGTTCTACTTTTTTTAAATTACACCCTTTTTAGTTAAACAGACAGGACAATTAGCGTGATTTAAATATAGCTGCAAGGTGTCAAATCTTACCTAACAGGTTGTCTTGTCTCTCTGTTACTATGCAACAGTTAGCACCTGTTGAATATGAATTATTGAATTCAGAGGAAAAAAAACTCCCTCTGCTCACAGTTTTGGGATTGGACTCCTTTCATCTCACAGACGAAATGCAGAAAAAAGGCAGATCCACGCAGTATGCAATATTACCTCTTTTTATTAACTCATTAAGCTGGCTGAGTGGCTCCTTCCTTTCTGCAGAGCACAATGAAGCGACGGTTCATTTGCAATAAAGCATCCGAGCCTTTTCAGCGTATCGGCTGCAATCAATACGACTCTGCGCATAGATATGGCCCTCCTCTGACACCGTATTCTCCCAGGATCATTTAGGACACGAGTCTGACTGTTCCTGCAACACTTAGTTAGGTCAGAGCTCAGCATCGGCTGTTGTATGTCCCTCCGCTGGGAACATTTGCATGCCATGTCATTGCAGGTGCGAAGAGATGTAGATGGGTGTGAATTGGTGTGCAGAAGGTATGTCAGCATGAAGTACAAAGAATTGAGAAGGAGAGGAGAAGAGGGAGGGTAGTGTTGGATGTGTCACATCTTTCATGCTAGAGGCAATTAATCACACTGATCTACTTCATAACCTTTGGTTCGTTTAGGTCCATAACACTGAGTGTGACACAGATGGAGGCAAACACCAAAATAAGGCCAAAAAAGGTGATTGACATATACACAGAATCCTTCCACACACACCAATCACTATTGATTGCCTGTGTCAGGAAAGACTCTAACATCTCTGAATTCAAACAGAATGTGGAGAAGAGCTGGGAGAGAGAAGGAGAGAGGGATGGAGGCGAGGAAGGGGGAGGGGTGGCACAGCCGAGGAGAGAAGGAGGGAGACAGAGAAAGGAGGGAATGCGGGTAGTGGTGGTGGAGTGGTATGGAGTGGGGGGGCAAGCGCAAAAATGAAGTGAGCCAGTCCAATTTCATCCAAATCCATCAAACTGGACAGTTCTGTTTCGGGAATGATTGAGGGATGTAGAGATGTGAAGGGATGGAGGGAAACAGGTGGGGCAGCGACAGGGTGAGCGGGTTAGACACAAGAAAAACAGAGGGAGCCTCTCAGAAGTAAAAAAAATGCTCTAAATAAAACTGAAATGGAAGGAAGATGAGTTAAGTGGTGAAATGTGACACATTCGAGGTGAAAGAGGACGGAGCGATGGAGATGGGGAAGATCAGGGAGGAAAGGAGAGACACGGACACTCACCCATTTCAGCGGGTTCTCCTCAGGCAAGCACAATCCCTGCTCTGTGATCCCATCCTGGGGAAAAGGCGCAGCGAGATCCTGGAGCTCCCTCCACTGAATACCAATGGAGCTGCTATTATCAGCTCACACACACTGACTCACACACACACCGGCACTGAGGAAGAGGCACAAATGCACAGAGTCAAGTCTGGGGTGCTTGTTCAAATCAGAGGAGGGGGGTGAAATGCAATTTGACAATGCATGTCACAATAGGACAATCTCTGGTGAGTATCCAACCCCTTTTTTTATGTTTCCTGTTTCTTCATGAAAATAGCAGCCTGAAACAATAATTTAAACCCCCTCGTTCCATGCCTGTGTCAGTACTTACTGAGATTAAATTCAAAAATCCCAGCGAGTCCCACGGTTGACTCTGTTCCGGCTCACAGCTCTGCTTCCAAGAGAGAGGAATGAGTTGTCCGTTATTTTCCTCTGCCTCCCCGTGGGTTCCTCGCAGCTCTGATGCAGAGATACACGCACATTAGGGCAAACACTTCCTCCTTTTTACGCAGCATCCTTCCAGTTTTTCTTTCTCCATTTGTTGATTTAGGTCCAGTCTATCCGCGCGCCTGTGGACTTTGCTGTGATTCCGTGTTCACTCAGTCACGCACTCCCTCTGCTAAATAGTACAGCCGTACCTCCTTGGCTCTCTCCAATCTAATCAGCCTCCTCTTTCTCTCTCACACACACTCTCCCACTTTTTCCTCTCCCTCGTTCCTCCTTTCTAACACCCACTGTTTTACTCCTCCTTTCTCTCTCCTTCCAAGATATTTTTCTTAAAGATGAATACCCCCCCCAACTCTTTATTCCTTTCTTTTTTTCGTCAATTCATCTGATAAGGATTTGAAACAAGGACAAAAAGACCAAAAAATGTTGTCATCTGAAGCCTTTTCACAGATCTAAACAGAGTGGATGGAGTATCAGAGGCAGAGAAAAAAATCATGAGGATGTGTTACAGCCTGAGCCAGTGTAAACTAGGCTGACAAAGTTTGTCATGGCTCCATGCTCGGGTGACAAACACCATCAAACCACCACACGACTCGCCTAACACCCGATGACACACAAACACAAATCTACAGAGAGCCCTGACTTGAATCCGATGAAGCAAAAAATTAGGGTGATGGCAAGGAGACCTTATAAGCTCGAAGACTTTATATCACCCATAAAAAAGTATAATATAACCAGTGTAAGTGTGGAAAAAAACCTGTTTAAAGGTCGAATTTCTGTTTTTACATTGAAGATTTTCCCAGCAATTATAGAAATGACTCTCCCATATTTAAAAAAAGAAATTCATAGGGCTGTCAATGGATTAAAAATTGTAATTAATCACAGTACCTGTGAATTAATCTCTATTAACATTCCTAAATATGACTAAAAAACTAAATAACTAACTAAACTAAATAAGGAACAATATTGGTGCCATTGCTCTTTTGTTTAAGGAGATAAAGGAGAAATCCATGGAACTTTGGTTTTAAACTCGTCAAACATATTTACACATGGCCATTTTAACCTATTTGTTTATTAGCCGATTGCTAAGACAAACTAATTGGCTAACATTTTCTGAAGATAAGGCAGACTGTCTGCTGCCTTTGACACAGTCGATCATAATATTCTCTTAGAAAGGCTTGAATATGTTGTAGGGATAAAGGGAACAGCACTAGGCTGGTTTAAATCATATCTGTCCGACAGATTCCAGTTTGTTCATGTCAATGATAAATCTTCTTCAAACTCAAGGGTTACTTGTGGAGTACCACAGGGTTCTGTGCTTGGACCGATTCTCTTTACTATATAAATGCTTCCAATTGGTAAAATAATTAGACAACATGGTATGAATTTCCACAGTTATGCTGATGATACACAATTATATTTATCCACAAAACCTGATGAAACCAATCAGTTAGGCTCCTAAATTCAGACAAGACAGAGGTTGTTGTCTTTGGACCAGAACCTTTAAAAAGGAAATTGCTAGGTCAATCACTTCATCTTGATGGCATTAATTTGGCCTCTGGTAATAATGTAAAGAACCTCGGTGTAATTTTTGACCAAGACATGACATTTAAATCTCATATTAAACAGGTTTCTATGATTTCTTTCTTTCACCTTCGGAATATTGCTAAAATTAGAAACATCCTGTCCAGGAGTGATGCAGAGAAACTAGTCCATGCATTTGTGACTTCGAGGCTGGACTACTGTAATTCCTTATTATCAGGAAGTCCACAAAATGCAATCAAAAGCCTTCAGTTGATCCAAAATGCTGCATCAATAGTTCTGATGAATATTAAAAAGAGAGATCACATTTCTCCTGTTTTGGCTTACCTCTATTGGCTCCCTGTTAAATCCAGAATAGAGTTTAAGATCCTCCTCCTTACATATAAAGCTCTTAATAATCAAGCTCCATCATACATCAGAGATCTGATTGTTCCATATGTTCCTAACAGAGCACTTTGTTCTCAGAATGCAGGTCTACTGGTAGTTCCTAGGATTTCAAAAAGTAGAATAGGCTGCAAATCTTTTAGTTATCAGGCTCCTCTCCTGTGGAACCAGCTCCCAGTTTTAGTTCGTGAGGCAGATACTCTGTCTGTTTTTAAGACTAGGCTTAAAACCTTCCTTTATGATAAAGCTTATAGTTACTTATATAGACACTAGACCTTATAATCCCTCTCCGATTTCTAACAGTAATGTATTAATTTACCAGAATAAAATGATAAGAGAATTGAACAAAGGTTGAATCATGAATCAGGGCAGAAACAGATTTACACCAGGTTTTAAGGATAGAAAGGGATGGACAAAGAGGCTACTGACAGGTGCGTTGGTCAGTGCACTGCCTTCGTCTCCCTATTCCTAACTGGCCGGTCAACGGACCGGCCAGGGGGGGTTGTCGAGGTAAATAATGCCAGAGTCTTCGGAAGAGACGGCCCTTAATCTACTCCAGTTATATCACTTACCAATAATATTATCTCTCTAATACATAGATTCTGGAGAGGGCGCAGTCCTATGGGCAAGGAGAGATGCATAAGCACTACAATACTTACCCACCTACCTCCTTCTTTCCTCCTGGATTTCCAGGCAGGCAGTAGAGGGAGATGGAGTGTTCAGCCCGATCAGGCAAGGGGAGGATGCAGCCCGGTCCGGCAGCCCTCCTCAACTCCATCTCCCTCACACCGTACATTGCTAATAGACTTAAGAATAAGGAGGGGGAAAAAAATTATCCTTTTTCAGACTCAACTGACCCTAACACACCTTCTACTTTTCTTTTCTACTACTCTCCAGATATATTTTTCTGATGTTATTGCAATTGTTAACCCAGTCCGATGACTTAATGCAATCTGCCGGGATTCCTTAAATAGAAAACTTAACTGATTGGAATGTTTGTATAATTGCATTGAGATGACATTTGTTGTGAACTGGCTCTATATAAATAAAATTGAATTGAATTGTTACTTATTAGATTGGACAACACTGAGCATCCTTTTCATGGGACTATCCTACAACAGCACAGTGTCTTCATTCAAAGGCTTCAACAGTTTCACGGAAACACAGACTACTACTATAGTCGTGGGATCACTCTGTTCACACTGGGAGTATATGTCAGAGCACAATTTAAAGGGACTATACATAAGTTTAACCACAAATAAATATATAAAAATGTAAACTTTCTTCCCAATACATGCTCCAGCAATGACCTGGTCAGTAAAATGAGCCCAGGTCTTTTCACAGAGGTTGCTTCTACATGCCTGTAAATTTATTTTAATAGCGAGTGTTCGGGTCAATCAACAAGATTACCTGACTGCTTTCCAGGGGCAGCTTAATGCGTGATGATGTCAAGCGTGTTCACACTCAGTAGGGTTCGCTATCTCCATCATATAAAGCCGCGTAGCGAGTGGTAATTTTTAAAGAACGGATTCAGCAGAGCAAAAGAAGAGAGCGACTTTTAGCACCAGCAAAACTCCAGCCCATACCCCAACTAAACTTACACAACAGCAACATTTCTTATCTCAGTTGCAGTCATGCCTACAAATCTGTAAATTATCCAGACTAGGAGTGACTCAGCTGTTGTTTCTGTTCGTTCATGAGTGAGCTCTCAGGCTCAGTCACGCGTTTGGCATGAGGCAGCAATCGCTTGCACAAAACTTTCAAACTTCACACATTCCCTTTAGGGCCATTCAGAGTGTGAGAAGATATGGGTTAGAGCTGTTATAGTTCTTCTGCTCTTTATTATTTCCACCCAGCTGCTAATACAGTTTTGAATGATATTCCTTTGAAGAGGGAGATGAATGTATGTGTGCTCTCATACAAAAAATAACAACAAATACAGCCAAATTAGAGCTAACCAAAGTATATGAATAAACTTAAAGCTGCAGTCTTGAGGATTTATTTATGTATCAAAGTCGTATATAGTCCTAAAAAGATAGTGGGTTTAAGTACTATGATAAAAGGCTACTGCTCTGCAACATTTGTGATTTTTCTTAAGTCCCTCCTTCCTCCCTTTGATCCCTATACAATTCACACTGACCAGCATTTTTAATTATCCAATGAAATTTGAGTTTCTGCCATGTCAGCTGTCAATTAATGTGCATGCGCATTGCACAAACCTGCACACAGGCCGCTCTGTGTCTTCCTGTTTACGTTCACCATAATGGCAGAGAGTGGTTATAGAGAAGTCACAGCAAACTTCTGCTAAATAGTTAGCCATTTCCCATCTACCAAGGGCTATAGCAACTTAGGAAAGAAAAACAACAGAAAGTATGGCAACTAACTCGCTGAAAAACGCTTTTGTGACCGGAGTAGGATTTACATCCGAAATATGTTTCAACAATGGAGATACCTTCAAAATTTAAAAGGCTTCAAAGTGACGCAGCTCTGGCTACATCTCTGCTGAACAGGTAATACATTCATATATTTGATAAAGCAAATCAATATAACATTTTATTGATAAAGTACACAACGGCATGTTATAAAATCATAGCTGATGCGCGTGCCCAATTGTAGATGGGGGTTAGAGGGAGCCGGAAGCTCGCGAGAGGGGGGTAGAAGGGAGGGCCTTGGTCAGTGGATTAAAAAGAATCTTATCTTCCCAAAATACTACGCACTGCAGCTTTAACATTTGGACATCACCAGTCTGTGTTAAACATCACTTAAATCAAATGAAATATAGACTCAGTAATCAATTGGAACAATTTACTATTTAAACAATCAGCAGATAAAACTCTGTGTTAACTCTATGTTAGCATTAGGAATGAACATGATACACTTATTGTGAAGGTCTACAAAGCTACTTTTGCTAATGAGTTAGCACTAATTAAGTCCAAAAACATAACTTTGACTGAATAATGTTCATTTTAACACAGTGGTAACTCATTACGAAATGTACTGAAGCTATACACTGAACCAACATGCAAAAATCGACATAAATATGGCACATTTATACTCTTCGCACTGCAACGGGGGGCTTGGTTCCTATTAGCAAAATTGAGCCAACATGGACTCAAGTAAAAGCCAACACATCAATAACAATATACTCACTTGTCATTTAAGCACACAATTGAACTTTGTCACAGGACCATCTCTCACTATCCAGATGCAGTTGTGTTTAGTGAGGAGAACTCACTACAATGCGTAGGGAATTTTGGGATAAAAGGGGGGTATTCTGTGCATGCATTAATTGCGTTAAAAAATAACCATGTTATTCTATTAATTAATCTACCCACATTAACGTGTCAAGTTAATCTATCTATCTATCTATCTATCTATCTATCTATCTATCTATCTATCTATCTATCTATCTATCTATCTATCTATCTATCTATCCAGGTAGATAGATATTTGTGTTTTTTCAGAGATGCTAGTTTTTTAAGATGCTAGTCTAAGGCCACGTCCACACTAAGCCGGATAATGCCTTAAACGTATAATTATTTAGTTTACACCCCCCTATCGTCCACACTAACCCGGCATCATTTAAGGTCTGTGGACGGATAACTATTAGCCGGGTAAGAGAGCCATGTAAATCTTAATTCAACGGCTAAACAAGCTAGTGTGGACAGCTTCCCCGGATAATGAAAGGAAGTGGCGTCAATGAATGCTGCGTCAATAACAATTTGACACTACAGACAAAGACAACACCAAAAACTCTCTCTTCTTCTGAGCGGCTATTGTTCTCTTCGGTTAACAGGATAAGGAGATATGTACTGTGCTGTAGAGCTTCTTGTATATATTATGTAGGCGCTGGCGTCACATAGATTATACGCGTGTTCAGTGCGTCTTTTCGCGCATGCCCAGTATTTGCACAGGTCGGTATGGGATTGCGCAATCATGGGAACTTAAACGGGGCGTAAATGCTCGTGTTGAGTGGATAACATTAGGCGTCTAACTCCCCGTATAACCTTATCGGCTTAGTGTGGACGTAGCCTAATTTCCTATGTATTATATACCAGGGATAGAAATAATTAGGCTTAATTAATTGCAGGTAAATACATTTCAAGAAATCTATACATGACACAATGGTAGCTAGAACAAGTATACTGATGTGTAAAATCTTTAAGATAAATGTATAATTTATTGCAGTTGGATAATCTTTGACAATTGACAACTTAAAGGCATTTCTTTAGAAAAGGAAAACCTATTAATAGAATAGAAACATCCTTTTTTGTCCATCATTGTTGACATTTAGATATAACAGCAGTAAAGGAGGCACAAAAGATTAATAATACAGTAATGAAAAAATATAAGAAATCCAGCATTTTGCATTCACAACATTAGAAAATGAGTAAAATACTGTGTGGCAAGTAACCATGGAAGCCTCTATATAATAAAAAAGAACTGTAAAGCTTATCAGGGCATTATTTAGTTTAAAGTGTCTCATTGCATTTGTTTATTTGGGCCTAAGAAACAGCAACAGATTGAAATGTATTTAAACTACCAGTCTATAACACTTGTAAGTTGTAATTGATAGATTTCTTGGTTTTCTGTCTTTAAAACAAGAGCGTACGTATAGCATTCCTGGGTTAGATTCCTTAGGATCCTTAGATCCTTTCTGTCTTCTTTCCAGTCAGTTTACTGGCAATTTAAAGCCCCTGGTAAAAAACATTCTCTTAACTTATTTAAGATGAATATTTCTAGGAACTTATAATTAGTAATCCGTGACTCTGTTCGCCTCGGGTATAAATGAGATGTAACACAGAGACCCATTTTTCCTCAATGAACACTATGCTGGGGATATACTACGCACAACTAGGAAGATAATTAGAAATGTTTGCAATATGAAATGTATTATTTATGCTCAATTAGTTTTTATGCGATTGTTTATGCCAGTATTGTATATGATTTGGTTGGATCCTGGAAGATTAGTAAACACCTCGGTGAAAACTAAAGGGTATCCAGATAAATAAATGCACATGAACACAAATCATAAGGAATGTTTTTAAAAAATCTCCACAGCATCTAGCTGGAGATCTCCAGAAAATATTGGCATCCTGGGAACATCAGGGGGTTTTGCTTGAAAAAGGATTTATTTGTCCTACCATCACAAATATAAACGTGTGCAGTTTCCTCAAATCTATTGGGATTTTTTCAGGACCATATTCTTTGACCAGATGAGACTATGTCTGAGTCTTTATGGCCAGAAACACCTGAGGTGGATTTCATGTGAAAACGATAGTTAATATGAAGTAGCTGAAACACCAGGATATTTTTAAAAACTAATGGACTAAAGACTAAAACAGTCATTAATTTTCTCTTGTTGAGAAAATGACCAAAAAGGAAAGGTTAAATGAACATAGAAATGCGTCTGATGCTAAATAAACCTTCTTCCTTGGCCATAAAACTAAATCCTGGTGAAAACCTGCTGGGTGAGCTGAAGATAACCCAGGACCCTAGTGGGTTGAAAACTTTTCAGTTCTCAACCCACAACAACAAGCATAAGCAGGCAGTGTATTGAATTAATCTATTCGTAATACGGTTTTAGATCTCCTTCAGCATCCTTGTTATTTACTTTAACTTCTGAAATGGTCTAAAGACGCCGTGCCTGTCTATTGGTGGCTCGCTGGCTCCCCGACCCAATCTTTGAGAGCCACTGACTTAAAGTGATTCTTCAACCTTGTGAAACATTTAAGGAGAAGACAAAGTAAAATACTTGGTAAAAGATGGGTGCAAAAGATGGGAGTTACCAATATTTATACCAGCACATAAGTTAAAGGTTGGAATTATGATTGATGCTAAGGCTAATGAATTTGCCTACATCTGTATATGCTGCAAACAAAGTAATGTAAAGTGCTTTGGATTGTACTTTACCAAACCGTTTCCATACAATAAATGAAACAGACGAGAACAGTGATATGCAACCAGAACCTTTTAATTATTTCACTGCCATCCTCCTAACGCACAGATGATGGAGAGTACGGGTTTTTATATTACTGAAATAATGTAAACAGCTTTAATGAAAACGCAAACTGATCATGTCAGCCCACATCATTTAAATTAAGAAAATGTGGCAGCGTGGTTTATAACAATTTTTGAACTGTGCAGACGTGTCTGTGTGTAGCACACATCCATAGCATCATCACTCCTCTTACCGAAGCCTCCTGATACTTTATGCAGGACACCGTTGAATGGAGCTGACACCCTTCGCACTAGTTATACTGTTCAGACATATAAGGTACAGCTCTACAACGGCTGATACTATATGATGCGGCATATCCCACTTTCATCACTGTGTGTCTCCCCCCCCCCACAGCTACGCTGGGACTGGAGCCTGAGGTGCCTGTGCTCCTCTCTGCCCGGTCCGAGTCATGTTTTTGATATAGATCTTTTCCTCAACCTTACAGCCCCTGAGCTCTCCGTGTCCTCTAAAGCTATTAAACTCACCACAGCGTGTTGAATCATTGATTTTGTCACTGCGCATGAGGTGGCTTTTTAATTGCTAGTGTCAACACTCCGTTGGCTTACAACTGCATTTGTGAGTTATGCTTTGGAGGGACAATTAGTTACAACGGCCGTTCAAATTGTCAGAATAGCAGCAGAATCTATTAATAAATGAGTCTCATTCATAATCCGAGCGCACAGCGGTGTGGTGTGACCTTAGGACCTATCTGTGACTCCAGCCTGAGACGGGAGCCTTTGGAAAGATCAACTCTGGTTTGTCTGCGAAGCTGTCGCCTAATCAAACGAGGAAGCAAAAATAGCATGTGACAATGCTGAGCTGTCTCTTCTATTTTGCTTTCAAACAGCCTCCACCCCCACACCATTCATCATCATCATGTTTTCACCTATTCACTTTGCATCTCATGAAATAATGTGCATCTCAAGATGTCTGTGTCCAGTGGGCGGACAGTGCTGGATCACCTATTACTCACTCATGCTTGATCCTATTAGACTACAGCCATGTCACGCAAGAGTTTCCCTAGGGTCACACAGGCTATGTATGATGCATCCGTACGGGCGTTTGCAAGCGTCTGTTGTTCAACCTCCCAAATTGTAGGTTTAAATTTTTTTTTTCCAGACTGTTTACAAGGATTGTGGAGGGCTTTCGGAGAGCGTCGAGCACAACCTCACCCCTGGCCGTGACCCTCAGCTGCAGATTTCAGGAGGTCGGGAGGAGTCTCCGTGTGCTGTCTCTACCATTCAATCACGCACACTGAAACACAGCCTGCAGTGCCAGAGTGTGTTTGTTCGACGTCTAATTCTGCCTAAGTCTAATTTTCTCCGCTTTTGCTTTTAAATGCTCCCTTGTAAAATAATTTATGTGGTTTTAACTCTTTCACATTTTGTTACGTAGCAATTAGATCCTGGATTCACTTTTAATTATATAGCGCCAATTCACAACAAATATCATTTCAATACAATTATACAAACATTCCAATTGGTTAAAAGTTTTCTATGTAAGGAATCCCAGTAGATTGCGATGAGTCATCGACGTGAGGTTGTACCAGGATCATGCAGCTTCCAACCACAGCAATTCCTCAGCAATCCCTCATACTGAGTAAGCATGTAGCGAAGACAGAGAAGAGACAGCATGGAGGATGCTCGGTGACTTTGAGCATCATCTGGACCGATGTTCCCCATCCAGCAGGGGGCATTGTAGTTAAGCTGGATACCAGACCGTGTGGAGTTGTCAGTATGTGGTAGTGTTGGGCAGGAAATAAAAATGGCATGGTTTTGTATTGTGTTTAGACAAGTGTAATTCCCAATTAGATACCTTCTTTTTTTGCAGTATCTGCGAGTATTTCCGATACTAATGTAAGAACATACACCGATATATCACAATCTTTTTTGATCACAATGTTGTATCCATATTCAAAACTAATGTATCAATTTTGATTTTATTTTTTAGAATTTGAATAAAACCATTAATGATGACAGCAATTTGTGAAGTAAAATTAAAAGTATGACCTTGGACTGTATGTACTTGTACTTGTACTTGCATGCTAGTTGGTGGCTGATTTCACCTTCTTTGTTCCAGTGGATCAACTAGATCTGATAATAAAATTGGATGTTTTAAGTATGAAACAGGTTTGAGTGTTTAGAATGTTGTGAGAGTTTTTTCCGGTTAAAGTATGTGTTAAATCTGCAACATGTATTCTGAGTATCGCAATAAATCGTCTTCCATGTATCGTGATATATATCATATCTCCAGATTCTTCTTAGCACTTATCCCTAGTCACAACCACAAACTTCTGTATGTTTTTTGGGGGGTGGTTCATATGTGATGGATTAAACAAAAGCAGTGAATATTTGTCAAACAAAAGGTGGCTTTTTAAATTTATTATAAACAATCCAATAACCGTAATGTGCATTTGGTTGTGGCCGATCTAGCATGTACATATTTTTTATCTGAACATTGTTGTTCTGGCTGTGTTTAGGGTTGCTTTCCTGTTGGAAGACGACCTTTCCTCCAATTTCCAAACCCCTATGCAGCTTTCAAAAGACTTTCTTCCAAATGTTTAGCTCAATCTAGCTTCTTATCTTCTCTGAACAGTTTCCTTGCCACCACCATGTTTCCCATGGAGGTAATCTATTAGGAAGATGAGCAGTGTTTTTTTGTTTTAAGGCACACATATCATTTTGCATGTAGGTAACACCAGAATACGTCCTTCTACATGTTTCCTGCATCCCCTACACTAGTGGTTCCTCAACCCTCTCAGGGCTCACTGTCCTGCATGTTTTAGCTGTTTCCTTGTGGCAAAGCACCTGGCTTGGGTGATTCGATGGGGTCTGCAGCACTTGTTGGCATGCTGAGGATCTAGCACTGTCATCTGATTCAGGTGTGCAGAAAGAGAAGCACATCTGAAACATGCAGGATAGTGTGGGGCCATTGTTCTCTTAGCTTATGGAAAACGGGACTTATTTTGATTTTTTTTCAACAATATCTTTCTGATTTTAGTCATTGACAGATTCTCCCACCCAAGATGTGGATTTCTGTAGCTCCTCCAGTGTCACCAGAGTCTACTTTTCTGATTCTTGCTCCTCTTGGATGATCAGTCAGTTTAGGTGGACAGCCATGTTTTGGCATGATTGCACAGGAGATTTGCCATAATACTCTTTTCATTTTCAATTTGAACAGTCTTTCATAACACGTTTCCATTCAGTTGTTACTGTTTTCTAACCTAAACCTACTTCTATTCTGCTTTCACCCTGATCTGCTAGCTATGTTCCTTGATCTTCGTGATGCTTTGTGTTCACTGATGTTCTCTAACCTTGTGGGTGTCCCGCTCCAGTCCTCCAGGGCCAGTGTTCTGTCAGATTAAGCTGCGTCTCTGCTCCACCACAGATGATTCAAGGGATCCAACCATTTCCTGAAGATGTCAAAGTTCTGCAGAAGCCAGCTAACGAACGAAAATTTCGACAATCAATTCAATTCCGATTCTTAGGGGTTAGAATTGAATTATCATGATATGAGCCAATCTGTTTCAATTCAATATTGATATGGGTCAGTGCTTTTACAAAGGGGTTTAAGGTGATACATTAAATATGACTCTAATTTAAAGACACAACATTGGATGGGGTAACAGTTCACCAGGGGAAGCAGTATCAACCCTTTCAGACACAAGCCTTAAAATGCCCGTCTAGACTTTTCCCTCTTATTTTAGTTGTGAAGAGAAAAACAATTTTTAAAGATTAAATTAATTTTGAATGTCTGAATTGATTGTTAAGATTTTTTTAAATAAAAATCAGTTTAGAATTGATTTTTCAGCCCTTGATGATTGATTCTTTTCTTTCACAGAACAGCTGGATTCTACTGACATTACAGCATTCCAAGTTGGACTGTATTTAAGTGACTCCTGAAGACACATGAATGGATGTGATTTTATTAAAGCGTTGCAAAATAGAGGAAGCTGATTATAAAAGTACGTCTGATTTACAAAAATTTTTTTCCTTCCCAAGAACACATATGCATGCAATTTATGTTGGTCAATCAGATGAAATTCCACTATAATGAATTAAGGTTTTTGTTTATAATGTTAGAAAATCTGCAAACATCTAAAGGGTGTGAATACTTTTGCAACGTACTGTTTCAGTCCTTGGTCATTATGATCCTAATATCTAAAAGAGTGATTGTCCATTAGCTAAGCATTTGAAAGAGAAACCACTTAATATTAAATGAAATAACGGCCATTAACGCAATAAAGACGTTCGCTTTTATATTAATAGTTATTTAGGCGCAAGTGTGTCACTCTGTGTTCACCACTCTCTAAATATGCATTCAACAGCTGTCTCTCTCTCATCTCCATCCCACACCACTTTGCTCTTGACAAATTGATGTGCAGCACTTTTACATAACAACTAAGTAATATACACACAGACGCATGCACACTTGAAAACCCATCCACGACATAAATGTGATCCTAACTCAACCATTGCACGTACACTGCAGAGCAGGTGTTAAAAGCCAAGAGTCTGTAGTCGCTAATGCATGTTGGTATTTCCTTAATTTTCTATTTGCAGAACACAAATATGGTACCAGTGTTAACGATTGCTTGGTAAGCATGGCAAAGGGTTGAAGGTAAAGGGAAGAAGTAGAACGAGGGAAGTGGGGAAGTGTGTGTGTGTGTGTGGGGGGGGGGGGGGGGGGATGTTCTGTGCTCTGCGCGACGAATAATGATTAGCTCCTCTGTATTCCAGTCACATATGCTGCGCTATCAATGAGGGGAGGAGGAAGGCGCAGCCATGAGGGAGGGGACCGAAAGGGGAGGTGGGAGGGACGGTGAGAGGTGTGGGCGTCACGCAGCCAAAAACAAGGTGAGCGAGGGAAAAAAAACGCAAGAGAAAAGTGAGGGATAATGGAGGACAGGGCAGAGTATTACAAGCTGCTACTGCAGTAAGTTCATGCAACTCCAACTTCAAAACTGAATAAGTGAAGCCTCTGCAAAGTGAAGCTCCTGTACACTTGTGCACCCATGCATGAACAAACACACACACACACATATACATATATATATATATATATATATATATAAATGAGAAAGAGAAAACTACGCTTTTGGAGACTACTTTGTCAAAGTCATAGCAGGTACAGCCACCTCAGCAAAGAGTGAGAAAGAGGCTGCATCGCATGGGGAAAAAATCATACGCCAGAGAGAAAAGGAAGCATCTGAGAGTGATAAATATATAATTTAAAAGCATAGAGAATGATAAATGTACACTATTACTTAAATAGGTCAATCATGCATTAATAACTGCTGTATGATAATAGTGGTGAGGAGTCCGCTGCAGCCAGCTGAGCAAGTTTGTGCTCATTAAACTACAGAGGAAAAGACTACATGGTGTTTTTCATCAAATTTTTAAGAGAAGGTTAATGTTTCCAGCTAAAATCGATGTATTACGTAATCTGGCATTGCTTTACTGTAATGGATGAGAGAGTTTCTGTAAACATAAATAACAGAGAAAGTGGATGTTTCATTTTAAACAGCAAACACATTTCTTTAAGTGTTTTTACTGGCAGCCTGGATGAGTGTTTTTTAAATTTTATTGTGTTGCAGCTAAACTAACATAATCACCATAAATGTCTCCTGAGCTGCAAACAAGAAAGAAATATGAATATAGTAAAGCAAGGACTCAGAATATCCAGGGAAGCATAATTCGGTGTAACAAATATAAAACAAAACCTAAGGCGGAAGTTGGGATGTCATTTCAAAATCTCCATATCAGTGTGTATTAATATGTGACTAAATAAAATATGTATGTCTTCCACATAAAGACGAAATAATTTTTCACACAGGAGCATATAATGGAGAGTTGTGCATGCAACGCATTGAACTTAATGTAATTTATGAGCTCGTTCTTCTCCTGCAGAATTATTAGTATATGTGAAATTCACTGTAAATTGTTTGACCTTTAATGGCAACATGAAAGCTTTGCTGAGTTATTTCAACTGCAAGGTATGTGCTGCTGCATCTTATTGTCTTCAGTTCTTTGTTTAGATGCTAGATACAGTTTAGTTTATAATGTCTAAGATAATTTCCTGTGCATCAAAATCTGCATTTTATCTATAAAGAATACAAAAAGTGTAATCCAAAGGAAGGATGAAACCTGCCAGTAAGAACAGGAAGTGTAATTTTCATGTCCTTATGGCAATATGTGTTCATGTGTGCCAATAAATTACCCTGATGCATCTCTCTCTAGTGTGATAGCACAAAGAAGTCAATCTGCTGGTTTTCTCAATGGTAATTTAGAGTTTTTAATTTTCTCAAAAGATACTGTTATCCTGCATTAATGTGGTGTGCTAATTTGGGATCCAATAAGCATTTTTTGACACTATAAATGATACAAGAATTGGCTACCTGACTCAAAATTGTCCACGCACAAATGTCCTTCATTTGGAATTCAAGGACATCTTTGTTTTTCATTATTGGCGTAACTCTAGAAGATGCTTTGTCGTCAGGTCGCTGCATTGCTTTGCTGACATTAGATCTTCTTAGTTTACGCTGGAACAGCTTCCTCATTTATGATTATATTGCACTGATACATGTATTTGACAAATCATGGAGGAGGGAACTCACAGATGCATCTCAAAAAATTCAAATATCATCAGTATTTGATTCATTTCAGTGATTTAATCACAAAGGTTAAACTCCCATTGAGCACACCTCTATTGTACTGGTATTGGTATCAGTTAGTTAACCGATACCATTAACCAATACTTAAAATGAGGAAACTCTGCAATAATTTCCCTGAAAATGTTTATTTTCCACTTGACTTTTTAGTTTTGTGGTCACTTCTATTAACATTTTTTTAAATCTAATTCACAATCAGTTATTGTAACAAACAGAAAATAAAATAAAAACCTGTTTTCACCTTTATTGCATTTTTTTGTGTGTAAGAAGTATCTGCATTGGTACTTGATATCGGCGAGTACTCAGATCCAAGTATCGGTATCATATCAATTTGAAAACAGCGGTATTGTTGCATCCACAACCACTACTTAAAGCTTTTCCTCAACCCTCAATCCACATCTTGGGAACCTCTACCAATTGTTTCATAATCTTCTCAAGGTCATTGTCTTTGTCCCTTGCCCACCTTTTTTACCCATACTTTTTCCTTCCACTTAACTTCCCATTAATATGCTTGGTTAAAATGCTCTGTAAGCAGTAGGGGTGTAACAATAGATGTATTGTATTGGCCCTGTCTGTTCATTGCCCATGTGTACCGAACTATCCCAGTGGTTTTCTACCTGAAGAGATGCAGAATGTTTCATGAGCGAAACTCAGAGTGCAGTGCAGCGTTCTGCAGAGAAACTTTGAAAAGTAAAAGTTGTCGTATGCACCTTTGTGTAATTTTTCTTGATTAAAATATGACTTTAACACCCCAAATAACTGCAGAGGCATGACTTTTACACCCTGGTAAACGATTAAGTTCTTTAGCAATGACCTTCAGTGGCTCACCCTGTGTGTGAAGGGGGTCCCTGTCTCTATGCTGGACAGTTGTCTGGTCAGCAGTAATTTTCCATAACATAGCAATAACATGACATTTCTGGATTAGAAATCCTTCCTGGTTCTTGTCCAATGACTGCTGGGGACAGCCCACCCACGCGACCCTTCAAGGATAAGCAGAATAGATAATGGATCGATGGATTGAAATCCTTATTGGTTTATCTTGAGTAATATTGAAATATTCTGAGCAACTGAGTTTTAAATCAGCCGTAAGCCATAATAATCCAAATTAACAAAAGTAAATACCTGAAATATATTACTCTGTGTGATAAATCTATGTTTAAGTTTCAAATTAGTGAATTGATTTGATAACATTAGTTTTTTTAAATTAGATTTATTGAGAAGTATGTTTTCCACACACTCATATCAAGGGCCAAATAAAATATCCACTTAAACTAACATGCATGTGTTTGAATGTGGGAAGAAACCAGAGAATGCATCAGGAGAACTTTTGAACTCCCCACAGAAAGACGTGACCAGAATCTGAACCCAGACCGTCCTCGCTGTAAAGCAGAGAATTACTCTTTGCTTATCATTAGAGATAACTTTTTTTTTCAAGCGTAGGGAAGCTGATTCATAATTAGATAAAATTATGATGTAAACATGATATAGACAGTAACCTGCGAAGGACGATTGACGTATCCAGAGTGTAGCCCACTTCTCACTCCAGGGATTGAAGCAGACAGGCGTGGAAGGAGTCTAAAAGTGTGTTATGGTATGTTTTGCTTTGTTTCACCTATATTTAGGTTCATCTTTATTTCTGAGCAGCTTTGTCATCATTTCAAGTCCCTTTTTACAATTTTTTCCCTCAAAACTCCTTATTTCCTTTCTTGTACTTTAACTTACCTCAATAATTTCCCCAGTGTATTATTTCCTAATTAGTCCTCAGTGTATTTCTATTTATTTTCCTTTAATCCTAGTCTATTTTTCTACTGTTTTTTTAGCTGCTTTTTGCATATTCCTTTCTTCTCCCATCAGCAGCCTTTCTTATCTCATTCTTTCAGTCACAACTCAGAGTTCCCAACCATAGATGAGGGTAGAAACGTAGATCAACCGGTAATTCGAGAGCTTTACCTTTCAGCTAACCTCTGTCTTCACCCCCATAGACCGCTTCAGAACTAGCATCACAGCAGATGCCGCTCTAATCCACCTTTCGAAATTCTGTTCGATTTTTTTGGGCAGTTCATGGAATGCTGTAATTAAATATATGATTGGAAAGTTAAGTGGAAGGAAAAATGTAGCAGCACAGGAAGCGCCTTTGAAGGATTGCGAAGCACAGCCAATTTAGGAGCTGTTATTACATTCTCAAGGTGTGGATTATAGGTGGTTACAACACCCAGACAAACCCTGGATATGGGCTACAACTTTTAAATGCCTTTGATGAAGTCACTCATGAACAAGAGAAATCAGAAGCTTCTTACCTGAAATAGGGTTTTTCAGATAAAATTTTCTTTTCATTTGGAAAGCAAGGATCGGAATCTCAGTTGCTTGAAGTCCAGAATGAAGTTTACAGTCAGTGATTAATTGAGGAGCCATTTCAAGTCCAGTTTGATCAGTGCTGTTGTCTACCAGAAGGTTTTAAGGTTCCTCCCTCTGCTGAAAAGCTTTCTAGAAATGCTAATTTCATTATCCAGCAAGAATTGATATGGATATAATCCAAATCCACAACTATAAATAATTTCTTGATGGATTCAGGTTTACACTAAGCGGAATGAAAGAGAGAAAGTGTGAATATCTTATCATAAAATGAAATAAATGAATGACTGGTGCTTTCAAAAACTATGTTTTGCATAAACAGTTAACAAAAAATTGAATGCAGCGAAAAGGAAACATATAAAGTGGAAATCTTAAAGGCGGAACCATTACGAACAAATAAAGAACTGGCTGTCATTGTTCAATATCAGCACATAAATTAGACTTTCTTTAGCTGAAACAGTTCATTCTTATTAATTACGTGCGTATGCCAAAAAAGTTGCAATTTTTCAAAACTCAACACGAATAAAAGTTTACTAGTAGCTTTACACAGGTCCTCTTGTGACAGTGAAAAACAGACTCTAAATCTCCCACCTGGTGATGAAAGCCGGATAAAAACAGAACCTGGTGTCCTCCACCTGCTCAGGACTCTGAGATGTCAGCGGGTTTGCAGAGCTCAGAGCTGAATTTGCATCTTTCTCCACAGGGTCAATTAGAGACACAAAGAGTAGGAAAAACACAGGGGTAATAACAGAGGACAGCAGACTATGTGGCGCTGGCCGGGATTCCTAGAGCTGTGGTCATGACCCTGCTCTGGGTCACCTGTGGGGTCCTTGGTTTGTTCCTGGAGTCTCATGTTGTTTCTGCTGTTATTATTCTGTCCTAACCAGTTTTTATTGTTCAACCAATTTGCCTTGATCTGTTGCGTACAGCCAAATTTCACACAGAAATGCAAAAACATCTATAGGTTTAATGTGTCAAACAAATCAAAGTGTGAATATGTTTTGAACAACATAAAAAAACATCAATGCTGACATCTAATGACATCTGAATTAAAACTAAAATAACAAAAATATGTCCATTATTTTACATTTTCACCTGTACTGTTAATGGTTGTATATTTTAATCAATATGATTATGACAATTTTTTTTAGAATCAACGATGCTGAAAAATGTCATATTTCATTTGACTCTAATAGAAGTTTAATCCGTCTCATCTCTGCTTGCTTTAAGGCCACATATATTGCACTAAATAATTAATGGACGTAATTGCAAAATCCCTCTGCACATGCACCAGTGAGGGCTTTTTCTTTCTCCTTACAGCTCTCTGCATGCATGATTGTAAGTCATTTAACACAGAATTAGATACATTAGAGTGACATCAGGTAAATTGGGCCATCAGATAAGATGAGCTAGCAGCCTTTTAATTTTGTAAAGAAAATGTCCACAAAATATTTACAATTGTTGGCACGCGTCTTTTTGAAAAAAACAATTTATTTGATTGGTCTATAACTGTCAAAAGATGGCCAAATGTACCTAACGTCCCCCTATATGAAGCTTATCCGCTTCTTTTGAGTTTATCTAAATACTGTAACAGAGCTACATTAATGCTGTGGTTTGATCTAAAACTCCTCTAGTGAGGAAACTTTGCTTGAAACAATACAACAGGCTTTGTTCTAATTTCCACTCTTTTACTTCAGTTGCTACACAACAAATTAGATGAACAACTCCACTTCCTGAAGGAATACTTGCTTCTTTTTTTGTTTTCTCCATCTATGCTTGGATGTTTCATGCAATGAAATCATCTATGTTTGGCAGAAACCTACAAACAGAAAATGTATCCATCTACAGTTCAGAGCTCATCTTCACGACTCATTGTCGTTTACTCCAAGTACCTTTAGAAGGCCTGGATGTTGGGCTCATCCCATTGCCTACACGTCCCCAACTAATGACGCTTCGCATCATTAACAATGTTACAATGTTGTAATTTTCTTCATCGCCATCATTATATCCTGCATTCGTCTAACTGAAAAGAAAAATATATTTCAAAGGTTTCTGAAATTTTTAAAGAACTTTTTTTAAATTTGCTTTTATTAGGTTTTCTTTTTAATTAGCACTAGACATAGTTTTGTCTTTCCAATAATCATTTTCTCTTTAATGGTAGCCATGGTGCGTTTTTTTCATCAAAACAAAAAAATACGTGATCAACCCTACTTCAACCAGATAAAATGAATACCCACAACTTTATCTTGTGAAATGCAAAGCATTCAAACACTTAATTCAATTAAATCGTATTTAAATACCAAGTTTAAAACACAGATTTAACCCAAAGCTCTTAAAATAATATGGAGATAATTACATCATAAAAGCTTTTTAAACTGAGTACTGTTATGAAGATTTGCAAATGAAAAAGCACACCAATAAAATGACAACCTTCTGCTGCGAGAACACAGTATTTTCCTAAAGCAAAGGCCACAAGAGGGATGAACTATTCAACACATAACTGAACATAAAATAGCTTTTCAGAAGCTGAAATACTACTACTATTAATAGTGCAGTTTTCAGAATTAATATCTTCTCAAATTTATTACACCTAAATTAAATATGATCTTAACTTCATTAGTGTACCTTAAGACAGCAAAGATGAGGGCAGACTTTCATACAAGCAAATTGTTTTGAGATAAATTAACACAAGAAATATTTGTGCGAAGGCAAAAAAGGTTTAATTTTGGCCAAATCTCACCAAACAGTTTCTGTCCCAAAAATTGTTTGAGGCCAATTCTAAAGAGCACTGATAGTCATCTTCCAGACAAATAGTTGTCCTGTCAACAGATTCTCCCACCTGAGCTGTGGAAATCTGCAGCTCCTCCAGGATTAAAATGGGTATTTTTGCTACTTCTTTGATTAAAAAGCTCCTTTCCTGCAAATGATATCCACAATTTATGGCTTTAACTATTAAAAATATGTTTCTTTCTTGCAGTACTTTGTGCACTGAGGCTGTAATATAAAGCTTTAGCCATATATGTTGGGCTGTAATCATATTCCACTTTGCATTTTAAAGCTTGATTATTCTAAACAAAACCAAAAACAGCAAAAACATAAGCCTTTCGTGTCTGTAAGCTTGTTTGATCAAAATCTAGAGATGAACTTTCCTGAAGCTAACGTTCCTGAATCATCCTGAAGCTCTATAATATCTAGGAACACCAGGTCTGAGCCAAAGGTTCAACGAAGGCTGCATTTTGTCTTCTGCGCATCTAAAAAGTCATTAATACTGCAGGCGGATTGCTCCAGCAGTGCATTAAAGTCTCATGATTTCAACGCCAGCCTTAACCATTTAATTACACGTCTGTGTGTGTTATTTCTGCTTCGCTGTTAGGCAGCAGCAGGTTGATAAAAACCACTCAACCAGAAACTCAGCCCTCAACTTTTTCGCCCAGAGAGAAATAAAAATAACGTTTTCGTCAACTGCTCGATTGTTGAGTCTCTCAGGAAGAGGCAGCAGAGTTCTTGACGCCAGCTTCTTTCTGCTCTGCCGTTTCCCTGATATGCTTCTCAAGACCCAGAAATGCAGCCGTTTCTCCACATTTTTCGGCTTTCCAGCGCAATCATCAGCATTTCTGCCTCCATGAAATGAAAACAAACCAAGACTGAGCGCCTCTGCCTCTGTGTGTGAGTGGTTTCAAACCCCCTTGTCAGCAATCACTGGGAGAGAGACAGCCATAAAACAGGCTTTAGAAGCCCATAATGGCCCACTGCAGTGCTGGCAAAACTTATATCACATTAAGCCTCCTACCGTTCAGACACAAATAGGATCATTATTTTTGATAACTATACAGCAAGAGCTGGATAATTCAATTACATTACTTGCCCCTGCATATTCCTGCATTTCAGTTAAATCATCATGAATCTCGCCGTGTCCTTGTTGTTATTGTATTTAATTACAGCACAAAGCGAATCAATAACCCAACGCGCAACAAATTATCAGAACATCATCACCGATCTGTGAACAACAAGCAGGTCCGATTCATTCTCTCCTCCAGCGGTGGTAACTTCACCTCCGCTGTTGTTCAGCCTCCGCCACCGTTAGAATGACAGCAGCGGCGATTTACAGTAGGCCCAATAAAGTCCAGCTCCTCTGATCGGGATGTTGACACCGACCTCCTGTCATCCAGCTGATAAAATAACTGAAGTCGGCGTGAAAAGACGAAGCTTTTTATTATTTATAGGAAAGGGGGAAACATTTTACAGGAGGACAAATGTTTACCTTATAGGCTGTACAAACACATTAATTCAGAATCAAAAAGGTAATTTGACAATTTATAAACCACTTAAATTGACTATAAATTAATCCCCTGAACAGATCTATCGTTACACAGTTAGTTACACACCGCTACAGAGAAGTGAAGTTATGATACAGAGGAACAAATATTTGTTTGCACCCCTGGTAAAGATGAGCTTCAAATAAATTATACTGCAGTAACAAAATCTCCTGAAAAATTTGTAGAATTTTTTTTTTTCAAACATTGGTGAGGATTTTTATTCCAATTTTTTTATATTGTACTATTTTAGGAGTTCCTGCTCAGGCTGAAAGCCTCATTGCTAATAAACTGCAGCTGAGAGCCGCACTTTAGGGTTAATCAGAACATTTCTACATGTCAACTATTAGTTTGGGAGTAAAAAAAAAAAGCCACTTCTGTCCTACCATCAGAAACACAAACCAGCTGAATATTGCTGCGAATTCAACTAAAACCTTCGGCTTTGGTTAAGTGATAAGATTTATCCGGGTGGGGTGCTGCCATCTTGTCAGGACGCATGGTATCAAGCAAAGATGGAGGTTTGAAACAACAATACAAATCCAGACTGAAATGAATCCCGGGACACAAATTTAATCTTTAGCTGTGGTCATCTCAAACCTGTTGGGTAAGCTAAAAAGAGGGTCCTTGATTCGTGTCTGAAGTGCAGAGCAGAATGACTACAGATTAGCGTTGTCTGTTCGCTCCATGCTAATGATTTATGTCAGGAAAAGACCAAGTTCTGTCCCACTGGCAAAGATGCTCTCATAAAGCTTTCAAGGGGTTTTTGTTTGGTTTTAGTGTTCGATTTGCTGCTGCAATAATTCTTTTAATGCTTTTTACACATCTTTACCGAGGGGGTGGGAGGGGGGAAATAAATGTTCAAGGTGAATCAAGAATCTAATACTCTTCAAGGTAGTAACTCTCATCTTGGAACGCTTTAAGTCATCTGCGTTTTTTAGTTTGCCCTCACACCGTCTCCTCCACGATAAACTCGATGGCGTGTTGAGGCGACTGGCTCGTTTCCATCATGGTGATTTCACTCTCCTCCATGGCGATGGCGGGAACTGTGATGGCCTGGCCTCCCAGGACCGACGAGGGCAGGATGACGACCTGCGAGGTTCCCTCGATGCCGCCGAGCTGATCGGACGGGATCATCACCGTCTCTGTGCCGTCCTCGCTTTCCTGCAGCACGTATATGGTCTGCACGGTGCCGGACTCCAGGTCGGTCGTGGTGGCCAAGCTGGACAGCGCCTTGGCCCCCTCCAGGACCTTCTGAACGTGGGCGACCTGGGCGGCCTGCACCACCTGCTCGGCCGCTTCTGGGGGGAGGTCTCCGTGTTGGCGCAAGTGTTTGTCGAGGTTGGGGCGAGAGCGAAAGGCGGCGGGGCAGTGGGGGCACGGGTAAGGCTTCTCGCCGCTGTGGGTGCGGGCGTGCTCGGTGAGGCGGGCGGCCACGCTGAAGCTCTTGCCGCAGATCCAGCAGCAGAAAGGACGCAGGCCGGAGTGGATGCGCTCGTGGTCCTGCAGGTGGGGCAGCTGGCGGAAACGCTTCCCGCAGGTGGCGCACTGGTTGAGGAGAGACGGAGAGGAGTTCCGATCATTTAAATGCAGAAGGAGGACAGAAAAAAGGCCTAAACATGTCTCAACGGTCACCCAATCATTTACATTTAGACATAAATGTTATTTTTAAACAAAGATGAGTGAAAACCTCATTTATTAGGGGAAACAACAACCAGAACCAGCCCTGGTGAAAATGGGATTAGCCTGTTAAATCATTAAAACTGTTTTTGCTTCCATTTCAAAGCCCACACTTTGGTTTAGTTAATCGCCTGACACGTAGGCTGAAGAAAATGAATCAAGTAGAACCAGTTTGACGACATGAAGTAGTCTTAAAAATCTCAAAGAGTGTTTCATCATGCTCTGATCCGAAACAAAGTCAGTATAAGGATCAATCTGGAATAGGTTACGACCCTCTTTATAAGGAGTTGGGAGTCCACAAAGCAAACCACCATGAGAGGCATCATCTACATATGCGAAAACAATGAACAAGGATAAAAGTGTATACGTTTTGTCGGTGCTGTGCTATTGGAAACCGAATTTCCCAGAGGAACCCACCCGAGGGATCAATCAATCAATCTATCAATCTATGTATCTTCCAAAAACCTGTCTGAACGACCAAAATTACTCCAAAAGCACATCCACAACTCAATCCAGGAGGTTACAAAAAAAACAGAACAATATCTGCAGCACTGCAGGCCTCAATAGCTTCAGTTAAGATCAGAGTTCATTATTCAACAACATGGACTCCATGGTGGAGCACCAAGGCCAGAAAAAACACTGCTGAAAGAAATAGTGCAGGTCTAGATACACATTTTACAAAATAAATTACTGATGATCTCCTTTTGGAAAATATCGATGAACCAATGAGACAAAAGTTGGACGTTTTAGAAGCGGTGAATCCTGTTTTATCCGGCATTAAACTACCTCACACCAGCAGTCAAACATAGTGGATGTGGTATGAAGATCTGGGGTGGCTTTGCTTCTTTAGGGACTGGATATGTTGCAGTAATTCGTTGAACCATGAATTTTGATTTCTACCAACAACAACAAAAATTCAAAAGCCATAAATTTGCGACTTTAAGTTAAAAACATTTGGGTTATGGATCAGCAAATCCACTTCTGAACGGTTCAACTTGAAAACAAAAATACTTTGGAGTTGCCTAGTCAAAGTCTGCATTTAAGTCCAACCTAAGCGCTCTTGTGAGACCTTAAAGAGGGCCTTAGTGGTTAAAGCCGGTGCGGTTAAACTATAATAATACTGCTATAAAAGTTTGCAAAAATTCCTCCACAGTAATGTAAAAGACTGTGTGCCAGTTATCGCAAACGCTTGATGGCTCTTGATGCTGCCAAGTTATTATATTTAGGGGCCAATTACTTTTTCGCATACGGTCGTGTTGGCTTGTAGAAATTCTTTATGTAAAAATTTAATGATTTTAAGAACTGAGCTTATCTTTGTGTGGAAAAAAAATGTGTTTGATTATCTGAAACATGTTGGTGTACCAACTGAGCAGAATAAAAAGCGAGAGACTAAATATCTTAACGCAGTCCTGTTTGTTGGACTAAAGGCCGGATGGAGAACCAGACAAATGGATCCAACTTTTAGACAATAGGAAAGGGAATGAAGTCTGGAGATACAAATACTTTCCACGCTTTCCCAGACTATAGGAGTCCTGGTTAGAAGGCCATCATATTTAAGCTAACAGAAGTAATCCGGTCAGTAATCAGCAGTTGCACCTTCCTCTGCCACACTGTGATTTGCTCCCTACATGCTTCCACCTGAATGAGCCGAATGAGCTACAGCTAAACGCCTGATTAAACCCGAGGCACAACAAAACAAAGACATTCTGCTTCGCTTACATTCTCACCAGGGAGAGTCAAACTAAAACTGCAATCTCTGACAGATTGGCCCTCCAAGTATCTCTGAAACATGCTTCTTAATATTCTCCTCCTCAGATTGCTCTATGGGTTTCGATGCAAATACTTGTGCTCTTCCGGTAGGCCGATCTTCAGCCTGGAGCAATCCTAACAGATGCATCATGAAGCAAAGCCGCAAAGATTAAATAATTTCCTATGATTCTGTATATGCTGAGGCTGGTTTGTGTCTATAGTTGATGTCCTGCTCTGTCGTCTCTGCATCAGAGAGAAGGAAATGATCCCAGAATAGTACCAGGCACAGAGGGGAGCTGACAGGCACTAAGTCAGCCCTGTCATAAATCACAGGTGCAGAGGGAGAGAGGAATCGCCCTCAGGACACAAAACTGCATAAACGTCTGTGGTGTGGAAGGGTCACAACCACCGTTTGTGTGTAATCATCTTGTGTAAGCAGGACAAAATCTGCTTCTAAAGGCTAAGACAAATCTGTTTTTTTATGCAAAGACACAAGCTCCACGACTGCCCTCACCTCAAAGGGCCTCTCATCAGTATGTGTCCTCATGTGGACGCTGAAGGTGGAATTGTAGGCAAACTCCTTGAAGCAAATTTCGCAGCGGAAGCGCGGTCGGGTTTTGGTCTTGGAGAGTGTTCCTTGGAAATGGGCCAGGACGTGCTCCTCCAGGGCGCTGTTGGAGGTAAATCTGCGGCGGCAGGGCCTCACCGGGCACTTGAGCGGCGTCTGGCCCGTGTGGGATAAACGATGGAGATCCAGGCTTTCCTGGGTCATGCAGCGGTGGCCGCAGAGGTCACACTCGATCTGTGGGTGGATTGAAGACAGAATGAGGACAAGATATAGATAGGAAGGAGACAAACACAGCAGTGTGGGGTCAAACTGCAGGATAAGTACATTACTTGCAGTCCCAGTGGCGGGTGTGTAAAAATCCTTAAAATTATTTTTACTGCAGAAGCACTGAAATATCTGGAATAATCAAACCTTTTAACGTCAACACATTTAAACGGGTGAGGTTTCTGGGGTAAATTTAATTGAAAAAAATACCTTATTACTCCAAAAGGAAATTTAAATACTGCCTTAACTCATAATTAGAGAATCTTCAAAGAGTCATTGTGGACGGCAATGCTGTGATCAGGAAAGATTTCCAGTAGCAGTCAGTTTTGCAGCAAAGCTGGAAAAGCCTCTGACTGAAGACAATTTATGTGTGACGGTCTCATGACTGTCATGGCAAGCCAGTGGATGAATCTCTGGGCGAAATTTCACAGAAGCATCTCCTGCACGATCCCATCAGCTGTTAGCAAGCATTGCTAACCCACCTCATTTGCTTTTGCTGCTTCTCTTACGACGCATTCACCGGTGTGGTCCGGTTTTGAGTTCAATTATTCGCACTGGCTGTGGTGTGCGCATCAGTTAACTTTCCACATCAAGTTAATTTATTCCGGACACTGGATGCATTTTTTAAATGAAATTAAAGAAATAAAAAATGACAGATGCGCATATCTAAGCTCCATTACTAAAGTTAACACAATCTGGATGTTTAAAAGACAAAAAAAACCCAACAACATATGACTTAATTAAACATGATAAACTATATAACAACGGAAGGGATTATTGCCATTGTAGAATAAGCCAAATGAATAAATAATGTTCAACAAAATTACGAGAAGGCGAGTGTGGCTTTAGTTTACGATCCTTTCTCTATATATGTAGTTGTTGTCGCGTAAACCACAGATTTAGTACTGTGGTTAGAGCTAATTTTTGGAGACGTTCTTCACACACACCACAGTTGCTTTGAATTGCAGTCTGTGCGACAGCCGTATGGAAATCTGACCGCTTGTGTTCGGGCTTAATTTCGATCAATGTCCACGGTCTCTGGCTTTAGCAGTCAGCTGATCAACTCATTAGCGCGATAATTTATCATAAAGCGCTGCAGTGGGCCACTAAGATTATTCCGAATCTACCTGTCAAGATGTTGCCGGCACACCGCATACGTCATGATGTGAAATGCTCTCACAGAAAATGCTGAAGTGTCAATGCAATATTATCCCAAGTTTCAAGTGGCAGAAGTCTCCTGCATTAATTTAGCAGCTCCCTGATTCCTGCAAGTCAGATAAAATCTCCTGAAATCTAGAGGAAGCAGTCAAGAGCGCACACAGAACGCACACGCACGTAGTTGAGAAAGACATACGGAACAGAAGCGGTTAAAGCTTCATATAGCTGCAGACTAAAAAAAATCATTATAAATTCAACGTATCTTGAAATTATTCTTATTCAATTATCATTTTAAGCTTCAGACAACAAGCCTATTTGACCAGAATTTCAAACATTTGTCCAGTAAATTGAAATCCTGCGGGTCACGTTGCCCGGTGCCAGTTTGTTTCTAGCGGAAAAATGTTGGGCTTATTCGCGTTAGGGCTTCAATAAGCTGTCAATCAAAATGTACTCTTCGGGCTTGGGCTGAACTCTCTCGGTCCCGGTTAGGGTCGGGCCCAACTTTTAAGGCCCGATTACAGCTCTACCTGGTGTGAATGAGGCATTAAAATCTCTGTCTGGCACGCACGTTTACAAAGCCGGACAGAGAGACGTTTAGGTCGGGGAAATGATGCTCGCCCATTATGATCGATGAAAGAAATAGTTTGAACTCCCTCCTTCTTTCTGTGCTCTTTGGTCCTGTATAAAAATTACCAGAAAACTAACATTTCAAGTAAACAATAAAAATTTTCTGTGAAATTATTAGTTTGAATATTTTAAGTATCGGTTTATGGTATCGGTTAACTAGAATACCGATACGAGTACATTAGAACGGTATCGGCCCTGATACCAGTATCTGTGCATCCCTGGTCACAAAAATAAAATGGGACTCCATCCAACTCCATCCTTTCCAGACAATAAATATTGGAAGACAGGAATAAATATAAGTTAAATGTATGGAAGTAAAATCAAGAAAGAAGAATGCTCCGACCTGTCCAGTGGAACGTCCACGGCCTTGTCCACGTCCGCGTCCGGTATTCCTCTCCTCCTCTGTGACGGGGCAACGCTGCAGGTGGATGTCCAGCACGGACTGGTTGATGAACTGCGACGTGCAGTGAGGGCAAGTCACCGGCTGCTTGTCTGCAACGGAACGTCATCAGGTTTTAAATGTGCTCCAGCATCCGATCAGCTGATCCTCCTATAATTATGTGGCTCTTATAATGGATTCATAATGAATGAAACAACATGTGTTGAATCCAGATGTTGTGACTCTCTGTTCTCTGTCTCTGTGGACGGCGTGGTGACTGATCCACGCTAAATGTTAATTAAACACCAACATTACAATTCCCAGGTATAATTAGTGATGCTTTCACATGTCTATCGGGTACCTTTTAAACGATTGTAAAAAAAAAAAAAAAAGGTTGATATTAGCTTCATGGTGGAGCTGCAAACAATCTGCCATCAGGTCTGTCTTTCGCTCAACCACATTACACCAAATGCTCCTCTTCATCAGCACAACCTGAATCTAACCATCATTGAGCAACATAAAGAAAGGTTTGCTTTAATCAAATTATATTAATCTTATAATCTTTACTGACACTTATGGCAATTTATGTCTTGATGATAAACAACTCCCCTGACAAACTCTTAAACAAATCTCTGCATGTTTCAGTGTCCCAAATGCTGAAAATAGAGGAGCATCAGATGAGCTTTTATAACTCCAATAAGCAACATCAGCCTGCAGGATATCATTTTTCCGCTAATTTGATTTGATCAGGGGTCATAACCTGACATCCTTCCTATGTTATAAAGTGATGAAGCCTCACAAACAAACCCAGCGTCTGTGCAAGACTTCTGCATATTTAGAAGCACACATTTAAATATTTTTCATGATCTGCACTAACTAGATCTAAGACCTAAAAAATGCTATTGATGATACATTTAACTCGGATAAATAAATCCCTGCTTCAAGATTCAAATTATAAAAACCTTGTGCATTTGTCTATGCAAGATTAGAGCCAGCTGACGACTCTTTGGGTAATTCGTTCAAAGCAGTTGAGGAGGTAGGTGATACGGTCGGACAAGGGGTGTGGCTCAGGGGAGAAAAGACGCCAAATTCACAGTGAGATCGTGATTTATGCTAAACAATGACGTGTCAGCAAAGTAATAACAGTAGGTTAGTCCATAAAATGACATAATCAATTCCCATCAAACACATACCTTATAGGTGCATTACATTATTAATCAAGATTATTGGGACTGCTCTGAACAATACAACTTTTATAGTCCCTGGTACAGATGTCCCAATTACAATTTTTCTACCTTTTTCCATTACAAAAGGACCTGGTGGTTGACAATATAAGAAATAAACGAAAATTATGTTAAACAACCCATAATTTAAGAGAAAACTACAACATAATTCATGGCCAAGAATTTAAAATCCTGACATAAAATCCAGACTTTTGAGGTCCAACGTTGAAATAGTAAAAAAAAATAAAATAAAATAAAAAGAGACAATCCAACAACTTCCAGCAATCTTGATTTAGATGTTGGAAGAAAAGTTTTCAGAAGAAAGTTTATGTTTACCAGAAATCCATGAAATTTCAGTATGGGATTGTTCTGGAGTCAGGAGGTCTTGACTAAAATTATAGGAACTCTGTTAGTTTTTAAAGAATAGACTAATCCTTTAATTGTCCCACAAAAAAACAGATGTACTGCGGCTATAATACTCTGCTTGAGAAAGTAAATCTGTTAGGCTCGTACTTGGTACTCAGACACTAATTCTGAGTAGCAAACTGCTAGACAGGACACATAAATAAAATAAATAAAAAAACAGATGTACAAACAGTGTAGGACACAAAACAAAAACACACATAATTATTACAGAAGAAAGAAAAAAATATTTACATCACGTACTTTAGTTACAAAACAGGATACTGTATAGTTTTTAAATAATTTAAAATATTTAGAAATTTAGAATAGTACGGATTGTGTGTTGAGCCGTGCAATTAAAGAGTAGACGTGCAATTTAAAAAAAGTTATAATATATAGTCTGTTAAAAGTAATGTGCGAGTTCTAACAGTGTTGTTGATTTAGTGCAATTTAACAGCAATGGTTTAAATATGGAAAAGGTTAATTTCTCCTGATTTTATCACAACTCTTAGTTTAAAAAAAAACCCCACTAGTAATACCAAAGTAGTTGCAGGTGGTGCTTCCTGTTAGTGTGATTTATGTTACAAATAATCATCATCAAATATGAAAGCCACTTTAAATAGATGTGTTTACAGCTCCTAGCACTTTGACTCCCAGTACTGGCTGAATATCATTTATACAAAATAATATTTTGTTAATCCAAATTTAGAGGTTTTTTTTGTTTTTGGCATCACAAAATTGAGGCAACGGATTCTAAAGAAAACTGACAGGAAAAAAAGTTAATGTTTGTAAATCCAAGATAATTTGCATAAATAAAGAACTTTTTGGCTTATAACGAATCCTTACAGGTGGTTTACATGACAACGTTGCCATTTTTCTTTGAATGCACTGGTCCAAACGGCACTACGTTTACAGAACAGGGCTTTTTCTTTGTCTTTTTCTCAGTTTATATAAGATAACATCTGGGAATAATATGTTTACTTTTTCATGCACAAGTACAATAAACATTCTGTACATATTTTTAAAAAAATTTATTATTTAAACATCTTTAAGTATCCTGCTCTGTTGCACATTACAACCTGGGTATGCCACTTTATCTGTATTTTTATCTTTCATAACAGCATAGTACTCTTATTTTTTTCTTTTTTTTGTAGCTACGTTCATTATGTATATATTTTTTCTGAACTCTTAAATTCTGCTCTTTTCTTGCTTTGTAGCCGCTACAACCAAATTTACCCAATAAAGGATTGTTCTATACCAATATTTGAGTTAACTATTAGCACTCGCCACACATTTCAATACAGCAAACTAATCAGCACTTTATGAAAGTTTCCTGCATTTCTTCCTTGTCAGATTAACGGTTAAGCTCATCGATTCGTCTCTATACAGCTGGTGTCCCAGATACATTTTGGCAAAGAAAACCAAACTCTCAGTGGGTCAATTTAGAAAAGCTGGCGGGGAACTGCTGGCATTGATGGTTCATCGTTATGTCCAAAGGCCATCATGCCAATAACTTGCAATCTGCTAACCATCTGTGGTGTGTATCCCATTAGCAAGATACACTCTGCTCCCTGCTGGGACCTTCTAATTAAACCTTTAATAAGGACAATCTCAGCTTAAAGCCTTGGACTGATCAATAGATCAATCTCTCCCATCATCTTTCTCAGAGGAGACGCATCCCTCTGACCTCTGCTGGACGCTGACTCCTCGAGCTTAACTAATGAGGTTGCAGTGCCAACACCCCTCTGATTAAGATGAAATGTCAACATGTTGACCCAGTTCATTTACCTCCGCCCAGCTTCTCCATTCCTCGTGGCGCACAAATCAATTCAAACTCCGTGACCTCATGTATCAGAAGAACAATGTGCATAAAGAACGGCTGCATGTGTATAAATAAAAAAGATAGACCACCTACGCAAGCCGACATGTTCATTTATCAAGTGCTTTGAATTAATCAATAGTAATTCTGTGTTTGCCATGCTGATAAGAACATCATCCCTGATTGATTTCCATTACGGTGAGCCATGGGCTTTCATTTGGTTTCTTGTTATGCTCGTCACATTCTGTCAATTTCTTACTCCTGCTTGGAACCGCTAATCAAAGGCGAAAAACACCAAGGTTGCAGTGAGGTAGAGCTAAGCAAAGAATGGATTTAAAAACAAAACGTTCAAACCATCTCAATGAGCTCACCTTGATGTACGAGGGAGTGAAGGTCCAGGTCTTTCCTGCGCTTGAACGGTTCACCACAATCAGGACAAGGGAACGGGTGGCTTGTATGGAGCAATCTGTTCAGACAGGTTTATAATGAAAAGGCGACATTCCTTAGGGGACAGAAAAGTTATATTTCCAATGAAACAAAAGGAACAAGCAGGTCTAACAGCAGGATGTGAGATGCATTCAGAAAAAAATCTGTATTGGCCAATGTTGGTGGGGTTTTTTCCCCAAATTGGTGCCAATTAGTAAAACTGGGCTGAAATTAGCAATGGCAAAATGTATTTCCTATTTTGTTACTGTCTTTGTACGTGTTTCAAAAGGCATAAGAAGTTGGCGATGTAGTGGTTACTTAGCGACAGTGATGCAGCGCAGGATTTTGAGGGGCCATTTCCCCTCATGACGCTTCACTTTACACTGTATGTCCCTGTATGACTGTTTTATCTGGATATGTATGATTGTCTGAGTTATCTGCAGAACAGGAACGAGCTGAAAAACTGTTATAAACTGAGTCAGGGCCGATTGTTTTAATATTTTCCTGTTCAATAAAATAAATTAAAATTAACTATGTAATAACATTAAATATCTGATATTTATAGTTAAACTTTTAACATCGGTGCATCCTTAGTTTGTTAACATTTTTCATGCCAGAACTTATTAGTCCACATTTAAAAACCCACAAAAAAAGTTCACAATGGTAGATCTGCCTTTAAATATAAAACCTTGGGGGGAAAAATACCATGGAGAAAGGAAGGACAATTTCCCAGGGAGTCTAAAGGGACAGATGGATGATGGATGTAAGGAGAGACAGAGGGATGGACAATTACGTTACCATTTACAGTGAATTATTTTTTTCAAATCACAAGAACTTTTAATTATTAAACTTTACTTGGTGATGTTTACGACCCCCCAAAGCTAAGCCTATTGTTGGTATTGTAACTAGGGATGCAACAATACCTCCTTTTTTCAAACCGAAATGATACCTATACTTGGATCTGAGTACTCATCAATACATCTACCCCCGTTTTTCTTTAAACGATACTAGTACATTAGAACAATATCGGTATCTGTGCATCCCTAATTGTAATGTTTCTATTTATTATCCCATCGCTTACAGGACAGCAGAACCTAATATCATTATCTTAAATTATAAAATATTAGTTATATAAAAATATAAGGTACAACTAAATGAAGTTATTGTAAAATTCCATTATTTACTGTCACTGGAGTCCTGAAGTACATTGTTCAATAATCAGTAAATTTTGCTTTTTTTCTTTCATACTTTTTTTAGGCTGGGTGTTGGGTGGCTGTTATTGCAGTGGAAATACAATACAAACACAATACAATACTCCAAATACAATAATCAATCAGTCCTTCAGGTATTTTACCATTATCACAAAAAAAGGAAACACTACAAAATATTGAGATCAACTTCGATATCTCTAATCCCTAACAGGCAGAGGAATAAAAAGAGAATTGATGGATCACATTTAGATAATCGGAAACAGAATAAAGTCTAAAAAACAAATATGAAATATAAATATAAAATATCTGTTCCTGAATTGTTGACCCTGGCACAGAAAATACTTTACAGAGGTAGAAATTTTACCTCCGAGCTTAATAAAATATGAGATTATCACACCTCTGAATACAAACAATCTAAACAGAATGTCTAACAATTAATGTTATCAGACATTTCCTGCTTAATCTGTATATGATGATGATGAAGCTATTTTTGCAAAGTATTTTGCACCTGTAAAGAAAGTGTTTATTTAAACACATGGCCTGGAAAATGCGTAAATCCCTGATTTCTTTTTTTTTTTTGATTGAGTAGGAACCCGGAACAGAGGTAGAAATTAAACCTCAGAGGTAATTAAAAGATGAGATTATCACGTCTACAAATATGAAGAGTGACTTCCCAAATTACAGACCTGTGAAAATCCATGACAAAATGATGCTTTGCTTTTCACTGCCATGCTACACTCGTGGGAGGATTACCAGCATGTGTGTACTTAGGCGTACTCCAGTTGAAGTGAAGGCATTAGTTAAGTGCATAGCAGCTAAAGATAAAAGAACAGCAGTAAACTGGGAGCAGTCACAGTTAGGACATGAAAGACTATATTTATCCTTTGCATAACGTTACGCCGAGTATAGCCTTAGGGGGGGAGAAAAGCGTTAGGATGTGTTCACCTATTGCCGCACTAGGCCTGCTTTCATAGTGTGAAGGACCAAAAAACAAATGCTGCTGTCACAGCAGTTTCTCATCAACAGAACAAACTCCAGTGGATGTTTAGGTTTAAGAAAACAAATCCTGACAGAAACTGTATAAAATGGGTGGTGTACAAGTTAAAGGTTCCCCATTAACCTGTACTAAATTAGATATGTTTATTATAAATGTACTGAACCGAGCTGTAAAAATATGTTGTGCCGGAGGGGAAACGCAAGGTCAGTGTAGGAGACCAGACCGTTTCGGTCGCCTGTTAAAAAAGACAATAAAATCAATATCAAGCAGAGCTGACCCTGGGGCACCCGGAGGAGTAACTATTTCTGACAAGGCGTCTTTCCACCTTACCAGATGTTCGTTTATGAGGAGCAGAGAGAGAAATCAGTAGAACGCCTGGGAATGTTTTTCATTGTTCGGTGGTTTTTGTCCTTTAATCAATCCTTCTAGTGATCTGAAACACCAACCTGAATCCAACAAACCCCGAAAGTGAAAAATTGCTACTTTATCCTTCCCTACCAGATAGAAAACACACACTCACTTACTAAAGCTGTAAACAATATTAAAAACTATTCTATGTAATAAATAAATGTTCTGAAAGCAATACTATCTTTTATACCAAAATCACAAACTTTAATGTACTCTATATTTAGGGTTGCCCCTAGTTATTCTTCTGAAGCCTCCAAAAAGAAATTTGGCCCATCCATCTTTCCATCAACCCTGAACATATTCTTGCCCGTGTATTTGACTACAATAACTTTCTTCTTGTCGCGCCATCAAAAGTGCAAGATTTGTGGAGCGCAACACTAGCCATGTCTAAGTGCGTGTTTAGTTGGGCTGAAACGTATTGTTTTTAGATGATGGATTTAACAGTACACTGAAATATGGTTTTATAAACTAACCCTGCTTTACACTTCTCCACATGTTTATCCTTTAAATGTCTGCTGTACAACATCTTTATGATTCTTTTGTCTCAGAAATCAACTCTACTAAACTGTTTGATGCCTTCAAAGAATAGCTCTGACTAAATTACACTCAAATGTACTATATTTAATAACCGTCTTCCTTCTTATGGCACTGGATTTAATTTAGAGGTGTCAAAGTAAGTAGGGCCTAAAATATTCTTAAAATCATGTATAATTTTAATCTCACTTCAAAATATCCATGACTTTCTGCCAGTTTATAATGACTGTATTAATCTATATAGCATGCAATGATGAGTTTTCTAAAGTACATTCCTAGAGATTATCTCTAGAGCCCCATTATGATGTGTCAGGATCCACAACGAAGTCTCGGCTTCAGCCTTGGGGACCACTGTTCCTGACGTTTCAACATCGACCCGTAAAGGGAGTCGTCCTTGGATAACACTTACAAAGGGACAACCGTAACAAAAATATTAAACAGGAAACCAAATGAGCCATCTGTCCTTCGCTGTTGATCACTGATTTGTTTTAGCTAATCAGATCAATGGAGGACGTCCAGCTGGTAAAAATCACAATCCTGCCAAACCCGTTTTAGAGGCGAATCAAAATGTAAAAAACAGCCCTTAATGTCTTTCAAATATAACTGATTTGCTGAAAGTGTAAATGAATGAAAAAGAAAATTAATTTATTTGACGCAATTAGAAGGAGCCCAGATTATCCGGCCCGCTGTAACTATGTATGTGGCTCATTAGAATCTGTTTGATAAGCTTTGTGCTTTAATGTTATTTTATCAATCTAATCAAATCCGTTTTTATTTCCATAATGCCAAATTACAACATGGAAGGATGTTGAACATTAGTTAATTTAAAGACCTACTCTTTGACTGCTGAGACTGCTATTTATTTATATTTTAAAAGTTTGTTAATGGATGCTTTCATCAATGGATTCTGTAACAAATGGCCGTTTTAACGACTTTCAAGATCTGAATTTGACCTGAAAAAAAAATATGTTTGACACCTGATCAATAGAATCAAAATCCTCATGATTAAATATATGCTGGAGTGAAATTGATTTGGGGGTTGAGCACAAATAAATTCAGAAGTTTGAATTAGATGCTTCTGTGTCTGTTTGTGTTTGGTTTTTGGATTTCCATACGTTTATATTTATTATTAGTCTTTCAGAGTGCAGGTATACGTTTGATTTCACAGAATTTGTATTAAGAGGTGAAAAAAAGCTGTGCAGACATAAGTCAGCGTTTCATTTCTTGCATACTTGTATTAGATACACACTCCGTAGAGTTAATATATTGCCACTCCTCAGCGAGGAAGGATATGGCCAGGCTTGTCCACCGTCCTATGCTGTTATCATTATCATCTTAATTTACTGAGCCTTCAGCTGCCAATCACATGCAGGCTCATAGCCACACAGACATCTACATGTCTGCTGCACGGCTTTAGAGTCTAGCACAGCATTCGGACACAGGACGGTTCTCGCAGCTCCTGCTGAGATGAGGGAAGGTTATCTAAATCCTGTCCTGGTTCTATATTTGAAATGTAAACAGAGTTCAGAAAATGAATATTGACAACCCCATGACATAATGTAGTTATTTCCAACGGCAGCAGATGTGCAGTAATAACAGTAATTCAAGGAGAGGGTTATTACCTGTGATCATTAAGCTGTTCTTCAGTGCCAAAGTGTGAGGGACAGTTCGGACAAGCGAAAAGAGCAGATCCGTCACTGTCAACGTTACATGCCTGCATAGATAAGCACAATAATCCAGGTCAATAAAAAAAAAAAAAATTCCCCAACATGTTATCGTTGCAAAAAATAGATTTAATGTCGTTTCTATTAAAAAGAAAGTTATTAGTGCCTTGTAAAAACTTTTTCACGTTGTCAGGTTACAACAAAATGAAATGTATTTTATGTGGCAGGTCACAAACAAGTTTAATTGTGAAGTGGAAGGAAAAATGTGCTTAATTTCCTTTTCCTTCCTTTTTTTATCTGAATGAAGTGAACCTATTTTGCAAAACATTTTGGGCTTTAAATATGCAAATATGTTAGCGAGATTTGATTTGCATCTGTAGCTGCAGCAAAAAGTGGCTCTATAAAGTATGGATTCAAGAAGTTGAATGCAATTTTAAAGGCACAGTGTGTAATTTTCGGCCAGTAGGGGGCAGTGCATACCTAAATTATCACAATCATGTGGGATCTGTGTCTTCGAGTAAGAAACTCAACAACGGAGGTCCAACTAGTGCTGTTTTCAAACGCTCATTTCCCTGAGAATTATCTATTTACAGCAACATGACGAGCACATCAGCCTCTCTTTCATCGCTTGGAACTAGCGAAGAGGTAAAAATTTATTTATGGCGAAACTTTTTTGCATTTTGAGGGGAAATCAATGTTTTAATAGCGGGCGTGTTCCGTTCGCTTTGTCCGTCTGGGCTCATGTAGAAGTAAAGATGTCAACTAATATGGCTTTCCCCTAAAATCTATCTTTATTGGTGGAAAAACCCTCAAATTTCCATTCACTCCAGAATTTAAATGTTGCTATTTGTTGGTGTATCACATATTTAAAAAAACATTGCAGTTAGTGGTGGTAACATGACAAAATGTAATAAAGAGTTCAGGCGGTGTGAATTACTTTAGCAGGGCACAGTAACATGAGCTCTGGCAGGTCAGAACTAATGTAATGAGGAGAAAAAAGGAAAAGCCTATACCGGTTTGCGCCCTCTCTTGCGCGGAGGCTCCGTTGATGTGTGAATGAGCTGGTGTCTTCTCAGGGTGGTTGCCTGCGAGAAGCTTTTCCCACACACGTCGCAGCAGAAGGGCTTGTTTCCTGTGTGGTTCATGCTGTGTCGCAGCAGGCTCTGGGAATTGTTGAACGACTTTGCGCACACCTTCACAACAACAATGAGGATTAGTCAGATGTACATGATTACATGAGGTTTAATTACTTGATGGAAAACAAAGATACATTTGTATAGCTGGATGCAACTACTGAAAGGCTCTCTTGAGATATTACAAATTATGTTTTTGACCAGAAAACAAAAGAAAATGTGATGCCTTTTTTTTATTTTTATGAAATCCTTTCATCTGCATTATGAAAAAAATCCAGGAACGGATGTGGGGCTCGTTTTTTTTTCTTTTTTTTTTTTTACCACTATAAAATCTGTAATTTATCCACGGAGGCCCACACCTGACAGACAGCATATCTGTACGCTTAATCAAAATCTAATTTTTAAAACATTTCCTGTTGTTCAAAGACACCGGGGGACGTGTCAGATTTAATGAGCCCGGAGGTTCAAACCGTCTCATCTTCCCCGCTTAGAAGTATTACATCATCTCATCAAAGTCAGCCACACGACCTAAATGATCTTTACATCAAAGCAAATCATCCCTCGGGTGCAGGGAGAAGGACACTTTGATTAGGGTTCCTGACTGGCACCTTGCACGTGAAGAGCTTCTCGCCGGTGTGGCTGTAGACGTGGGTGCGGAGGAAGACGCGGCGGGTGAAGGTTTTGCCGCAGTACGGGCAGACGTGGGGTAGCGGCGTTCTGGCCCAGTCTTGCAGCAGCTTGGCAGGCGGAGGCTGGTTCGTGTTGTTGGTGTCGGCTGCAGCACCGCCCTCACCGTCATCTTTGGAGGCTTTGTTTCCTGATAACAAAACATATGAGTTATTAGGCAAATAATCCTGCAGGAAGACGATGTTTTTTTTTAAATACGGTGCCAGGCAACATATTCATAGACTCGTAAAAAGTTTATGACGTTACAGTAAAAAAAAAAAAAAAATCAATGTGTTTAATTGGGACTTAATGAGACAACGTGTCAAGCTTAAAGGAAAACTATAGTTTTCTTATTAAAACCTGAAAAGGATGTCAGGCACTAGTATTCAGACCCATCAGACAGCTGTATATATCAAATCCAGGCCAGGCAAGCAATGCATTAACCACAGAAGCAGCCAAGATGCCCCTGGTAGCTCTGGAGGAGCAACAGAGATTTACTGATCAGGTAAGGTTATCTTTAAACTGGAGATTTTTTACTCACACAGTCCATAAATATGGTCGTTAATGAAGAGTGGCAACAATAAAGCCACTCTCCTGTTAGGGATATCATGATTTTACCGTTACATGATATACTGCAAATATGGGATGCAACGATACCACTTTTTTCAAACTGATACCAATATTTGGATCCTGCCGATACAGAGTACCAATGCAGATACTCCTATGACAATGAGAAACACAATGAATTGGAAGATGGGTTTTATTTTATTTTTTCTCCTTGTTAAAACAAATGATGGTGAATTAAATTTAAAAAAAAACTAAAATTTCAATTGAACAATAAAAATTTCCTATGAAATTGTTGCAGTTTCCACATTTTAAGTATTGGTTCATGGTATCGGTTTACTAACTAATACCGATACGAGTACATTAAAACAATATCGGCCCCGATACCAGCATTGTATCGGTGCATCCCTATTGCTAATATATCACGATTTTAATAAGAGATTGTGCAATATTCACCTTACAAAGGACTGTCTGAAGTACAATAATTGTTGGATAATATTCAAAGTGCAGAGAACTCCCTTTTTCATGCGTATGTCATATGGCAGCAGATGTCCACACCTGACACTAATGACGTCGCCTAAAATGCTTAAGATCACACAGAGACAGAGGCAACGAAGAGAAAGAGAGGAGGGAAAAAAAGAAAGAAAAGCATATGGCAACTGAGGTCGTCCTTGTTGTATTAGCCAGTCCATAAAACGTGCGGCCCTAACAGAGAGTAACTCCAAAATGCAGAAAAAAAGCGTACTTGTAACATTCACAAGAGGTAAGATCAATCAGTGCAGGTTAACTCTGCAGCAATGCATATGTTAAAAATTGCAGTATTTTTCAAAATGAAAACATATCACAGGGTTAAAAGAAGAAAAAAAAATATTGATTTTTAATATCGTGCAGTACAGAGTACCGCACTGCTAACATTGTGTGTAGCAGCATTATCCTGTGGGAATGCAATTCTTCAGCAGGGACACAGAAGCGAGTCCGAGCTGAATGGAAGATGGATGGAGCCCAAAATCTGCTGGAATCTTGAGATTAACACAATTAAAAAACATAGCGCACTAAATATGTCTGTGATAAATTTATTGCAATTAACACGATCGTTTCACATCACTAGTTTTAATGTCTACTAAACATTCTACTAAACCCTTATGCTTCAACATAAAGGTTTAAATCAAAGTTTTCTGCTCGCAAGTGCCCCCTCGGGCTAAAGGCGTAATTTAGGGAATAAGTTAATTTCGTCTGCTGTGGTGAATTATTTTATCTTAGTTCTTTTCTAAGACAACGTTAGGTATTTTTACAAATACCTAACAGCAGGTAGGCAATAACATCTCTTGGAAAAACACCTAATGCTGTCTCAGAAAAAAAAGTTAAACAAAGGCTTGACTGCAGCCTGAATGATAAGCTTGTGAGTGAGCGCACACTATATGAGAGTTCACTCACGAACCAACAGAATCAACAGCCGAGTCAGTCCCGTCCTGGGCAATTAAAAGATTTGCAGCCATGACTTCAGCCAAGGTAAGAAATGTTGCTGTTGTGCAAGTTTAGTTGGGGTCTGGGCTGGAGTTTTGCTGGAGCTAAAAGCCGCTGTCTTTTTATGGTCTACTAAAGCCATCGTCATTGAAAACAAAAACGGCATTTGAAGTCACCGGGAAAAAAGACAGTTGTGTAAACTGCAACTGGTGTTTTGTGCTCTATCGCCTACCGAGCGATACGTGTTCTCAAATCAGCTGGGCGTGGTCTAAGGGTGATAGCCGACGGGAGGGGTGAGTGCTCTGTGACTTTATTTAGGTTTTAAGCTAAGCTTATTAAAAAAAATTTTTTAAAGTGTACAGCAGCTTTGACCATTTCTCCAAAGCACTATGACGTTTCGGTCTTTAGATGTGCAAAGCTTGCAGAGGCGTACTCCAACATACTTTCAAGAGTAAACTGATGTAACAGGTGGTTCGACATTGAAGGAATGGAGTTGAATTGAAATGCATTGCACACAAAACTTCTGAAAATAATGAATCATTTCTGTATCAATTTTAAATGCTGCATTAAAATGCATTTGAATGTAACAAACTGTGAAAAGGTCCAGATTTCCTCTCACCATGGAGTGCATTGGCACTCAGGATCCTGAATGAAGGCCGCCCTCTCTTAGGAACAGGAGAACCAGATTCACCAGCAGAGGGGGAGAGCAGTCTCTTTGAGCTTTGTACCTCTTCCTCGCAGCTGATGGGAGCCGATTCGTCGCTGATTTCCACGCTGTCTGTCACCTCGGTTACCGAGGTGAAGCGGTGTTGCCGCCGGTGGTACAAGAACTGAGTTGTGTTCATGAAGTCCTCCCCGCAGTGGGAACAAGTGTGCAGTGGCTCGCTGAGGTCGTGCTTTTCCTTACGGTGCGTCGCCAGGCTTGTGCCGTCTCCAAAACTCTGCCCACAGTGGGTGCAGAAGAAGAACTCTGGCTGTGTGAAGGTTGGCGTCGCAGTGGAAGAGGAGGAACCGACATCCTGCGCGTTGCTCTCACTGTTTGCGGCGCAAACCTCCGTGGTCACTTGAGGGACCGCCACCACCACCGTCTCCTCACCCTTCTGTCGGTGCTGTTTGCGGTGATAGAGGAAAAGCGTGGTGTTGAGGAAGCTCTCCCCGCACACGGAGCAGCGGTGCAGTGCCTCCTCAAAGCCGTGCTGGGTCTTGCGGTGGGACACCAGCTCGGACACCAGGCCAAAACACGAACCACAGTCGACACACAGCAACACAGGTTCAGGCTTTGGCTTCTTGGTTACGCCTCTCCTCCTTGGGGAGGAATCACCTGAGACCGTCACCTCCGCGGGAGGACCGTCTGAGGTCTGAGAGGAGGAGGACGCTGGAGCTGGCATCCCAGCGTTCTCCTCCTGTGCCGGCTGGAGGTTGTCGCTGCTTTCACTGTGTGGGACAGAAGAATCCTCCTGATCGACTGATGCAGCCTGGTCTTCAGAGGCCTCTGGCTCTGCGTTGGAGTCTGGTGCCGACTTGGACCCAGCCTGTTCGCAGCTCCCCTCTTTGCGATGCTGCTGCCACTCTTCCAGGCTCTTGAAGAGTTTCTCACAATCTCCACACTGGTAGAGGATTTTGGGCTGGTCGTTTGACCTTTCGGCTTCTGACACTTCATCAAGTTCTTTCTTAATATTCTGCACAGTTTCCTGAAACGACTGGGCTTCCATCTGTGGGACGGCACTCTCTGAGGCATCTTCCTCTTGGTCTGCAGCTGCTCTGGAGATATTTATTATATGTTGCTGTAGAAACAAAAACAGAAAGAAAATGTTATTCTTTATGTTTCACATGGCCTTTATCTTTCTTATTCAGAGCATTTCATTTACTAAATTTACCCAACAGGGTTCATCCTCTCTGAATTGTATACTTTTTAAAGTGGATGAGAAATGAGCGTTCATTGCAGGCGAACTGAGGTCAATGTTAGCAGCATGAGTTGAGAACCAAGGTTCCTCTGAGAGGCTCAGGTAGCCCTGAAAGACGACAACAGGAAGAGCCATCAAGGCTGACGGGGTCACGGGATCCACCGGGTTTTACATTCAGTCCGTCAATCAACTTGGATAACAAGAAAAAGAACACAGAGATCGAGTTTGAAGGAATCTGGAGCTGCTTCAATCACTCTGGTTCAACGTGACTCACAGAGTAATGATATGTGGGCTGTGGTGATATTCTGAGGTATGAGTAATAAAGTCCACCTTCCGATACGGTTGGGTCATTTCAAAAAGCCTCCTGATTGTAATTAAATCTAATGCATTTTACTCCTAAAGCACAAACTCCACGTAAAAAGGAAGTGAGTCACAATCTGCACCCTCTATTGCTGGTTTATGCTCAACAGCTCCACTAAATACTAACAATATATAATAACAATAATAGTATTTCTTTAAAAAATAGCTGGATGACGCCTTACGAAGGAACCGAAAACATTTAATGCTTAGAAACCACTTTTTGGGCATCAATTCAACCTGTTGTTGCCTGGGACACTCTTTGAGTAAAGTGAATGCGACTGCAGTTGGAGTCCCTAATTACTGCAAAGCAGGTAATTAAACAGGAAGCAGAGCGGGGGGAAAAAATGCAAAAGCAAATGCAAATTGCGAACTGCCTGCTGCGCTATTACACACCGACGTTCTCCTCAAACCTTGGGCCTCTTCTATCGTTATGTGCATATAAACTGGTCTGAACATAAAAACAACGGCAAACTGATATTTATTCTACAAGGAAACAAAATAAAAGCCCTTTATTTCACATTTTTTCAATTGATAGCCATACTGTATTGTATAGACAGATCAACGTAAAATAGACTTAAAATGACTTATAGCAGGGTTTTTGGTTTTTCCATCACAAATAGTATTGGTCATTTATGTCTTAAATAACCAGAGCACAAGCTAGGTATACAGAAAATGTACCAATAAAAAATAAAAAAATTTTACGACTGTTACCGACGACATTTTGTCTGTGCCGGAAAATTCCGTATATAAAAAGAAAAAAGATGTGTTTTAATTTAGTGGTGCTCCTGCCCCTTTAAGAAATAAGCTTTCATGACGTCATGTGACATACAGAGGCAGTAATACCTAACTGAGGGGAAAGCGCTGCTAATGAAGCAACTGTGTAGTTATATTTAGCAAGGGTCTAGACTCGTCTGCCGGCTGTTTTTCAGAAAAAAATGGGACTAGCGACAAATAAAGTAAAATTCAATGGCATTATTGAATACTTACGTGGAGCACGTACAGTACAGACCAAAAGTTTGGGGGGGTGGTACGTGCTCCTCATTATCGTTCACTTATTATCGAGGTGAAATGCTCAACATAACTTTATATTAATTTTAGCTCATATCGCCCAGCCCTAACACAATCTATGGTAAAGTTCAGATTACTGCAGTGGCAATATTACTCTGATATGCCACGATCGTGTGTCTTTTAAAAACAACTTCCAGCGAGTCCTGGGTCTTCCTCTGAGTCTTCTCCTAGTGGGACGTGCCCAGAAAACGTCACCATGGAGGCTTTCAAGAGGCATCCTGACCAGCTGACCGAGCCACCTTAGCTGGTTCCTCTTGATGTGGAGGAGCGGCTCTACTGAGCTTATAACCACAGAGCCTATAAACTTTATACTACTCTGACGGCGACATATTGACAGAGACGTTTTTCGTTAATGGTTCTCCGTTTCTTTCTCTTAGTTTTTCATTAATTTTTCAGTGTTGCAAAGCAATTCTCGACCAGAACAGCAGGGGGTGCTAACATTTCATGACAGCTTCTGCTACAGCTGGGCGATATGAGCTAAAATTAATATCACTGTATATTGAGCATTTCACCTCGATAATGATAAGTGAACAATAACAATGACCAGATCTTACACCCCCCCCCCCATTACTTTTCTGTAGCCAATGTCTTGTAGTGGCCAAATTTAGATAATGTTCTTTAAAATTTGAAAAATGTGTAAAATTTGTGTGGCTTCTCGCAATTTAACGGCTTCAAACAGCCTTTTAATCCAGTGTTTGATTCCCACTCCTTTCTGTATTTCTTAGAGTCCAGTTTAAACTCAGAAGTGATCACACAGACAAGATTAGGTGAGTAAGTAACAGGGGCTGAGTGAAATGATTTTAGTGTGCAGTCGTTTATTTTAGACGGAAACTATTTTACATCGGAGCACAGGTGGGAACAGTCGGTGGCTTCAAGCAGCAACGCTGCTGGGTTAATATCTGCTCCACCTAAACGGGACCTGTGCGCGCAGCACCTTAGAGTCTAAGTTAGCAGTGTTTTCCCCTCAGTTGGGTGTTACATCCTCTGTGTCACATTACTGTGCGTAGTGACGTGACTCAAGGAAAGGCTCTTTTCTTAAAGGGGCAGGAGCACCGCTAAACTAAACCAGATCTTTTCATTTTTTACATACCCAATTTTACCAGCATAAGCAAAATGACGTCGGTAACAGTCATACATTTCTGTATCTGTAAATTTTCAGTATGCAGCCCCGCCCTAGCTTCTGCCTACCATTTTAGCGTAGTTTCTGTTTTTTTTCTTCAGCCTGTGAACATTTCCCCTTCGAGGAGCAATGGACGACATAAAGTACGTTTTTATTGAGCTGTAACGCTTTTTACTAGAGGTGCAGCTCATAGAATACTCTAGAAACGCATGGAGACAAACACCAGCAGCCTTGTGTTCAAAATAGCTAAACAACTAGATTAGATAACTTATCCTTTCAATATAAAGCATGTAGTGCCCAAACGCTGCTTTAACTACTGGATACAGCGACTATAGAGCACCATTCTGGTGAAACGATCTCTGGCTGTTGTAGAACTGACCAATCACAGGCATACGCTCTCCATTGATGGAGACGGATAGTTAGAAAATGGACCTGCACTCCGTCTGTCCTTGCGTAGGTGAGGCAGAGCCCTTGCGTCGACAGATAATAGCGTTACGTCAATCTGTCTCCGTCTAAACTACCTAGTATAAAATAGGGGTGCTCCGATTGATCGGCCATAGATAATTATCGGCCGATGTCTGTGGAAAAGTGTGTGATCGGTGTTCGCAGATCACTGCCTTTCATTCCCGATCACAAGTACTGGTAATGACTTTATTTTTATAGTCTATATACTGACTATGAAGCGCTTTCTCTTCCCAGCCGGCAGAGGCGCTGTAGTTTATCCTTCGCCTTCATTCTACTTAGTGCACATGCGCATGGCGGCAAACCCACAATAACAACCATGTCTGCCATGTGGAACTTTTTTTTCGGTCTGTGGGAATGATATTAAGTTTTTGTCTTGCAAAACTTGCAAAGAAAAAATACCCTGCGGAGAAAGAACGCCTAAAAGCTTCAACACAACAAATTTGATCCGACATTTAAAAAATAAACTCTTGAAGGAGCATGGTGAGTTTTCGAGGCTCACCACAGAGAATGAAAGGAAGGCAGCTAACGCAGCCTACGCTTCGAAACACTCGCTCATATGGGCGTGATAGTCAGAAGGCTACGCTAATTACCTAAAAAGTCATGGAGTTTTTCTGAGTAGACGACCACCCTTTTTCAGTGGCGGAAGACACCGGATTCCGCCAACTACTAGCACACTTGGGACCCCGCTTGGAACCATGCTTTTCTGATTTTTATTGTTCCTTTTTCCAAATCATGTAACACATGCAGCACTCACCATAACTAAATGAAAAATGTACAGCCAAACTATGTGATTGGTATCGGTGATCGGCAACGATCGGCATCTTGGCTGATTGTATTGATGATCTGCAACCTAAAACCTGATCGCCGCATCCTTAGTATAAACTAGGCTTAACTCTAATAGAGAGCCCAGACACCCTTTTACCCACAGTTGTGTTCTTCTGGTCCCAACTCGGAGCTGCTGAACGTAGATGATGGCAGGAAGGTAGATCTACCGGTAAATTAGGGCTTTTCTCTGATTTGTAGTATTCAATCACAGCAATTAAAACTAAATACATGCAATCTGAGAATAAAATGGAACGAGAAAGGAAGAGCTCAGGGGAACAACTCTGTTTAATTCTGAAAGACTAAATTAAAATCAAACTAATTAAGCTAACTCTGAATGTCTTGGTGAAGACCTTCTGCAGAGACACCTATACAGCATTCTCCGCTGATGCTCCGCACGTTAACAACCAACTTTTTACATTAACGTCACATCACAGGGACAGAAATTACGGCAGCTAATACAGAGTGTAGACACGCAGTAAACCCACTTATGGCAAATCATGTGCCAGGAAGCCATAAGCTACTCAGGTTTTATAGCGTTTTCTCCAGCTGCTCCATCCATGAGAAGGCCAACGAATGATCCGTCAGGAGAAAGAGTGGCACTGACTGGAGCATTTCTCATGCCCCTCTTCCCGCTGGCGACTTGGGACGCAATCTGTCTGTCACAAGTGTCACAGTGTTTTATGGACGCATGTTTAAGACTGTAAAGGATGGAAGTCCGGGCACAAGCTCAGACAGCCATGCCCTGCAGCTAAATGAGGGCCAGAGACTGCTTTTAACCCAGAGGGCTTTCTGGAGCTGTCAGGGGAAAGGCAAAATAATAAAGTGCAAGATTTGTCCCAACTTTCAGCTCAATCTGTCCAGGTTTAGTACCAAAAAACAACTTGTAGAACACGGAAATGTTACTCCGAATAAAGCAAATTACCAGAATTTATATATAATGTTCCAAAACCTCGGATGCAAATGTGTTCAAATTATGAAAAAAGAAAAGCTAGCCTATAGAATTAAAAACAGAAATATTGAAACAGACATACTGGTCCTGCTCACAGAAGAATGTCATAATCCCAGATTTCTAAAGCAGCAGACTGTTCATTATAACTCAACATTCTGGTGATTCATCTGACCTCAGATATCATGTAAATGTGGAACTCTGGACCTCAGTCTGCCCTACATATTTGATCATGTTCTCTTATTCTGCTCCTGGCCTCTTTACATCAGTAGTATAGTCAAATAATCGTAAAATAATGAAGCAGTACTGACTCGTACTTCTTTACCTTATGTTTACCTAAATGCTGTTAGCTCTCCTGTTATTTTTAAATTAAACCTTTGCACGCAGACTTCTACCAACAACATGGATGCATATCTTGTAGCTCTCTACACATTGCTGTGAAGTTTATAATCATTCCACTTCCAGCATTGCCACAAGTTATACATCTTTATCTAATTAGTGACTCATTACATTGGTAAACAATGTGCTAATTTGTTATTCTGTCGCAGCGCTGGTGAGAAAGCAGTAGCAAGTAAATTAAAATTTAAATTATATCCATACATTAATAAACAGCTTATCATGGTAACCTTGGTTAATAAGCGGTATTTTGCCCTTGCACTCTGGGGTAAAAAAAAAGAAGGAGGAAGAAGTTGCCATTTAATTAGAGTTGATGAATGTTGCAGGATAATTAGCACCAAAAGAAAGAAGATAAAATATATAACTTGTGAGTTTTAGGTGCTAAGACATAATTATATGTCAGTCATTGTGTTACAATCATATCTATATCAAGCTTTTGGGACTGATCGAGCTAATACCTTAACCATAATGGGAGCCTTTTTCACAATTTACATTTCACTCAGAAAATTTGAGTCGGAAATCGAATCAGGAAAGTTGGATTTCACACAAAACCCCCCAATTTAATAGCCTGCATGGCTGCATATGAAATGTAGAGAATATTTCTAAACCATTCAGTTCTGAGTGTTCATAGCTTATTAAACCAGTGTTGAGATGTTTGCCTTTTGTTTGAACAAGTAAAAAAAAAAGAAATAGGTTGTTATTGACCTTAAAGGACAACTAAGCACCAAATCAACTTTTTGTAGCTTATAAACGGCATAAATGTGTCTTACAGTGCTCTGTACATGTCCTGGTCCCTTTTTTGACATTTTAGCGCTAATTAGATAAAATCTCACTTTTGAGCCTAGCACTGGTGTTTAGTTGCTCTTTTAAAAAAAAAAAGTTAAACCAGACTTACAACCAAAAAACTCTTAACTTGGTTGTAATGTCTTTCCCAGCTCCAAATCCTAACAACAAGCTAAACCACACAATGTTGACGTCATCTTAATAGCCAACTGTGTTTTTATTCTTTACATTTTAATCATAACTACTTTTACCATTTTCATAAAAGGATAACAATCTTAAAATTTGCATCACATTTTTTTATTTTAAATATCAGATATTATAAAAGTTTTCCGCACTACTCTATATCCCTTCCAGGAAGTCCTACTGGTTCTTCTAAGGTCAAAGTTATAACATTAAACTATATCTAAATCAGATAATGTGCACCAACACTTTAAAATGGCCCGGTAAATAATCACAAACAACCCAATGTTAAGTGCTTAAGTGATCTCTCCAAGGTCGCCATTAGCATGATGGGTAGCAGGAAACTGTGTTTCATGTCTGCAGATTTACTTGTCAACTCAATGTCATTGTCTAGATATAACCCCTGGGTTTTATGTGATCATTTAACGCCACACAGCTGAAATACATCCATTATTGGTTCCATTTCCAAGCTGAATACCACATAAATAGTGACACATAGCGATAAATAAACCGAGTGCTGCATGTTCCAGTGCTCACCTGCGTCTGCAGCACCGGAACATCAGCAGGGGCAGCTCCAGATGAGCTGGATTGATCCTCTTCAGCAGTGCATGTCAGCTGGTGCTGAAGGACCTCTTCTAGAGTGTTAAACTCCTGGTAGCAAGGGAAGCACATGTACACCGATTGGGTCTCCATGACTGCTGGGGAAAAGAAATCAAAAAAACATTTAATAAGAAACACATATATATATATATAAAACTGGCTTAGATGCAGAAAAGAAGGTGCAACAGTTCGCAAAACTGATCCATGCTTTGAATATGTGAGCGACTTCTCTACGTGGAGCTTTTACAAAATCTCACCAGTGCAATGCATCATAAGTTAGGATGTGAACATTGCCCTCTCCTGATAAAACGGAGAGTGTGCAGCACTGAGGACGCCTGGGAGCAGGAGGAGAGATTTCCTGAAGTTGCCAAGATGACTCATCTCGTAGTGAGCCTGAGCTGATTGTTATTTTCCACCATGCAAGTCGCTGCTCGAGTGGAGACCTCAGAGTTTCCCTCTCTGTCTGCTTCATTTCATGGTCTGAGCCCAAATTTGGCCTAAACATCAATTAGAGACGTATCATAATTGGTCTCAGTGGAGGAGCGGTCAGGCTCACGCTGCTGCTGAGAGGAGCAACGATCAAAATACAATCTCTGCAGTGTTTCCTATCCAGCCAAACCTCATAATGCATCAAAAAACTCATTATGTGTTAAAAAAAACGAGATTTTGTTGTAACAGCTGCAGATCTGAAAGGTTATTTAATTAATCAGTATAAAATAAAATAAGAGGAATCAGTAGAGATTCAACTGTCATAATTTTGTTTAAATATCTGATGTAAGATCTTAAAATCATGAGGTACATATTCGAAAATAAGTTTTAAACTTTCTAAACATTGGCTCCAGATTTAGTGACGGTGCCATCTCACTAAAGGGTTTATGGATAGATGGACATTTAACCATACAGTGACAGCTACATCTGCTGCTTTCAAATACAGAGATGACTGTCACCAAGGTAGTCAACATTTATAATTGGCATTTTCAAAGTGTTGCTGCAAATACAAAATGGAAACTTATGCAGATTTTGCATTTTGTCAGTGTGAGTAACCTCCATGTTATGCTTGGTTTATAATAAAATCATAAATTATCAAATAAATGAATAATTTACCATTAATAAATAATAATTATCAGTAGTTTATACAATGTAGGAAGCACTTGTAAAAGAGATTAGTGATGCACCAGTTATGTACATCTGACAATTATTGTTCTGACCGCTCGGAATTGCAGGTCAAATAGTAAACAAATATATTTGACCCCCCCAAAAAAACCTTTATTATATTGCACCACCTGCACTATGCACAGAAAGAGCAGGCTTGTACCTGTATCCTGAGGGGCAAAGCGGGAATACACTGCAGTTTTTGGCCTTTTATAGTCAATTTGCCAGCCATATTAGAAATTTTTAGACATTTCATCAGTTTGTCTTCAAACCCAAATAGAAATAAATATTGCATTCGTTGTACACAGACTTTTACTTGAGTTGGAACAAACGTGGTCACTAGTGAATTTAAGCATAGTTTAAGTTAGTTTTCTTATTTAAAGGTTAGAGCAGGGGCGCCCAAACTTTTTAACTCAAGGGGCCAAAATTATATTCTATCATAGCACCGCGGGCCAGATCCAATATTTCACACAAAATAAAAATACTAATAGTATAATAAAGTATTTTTATTTATTAGACAGTCATTTAACATTCTTTTCTATGTAAATAACATTGAACAAAATATGACAAATAAATCATACAAAGGCATTTAAAACACGCATTTGACTATCAGCATTTGATTGATTTAGGATTGATGTCATTGAAAAGACAATCTTTCTCTCAACATTTTTTAAAATACTCTTTGTCCGTGTGCCTCTGATGATGTTGCTCAATGTTGGTTATAGTTGCTTAAACCAGCAGTCTGTGTGGTGACCCATGAACTTGGAGGTAGTTTGATCCAGCCTGGTGCTGCTCATGAGACTTTTCATAAATTGATAAAATATAACTATTTCTGGGCTTTTAAAGTGTGCAAAAGTAAATATGTGTACAAATCTACTCTATAAGCCTGTCATGGTTGCTTGTATTGTAATTTGAAATCTAATTTATGACATTTCACATTTATATTCATTGGACCTATTTATAAAAAGTGGTTCAAGAAGTGAAAGAATAATATTTGGGCATATTAGGTTGACGGTCTGATTAATGCAGATTTTAAATAAAGGTCAGGGTCATCCCCTGCCGGGCCACAATGAATGGCTTGGCGGGGCCAAATTTGGCCCGCGGGCCCCACTTTGGGCACCCCTGGGTTAGAGGAATAATTATTTTGGCACCTGACTTCTGCCAGGCTCCGTAGAAAAGAGTCGCTGCCAAACCGCTGAAAGAAAATAGTTAAACTAACTGGTAATAATCTTCGGTTAAAAATCTTTCGGCACCATCTTATCTTCATGCATATGCTTAATTTACTGTCAACTTTCAAAACGTACATTAACCCTTTCCAGTGTATCTCTAATGACCTTCAATTCTACACACCAGTTTTCCAGTTAAGGCCTCTTAGCAACGTTAAACATTTCTATATTCCCCGAAAAAGATATTTTAATCTCCCATTGGTTAGTATAACTGTCTGTTTACAGCTCTAGGGAAGTTGTCTTAACAATAAAAAAATAAAATTAAAATAAGCAGTCATCTCTTGACTAAATTCAGGATTCAGAAGTGCTATTGCCTGTTTTATTTTAAGAGTGTCTACAGTATGGTACTACTATGTTTGTCTTGACCTTTGCATCTTGGAATGCAGCCAGACCATTAAGCTCCACAAATGAGTTGTTGTTAGACACTCCCAGATGTGGGTAAAGGTAACAATGACAGAGGTTACTAAGTAGAACATCGTATCAACAGTGGAGCTCCAATAATGCCTGATCACTTAAAAAGAAAAAAAAAAGAAAAAACATTTGTTTGCTTTGGTTTTAAGTTTGCTTAAACTTAAGTTGAAGTTATGCTATAACTGCGTCTGAATAAATTAGGACATTTTTTTTCAATACATTCAAAAATGCCAACTCATTTAATAGCTTAATCACACCATGAATAATGTATTCAAGTATTTTTTGGTTGATTTTTAGCATGTTTGAAATGCCTTGAAATTTTAATTATATAATTAAAAAGAAAAATTAGCCATAAAAGACCATTGCTTAAAAATGATTGTTCAGAGTCCCGTATGCAAGGACATACACTGAAAGTTGAGCGGAAGGAAGAAATGTGGTAGAAAAAGTTACACACGCGTCGATGCGTCACCACTTTCAAAACAAACACGGCGGGAGCAAGCAGTGTCAGCATGAGTGAGTCAGTTAACTTAAATACCGCCATCCAAACTCGCAGTTCAAAGGTATGGAACTATTTTAAAATAAAAGGGAGCAATTTTTGTCGTCTGCCGGCTTTGCAAAAATGGAAAAGCTTATAAAAGCAAGACGGCATCCAGGAGCAGTTCCAGCAAAAGATTAAACACCGTAAGTGTTCAACTTTTTTACAAACGCTATGTATTTTACCCAATAAATCACCCAAACACCCCCACGTAGAGGGCATATACCTATACACAGCTGCGTCTGCAGTATGTTACTATCTGTTTTGTTGGTTTGCATTTGTGACCCGTATTGGCAGAATGAGTCAGAATGCGAACAGACTGATTATGAGCAAAAGCCCAAAATGTGAGAGAGAGTTATTTGGTTGCGGGAAACGTGTTTGTTAACCAAGGTAATGCATATCTCAAGGAAATTTCAATCGAACGCAACTGGACTTGGTAATTTGTCTTGGAAGACGTTTCACCTCTTATCCAAGAGGCTTCATCAGTTCATTCTCACCGCTGACCAGGTTGGGACTGGTCCAACTAACTAACAATAGCTGAGTCTCCACACCGGTTAGTTGGACCTGTCCCAGCCTGGTCAGCGGTGAGAATGAACTGATGAAGCCTCTTGGATAAGAGGTGAAACGTCTTCCAAGACAAATTACCAAGTCCAGTTGCGTTCGATTGAAATTTCCTTGAGATAACCATGACGTGGATGAATGAGAATATTCACAGGCCAAAAGGTAATGCACTACTTCCCGCTAAACGTAGCCGTCGTGGACATTAATACAACATTGTTTAACTGCTTGCAAAAGCAAACAGACAACGAACTCTTGATTGTCATGTTTAATAATGCCTCATCCTGTCTGAATATTTTTTTACTTCATACTTCTCCAGTTTGTCGATTTCAAAGTTGCCATCTAAAAAATAGAAAAATGTGAAGCATTTTATTGTAATGAACAGCGCCTCTCTCTCTCTCTCTCTTGCTAATCTTATGTCAGAAACAAGAGAAAATCCAGCAAAATAAATGTTTTTGTGAATGAAGAGCACTTTTTTTGCATAAAGTGAATGTTACATTTTTTTTGTTTATATTTTTTGGGGGTATTTTCTCTACTTTATTCATATGGTTTGTTTGCACAACATTTAACTTCTTGTTAAATGCAACCTCGAACATAAGATTGTACTAATACTACAACTTTATTTGGGATTTTTTTTACAATTAAAATATGTTCAAATTAAGAAATTTGTTTATTTCATGGAAATACATAAATTAATAAATGTCAAATTTCTATACAAATCAAATAATGGGTAAATAATCGATAATCGAATCAGAATCAAATTGAAAAATTAATCATTAGATTAAACGGTGCATTGAAAAAATAATCGCTAGATTCATCGATTACAAAAATAATTGTTTTACCCAGCCCTACTCACAAGGTGTTTACAAACATTGAGTCAGTCACAAAAGCACATGGGCTACAGTTGTTGTATTGCTTGGGTAGTGGTTCAAAGTCCTCTATTCAGTGACAGCGAATGTTACGTTTTATCTGAAAACTTACAGTGAAAAGGGTAGAGAGGCACAGAAGTTACTTGATTCCCAATGTGAAGCTAGAAAACTCAGTGATGATCTGGAGAGCAACGTCATCTACTGCTGCTGGTTCCATGTGTTTTATCACGTCACAAGCCAGTGCACCAATCAGAAAAAAAACAGGAATTTTGAGATCACTTCATGATTTGCTGACACGCTTTATTGAGATTTCAGTTTCCAGCAGTGCGTCCCAATTGCGTGCACAGATAAAAGTATCAATATCTGCTGAGCGTGGCAATAATGCAACTGAATGGCCAGTGAGCTCACATACCAAAAAGTCATTGAGAATCTATAGACTAGACGAAACCAAGCAATCTCTTGTTGACAGGTGCAATTATTTAGTGAATCAATACATTTTCTGAGATTTAATATCTGACTATTATAGGGATTTTATTATTTATTTTTATTTTTAAGCACAATCTGTTTTCAATCTGTTCTTTGACCTTCTGTTTGCAGCTGTGTTTGACATCTGTGAAATGTGCACTGAGATTAGTTGAATGCGAAGGTGTGAGCAGGAACTGACTGTGCTCCCATAAACTTGAACTAACCAAGGTAACTGCTTGTTAGTGTTGTGACTTACAGAGAACCTCAGACCTCTGTGGAATATCAAATATAAGCAGACTAAGGATAGTTTTTATGTTTTCCCCTTTTTTGCAGGCCTGTCACTGAACACCTTTCAGATTTTGCCTCCACACTGAACTCCTGTAACAACTCAGCAGAGCCACAGCCTGATCACCTCCATGCTATCATGCAAAAGGAGCCCCAACTAAGCACAAGAGTGCATGGATTGTACCAATACATGAGCCAACTCAGTTAGCTGGCATTGCTAAAGCATAATTCTGTAATTTATCTGACGTAATAGTATGTATGTTTTGAGCATTCCAGACCCTAATTAACTGTAATCTTGAAATAAAACCACTGTTTTTAATTAATCTGTATGAGTTTCCTGGCTGAAAATTAATGAATGAATCAAGTTAAACCTCGATTTATTGAGATGCAGCAAAACATGTTGACTTTTGTTGTGGAGACTTATTTTTATTGCATTTATTTTAAGTCAGTTAATCTGGTAAGGTTTTATACTACTTCCTGTCTGCAGCAATTTGGTGACTCTTGTTGAAAATGTGCTACAGGATTCAAAAGGTAACAGGTTAAACAATGAAGAGGCCATAAAACTGGCTATTGCATGTCTTATTTGCTGCTGTTGAATTATTTTGCTGCAGCCTTAAGGGTTAAATAAGGGGCGACGTGCGCCTTGATAATAAATAAGGGGCGACGTGCGCCTTGATAATGAGTCCTTGGTGTTAATCCTTCACATCAGGGTGAAGGATGACCTAATGGTAGCCAACACTGTGTTTATTGCTGAGCTGTCAGCTCCTGGGTGATACGCGGGCTGACAATGTCAAATTGTGAAATATCGCTTATATTTCATAACCATAAATGATTAGTGCATGAAGACATAACGTCAAGCCGACATTTATTTATTTATTTTTGCTGGTCGCCCGATCAGCAGAAACTGTAACCGTTCAAATGTGAGCTAAACGAAGCTAGCATGCGCTAAACACGGTGGCTTATCTAAGAGCAGAGCAGCGCTGCTAACATGGCCATCTTTTTTTTTGTAACATGGCTATCGTGTCCCCGGCGTGGCAGCCAGCTTCTGGGTCCACCTCGGACAGCTTTCTCCTTCTTTAGGGGGTCGAAGCCACCTTAGCCGGTGTCGGTGCCCGTTTAAAACTTGAACCAGCGCTGCTTACTTTCAGATACCGAGGAGAAGAAGAAGAAAAGAGCCAAGAAGGAGGGCGGGATGTGCTTCTTCGGTGGTATAATGGCGGCGCCAGACTAAAAGTTAACATTAGCTGTCTCCCCCCGTCGAAATCCTCCATATGTACTCGCCACGGGTAAAAGTAGATGGGTGATATTTTACGAAATATAACGAGCGTTGTTTAAAATAATTTGAAATAATGCAACAAAACTCACCACAGTCATACGTTACTCGTCGAGGAGGAAATAGCACAACTTCAGCTTTTTCTGCTTCTTGGTAGGGTCAACCTGATTGGCTGACTGTGTTGCTTTGTCCACCAATAGGATTCAACTTTACAAAGCACAAGGAATTTGTAGTCCAAAAACCCGCCAGCATCAACGGCAATGCTGTAGGTTATAGGTCATGATATTTAGGATAACTAGCTGTTTTTGTGATTGAAACATGTTCTTCATGGTTCAAAGGACTAAGCTTTACTTTTTTTATCCTTGCAAAAAATTTATATAACAACAAAAATAGGATTAATATTTGAGAATACAACAACAAAACTGATCCTGAAGAACAAATGACCTTCATAGAGCAAACAGTGAGGGGAACTTTCTAGAGATCCAACCCTTGGAGTGTTGTTTTGTGATTGAACAATTTTTCAGCTCTGGATGAGTATGAATTAAGAAAATGGTCCATTAATCCATCCATCTAGCCTATCAATCATACATTTGTCCATCCATTCATTCATCCACCTGCAGGTTCCAAGCCTGACTGCTGTGGAAAATCCCTAAGAGCAATAGTATGGTATGGTTTAAATACCTAACCTGGCTCATCTGCACTCTGCCCAATGTCCTTTTTAATGTTGTAAATGTATAATAATTTTTGGGTATAAATGTATTAATGTGACCATACTTTTTAATCAGGGGGGATAAAGCATTTTGATACATCACCTTTATTTGAAAAGCAATTGACAAACATTAATTGATTGATTTACAAAGAACCATTAAAAATTTATCTGGAGTTGATTAAAAACGGATCGATAACTCAATGAGCCTGATATATTTATTCTAAAATCTGGACTAAATTTTATTGGATCATTAACCTGAGTTTGCATAATTATTTGTTTTATTCATTCTAATGAGCCTCTTTGTTATAATTGCTCTCTGATCTACCTTCACAGTAGATCTGGGCTGGTTTAGGACATAGACTAAAAGGCATGTGAGGCACAACAAGACCAAAAAGCATATCAGGTACACATAAACCAACCAAAAACACAGAATTTAGTAAAAAATTTAAATTTTAAAATAAAAAATTTAAATTGGGGTGTCGTGTGGTGTAGTGGTTAGACCAGGAGCCCCATGAACGGAGTCCTTAGTCCTCAACAACACTGCTGTCCCATGTTCAAATCTTCCCTGAACAGTAACCGCAGGTCCTCTTCCCCCTTCTAAATGCTATCAAATCAAACTTTATTTATAAAGCGCTTTTCAAACAAAGAAAGTTACTCAAAGTGCTTTACAGATTTAAAATAACCCCACAAACCCCCCCCCCCTTCAAAAAATAAAATCATCAGTGCAAATACAACCCCCTCCCAACCCAACCCATCAGCCATACTCACTCACACACACACTTAGAAGCTACAAAAAGCGGGCTGAGTACAGATGAGCCAGGAAATGCCATCATGGAGCCATCTGCATCAGCAGCAGCAGATCAACAGCAGCAGCCAAGGCCCCGACCCAGGGCGCCCAGAGGAGGGAGGGCTGGTACCCCCACCTCCACCCAAGCGCTACCTGGGGGGCACCCAGGCAGCCACAGCCGACCACCGCCCCCGACGCAGGGGGCCCCCAGAGAGGAAACACTGGCAAGAAAGATTAAAATACATTAAAATATAAAGTTAATAAAATATAAAGTATATAAAGTATAAAACAATAAGTGTAAAACAAATAATAAAAATGCAAAGCAGATTAATAAATAAACAGTTAAAAGCTGAACTAAAAATTAAATCAGGTTAAACATGCTGAGCGATTAAAAATATATTAATAAATAATTAGCTATCCACTGTTTAATAAAGGCCACTGGAGCAAAACAAATCTTAGCCTTTTAAATTCACAAGGTTTTAACAAAGATGAACAAAATGACTCAAACAATGAAAATTAAAGCAGTGAAGAACTAAACAAAATGTGGTTCCATTTATTAAATGAAGATTTAATAGCATTTAACGTATGCAAGTGAATTTATAGTATAAAAGAATAATTCAGTTCTGTTCAACAATACTTTATCCTGTTAAAAAATTAAACGTTGCAGTAACTCAAACTAAATTTCTTCAAAGAATCATTCAACATGGTAATGGTAAAGTGGTGTATATATTACACACTTAAATGTTTTCTTATAAAGTGCATAAACTGAACCATATCTAAGTGAGCGAGTCTGCGAGGCAGCAGACACACTGTCTATTTTTAAGACTAGGCTTAAAACCTTTCCTTTTGAAAAAACTTATAATTAGAATGGCTTAGGTTATTCTGAGCTATCTCTGTAGTTATGCTACTATAGGCTTAGACTGTTGGAGGTCAGACTGATCACTTTTCTTCACTCTGCTACTTTCCTCTTCTACAACTCTCCAGATGTGTCTTTCCACTGTTATTGCAATTGTTAATCTTCGTTTCTCTTAGTGATTTTTAGGCTACAACGCCCTGCTGGATGGGGAACGATTCAGATGATGCTCCCAGTGACCTAACGTCCTCCATGTCCTGTTTTCAACTTTTCACTTTGCTTAATATATAAAGGACTCTTGAATCTTTAACCTTTTTGTGTCTCTTCTCTGTTTTCTCAAACTCCTAAACAGTTCTGGCAGATGACCGGAGGTTGTGCCAGAGCGTTCTTCCTGTTAAAGGTGAGTTTTTCCTCTCCATTGTCACTACATGCTTGCTCAGTATGAGGGATTACTGAATTATTCCTGTGGTTGGAGTCTGCATGATCCGGGCACAACCTCACTTTGATGACTCAACACAATCTGCTGGGATTCCTTACATAGAAAACATTTTATCTGATTGGAATGTTTGTATAATTGTATTGAAATTATTTTTCTTGTTAAGTACCTTGAGATTAAATCTGTTTTGAATTGGAGCTACATTAATAAACTGAATTGAATCAATGAAATAAATAGATTTGATAAGACTGCTATTGAATTGATTTTGACTTCACTTTAATTTTATTACTACCCATGTATAGTATTTCTTGATGATTATTTGACAAACTGGTAAAATATAAACAAATTGAATTTACAAAATCAAAAACAGAGCTTATACATTAGTTTCTTTTTTTTGGTTTTTGTCAAATATCTTCGACATCAGGATTTTTGTATACATTGATTCAGCAGCCTGATAATAGATACATTTAGAATCGTGAAATAAATCCCTGGACTAGAACATTCGTCTCGCTGTGTAGCCTGTGGTTTTAATTGGGCTGTAAAAATTACATCATGACACAAGTTGCTCAAAATGACAAAATACTCTGCTCAAAAAAAGGAAAAATTGATCAACACAATGTAACTCCATGTCAGTCACACTTCTGTGAAATCAAACTGTCCACTAAGGAAGCAACTTAGAATATGGACTGGAATGACACTCAAACAAATTAACACAAAAAATATATCCTTTCATACATGTGAGCTCGTTTTAGAAACTGAAATAAAGAAATAAAAGTTTTACATCCGGAAGTTTTTTTCCAAAATATCCATCTAGCTTCATCCTGTTTGTTCCCCAAGTTATGAATCACTTGACTTCTTTCTTGTATATTAATTTTGACAATAAAACAGAACATGTTCTGTGGTTTCATTTACTCAACAATGATTCCATTTCCGTGTCTGATGTTTTAATGTATAAAGTGGTATTTAACCCAGTGTGTCCAAATCAGTCGAGATATTATTGTCTCCTCCCTCCTGGTCTTCTCTGTCCTTCTCATGTCTCCTGTTTTCCTTTGAACAGAATAAAATCATCTCCCCGGTCTTTCCTCCTCCTATTGCTTTTGACTCAGGAAGCAACACTGATTGAAAATCCATTTTAATATGCTGCTGTGCAAATGAAATAGACAGCAGGGAGAAAATTATAGGCAATTAGCAAGACACTCCCAATAATAATAGTGGTTCTGCAGGTGGTGACCACAGACCACGTCTCAGTTTCTATGCTTTCTGGCTTATGTTTCAGTCACTTTTGAATGCTGGTGGTGCTTTAATCTATTGGTAGCACGAGACAGAGTCTACAACCCGCACAAGTGGCTCAGGTAGTGCAGTATGTTCATACCTACCTGCAAGTTCCTTTTGCATGCAAGTCGCTACAGAAATTGTATTGTTCTGAATTTCCTGAAGGTGAACGATTGATTTGCTTTGCTTTTTGGTGATATGCCCTTTGAAGGTTCTGAGCTTCTACAGCAGCTGCTGAAAATGTGATGGGTGAATTTTTAAAATGTTTTTTAAGAAAGTGACACCAATAACTGGCTCGCATATCCTAAGAGGGTTGATAAACCTGACTCTATGCATAAACGCTTATTAAATTACCCTTGCTCGGGGTGAGGACAGCCAGCTGTTTGGGGCGTCTCATTTCTGCTGTATCAGGCACCTAGGTCAGTTCATGTATAGACTGGTCCACTTCACTAATTTCCAAGAATGCACTTCCCGTGGCCACCGGCTGATTGAAAAGATGAGCATCTCCCTCAGACCGGTTAACCTGACTCCAAATGGTATTAAAATGCTGGCTGGGCATTCTGCCAAAGAAGCCACTTAGGCTCCACAAGAACTGCCCAATCTTAGCAACACACTGCAGAACAGCATCATTCAACCTTGTCATATCATATCAGCATGATGACAGCTTAGCAGGTGGGCTTTTCATTGGAGGCTACGGTTCAGAGACTGCAGGTCCCAGGAGAAAGTGGAAGTGTTGTCAGACAGCACTGATTGCTCTGCATCTTCACCTCTTCTGTTATTTTCCCAACCTCCTTGTAGCTGTCGCAGTACAAGCTTTTCATGATCTCAGGTAGTTAAACGTCTGTTTGGTTGTAGAGATGCAGATAACATGAGACGAGAAACAAAGTCCATTACAAGACACCCTAGGACATGCTGTCCATAAAATCAGTACAGTCAAACTTATTTACTCAACCTTATTTCCTGTGAATTATAAAAAATAGGCAATGTATGGAACAAAGTTATTACAAAATGAATAAAATTGTTTTCTGCAGACATCAATTCTTCCCCCCCTCACTTAAAAAGACTATTGATTAATGCAAGATATTTTTATTTCATATTTACATTTAAAGTCTTTCATTCATTATCGATTCCCCTCATACTTGAAGGGTCAAAGATTTACATTTAACAGATGAAGGAAATATGGGTTGAAACATTTTCAAGTAGCCTACGAAACATCACCATGTAGAGATAAGGCAATATTAATGCAAGGAGCATTTTCCTTTATAAAGCCCAATTATCTACACTACACATACTAAAACAGAATACACACAAATACACTAAACTGTAAAAATATACCACTTTTTTCAAACTGATACTCATATAATTGCAGATATCGATACTTCTACTACTCACAATTTTTTTATATGAACTGGAAGACAGGATTTATTTTCTTCTCTGCTTGTTACAACATATGATGGTGAATTAAATAAAAAATAATTAAAATGACCCTCCCTATAGGGCTATGGTTGTGATAATGATTTTATTTTGGGTTTGGGAAGAGTTTGTGGGGTCATTTTAACATGTAAAGCACTTTGAGAAGCTTTTATAGTTGGAAAAGTGCTTTATAAATAAAGTTTGATTGATTGAAATGATTGCAGTTTCCACATTTTAAGTATCGCTTCATGGTATTGGTTACATTTAAACGATCTGATCACGTTAGAACGGTATCGACCCAGTACCTGATACCAGTATCTGTATCGGTGCATCTCTAAAAATATAATATAAAAATTTTCACTACATTAGCCCAGTATACATTAGAATAGAAATCAACAGACTGGAATAGAATATCCTGGCAAATACAACAATGGAATATAATTTAAACTGCATGAAAGGAAGAAAAAATTTTTTATAGCATACCTCAGATTAACTATAACTGAACTGCAAAGAATGTATTAGTGACATTTGAAGTCATTTTATCATCTTTTACTTAAAACAAAATAAAGGGAAAGATGTGGTATATATAAAAAAATAATGAGGGAGAAACAAATTAGAACTCCTAAATTGTCCCTCATTATTATTTGATTATACACAGTTCTTTGACCTCAGAGATCATTTGTGAGAATAAGAGAAGTCTCAGTTTGCCTGAAGTAAAAATATGACGCAGAGCAGACGTCCTCCAAGAAGTTTCAGTGAAGCTCCGGGCTGCTAAGGAGAACCAGAGCTTATAAATATTTTCAAGTGAACCAAGCGAGGGAAGAGGAAGAAAGTTCAGGGACACCCAGAGACCTCATTAAGGTCTGATTTTCTTTTAAAGCACATTTCTGACTGAATAATGTCTGAGTCACTCGAAGAGAGTAGTTAGGGAGAGGCCTGCAATAGTTTGAAATGTGTGTAGTAACGCTGCAGAACAAGATCTGATTCAAGAAGAATAAAAGTGTTAAAATAAATAAAAGAATTAAAAGTGGCCAGCAACGCTCCAAACAGCATGTCAAAATATCACGCATCAACCATTCACATGTCTGGTCTGATCAAGCTGTGGAGGGGCAATATTTCACCCGTCAAGGTCAAAGATACCTTCAGTGACATTTGCAGTAGCTTGGTTCCTAAGACAACCACTGTGACCGCATCATCACCCAGCTGATCCCTCCCAGCTGCAGAGAATAATGAGTTAAGTTTTAATAAAAGGTTCAGCCAAAAAGCTTCATAAAATATTGCATTTTACAGCGCCTTGCGAAGCTATTTTCACATTTTATGCAAATGCCTTGACCCTGGTACCTCTAAATACAATCTAGTGCAATCCGTTATCTTCATAAATAAATTGTTAAATTCAATATTAGTAGAAATACAGATGTTCTGTGAAGGTTTAGAGGAAAATTAGGGAATAATCAGCATCATCAAGACTAAGGAACACAGCAGACGGAGAAAGTTGTGTTTTAAAAGTGATTAGGTTATAAAACAATATCCCATTTTTTCCATATCTCAAAGAGAGCTCTCTGCAATCTACCATTTGAAAATGAAAACAGGATGCGATAACTTACTTACGTGGCCATCCATTAGAACTGCCTGTTTTTGGTGCACGGAGAGGATTTATCAGACAAGCAACCAAGATGATGTGGGAAGTCTGGAGGTGCTGCTGGGATCTGTGGCTCAGGTGGGCGAACTTCTCCCAGTGACAAATAGTAGTTGTGCAATCCATCTAGCTGTATTTACTGGACAAATCCCTGTCATTTGCAAGATTTCTGTGTTCTAACCGGAAAGCACATTAAAGAGATAAACTCTTGAGATTGCTCTTTGTTAAAACAATTTCATGAAAACATTGTTTTGTCCACTTTGTATGAATTTACAGTTACTACTTATGAGCTGATCAATAAGCGCCTGGTCGGTTTTCTATTAGATTCAAATCACAGTTTACTATATAGTGAATAATGTGGCTGAAAGAATAATATACAGATGATGTTTCTCCTTAATAAAAACATGCAAGTGGATGTGATGCTTTGAGAGGTGGGTAATTGTAATTATTAGCCTTTTTTGTTCTGCTAGGGCGTGCTGATAACGTATTCACGGAAATCAGATGCGTTCAAGCAGGAAAACTCAGCAGGCTCACAAATCCCGCAAAACTACAACAAAACAATGACTTTTTAACCATTAAAAAACCAAAAAAAGAAAAGGAGATCTGCATTTTTTTGTTTGGTGCTAAACTTTCCTTTTTCTTTTCGTTTTTCTAAACACCACGACACAAAAATGATAGTAATAAAATGCAGCAGCAGAAAATGGTGCTGTTGTTTACTAGTTCTTTGCTGGAAAACTAATTCAAAAGGCCTGTGAATATTCTCATTCATCCAGGTCATGGTTATCTCAAGGAAATTTCAATCGAACGCAACTGGACTTGGTAATTTGTCTTGGAAGACGTTTCACCTCTTATCCAAGAGGCTTCATCAGTTCATGCTCGCCACTGACCAGGCTGGGACTGGTCCAGAGGTGAAACGTCTTCCAAGACAAATTACCAAGTCCAGTTGCGTTCGATTGAAATTTCCTTGGGATAATTCAAAAGGCATAAGCATATGACTTTTTATTTAAATATGGCAATACCGTAGGGAAACTTAATAGGTTTATATTAGGGTGAACAAATTTTGACTTCCAAAAAAATAGAATATTTGACTAATTCCTGAAACCCTTCAAACAAATACTGTTTTGTTAAAAAATACCTTTGATTTCAACATATTCAATGTGTTCCTTGATCTGTAAAAAGAATGTGGAAAGTGGAAATGTTCTTGCAAGAGGACAGTTGGTCACCCTACTTTATATGGAGCTTCCTGCATGTGTTGTGAATTACAGAGGTCATCCAAAACCAGTTAATCAATGGAAAAAGGGTCACATAGCCCTGCTTTGAAAGTCTGTTGATAATTTCTAATAAAATTTAAATAAAAACTGGAAACATATTGTGTTCAAAAAAGGTCACTACAGTTGAAACCGGTTTACAAACACTGGATAGAGACCTCTGTCTGAATCTAAATCAGATCAAAATTCTCCCTTTACTTAAAATTACGAAAGTGATTATTAAATAAAAGCAACAATAATAAAATAATCTGTGGGATATTTAATGATTAATATATTCAGAACCAGATGTTTAGATATATTCCCACAGAATTTGTCACAATTATATTTTGAACTGTATGACTTGGATAAAACGTTTTAGATTCCTTCCTCAAGCTTTTCACTACATTCCTCCTGACAGAACTGGTGTCCTGGAGTCAGAATCGAAGGCAGTATTGTTCCTCAGATGTGCCCACAAAAATTTCACAGGATTAAGGATTTGTGACGGCAACACCAAAACAGTTTGGACGACCCAGTTAAAGCTTTTTGCCCAAGCTTTAACTTTAAATGATGCTTTAATGTTTCCACAAAAATGTAATTTCCCCAACAATCCCATCTACATCAGGAAATGCACAAATCCCTTTGCAGCAAAACAGTCCCAGAGCATGATGCCGTCACTCCCGTACTTCAGGGTTGGGATGGTGTTTCCAGGCTTACAAGCTTTTACCTTCAGATTTTACTTTGATTAATATGGCCAAACAGTTTCACATGACATATTTCTAAGAATTAAAGTCTTTGTCCATGTGGGGATTTTTCAAACTGCAATCTGGCTTTTTTAAGGTTTCTTTTGAAGTAATTACTTCTTTCTCAGTGACGTTTCAGCTCACGTTGGTACAGCACATTTCTCACTGTACGTAATGACACAATCTCACCAGCTTCTGCCAGCATCTTTAGGAGGCCTTCCGCTTTTATTCTGGGGTCTAGTTGCACATTTCAGAACATTTTGTGGCATTTAACAACTAGAAATACTTCCATTATTCTAATGGACCTAAAAGAAGAATTTTTCAGACTTTACTTCAGTGAGAGAAAAAAAGTCTTGTATGCAAACTTTTGGTTTTGACTGTATACGAGGGTAGATTAATCTTCCTTTGCTGCATAACACAATTATAGCCTAACAATAAATTTAAACTTATATACACATCTTTGAAGCTGTACGTTGCATTGGTCTACACTCAAATAATGTAAATGTATCAGAAAAAATGGCAAATTTAATAAGATTCATAGTCCTGATTTAATTTCATTCTAAAGTATTTTTTTCACCAGATCTTGAGGTCCTTTGGTAGCCCTCTCTGATAAAAGTACAATCTGGCATTTTTGCATTGTGTTTCCTCCGCTATGGTGGGAAATAATCTGTATTTTCTGTGCCAGTCAGTCATGAATTTGACGCAGGGACAGTTTCATCACTTTATTAATGAGTTTAATTATTTATACCAACAAACAAAAACTGTCTCTCTCCCTCCATCCCTCACTTTTAATCATCTCCTTTATCAAACCGCACTGTCCCCAATAATGACGTTTTACCCTCTTTAAAAAGGGCGATAAAAGGCTCACCCCAAATAAAGTGTCACAACTCAGAAGACGGTGGAGGGGTTAAAAGAAAACATGATTAGCTAGCTCCTCATGTAGGAGAATGTTTATCGCTGGCCAGCACACACACACACACACACATTCCCTGCTCAAACTTTCCATACGGGAAGGTTACAAACTAGACTCAAACCTTTCACACGCAGAAAGCAAAATCAGCTCAGTTGGACAAAGGAGATGATATACGTCATTCAGATTGATTCATTTTTCCCTTTTCCTCCAAACACACACACACTGATCTGTTCCCACATCCACTTCCTAAAACAAACACACATACACACACATACGGGCCCCACATATGCAGAGGCTTGTAACATTCCCTTCACATTGAAGTCTAATGGAAAAGCAGAGCTCAATGAATTGGTTCGCATGTGTGCATACATACAGGACCATAAATCAGTACAGTATCTTGGATGTAAAATTATTTTGCGTCTGACAGAACTAACCTAAAATCCAATGAGAAAGACCCAGGCCCTCCCCTAAAAACAATAAATAAAAACAGTCATGACAACATTAATGGAGGACAAGGGAAAGTCCAGGTGAGGAATGGAGGAAGAGAGAATTAAAAAAAAGAAACATTTTGTTCTGTTTTTCTTCCCTTTCTGAACAAGGGACTGAAAGGAAACTGTATTTACAGACTGCGACTGAGGATAAACAGCCCGGCTGCTGCTGCTGGGCCGGTCTACTACAGAAAAGAAAAGAAAATTACAAGAACAACAATATAATAACAATAATAACAAAAATAACAAAATAAAAGGTACTTGATATATTTACAGTTCAGCTGTGAAAAAAAAGGAGGGAAAATGGGGAGGCAGAGGAGGAATGGAGGGGAGGAAGAGGGGGGGAGGCTCCGAAACTGTTGGGTTTTTTTCCGGGGGTTTGAGTATAATTTCTGTTCAGATTATAACATATCAGTCGGGTCAGCTTGAACATGCACATCTGTGTTTTTTTCTTCTTTTTTTCTCTCTTTTTGTTAAAGAAAGAAACCCATCTGGTACCGACAGCGGACTTTTAGCTTAGTAATGCATTCGAAGAGCAACGCGACACGAGCGGGCCGCTTTAAACCCTCGGCCCCTACACCTGATGTCAGTCTTTTCCACATAATTGAGCCGATATGAAACAAACACTGTACAGCAACATAATTAATGCGGTGCCATGCCTCAACGAGGCGTTCAGGCTCAGATGTGACCGGAGCCCCGCAACGAGGGCTCACCTGTGTGTGTGTGACGTGAGAACTGGCCCCTTGGCATCCCTCCGCTCCCTTCTGGAGATGTGCAATACTTACTGAGACTCAACACCGATCACTGGGCTTTGCGGCTTGACAAACGAAGCTTACAATGAATAAAACCGAAGCAGTGTAAACTCTGCTCGAACAAGTTTCCTCCTGACAGTAAAAAAAAAAAAAAAAAAAAAAGGCGGTTCAAGGAGCTAAAGCACAAAAAACAGGAAACGACAGCTGAGGTGTTCTGCTTCTGGATCAATTAAAACCAGCTCTCATTTAAAAGGTTTCTCTGGGAGGAGACCAGGAGGTTAAAATAAATTATTTTACTTTTTCTTTTTTTAAAGCAACAGATCTTCTCTAAATGCTGGGCTCTGGTTTGGATGATTGTCAAAAATCAGTCAGGCTGTAAATACTTCCCTGTCACCTCAACTCCAAAGCCAATCATCAGCAGCCACTTCTAAAACAGGAAAATGCAGATTAAATTAATAATTAAAAAAATGAATAAAAGTCAGCTGTTGATTTTACTACAGAAACCTCAGAATGTGTAGAAGACTTCTCCCTAACCTACCAACTTTACCTTTTATATGCCCACCTGGCGGAGGAACTGCAGCTTGTATTGAACCCAAGTGCATCTTTAAAAACGTCGTTAAAACAACCCGCAGCTTCCTAAACCAAGAAGCCGCTTTCTACTGGAATAGTTTTGGAAAAGATAAAAAGGCAGAGCGTTTAAGTTGAGTGAGTTTGGTTATCTCTTTCTATTTCAAAAGGTTGGAGCCTGGAGGAAGCTTTAGAGGGAGAGGAGCAGAGTGAAGAGAAAGGAAAACGGGGAAGACGAAACTGAAAGTTGTGACGGGGGGGGGATGGACGTTCAGGTGCTGTTGTTGATGGATCCGGGTGCGGAGCTGGGCTGGGCGGTACTGTCCGACACGCTGCCCTCTGCAGGGGAAAAAGGTAGAACTGTTAGGCGTGCACAGGTCAGGTCTCAAACACACTGCAGTCCTTAAAGTCATAACTTGTAAAGTGTTCCTTAAAAGGCGCTTATAAATTAAATTGATCATTATTAACATTAAGGAGGCAGGTCAACTATCCAGAATTATTCCAGTAGCTACTAGTATAAAGCTGCTTCTCTTAGACTTGCTACAGGAGATTCAAAATTTTTTAGAGGTTGTCTGTTCGATTAGAGGAAATCAACATTACATTCAAACAGCACTCAGTTTTAGACATTTATTAAGTAGCTGTTAGTTCTGATTGGTTATTTTTCAACACTTTGCTTCATTTTTTTAAAAGTTTTGTTGACGTGCCTTTTGGACAACTGTTCTTTCGGGGTTTGGAAGCTGTGCAGTAGGAGAGATGTTTGCTCTTTTACTCTCAGACAGACGTTAGGATGCGTAACCGTACCTACAATGTATGGGTGACACGGTTGCATCACTTTCTAACCATACGTGCAGACAAAGGTTTAAACAAAAGCGACAAAAACAAAGTACGGTAGATCAGCAATGCTTGCAAACAGCTGAAGGTGCCATCCAGGACAGCTTAGATTATAAGGCGTCATTGCTGAGGTTACAAAAATCCAAATGTTTAAAAAATATAATGTCTATATCTATCAGGGGTCGCGTTAACCGAATATTTCCCGTATTTGACCGTTTTTTTTTAGTACGGTGATGGAAAAATCTGATTACTTTTCACACCTCCCTCTGACCATTTGAAGTAAATGCCCGTAGGTCCATGTAAACAAATTCCTTTTTCTATTCTACTTGTCCTTGAAGGGTCGCCGGGGGGTCTGGTGCGAGAGGCGGGGTACAGCCCAGACAGGTCGCCACTGTCCATCCATCCTAGTACGCCCAGTTAGACGCGCTCCATAGAGCCCGATGTACACCAAAGACAGATGTTGCTGCTGCTTTAACTGCAAGCTTTTCACCTGTATTTTATAGAAGACGCCTCGTTCTGAGAGTCTTCGACTTCTGGTCGCTTCAATGGGAGAAATGCTTGCTCATGTTAAAAACGTTCTGTCTGAAGTGATTAACGTAATTGTAGGATCCAGTGCTGCAGCGAAGCGTGGATTCTACCTGCAGATCAACAGCTAAACTCCCATGAGGCGTAATCTATTCTGTCCGAGGCAAATATCCAAAACTTCATGTCAATAACGTCTGCAAGAACCCAACTATTAGATTACACAAAGAAAGGTGAGCATTTGCATCCCATGCCGTGCAGGAACCGCATCAGGTATTCTTACAGGTGCAAGCGTTTAATTTAATTTTTCATTTTTATGTGCAGTTCTTTGACTGAATGCTACTTAAAATTATTTTAAAAAACAAAACAATTCTATTGAATAGGTATTAACTTGTCAGACGATTGCTGGAGGCCGACATACCAACCCCCTCCCGCATTTCAAATTTGACGTTTAAAAATAGATTGTCGTTCAAAATGACAGAAAAACTGTAAGGCAACCTCTGAGATTACACATATATAAATAAACAAATACCGGCAAATGCCTTTTATTTTTGTAAATAATATTTTGTAAATACCGGTAATCACTTTAATACAATAGAAGTTGCGTCTTGTCTTGCACACAGGCAGGGGGGTCTTAATGGAAGAGAGTTTGGGAACCACTGCTCCAGGACATGCGTTGTCGAACATGCTCGCACAAGCGATTACGCATGTGCTTTGTTGAATACGTGCTAATGTTGTTGAAAGTCTTGCTCCGGTTTTTTTACTGAAGTATAATTCCAATAGAGATCACGGTCAGGATCAACACAACATCACCGTCCACGACGACACTCAGAGGATACTTGGATGATATCCGTTTTGACAACAATTAATTTCCCTTTGGGCTAAATAAAGTATATTGTAATAAAACAATTCAGTTTCAGTGATTTGTTTCATCACTCCACCGTGGAAAAAGAATTGTCATCAAATGACTCAGCCTATAATGAATCACATTCATGCTGATGAGGAACTGTAAGTACAGTGAAGGAAAAACGGGTTTGGGTGGGAATAGGAAAATAACATTTATCATCTGACCTTCTGTTTACTGTGTTCTCATACAACAAAAGTAAATACAGTTCTATGAAACAAAAAGGGCATAAACGTTTAAGTAAAGCAGCTCTATATACCATGTGAGGCAGGCGATGTCTGTGCACGAGCGTGAGGAGGAATGAGTGTGGAGTTCAACTGGGGCTGAATGGACAGCTCTGAAATGGAAACACATTGTTAATTACAAATAAGCACCGTCAGGTAAACAACTAGAATGGCTAACTTATTAGGCAGATTTGAGTTAAATTCAACACTGAGCCACAGGTACACACAGGACAGAAACAAACTGACCAACAGGACTGAAGTTGAAAAGAGGCGGCAGTTCCCGTCCGCTAGGCAGGCGGGTGTTGGGCTGACGCAGCTCATCGAAGAAGGCGTGCGCACACGCTTCCAGAGGAGACAGTCTGGAAACCGGGGTGTACTCCAGCAGTCGGGAGCACAGGGCAATGGCCTCTGGTGGGGTACGAGGCTTAAACACCTGACAGGAAAGAAAAAGGCGACATCAGTACGTGTGCGGACAAATCCAGTTTGAACAACGTTAAATTACTGTAATAGGAATGATTTGATAACAGAAAACACACATTTATTTGCCTTATAGAAGTCGGGAACAAAACCTAAAGAAACAAACCTTTGTCCAAGGATGTGCTTTGATCTGTGGGAATTTAAACTCTGTGTAGTTAGGGTTCATCTCCCTGATCTGCTCCCTTGTCGGTGTCCCCAAAACCTAACAATGATGAAAGGAGAATTATTACCCATCAAGATTAATTCCCAAAAAATATTCTTCAATATTATGTTTATATGGCGTTTTGGAATCAGTGTCCTGTAGTTGACAATCTTCCATAAAAATAAATAAAAACAACTTCTTGTACTGAAGTAGCTCAGAATTCAACTAGTAATCTAGAAACCATCAGATGGGGCGATAATCAGCGATGCTTCATTGGCTGGTTCAACTCCTTTCATCTGACTGGTGCAGTTTTTGACTTGTGTGGTTTTTTTGTTTTTTACAACAATTTCATGAAACAAACTCTCGGTTTTAATAATTGGATGCACAAATTCCAGAGTCGACTTTCCTAAGTCCTCAATCCTTTACATTACTTTAAAAAAATGAAAAAATGAAAACCATACAGTTAAAGCAGATTTCTACAGCAGGAAGACTTTAAATACAGAATCTAGAAAAATGGGAACGTAGTAAGGAAGGGCAGAAAGGATAAACGAGAGAACGCAATAAGGGATGGAAGGTACAAAAAAAAGAAAAAAGATAATGAGATGGTAGGAGCAGCAGAGAGAAGAAGGAAAAAATTCCCACACAAGAAAAAACGAAACTGTTAAAAGGAAAGAAAACAATGAAACAAAGATTTACACAATTGATGGTGGAATGAACAAACAAATAAATGTTTCATTCTCTTATTTTTTCTAGTTATCCAAACCTGGAAATGACTGAATACAAATTGCTTAATATTACAGAATGCAAAGAAAACCTGCCAAACATTTACTCAGGAAGAGCGGGCTCAAATATATAAACCTTAAAGACGTTGTCCTCACAGAGTTCACCAATTGGTGGGAAACTTAGAGTGAATTGAATTAGCTACAAAACTACCTAAATATGTGCATTATAAAACATACATATGTCTACCAAGTTTGAGAATAAACTTGTTATTGAGCTCACTTCATTAGAGAAGAGCCAGTTACATCCTTCCAGTTTACTGTTACTCAAAAATAATACTATTTCTAGCCTAACACAACCTACTGCTCCTAAAAACTCAACATTCTGCTTTAAGATGATGTGATTTATACTTTAAACTGAATAAAATCTTCCTTTAAAAAAAAAAAAAGACTGCATAATTTAAATATTTTTATCTGGTACATATAAATCTACTAAATCAGAATGAATCTAACTTGTTTTCAACTGGTTTGTTAACCTCTGCAGTGTGACTGTACCTTAATTATCTCTACTAACTGGTCCACACCACTGTCCCCGGGGAAGATGGGCTGGCCCAGCAGCAGCTCAGCTAACACGCAGCCGGCCGACCAGATGTCAATGTTGGACGTGTAGTCGGTGGCGCCGAATATGAGCTCTGGGGCACGGTAGTACCGTGAGCAAATATAGGACACATTGGGCTCTCCTCGAACTAGCTGCTTTGCACTGGACAGTTGTTGAGGCGGGAGGATGAAGAAAAAGAAAGTTAGACAGCAAAATTGCCACAACGTCTCACTTATATCCCTGTAATTATCAGTAAATAAAACTAAATAACAGCAATTAAACTAACTTGGCGAAAGAAAGACAAGCACATGGAAATGCAGAAACAAAAAAGGCTTAAAGACGGAATTCGCTTCTAACCTGCCGAAGTCAATAAGTTTGAGGATGGCCGTCTCTGGATCTACCAGGAGGTTCTGAGGCTTTATGTCTCTGTGACAAACGCCCTGGGAATGGATATAAGCCAGACTACGAAACAGCTGGTACATGTACACCTGAGAGGGACAAACAGAAACCAATAATATATTCACATTATTTGAGAACAGGACAGAAATTACAAAAAAACTAACAAAGTGAAAACGGTTGGAAACTTGCATAAAAATAAATACAATTTGTAAATTTTACTGCTGTACATACACATAAAAAGAAAAGACTTATGTAATCAAAATATCTAGACAATAAACAAGAAAAATAAATCACATTAGAACTACATAGATAGATAGATAGATAGATAGATAGATAGATAGATAGATAGATAGATAGATAGATAGATAGATAATCCCTAAAAGAGGGGAAATTCAATTTGCTCAGTGCTCATATATTTAGAAATTATCGTAGATTGGGGGAGAAAATAAATAAATAAAATACAATAAAAATAACATAACATGTTTGAAGGAGAGAAAAAAAAGAGAAAAAAAAAGTCAGTTTTCATTTCTAATAGTTCATTGTTATGTGCACAAATCAAATTATAAACGAAATATTTAGAATAAGGGTTTCCATGCTCCGAGATCAGATTAACCATCGGCGTAACCCACCCATCTCAATCAGAATGAAATTCTGATCCGAATGAGTATAATCGGGTCACAGCAATCTAAACAGCATGTTTAAATGAAGCCTTTTTATTCCGATCGGGCTTTTAATCTGATTACTTGTGTCAATGTAAACGTAGCCAATGTTTATTAAAGACTGGTTGAACAAAAGAGCCAGGAAGAAATCTGTCCTCTTTTCTCCCCCGAGCCCCGTTCTCAGGAGACGAAGGATGTTTTAGGAGAACCTAGACGCTCTGTGCACACGTTTGCGTGCTCTCCCACTGACAGGCTGCTACCTGGAGTGAACACGCCCCTTCACGCCGCTTCCTCCCTCAGGAGGACAGGAACAACTGAGCTGGCAACACAAATGTTTGCACTGCCACAGTCCCTGTGAAGCATTTCAGTTACACAAAAGATGTTTCAAACTCAAATATGCGCACACTTCTGAGTCACCGTGGGAGGCCGGTGGCCTCTCAGGGCTTAAAACTGATTGCTTAACACACAATCTTATTTTTAGGCAGTTCTGCACTGATGATTATTAAACTTTCTGACGATAAAAAAGGCATGCATAATGTTAATTGAAATATTAGGCATCCAATGCTATAATTTATCATGTGTTGTAGCAGGTCAGACATGTTGACTGATTTGCTTCTCCTTTAAACAAAAAATTGAATTCCTGAAAATCACAAACTACAGATTGGTTGTTGAAAACTTTCACTGTCATTTTTTTTCAATGATACATGAGAAGTCACTGATTGGCTGGCCGCCTAAACGCACTATTTTGAGCATTTTGTAGGATGCTTTTTCACTAGTTGATATGCGAGTTACGCTTATTTGTATATATTCACCCTCTATTCTGAACCTTTAACCCTGTAAAATAATAGGGGTTTGGCCCTTGTTTAATGTTATTCAGGGGAATCATATTTTGAAACAAAAATAAATAGAAGAAATAATGCATTAAAAAAAACTCAAATTACAAGTACTGTTCTGCCATTAAAATTGTGTTTTTGGTTTCATTTTTTGAAATACAAAACCTAAAACAATTTAAAAATAAAATATGAAAAATATGTTTTTTTTTAATCTAGAAAACGTGTTTTTTTCTGAAACCAGGAAGAATGTCTGTCAACCTGAACGTACTGTGAAAAATATCTCGAGCACCGTAGTAGCGGAATATGAACCCGGACCTACCAAACAGGAGTCACCAACACTAACCATTAAGTCAACATGACAACATGGTGAAATGCATGGATTCAATAGTATATATAGACAAGATCCCCACGTTGTCTAAGAGTTATATAATTTGCGACTCACTGATTTTTTTTTTTTCATTTTAGGCTGCTTGCAGTTATCTGAAGTGTTGTGCTTATTTGAAACTTTAAACTATAGCGTACTCTGAGACAAACAACTCCAGACCAATCAGCGGCTAGCGCTGCTGCGTAGGAGTGAGAGGGATATCATGTTACCGGACCAATCAGTCTATAGGTGGGCGTTTTGGGTCACTTCGGTACGCTTGGAACCAAGGCAGAGGTAGTCCAGAAAAAGGGGTCGGCTGGGAACGGACGCGGGTAATGGAAACACGCCAAAGCGTCCCATACCGTACCAGCACTAGTGGAAATGGAGCATTAGAGTCAGGAAGGACAGTCCTGATGCAGAACAAGCCGGGTCTCTAATCGTCAGCGAATAAGATGGTCAGCAATCTTGCTAGATGTGTTTCTAGGTGCTTTTAGGTGAAAAAAGTCACTAATCGAGTCTGAGAAGTCATTAGAAATAGCAACAAAGTCACTAAGTTGGCCAAACTCATCCTCAGGCAGTGTCCGAAATGCCATCACCCTGTCCTGTTCGTGATGTTGGCTTTGGTCACATCCTGCTAAAATGAGACGTTGTGCTTTTTGATCCAATGAAACCTTGGGTCATTCAGTGTCCACAGTTCGGTGGAGGCTGCAGTGCGTCTTCTGATACGGCCGTACACTGTGAAACAGCCTTTACAGTAAAAAAAGAGAAAACGACCAGCAAGCTGTTGCACAAGTGTTACATATAAAAAATAATTTATCGCACAGACCTTTTTCTTTTTTCTTTCATTGCAAGTGTGACAATTACGTTTCCCTGAATTGTTCCACGTGTTTCAGAAATGTCCTGCCTGAGACGCTCCCACGCTTGCCAGTTTGGCAGGCAGAGCCCAAAGGATTTTGCCAAAACTTTAACTTTTATTTCTTTTTAAAGAAAAACGCACATAACTCAAACTACCCCATAGAGAAGAGCAAGCTATAAAACAAACAAGATACTAAAAAAAACAACTTAAAATGACTCGTTCAACAATTAAAACTGCTACTGCTTAAAGTTCACAACCAATACATCGTGTTTCTGCAAAGCTGGATGTGTCAACATGATGCTGTTTCGAGGGAAGGCAGCTAACCTACTTCATTAGAAAACTGATCAAAAAAACCATTCCTTACTTCTATGTTTGGCTAAAATGGCTTAAAGAGAACAAAGTGAGGATTATGATGAAGCCTGCAGTGACACATTTCTACACTGAAATAGCACAGCGGCGAAGACTCTCCCAGAACAAGTACAAGCGTCCCCATCGAAATCTTCTGACATCTAGGCCAGTGATGTCAGACTCAAATTTAAAAAAATAAAATAGGACGATACAACAAAGTCCACAATCTTCTACTGAATCAGGCAGGGAGCATCTTTATATGATGAGTGCCGACTGTCGTCAGTGTCATAATTATCAGTATTAACAGCAGGCTGACCAAATGATAAAGTAATGGAGGACGAGATGACTGAGGGAAGAGAAATGCTGGCTGTTAACGAGAGAGCAGAGGGTTCTGGAAAAGAAGCTGAACATGCTAAAAAACATGAGAGGCAGGAGAGGAGTCCAGCGGTGGCACGACGGTAATATGTCTCAGAGGGAAGAAAGGAGTGAGAGAGATCTGCGTGCATGCCGACGCCTCGGGGGAGCAGCAGGATGATGTGGGGAAATGGGCCATGAGACAGCTATAATGTCCTCTCTGCTGCTTCATATGCAGTAAACACAAACACTAACATGAGCACCGTTTTAACAGGGATCCAAAGGGTATTGCAAAAGATGAACTCCCATAAGTCCATCTTTTCTTTCAGCTTCCATTATCCCTGAGCTGTCTGAGAAAGCAAACAGACTTAGGGGTTTATTATATCCTGGGGAGAGTAGGGAAGGGGAAAAATATTTCACATTTCTACTAAATGCCATTTTCTAACTAAATTACAATAAAAAAAAATGACAACACTTAAGCTGCTTTCCCCTGGATGTGTTATATTATTAGACGCGTTTTACTCTCAAATAACCCAGCACATCTTTCCCCACAATATATCATGAAATCACAGGAGAATTATGGGTAGTATACAAGAAATAGCAATTTTATGTTAAGTATCAAACTCACCATCCTCTTCCAAAACAGTAGATATTCTGTCTATGTCTTCTTTTTTTTCATGTTGTTCTTGTAAAAATGATCACTGGTATCATATGAATTCACCTTAAGAATGAAACTCTTGTTGTTCATAATAAATACCAACAAATTAGACCCAAAGACCAACTCACTTCAAACATTGTGTCACAGTAGTTTTATTCAATTTAAGCCTAACCTGAACCTTTCTAGATGCGGATGGGAACAACTTCTTAACACAACGTGAAGGTTTTCAGCCCCTACTCACCTTAACATAGATGATGGGAACGATGGACTTGGCCTTGTTGAAATGTCGAGCCACCCTGTACACCGTCTCCGGGACAAAATCCAGCACAAGATTCAAATACACCTCATCTTTCTGGTGTGGAGAAGTGAAAGAAAGAAGATTTACTCGAGGTGGAAATCATTTTTTAAGCCACCATCAGTCACAGTAGTTTTGCTCCAGACTTGTTTTTCCAGATCTGCAACCCCAGCTCAGGGGGCTTTTTTTATAGGATTATTTCCTCTTCAAACACACATAGGTCAGAAAGTGACATGGATATACACAAATCCCCTGTTCCTTCAGCTTTGATTAGCAATAAGGAATACAAATTTTGATGACAATCATCACACTTTTGAGAAACTTAACCCCGTTTTCACCAGTGAGGGGCATACACTACAGACCGATTGGTTTACTTTTTTAACATCACCATTGTTTCAGAATAGCCTGATAGACTGTGTAACTCCTGTAAGATTTGCATAACTGTATAGGTCACACTGATCCAGAAATAATAATAATAATCGCATTTATGCAACAATTTTAATTTTAACACATTTCTAATCAAAATACAAACTATGTAAATGTCCCTCAAATCATGTTGTTACAGTGTGTCGTTTTTACCATTAATCATTGGAAATATCCGCCATAATATCGTTGAAATTAATACAAAAACACCCATTCATTGTAAAATATTGGCAGCTTCACAAGATATAACCATAAAATACATGGGTGCAGGTCCCTTGTTTCTATCTACGTGAGCGTAAGTGGAAAAAAACAGTTTGTTAAATAACTTTATCCTCAGCCTCTATAAGAAGTTTTAATGAACAGCTCTATGAACAGACTAAAAGAACCGATGTCACCAAACCGGACCGACCAACCAACCCAATCACAGACCCATCCAACCTGGGTCACCGGGCGACCTTGAAGACGCCGGCTCCCCGCGAGGGGTGAGGAGCGCCCTAAGCTGTTATGTCTGAGGCTTGGTGCGACTGTGTCGGAGGCGGAAGCCCACAGAAGACGATCAACTCCGCCAGAGAACTAGAGCAAACGCCGACATCGCAGTCTCTCGATGGAAATAATTGAAGGAGCAGCAAAATCTATGGAAACACGCTGAGGTCACATGCTTTCAGCTGGACAGGAAACAACATTCACTGTAATATTTCTTTTCAAATTTATGGCATTCATGCTCATATGGTGTAAAACAACCATAAACGGCAGTTTTAAAACACATCTGAATAATATCACTAACCTAATGCTGAAAACTTTTGGTATTCATTAATGTAGTTATTTACAGATTCGCCTGTTCGCTCGCTGCCAGTGATGAAAGAGGGTCTGATGTGTTTGTCTTTTTGCTTCATATATGATTTCGCTGGAGGTTAAATGATCTGGCAATGTAGGAAATCTTGCGATTGCGATGTTTGGCCTTAACGGCCATTTGTTGGTAAGGTCGTCACTCGAACACAAAAATACCGCCGGCTTGCAGTGATTTAGGTATGTACTGCCCCTATCACCAGGAAACTACACACTGTCACTTTAAGGACTATTTAATGGGTTATCAATAAGTCATATCGAAACAAAATAGTAAACATGCTAGAAATAGTCTAACATTGCTGCAAATAGTGCTACAAATAAACAATCAATAAGAACAGCACACTGGTTGACTGAAGCTGAATCTGTTGCTGTGGAACAATTTTCTCCACGGAGAGAATTCAGCGCCAAAAACATCCCCAATGCTTTGCTGATGTGCGGTGTAAAAAATATTTATTTTACTGTCTTCAAAAAAATAAAAAGTGTGATCAGGACAGCTTTAGTAAAAATATTTTAATCCTAAACTGTTCTAAAATATGCTGCTAAACTGGGCAGAAAATGGGCCAAACATCAGGCTACTGACCCAATGATAGAGCTTAGGGTATAGAGTTATGTCTTTCATACAGTTCATGATAAAATTAAGCTTTGAAATCTGAACCCAAAGCGCCAAACTGAACCGCTATAACAGCTCAAAGTAATTAATGTACAGTGCGACCAACTTGCCCTCTCCGTGCACATGAATCATCAGTGATTCATGAAGCATTAATCGCCTGGGCGTGGGAGCACGCTGATGCTGCTGTAAAACATTTCTTTGAACATGAAAGCATGAAGTCAGCACAGACACACCTTCTCTCCGCTGGAGTAGAAGAAGTAGCGTAGCCTCACAATGTTGCAGTGGTCCAACTTTCTCATAATCTGCAGCTCCCTATTCTGTAACGTAAAAAAATACAATAAAAACAGGCGAGAAACAAACTAATAACACATTTTCTTTTTTTTTCTTTGAGGTTGTATAAACACATCAGTTCTGCGTTACCTTAAACCTTTTGTCTTGGAGAACTTTCTTAATCGCCACCATCTCCTGAGTGTCGATGAGGCGGGCCTGGTAGACCACTCCAAAGGAGCCATTTCCAATGACCTTTATGTCTGTGTAGGACACTTCCTGCGGGCGGTCAGGGCCCTGGCCGGGGGTGGCTACCACTGTCGTCACTTTGCCGCTGTCTCCTGTGGACAGCATAACAGAAAGTCCTTAACATGCTCAGAGATATTCATATTTACTGTATTCACATTGTGAGGGATGGAAAATCTGTTAGAGGTTGCAAACAACCCAAGACTAGGAACCTCTAGGAGATATTTAAGTTCACAACCTGATGGAGCTCAAAAAGTTTTAAGACCAGGCAAAACTTTTAGTCTATAGATGAGCAAAGACGGTAGAAAGATGCAGTGATTCATCAAAAGATCGAAATTGAAAACGAAAAGGTTCTTTAATATTTTCAAATTAAAATTTTCTAAAATTCTGAACATTAGAGTAAAGAAAAAAAATGAACCAATGGACTTAACTCCATTAACTAATGGAACAGTATTTGAGCATAATATATGTAGCTTTCACACAATGCTAAAACTGACTTTTTTTCTGTTGTTATCAAGCCTTTTCACAGCTTTTTGCCACTTGGACTAAAATAAACCTACTTTGTTTTAAAATCTAACACCATTAGACTTACATTTAAGGACTAAAGTAACCTGTACAGAAAGCAGATTTATTAGAGGACTGTTTATGAACACTGAACATGTGGTCCATACAGTAATAAAAATATTAAACAAATATTTTTAAAGTTGTTTAGAGCGGTTTTTCCAACCCTGATCCTCAAAGCACACGGCCCTGCATATTTTAGGTTCTTCCCTGCTTTAACACACCTGATTCAGATGACTGTGGTTCAGCAAACGCCTGTTAATCAGTCATCCATTGAAATAAGGTGTGCTGAAGCAGGGATACGTCTAAAACATGCAGTTCGCCTTGAGGACCAAGGTTTGAAAACGCCGCTGGCAAAAAAAAAAGCTCCTTTGTAGATTTTGTGGCGAGGATTCAGTCAGGAAGTCAACAAAACAAAATACTATAGGATAAAATGTCAAGATTACGACACGAATCGAATAGAAGCCAATTTAAATAAAACATAAATTATATTTGGAGTAAAGTCTGCAAAAACATCAGTATTTTTATATAAAGTAAAAGATCTGTTCGATTATAATTCACTATAAATGTTGTATTGTTCACTTCTTCTTCCATATTTTGGATACCAGACAGAAGAATGGGGTGACACAAAATACTTGTTTCTGATACAGAAAATGGCAATGTGAATTATCAATAACAGAGGAATCAGAAAGCACTCCGACAGTTAGTTTGTCAAGTTTTTACAGCCTAAATTAAAGGATCTAGTTGATTTAAAATGTTTACTGTTTATATGGAAAGCTTAACAAAGAGTTTTACTTGCAGCACTACAAACTTTATTTAGTCAGAAGGTTTCAGAAGGTAACGGCCATAGACAGCAATATAATTTTAAAATGGTATATGCTCAAACTACTTAAAACAGAGGCGCGTCTCTGACTATGGAGCCAAATTTTATGAATTCCTTAAACACTAAATTTAAATGCTTTTCAAATATTGAAAAAAACTGTATAAGCCATGCTATGAAAACACAAATACATTTGAATGAAGTTAAAAAAATGTAAGGTGACTTTTAAGGGTTCAGGGCTGGGGTTGAAATTAATTAAATAGAAATTATTTGATATTTTTATCGTCGTTTAGAAATGGTGCAACTTATATTAGTTTGATCTTCTTCCTGTTTCCATTGTTGTTCCACGCCTCATTAGATATTTTTTTTCCAGCCGTAAATAGAAGAAGGGAAAAAAGTCTGGAAAACCAAATAATTGTTAATACTATTAACAATTATAGTAATAATAATACTAATATTAAACAAATATTTTATTTATATTTAGTACTACCTGGAAAACGATGAAAGCTAATTCCACACTTCTCCAGACTTTGAAGCTGTGTATGAACCCTGAAATTTGGCATTATTCTCCCCCAATTCACTATCTACAACTATTTTGAAAATATAAAAAATATATAAGAAAATATCAATATGCCAATATATTTGAAATATTTTATGTCACGATATTGTATCAATATTCAAAAGTTAAGTATATCTTTTTTTTTAAAGATTTGAATTGAACCACTAATTATGAAAGTAATTTTTGTAGGACTGGCTGTTTTCACCTTCTTCGTTCCAGTGGATCAACTAGATCCATTTACAAAACTGGATGTTTTACATGTGAAACAGGTTGAGGTGTTTAGAATGTTGTGAAAAAAAAAATCACTATATACAGTCTTACTCATAGTATCGTGATATAAAGCAATATATCATATTGTATTGCTAAATTATTGCCAATACACATACCTACTATTTGTGTTGTACTATATAAAATCCTAAAACTGAAATAGTTTGAAGTGTACAGGGATCCGTACGTTCCAGCACCTGATAACACGGCATATGAACCGTTTTCACTTAAAGGGCTCATTTAACTGCTGTAACCTACATGGTGCCTCCAGAGGCTTCCCTGGATGATAATGAGGTAGACGCTCCCTTCAGCAATCCACCTGTTCACCTGGATGAAACGAGGCTAAACCCTTCCAATCTGGAGGCAGGCATCAGATGCAGAACATGAATCTAGATCTAACCTCTGCTTGACCTCCTTCCTGAGAGACTGTCGCAGCATAATGCATCATAAACACCCAAAACTGTAGGCGACAAACGTATTAAATCTGTTTTCAGAATATTTCTTCTTCGAAAACACACGATACTAAGTGTTGTAAGGTCAAATGTCTGACCTTGCTTAAGAAAAACAGGCAGAAGTAAGATGCTGAAGCTTTAACGCTTCCTGACAGCTCCGGTTAGGAGTCGAGTAGCTGTGTGGTGTTTTACGCCCGTGTTGGGTCAAGAATGATTTGACAAACAGGAACCCCACAAAAATAACACGAAAAAACACCGGGAGGAGAGGAGCAACACACAAGAGGCCCACTGCCAACAGGCTTGTCAGAGCCTGTGATAAAACTGCACGGACAGTCGCACACCCAGAGGTGGAACAATTTCTGGGCTTGCTCAGTTCACTTGTCTTAACAAGACCACTCACATTTTCCATCATTTTTTCAGTTTCAAAGTAGAGCCAAAATAATCATTTTAATACTCTAGCAAAGATTTTAAACAGAAATACGACCAGGATTAGATCAAAAACTCCCCTAAAGAAATCAGTGTGTTTAAAAACCTTTTATAGCAGAGTTACCCAAAGCTTTCCAGTAGCCTATATTATATCCACATGATTAGCCTAGATCTGATCCCTCGGGTCAGCAGCGCTGAGATAAGTCAACGCGTGGCCGCTCCATCCCTGCTCCACTCAACATCCCCTCTGTCTCCTATTTGAGCGATGCTACCGCTTCTCTTTAAAAACGTTAAGTCAAAGGGGAGCGCGCTTAAAAGGAAGCAATGGTGGCGCGATGAGTGTCCTGAATAATAAATGCAGAGATTAGCGCTCAGCCCGGCTGTCAGGGAGAGGAGCCTCACCTTCCAGCCGGACGAGTTAAAGAAAATGGATGAGCGGGGTGACTTCCATTACACCTATACTCCATCAAAGATCACCCAGGAACTTGTTTGTAGGCAAAAAAAAACTTCTGAATACTTTTACACTGAACAAAAAGATTGTCAGTTTGGTGATAAATTACTGATCATTTTTTATCATTAGTGGACCTCCAGCACCTTACCTGACAGTGTAGGATGATGCATTAACGGCACAACGACGTAGATAAATGACTTCAGAGTTATTAGTGCCTTATAAATTATTCACTTATAAGTTTTTCCCTTTCCCTACAGAACAAAACATCTTAACTGACCCATCAGCAGAATACGCTGTAACAAACTCATCATGACTTGATTTAATAGCCTTTATTTCTAAGGGGTTAACTCTACGTGTTGCGTTGCTGAGATTAAACTCTTCTTCTGCTGATTCAAGTACCTTGGCATGCATGTCTCAGTGGTTACTAATATCAAACAGCGCTTTGCTTTTACCAAACAGGAAATCTTCATACGGCATCAGGTGGAAGGCACTGGGACTGGATTTATGCGAGGCAGCAGGAGGCCAGAAGCTAATGTGGCCACTCCTGAGTCAGAGCGCAGTTAAAGGGTGAACTGATGAAAGGTTTCAGAGAGGACTAGTCATGACTCACAATACCTGTCTGGTTTATAAGGGTGCCAACACTGCACTCACGCACTATGATACCGGGATGGATAAAAGTGGATGAGAGTAGAAAACATACAGAGGAATTTAAATGAGTCTATTTTAAGGAAAATGGAGAGAGAGAGAGAGAAAGAAAGGCAGACAAATCATATTTGTATAAAAGTAAATGCTTGAAATCAAACTTATGCTCATCAAATCTTTTCTAATTTTTGTTTAAACCATGACTAAGTATGTCCATGTTTTGCACGCATTGCTTTTAAAAAGGTAATGGAGAATGAATCCTGGACAAACTTGTGTTTCTTGTTCTTCAGATATCTAGACTAAAACCTTAAAGCAAGCCCCAAAGGTTTAAAGACGGCGTAGAAACCCTGAAAATCAAGGAGTTTTGTTCAATACAAAGAAAAATAACGATTAAAAAAAAGGTAAAATTAGGTTTTAAAGAGCCTACATTATGGAAAATCAATAACTGAATCAATGACCAACAATGTCTCAAGAATACAAGTTAAATATTGGGAAAAATTAATTCTATATAATACTAAAGGTAACATTTTATCATATATATATGCGTATCCCAGAAGTTGAAAGCTGTTAAAATAACATGACATAACCCCTTTAAAAGAAAAACGCATCTCATGTATCTGCGGACAGCTTTTGCAATCAATATCCAAGAATAGGTCGTGCCTCTCGCGGATGTCGCCTAACCTCAATGTTGCTGATGACAAAAAGAGTAACACGGCCAGACCGCTTTCTGCAGGACGACATAAAATGTGAAGCTGCAACAAAAGTTCAGGAGTGATTTAAAGGGGCGCAGAAACTGCTCTGGATCACTGAATGTTTAAGATCTTGCTCCAATGGAGCATCACTCTGATGTGTCAGACACCGGGTTTGATCAATGGACACGCAAAGTCACAGAAAAAAAAAAACTCGCTGCGCTGTGTAGGCTCAATATAAAGCTGGAAGAAAAAGAAGGAGACGGATTTGGCCGTGTGGATGTGCCAATACCTTTCAGTCTGTTGCTGCAGCAGTAGCACTAAACCACGTCTGCATCTGACACGACTTGATATTTGTTATAATCTTTGGATGAAGAGCGCTAAATCAAAGGGGAGCGCATCGATTTCACCGAATAAACACAGAGCAGCGATACAGATTCACAACTAAGGTTTTAATGGACCTGTTACTGACAGCCAGGTGAAGGATGATCACCCTGCAGACTGCATGAAATCCGGTCAAGTTTGTGCCTGAACACAGATAATCTTATGACAGAACGGAGAGCCATTTTTACATGAGTTATTCTGTTCTGACTGATTGTTATTTCACTTTTAATTATTATTTTCATTAAAAACATCTAAAAAACTAACATTAAATGCAGTTGCACAATGGTCAAGATACTATACGAGCCATAAGGATGATATCTAGATATTACCAGCTTTTTCACAGCTGTAGCAATGCTGTGCAACTGATTAAAGTAAAGAATATTATTTTAATAAGCCACCAAATTAAAGAGAAATATTAAGAAACTGAAAACGTATGAACAGAAAAGCGGACAGATGAATATAAGTGTGAATAAATCAACATTTAAATATTAATAAAATATACCTACAGCACTACAAATATTCAAAGAAGTTTTTAAAAAATTGTAGAAAAACATAAACAACACATGACATTGGTATTTTACTTTAGCCACCCTCATAATGTAATCCAAGATGTTTTTTCCAACAGATATTAAATCGACCTAAATCATAATACCTGAAGGGGCGATTCTATTAAAAGTGTATAAAACGGTTATTACCTTACAAACAGATTACAGTTTACAGCTTTTTGATCCGCTTTACTGCCGTCCATCAGGTAATGATAATGGAAATTAAACAGAGCGCTCAAGTAATTTACTTACATAGCTAACATAATTATTAAATATCTACATTAAGGCCGCACATCACTTCACTTTCTTCCCTTTCTGGATTTCAGCGAAAATGCTGCTCCTCATCGTCCACCATAGACTATATATTTGTCAAGACCTTTATTATACGGTATATTTGTTTTGATAAAGCGCTGAGTAACAGACTGTTTTCATAAAAAAATAAGTTGTTCCTCTTCAAACACTATTATTTGTCATATTTTACCTTTCAGCCTGTTTTCATTTGCCTTTCACTTTGGTGCTGGTACACCTGAATTTCCCCACTGAGGGAGAACAAAAGGATATTTATATTCTATTAAAACACAGTGAATCAATAAATTAATATAAGTAATAGCTATCCAGGGCGGTAAGGGGAAGTCTTAAGTCTTGTAACCATATTCTTTATAACGCTCATATGTGGGATTTATGCTGATCAGCAACAAGTTTGGCTGATGTCAGACGCTGACATTCTCAAAAAGTACATATTTGACTGATAAAGCAGAACTTGTTGCCTTTTAGAATAACATTTCTGTGTGTAGTTCTGAAACAGCAGTTTACCTTCAAATAAAACACACATTTTTGTGTTATAGATACAATCCGTTGCTCAAACTCAAATTATGGCGTAGAGATCCATTGGTTTTGCCCTTCTGTATCATACTGTTTAAAGCAACAAATCATATTGTGGGTGCAAATCTCCAGCTAAACAATAAAATGACATTTACTTCACACAAGCACAACTAAAGAGAAACTAGGATTCTAATAGGTCAATGCTGCAGTTAAATTTTAAATAAAAGGTCAATCTTTCAGCCAGCTCTCAACAGAGCTTCATAGTTATGAAGCCATTTGGCTGAACGGAGATACTTGGAGATTAGTTTACATATTTGCAAACTATAGAACTCAGTAATATGTAATACTCATATTAAGTTATGTTAGCAAGTCTGTTGCTGCCGTCTGCGCACTAATAGTTTCACCGGTGATAACGCGACTCGTTGCACCAGCCGCCTGGATAACCGCTTTTTATTTGCTATTGCTGCTTACAGTTTCTGTAATTCATGTTGAGAACATAAACCCACCCTGAATATAATGCTTTTTTTTTTTTCTGTTAAAAACATACCTGTGATTATTGTTGAAGTTTTGCATCCATAAAAACAGTGGTTGATTTAGCGGGGAAGGACTAGATTATCAATAATTATATGTTAGTTAATGTTTCAACTACGTATATACTAAAAATAAACTGATTAGACACTTGGGCACATTTTTATTCAGACCAAACACCATCACAAGTAAGAAGTAGTTTTTTTTAAATCTAATTTTCAATTAATTAAATGAGATTTAATCTAACCTCTAAAAAAAAAAAAAAAAAAAAAAATCAAAAATCTTCATTATCTTGATTATGTCTAAGTTTATAAAAACAAAAAAATGTCTTTGCCATTTTGTGTCACAATTTCTTACCAACAAACATGGTCTTGGCATAATTTGAGAGATGCTTTAATTTTCTTTCAGATTAAATATTTTTTTCTGACAACTTTTTTGTAGCTGCCGTTTGTGCTCTAATCACTGAATTCATGATCGCTCTTCACCTTTATATTTGCAATTATTGGGTGGCAGTGCGAGAATGCCTGTCAAAAATAAAAAGTAAACATATAAAGAATACACCAGCCACCAATCCCTGAGAGTAAAATATCCAAGATACCTGGAGAAGTGTGGATCTGACAAAACCAAGTTTTCTTTACCTTAAAATTAGATTTTATATGTCCCAAATAATCTAAATAGTTAAACTTTCAGTTGTGGCAGTTTCAATCAGATATTGGATGGGATATGTTGATCTTGATTACAGGATTAAGTGGTAGTTTGAAACTATTTGTAAGCCTGTAAGTTTTGTAATATTTTACAGTAGAAACTTAGACCTTTAGACTGAATAAAGGCACGATTGCAAACAAACTGTCTAATTAGTAATATGTTAGAGGATGAAAAGTGTGTGATTTTGGGCGACAAATTTTCGAAGGGTTTCAAATGTAAAACAGAGGCATAAATAACCGAGAATGTCAGCTTTTAAAATGCTTTAGCTCTCCTAATTTGTCAAAATCATGTATGATCTTGTGATCATCTGATTGGCATTTAATCCTCCTAAGGAACATCCGGCCAACATAGCAATAGCTACTCTGTTAAAATGTTTGTAATTGGAATACCATCTAGTATTAATATAATCTCGGTGTGGCAAAATGCATCCATTAGATTATCCAAAACTAAAGACGACGAAAAACTTAGATCAGGTTAATTTTCCCAACACTTTTCCCAAACGTTAGCAAGTTAGCCAGCATCCACCTCTGGTATAAATAGCCGAAAATATGATATTCTCAGCTAGAGCTACTTCCATCCCTGTAATAAAAAAGGACACATAATTGATCGGTAATTACGGAAGTGTAATTTTGTTGTGAACGTTGATCAGTTTACTGTTTCCACCAGCAGAGCTAGCGATGATGCTACCAGTTAGATGAAAGCCGTTGATCGCAGCGATACATCGGTGAAAAACAAGGCTATCCGGCTAACAGCTATCTTTAGCTCCCCAACAACAGTCGACATCAAATTTACTCCAACGCTTTTATTTTATAAGAACAGATTCACTGAATCCGCGTATGTTTCACTGATCGTGTGAACGTGAACACAAACTTACTGGGCAGTTTCAAATTCCCAAAGCTCGTCGAGCCGCTTCCACTGGCTTGTGAAGCCCCAGTTTTTCCTGTCGAGCTTCCGCCGGCCACCGCCGATACGGCACGGGCTGCAGCAGATCCGGGAGCTCCGGGAGGCTCAGCGAATGAGCTGGTCCTGGCCCGCCCGCTGCCGCTCATATTTGTGTAAACTAGAGCCGGGGGCACAGTTGAAGGTTTAGAGCAGCAACACGGGCGGACATTCTGCCATATTTGTGCGTGTTCTAAAATGTGATATATATTTTAAAAAATTACACTTACAGCGTTCAGTACAGGTTTCCCGTCTCCCCCTTTCTTCCTCTGTAGAACAGTGATGGTGGGGGGACTGAGGAGTTGACGCCAAACGACGTAAAGCCTGCAATGGATCATGGGAAATTGAGTTTTTCATTTTTATAGAATAGAAGTATTTTGAACAATTTGCTTCAAAATTCTGTCCTTTTTCTCAGATTTTTGACTGACATCTCAGAATTTTGATCTTTTTTGTATTAAAAAAGAATTGAGAATTTAAGATAAAGTCAGAGTTCATTTTTGGCATTGCCCCTCACCATATTTGGGAGATTATGGTGTACCAGCAGCAAGTGCAAACATGCATTTTCATTCAAAACCTCAATGTTTAGGAACATTTGAATAATGGTAATTTACAGTTTACAGTTTACTTTACAGTTTAATTTTTTTGTTATTTTTATGTTGTGGGGGTAAAAATATTTTAAAAAGGAAAGCTATAGATGTCAGAATTCACCAAAGATTGTATTTGGTTGTGAGCAAAACATTTTTTCCCCCTTTAACCTTCAAGCTAAGCTTACTTACCACTTATCACTAACTAACTACCTCTAGAATCATCTAATTAGTTACATAAGTTGACGTTTGTTTGTATAAATAAATCTGTTGCATATGGGAATCAGATACTTTATTAGGAAACATTAATAATGAAACAGTATCAAGAACATCAAGAAAAACACAAGAAAAGTCAGGGAGGAAGCTATTGAGAAGTTTTAAGCAGGGTCAGGTTTTAAAAAACAAAAAACAAAAAAAACAAAAACCAGAATTAGGGATGCAACACCACTTTTTTCAAACCGATACGATACCGATAACGAGTACCAATGCCGATACTTCTTCCACACAAAAAATGCAATCGTTACAACTGCTTGTTGTAACGTTACAACTAATGATGTTGACTTGGATAAAAAACAAAACAAAATATTAATAAATACACAACTGATATTTGAAGTGAAAAATAAATAAAAATGCAGAATTTCCACATTTTAAGTTTCGGTTCGTGGTTAGAACCGTACTAGGCATGATACACGCAACCCTATTAAAAAAGGCACCTTGCTAAGAGTTTTATAAATAGACAAAAACCATCAAAAAGACACAACTACTAATGTGAACGTATGGTAAACGGATAATTATTTAAATCAGCTTTTTAAAACAACAGCACTCTATGGTATGTTATTGTCTGTGAAATGTCATAACTATTAGTTTTGATTTTTCTTGAATCTGGAGGCTAACCTAAGGTCAATAAAACTACAAACCCCGGCATCAATGCGTTAATTATGACGGTCGGTCACTCTGTCCAATCACAGGCGCTGAATCGTGCACCCTTCTACAGTGGGCGGGGTTTTGTAGCACAGGAACAGAAGCGAACGGCGGGTAAACCTCACTTTACACGCTTCGTGAGCCATATGTATGTAGGGATTTATTTCTTTTAGATTTTTTTTAAACGCTACGACTGTTGGTAAAGGACTGCCAACAAAGTCGGACGGGTTTATGAAGAAGGAGGGAAGCGCACGACGGGCCATTCAGCGACAGTAAATGAGAGGTAAGGGTAAAGAAGGGCCCGCCGTCGTGGCCGTAGAGCTGCGGAGAAAAGTGGCTAGCGCCGCCTGACGGACCGCCCGACGAACCGGGCCGCGGCGTTCAGGAAACCGCGGTGCCGAGAGAAAAAGGTCTGTAGCCTCCGTGGGAGCGCCGCCAACAGCTCTCCATACGCCATCACACACTGTAAACAGAGATACGAGTTTGTTTTTTTTGGAAGCAGGTGAAGGATTTTGGGGTGTTAGTTGTGATCCAGGTCGTCATGTTAGCATCGGAGGCCCTCCATTCAGCTAACGACTCTGTGTTCCTCCCCGCACTTCTTTCATGCCACTGTGAACTCCACTGGGATTTTTTTGTTTATTAATGGTGTATTTCACCGTAAAAGTCAATAGTAAACACGTGGTTACTCTATAGGAGCTAAATAGGACATTTTAAAGTTATTCAATTAGTTTTTGTTGTCGTTTCTGCCCCACAAAAACCCCAGATTCCTTGATGCCAGAAGTTTCCTTCAATAACTGGTCCCGGCTGTGAGGTTTCACTGTAAACCAGTCCATGGTAATCTCCAAAGCATAACAAGTAACCACCCTCTCCGACACGCTGCCATGATGGCAGAAGAAGGCGGTCAGGAGGAGGCAGACGGCGTGTACATGGAGCACCAGTACATGTGCAGCGAGTGCCAACAGCTCTTCGGCACCCTGGAGGAGGTTCTGGTCCACCAGCAGATCCACACGGCCCAGGAAACAGACGGCGAGGCCGGGGAGGTCTTTGCTACCTCCGGCATCATCAGCCAGGGTCAGCACTACCAGTGTCTGGAGTGTGGGAGCCTGCTTGTGAACGCAGAGGAGCTGCTGCAGCATCAGGAGATGCACATGAGAGAAGCCGGGATGGAGGTCGAGCAGCAAGGTGATTTACAAAAAACTAAAGTTAAAGCTGCTGATATCTCAGAGCAGTCCAGGGAAATGTTGCTCTTTGCTAGAGTACTAAAAAGACAACAATATTTCTATTTTGTTGCTTTCCAGCCACACACTTTAATGTATAAAAAAATAAATAAAGATAAACCTGCACAAATTGGTGCATAACCGATGTAGAAGAAAATGATACATGGGTTTTCTAATGCCTTGGTGTACTTTTAGCTGCCCCACAAAAATCTGCTTTGAGCATTTAGAAACAATAATTTTACCTAATATTACAAGCAAATACATTCTCCTTAGAACGGGTGGAGCAGAGGCTGAAATCCACTTTTTGAAAAATAGGGTGAAGTTCCCTCTCGCATGCTCCACATTATTGGGATTCATACACTTAGGGAGGAGTTCAGACTGATGGATGTCAGGGACTCTTGCCCTAGTCTGTTCCTGAATTTGTTTTAGATGACATGACATGTTTAATTTTAAAGGAAAAAGCCTTTTTTTTTTTACCTGAGCTGTATTTTTATTTTTTTAGCATTTTTAAATTTTTTTCACTCACCCTGAGAAATTTGGAGCCAGTTTGAGCTGTCAGCAGTATTTATACATCCAGTCTTGATCAGCTGTATATTTTTAGAACATGAGTGCTCGGGACAGTCCAAATGCCACTTGTAATAAGGTTTAATCCTGCTCCACATGCCTCAATTTTAGCATGCTTATATTCTCCTTGGATTTACGGACGCCTCAGAAGTGCTTCTTGATTGTCCTCTGGGCCAGTTTGGGGGCTAAACAATAAAGCGATAATAAAAAGCAGACAAATCTTATGGCAGGACTCTAAAGCCTGATGCATCTGCTGTGGTAAAACACAGACCGGCAGTCTTGCTGTGGCGTAATTGTGTTTTATGTCCAAATCAGCCCGGAACAAAAATACAGAAGCACTTCCGAGGCGTTTGTAAATCCAAGTGAATAATAAACATGGTAAAATTAAGGCGTTTCGGGCCAGATCAAACCCTATTACAAGCCCCTACCACTGATGTCCTACGGATGTCCGCTGATGGAGGAAGTGGATATAAATACTTCTGAACGGCTCAGACTGGCTTCAAAATTCTCAGGGTGAGTAAGAAAGCATAACCTACCCCCTTTGTCAAACAGGTTCTGGTTAGGTGTTTTTTAACCATACAACTCTGGTAGTAATTTGGCCCAGGTGTGACTTTTTGTGTTGTGAATTTAAAGGGAAAACCCCCCCACTGTAATCACATTTGGTTCTTACGTTTTTCACAAACAAGAAAGTAGGTTCGGATAATAAATAATTCATCAATTAAACATTGACTTTTGTCTTTCAGATTTCCCCGTTTGATCTGAAACTTTTAAGAGTGACATAAACAAAATAAATCTCTTTTTGAAGACCCGGGTGTTTAATTTTGGTCTCATCAGAGCACAACGCTGAGAGACGTTCAGAGTGATGGCTATTGTTTATATCCCGACTCTTTCTTTCTTTCTTTTTTTAAAACCTTGAACTCCTCGTTTCGTCTTTCAGAGGTGGCTGAGGTTCTGGAGACGCAGCAGGCCAGCTCAGAGACTCAGGAACCTGTCCAGTACCAGTGCCTTGACTGTTTGGCCCTGTTCGACTCCCCCGCTACCTGGCTGGAGCACCGGCGAACACACAGCCGGAGCAGCACGCACAGCAACACGCAGGCTGTCGTAAGAAATCCAAACCCTTTGGCCTACACCGAAAAACACACCACCGTCCAACTGATGAGTGAATTTGTTGTTGTTGTAAATCCAACCTATGATCAGCTGCAGTTTCATAATAGGGATTTGGCAGGGACACTTATGCTTAGTCAGCTTCTGGATTGATGTACTAAGTTCATGTAATAAAAAAAATCCAAACGCAATTTTATTGAATGCGAGGTAAATTACAGTTCATGTCAAAACAAGCATTTTTGTTTTTGTGTTCACCACTTCTCATAACTTCCAGACCAGAAAATGTTACATAAACCACTAAATACATATTTAAGAGTCTCAAACTGGTTGCTGTAATGTGTTCTTCACAAGTAAAAGCACTTATTTTTGTTCATCTTGACAGGAGTATGTGCTGCAGCCGGATGGCTCCATCACTCCTCTCAACAACATGCAGAAGGCGGTGCTGAGTGAGCAGCAGGCTGGAGAGATCCTGGCACAGGTTTGGTTTGTCTGGCTCTATTTTTATTTTTTTAAGAGAGAATGCCAGTATGTAATTCTTGAATTGCTGTAATTTCCAGCCTATGAGTCGCAATTTTTTCCACATCCCTTGTACTAGTTGTGGGCGATATAAAAGGTATAACTTGTATAAATTGTACTTGTACAAAGTTAGAGATTTTGTCCATACCGCGGTTATGGATTTTAAGTTGTGCCTACATACTTTGTACCAGGTACACAAGGATACCGATGTAGTGTGTTTGTCCTCACACTAGATATTAAAAGTTTAAAGTTTGTTGTTTACAATTTAACAGAAAAGAAATCTGTTGAACTTGGAAGCATTTTTAATTCAAATATATGCAGGTTTCGTGCGATATCAAATGTATGAATAAGTAAACAGGAAAGCAGACAATTTTAACTTTATTTAGCTTTTATTTTATTTAAAAAACGTAATGTATGTTGTGAGAATTTTGGTCTTGTATTGCTTTGGACATTTTTTTTTTTTTGCACAATACATGTTTGTTACATTTATTTCTAAATCTTTTTGAAGTTTTTCTGCTGCAACATGTCTGAAAACGGAGAATTTTGACATACATAAAGGGAAAAAAAGGATATACTGCAATAGATATCGCATATGCTTTAGATTAAATCGCAATGTAGATTTGAGGCTATATCGCCAAGCCTTACTTTGGACCCTGCATCCTATTCAACGCTGCAACTAGTTTATAGATTTTTCTGTTTTACTGACCTCTGGGGGGCACAATAGCAGGAAGCACAAAAGTGATACAGACATGTGAGGAAAGATTATGCTCTGCAGAAGTTAAAGGCAATTTAGCTGGGTGTCAAACAAAGAACTAGAGCTACTGCACATAAGCTTGAGATCAATAACTGAATGGTGAGATTTTAATGTCTTTAGTGAAGAAGCTGATAATGGTGCCCAATGACTTTTCTGGCTGAAGTGTGTTTCATTTTCTAACCAGAAATGTTACTGTTCTGTTGTGTTGAAGCTGTGATGACGATTTTCAGGCAGAGTTTGAAAAAAAAAAAAGAAGCACGTCTTGAATTTAGAGAACTAACACCAGTGGGTTTGGCTGATAGCTGATTACAGACAAAGACTTGTAACATCAAGACAAAATGTCTAAAATTCATGTCCGTCTGCGAGAAGAGACTGTAGAATATATATATATATATATATATATATATATAATTTTGCCTGCAGTATGCTGCTGAGAGAAGGGAACGCAGTCAAAATTAGCAAGATGTCAAATTGCAACTGCACATCCAAGACCTTTTAAGTGGGAATGTCCCGATCTTGAGATGGGATTGGTCTTAAATTTCATATTTTTTAGTGATCAAAGACCGGCTTTTTATGAAAGTACCTCTAGTTACATTTGCCGATGAGTGCACAATATTCCAGAACTTCTTATCAGGGCAAACAATGATTCAATTACCACAAATCAGCATAATAGAACTCTAAAAACTCTAACATGAGTAAACTTCAATAAATGTGCTTAAATGTACTTTGAACTACATAATAAAGGCATAGAAACTTAGTTTCCGGCATTTATAAGCAACAATAAGCCAAAAATTAACAGAGAAGCTCCTCTGTACTGTGGAGAGGAAGGGGGAAAATGCTATTTGACTGCACCACAGAGTTCAGCAGTATAGCATATTTAATCTTATAGTGAAAACACCAATAATAATTCTGCAACCTACAAACTTTCTAACTAGCTTTCTAACTCTGGTATTTACTCTTAAATATAATGAATGAGTTCCCATGACAGTGAATGGGGACAGCATTGTGCACACCAGCATTTATCCTGCCAGAAATACTTTTGTCTGAAATATTAAACTTAAGTTGACCTTTAATTCTCTGTAATATTTTGACTAAATGGGATTGAAAATATCAATTGTAATACTGTTTGACGAACGTAGTCTTATAAAAAGTTAAATAGAGTTACGTGCTTAAAATAATTACGTTTAAAAATAAAATGTCAATACTAAAGGCAAAATATCAGATCAAGACTTAAAATCGGATTTGATTTGAGTTTAAAAGACCGGATTGGGATCAGAGGTCCAAAATGCTCATTGGTACGTCGTTACTTTTAACCAAAATCTCTAGTTCTGAAAAAAATACATTTGTTGAGACGTGTTAAGGCGACAAAATTAATAGAAAGAATATAGTTTTTGTTTTTCAGTACTTTTTTTACAGTGTTTTTTTGTTTTGTTTTAAAAGTCCTATGTTGTTGAACTCTCCGTATATTTTGAACGTCAAGATTTCATTTTTACCATTAATTTAATTTTAAAAATTATGATTTTCAGTGGGTGAAATCAACAGAGAAATGTTTCTAATTGGTCATTGATGTAACTGGATCATGCTGCATGGCATTCTCGTCTGAAAGGACAGTCCCAATGTCGCTTAATTTGTCGTGTTTTGGAGGAAAAAAGTCACTAAGGGTGGTCAGAAATGTCGTTAGAAATGGCGACAAAGTCACTAAGTACCGTCTTTCTCTGTAAGTGATGTGTCTTTCTCACATTGTTACAACATGATAACGTTCGTCATATATATTTGTACAAGTGTATTTTCTTTTAAAGTTTAGCTTGTCTTGGGTTGAATTCAGACCAGAAAAGTTCTTTGGTCCGGTTGTCTGGTCCAGACCAAAGGCAAAATAATTCCCCCCCCCCTTTGGTGCAGTTTGTATTCACACGGTTAATTTTTGCAAGTGGACTATATTTTGTAAACACATCTACGTGTGTGTCGATCGGTGCTGCTATTGGACAGCAATGTCGTGTGTCTTTGCTAGCAAAGACCCGGACATGGATGTAAAAGGTAGCAAAATCAAATGGATACCAGGGCTGCGGGGTGGATGTGAGGGTGAAGAAACACGGAGGAGAGCTGGAGCAAAATGACAAGGCTGGGGGGTGAGCGAGCACCGAGCCGAGCTGCAGATGAGATCTAAGAGGAATTGTAGAAGAGCTGCTGGAGGAGTTAGCCCCGGGGCTAACAGTCAGCAGTGAGAGCTGCGTCAGAATGAAGCTGGAGAGAGACAGAGCAGGCTGACTGGATCAGGGTTTTCGAAATGTGTGGCGACGTGGTTTGTTTAACTGATTCGTGGTTACGATCAGAGGCAAGGTTGGGACAATGACTGAGCTTTGAGTTGTAAGTGCAGGGATCTTCAGACTGAAGCAAACCTCCTTTCCTGTTCACCTACTGCTCAGCTGTTTATTCTGACAAAAAAACAGTCCTGTCTGTGCCATGATCTCCTGACAACTGTCGGAGCAGCTCATTCACTGCAAGTTTCACGATGCTCTGTTTGAACATTTTGAACAGTGAATGCGTGCAGTAACCCGAAGGAGATGATGTGCTCTGCTCGCCCTGACCCCCGACATGCTGGCAGTATGTTTAAACAGACCGAGTTTGGACCGAGACCACCTAAAAAAGTTGGTCTCTGCTCGTTTCTCTGATCCGCAGCAGGATTCGTTTGTGTCTATTCACACCTGCATAAAAAGGTCCAGATCTGCGTCCCAAACGAACTCTGGTCCGTTTAAAGTGAACCAAACAGTGTAGGTCTGAATACACCCTTATATTCAGGTGCATTCTGAAAATCATGGTAAAGTTTTTTTTTAATCTAGAAGATGTTTGTATTTGAGATGTTTATTATCCTGCTAAAAAAATTTACTAACTTTCGAACAGTCCATGAGTTTCCAATCCTGTTATTATGGTCTGTTTTATCTTGCTTTCCTGTTCATGCTCATGTGTCTCCAGGTACTTTCCCAGCAGCAGCAGCAGAAGGCGTGTCCGCCGTCCTCCAAACCTCCTGGATCCACTCGCTCCTACCTGCTGCCTCCTGTGACCCCGACTCCCGGCTCTGCCACCATGCACCTACAGATCCTCACGGCTCAAGCTCTGGCGGATGGTTCCACCGCGGCGAGCCAGCATCGCTCCAAACAGCCGACCCTGCTCTCCGCTCTGGGTCAGAGCCCCTCGGCAAAGCTGGAGGTCCTGGAGAACGGCGTTCAGAGACTGGAGTTGAGGCTGGCGCCTGGTGATGGCCAGCAACAGCACCCAGCGGAGGTGGTGTTTATCCACCCTTACGAATGCTCAGAGTGCTCCCTTCTCTTTGATACACCAGAGGACTTCCTTCAGCACCAGGGGGAGCACTTCCTGGGCCAGGACAAGGAGAGCGGTGGCCCGGGGGTCATGAGTGGCGTCGAGGAGATGAGAGGAAGGGAGGAAGCTGCGGAGAAGCTGCAGGACCTGAGAAAGAGGGCAGCAGAGAGCAAAGTTCTGGCCGGGACCAAACCTCTCCGCTGTGAGCTCTGTGGCCGCACCTTCAGCTCCATCAACCGGCTCAGCGTTCACAAGCGCGTGCACGAGCAGGCCACCCTCGAGTGTCGAGAGTGCGGAAAGGTCTTCAAGAAGGCTCTGTCGCTGCAGACGCACTTGCGGACGCATTCAGGCGTTGCGCGGTATCTGTGTGTGGACTGTGGGATTGGCTTCAACACTGAAATGACTCTCATCATGCACAGGTGAATATTTGGTAACGTTACAATCTTCTTTAGGGGCCGAATCCTTTTGCAGATGCTGCAATAAATAAATCTAATTCTGCTGGGAAAAGAGTGAAGGACACTAGAGATTTTTCATGGGACGCCTTTTGCAAGTATGCAATTTGAAATCTACGTACGCTGGTACGACTCTAAACTACTAATAAAGTTGTGGACATGTGAGTTAGGGATGCACCGATTCCACTTTTTCAGTCCCGATGCCGATACCGATGGCTTCATTTTGTGTATCTGTCGATACCCGATACCATTTGTGACAGTGTGGAGGAGGGCTCAACGATTTTGGAAAATAACCTAATTGCGATTTTTTTTTTTTTTTTCTTCAATATTGCGATTTAATATGCAATTATTTTTGTGGGGCTTTTGTCATGCATTTTTTAATCAATGCATGCAAAAATATTGTGTATTATAAACAGATTTTATACATAATTTATTCTATTCCATAAAATAGACTTATTTTAAGACAAAGGCAAATATTAACAACTTTATCTACTTTTAATCATCACACTCGATGGTCATCGGTGTCGTTCTGCAATCAAGGTTTTCTTCCTACTGATCCCAGCTAGTAATTCCCTCCGGCTGCAATGTTTTCCTCCGTGTGGTTATCCAGGAAGTAGGAGGCTTGAAGGAACAAGCTCTGATTTTTAATTCTCCATCGATTTAATGCACTTTCAGTCTCTGGTATGACTCCGTAGAGCTGTTTGATCTCAGGTCAGTTGTTGCCAAATACTCCGCTGTTTTCGGTGCGGCTTTAACTTTCTGTCGGCATTTTTTATACAGCGAAGGTTAAATGTGGCTAAAATGTGTGTGTGAGATTGAATCCTAGCTTATTCATCATGGTTAACAAAGCATACTTTTGGCTATAAAACCCGTTATAGCACGAATTATTTCCGTGTGCCGTTTTTTTTATGTTCGTAAGGAGGGATTCTTTCAAACTGCTCGGTCAGTGATCCCTGTCGGCTGGAAGTTTGTTTACTGGAAATTTAAACACTGGTGGCGGTCAGTTTAGCCGTGAAACTGTCATATATGGTGGTGTGATGTTCTTAGGTGTTGATAAAGGTTCGTACTGTAGCCTATCTCGTGAGGCAGCAACAATAGCAAGACGGGTTCTCCATAACACCTGGCGTTGCGCAGCATCATCGTTATATAATTTCTTACAACTGATGTACTGTTCCTCTTTGGTACCAACTATTGTGCAGCATTGGATTCTGTTAAGCTTTAGGTCATTTTATAACAGGTTAAAGGGCAGCGTTTCCTTCTCTCCCTGCATTGTTTGAGCTGTTTGCAAGTCACCTGACCTTACCAGATATGTTTACATCAAGTCAAATCGCAGCCTTTGCGATTATGAAATCGCATTTTAACAAATTGCGATTTAATTGCATATGCAATTAATCGTTCAGCCCTAGTGTTGAGGTCCTGTCACTATGGCTCCGATAGATCATGTGCCCTGGCTGCTTGGCCACAGGGATATTCCTTTGGCTGACTGGTTAGCGCACGTAACCTTCACCTGGGATGCGTGGGATCGAATCCCGCCTGGGCCCTCGTGTACCTTGCCACATATTGTTGAATTAATAAACTGTATAACTTCTGGTGCCTTTCTTGAAGAGACTAAAGGCACCAGACTTTACAAACTAAACACAACTAAGACAAAATAACAGATGTAAAATATAAAATTACCACAAAAAAAAAATTTCAAGGGAAAAATTAATCTTTTTTGGCGAATTTTTTGCAGATTTTCCTAATTTTGAGTATCTGTTCTAGGTATCGATTAAGTTTAACCGATACGATACCAGTACATTAGGCAGTATCGGGGCCGATACCAGTATCGGTGCATCCCTAATGTGAGTTCTTTGCTAAATGTGCGGTAGTCGTGTCTGACAACACAATGCAGCAGCGTATTAGAGCAGTTTCAGCCAACCGGTGTAGAAAAGCGAAGAATAACGAGTCTACCGAACGCTCATGGTATTGGTTAACTTCAGCCGATACCGACATGAGTTCATTAGGCATTATCTGTATCGGTCCATCCCTAACTGTAAGCCAATGTAATTATTACATTCTAATAAACAAAAAAAAACATTTTGCAAACATTTGTTTTTTTAATGCCCTCTTTTCATTTTGAACCCTTGCAGAAAGGTACACGGTGCAGATCCTTTTCACAAGTGTGAGATCTGCAACAAAACCTTCACCAACATGACTAAATACCTCTACCACCGCCGGACCCACCTCCAGCAGGACGTCTCTGGACCAGCCACTCACATCTTTGTGGTAGGAAACGGCATAACCGCCTCCTCCTAACTGCCTCCGCTTCCTCAGTGTAACGCAGCGTGGTCTTCGCTCTTCTCTAGGCTTCACCTCCACAACGAGCGTCTGCCACCGCTCTCGCCATCCTACAGAGGGCGAGAGAGAAGAAGAAGCCCCTGAGTGATGAAGCAGGAGTCGACCCCCAGGCCGCTCCCTCGGGGGAGACGGAAACGTCAAGGGATCCACAGCCTGCGTCTCAGAGCTCTGTCTGCGCAGGTAAAGTGGGGGACGGAGGCGGCAACGTCCACGCAGTTGAAGGAAATGTTGATGAGCGTCAGCAGGTCGCAATGGACGTCGCCACGGTTTCCACCTCCCTCGATGATATGTCGCCGGCGTCTTGCTCGGGAGAAGCCACCTCGTCGGACAGGGGGGCCTTCAGCTGCCGCTCGTGCTCGAAAACGTTTTCCTCCCAGCTCCTGCTCGCCCACCACCGGAGCAAGTCCCACGCCCCGCAGCGCAGGTTTGTGTGCGCCGTGTGCGGGAAGCTGTTCAAGAAGCAGGTCCACCTGCAGAACCACATGCGCATCCACACGGGCGAGAAGCCCTTCCAGTGTTCCGACTGCGGGAAAACCTTTTCGCTGCTGGCCAATCTGATGCGGCACACCCTCGTCCACTCCGGGGTCCGCCCCTACCGCTGTGACGTGTGCTATCGCTCCTTCTCCCAGTCCTCCAACCTCCGCCAGCACAGCCTGCTGCACTCCAGCGCGCCCAAACTCACCTGCCCCGAATGCCCCGCCACGTTCCGCTGGCCCAACAAGCTGGCGGCGCACCGTTTCACTCAGCATCCCGGAGCGCCGGCTCCTTTTCCCTGTCCTCACTGTGAAGCCGGGTTCCTGACCAGGAGACAGCGGGAGAGTCATTGCGTGGAGCAGCACCCCCCACCGCTGCAGGCTGGAGAGGAGGCCCGCAATCCCTCAGAACCCTCTACTTCAACAACCGTGGCAGATACAGGGGATTTAACCGGTTTGGGTAAAGGAGCCTTGGATTGTAATATTTGTGGGAGGAAGCTTAATTCTTCTTCCAACCTGCGGCTTCACAGACTGAGCCACTTTGCCCTGGGCCGCGGACGGCCGCAGCGCACGCCTGGGAAGCGACCTAAAGCTCACCAGTGCCCCATCTGTGGCAAGCTGTTTGTGTCATCCTCTGCGGTGGCGCTTCACCAGCGCGTCCACACCGGCGAGCGGCCGTTCCCCTGCCAGGTATGTGGAAAGCGCTTCCGTCAGAGCACGCACCTGCGGGAGCACCTGCGTACCCACTCTGGCGAGCGGCCGTTTCGCTGCGAAATCTGCAGTAAGGGTTTCATCCAGAGCATGCATCTGACCGAGCACCGCAGGACGCACACGGGCGAGCGGCCGCACGCGTGCCAGCTGTGCGGCAAGGCCTTCAAGACCTTCTCCAACCTGAGGAACCACAAGAAGACCCACGCGAGGCAGCAGAGACTGGACGAAGAGGCTGCTGCCGCCGCCGAGGCCGGCTCGGTGGTGGCGGTGGTGGACGCCTCCGTCGTGGACCTGACCGACGGCCAAACTCAGCTCATCCAGATCCAAACCTCAGATCTACCGCAGGTATCTCTCTCACACTCGCCAGAGCGCCACTGAAACAGAGTTTCTTCCTTTCAGAACAAATATTTAGAGGACGTTTCTACGGAGCCTCCAGAGAGACACGAGTAGAAAACAATTGAAAAACATTGAGTATCTTGTGCTCATGATTAGGGTTGGGCAGCGTTTGCATTTTAACGATTCCAATTCCGATTCTCACTGTGCAGAAGAGGAAAAACAAACAAAAAAACATTTCCTTTCAAAAAGCCTTTACACGCCATTTTTATTTGTTCTGTCAATAAAATTAAACTTGAACTGTTACTGTAACTTAAGTCAGGGGTAGATAAAGTAGCTACCAGCTAAGTTATTTAGCTTAATCTTGATCTTATTTACTTAACGTTACCTAAATGTGGGTAACTCTACATCACTAAGGCGTTGCAGCCTTTTTACCCCACACGCCGTTACTTTTCTGCGGCACGCGGCAATTTGCTTCTCTGACGGCTTTCCCCTTGTTTCCATGGTGAATGGGGTTCGTCTATTTGCTGGCTGGGGTCTCTGGCCAGTTAGCGTAGCAGCAGCAGCAGCTGCAGCCTGCCTTATGCTAGCGTCACTAGTATATTCAAACTTAAGCTAGTCTGTAAAGAATAAAACAATCATCATTTTCATGTACCTGATATCGCAGGTGTTGCACTTTGCGAATCCATCCTTTTGTAAATTAAAAATGAAGGCAGACTTTCGAGCATCGTCTACGCTCCATGTTGTATTATACAGCCTACAGAGTAATACGTAATACAAACCCCAGAAACAAACTAGTGCGTGGCCCGTACTATTTTGTTTGCTCACACTGCGGGCATTTAGGAATCGAAAAAAAGCATCAAAATTCAAACATCTTCTTAACGGTTCCGGAAACGGACGTTAGGGACTGGTTCCTCTTTGAAACCGGTTCTCGGTGCCCAACCCTACTCATGATGTCCACCCAGATCACTATAGAGATAGCATGAAATATATTTAATGATGTCATCCAAAAACTTAAGACTAGTGCTGTGCTGAAAAGCAATATTCCTAATCGATTCTCATAAAAAGTCTTAAAAATTGAATTACTCTTTTAACATTATTTGCCCCAATTAAAGGGGCATTCTGTTTTTTGGTTGTTTTGTTTTTTTCAACCTGGAGCTTTTTTTTTGCAAATTTTATGTTTTCTTACTCATCCTGAGAAGTTTGGAGCCAGTCTGAGCCGTTCATCAGTATTTATATTTACTTCCTCCATCGGCAGACATCTGTATAACGGGAGTGTTCGGGGCAGGACAAATGCTGCAGGTTCAATCTGCCCAAAACGCAGTACTTTTATCATGTTTATGTTCCCAAAATTCTTAGGGTGAATTAAAAAAAAACATAAAACTTGCTAAAAACAAGGTCCAGGTTGAAAAAACTTGAATTCCCCTTTTAAAATATGAGAAAAAGGTTTAGCTCTGAAAGGGTTTCCTCCCCCATCCAGTGTTAGTCATTAAATTACAGCTCAAAAATGTTTGGAACAGCGCTGACCCATTTCAGTATTGAATTGGATCTGAGCAGGATAATCAATTCTAACTCAATCTGCTGGGATTCCTTACATAGAAAACTTTTAACTGATTGAAATAATTGTATTGAGACGACATTTGTTGTGAATTGGCGCTATATAAATAAAAGTGAATTGAACTGAACTCTTGAGAATCAGATTCGAATCAATTCTTAAAATTGTAATCGATCCCCAGCTCTAATGAAAATTATATAATCCATCTATCTTTACATTATCTTGTGTGGATGGAAAACCAACCTTTTCTTTTACCCATGTCCCCCTAGGGTCTCCATAAACTTCGGTGAAACAAAACAAATCACATAGTCACAAGAAAAAATCTTGGATATTCTCTAAAAGTTGAACATTTGCAAGAACAAAAATATGATTAAACTTCTCGTTTACGATCCCTAGTCGCTTTTTAAGACGTCAAGGTGTCTTGTGACGTTTAACAGAAGGACAGTATGTCACCATAGCAACACCCACTGTCCTGCAGCTCCTCCCAGTAAACAAAGAAGCAGTCTGCCGGGCTCGTCCGACTTGGAGCCCATCAGCGCGCTACTGGTGGAGCTTAGGACCAATCGGGATTCATTTATCAATCCATGGATCCGTCCTGCTATTTACTGATTTTTGAAATTCATCTTTTTGAGCTGCATCTGACACTGCCAGTAAAAAATACACAAATTAATCAAAGAGTTAACTAACTTTGTTGCTGGGATAAAAAATATTTTCAAAAACCTGTTTTTATTGCAATCATCCTGTCCTGGAGCTGACTTTTATTTAATGTCGAACTAAAAACAAGCTTCAAAAGTATCCTTGTAAAACAAGATGTCTAGATTGACGTCACTCTGAGCTATGGAAGTCTAAGGAGTACATTGGTTAAAAAAAAATCTATTTTCCAAAAATTAAATCTTCAACAACAGAAGAGAGATGCTTTTTGCTGGAGCTTTTGTTAAGCTAAGCCCGTCCACGTCCTCGCCCTCTACAGTTCTTTAGAAACGGTAATGGAAACCCAACGTACCCGTTCCATTCTGTGCCATACTGGGACTAGTGGAAATGGGGTATTAGAGTAGGGAACTGACAACACATAGCCTGGAGTAATTTTAAATCCTTTCATGACTATTTGATCTGGCATTTATTGCAGAATGTCTGAGCTTCTTAATCATTTTTATTCCAGCCTGAACGACTGTTTTTATTTTAAATTTCACTCTACTATTCTACTTTTTGTTTTGATTCTTGTCTTAAATGTTTGTGTTCTGTCTCGTTAAGCACTTGGTGCCGTTTGTTCTGCTGTAAGTGTGCTGTAGAAATAAAGCAACACATCAGAAAAAATAACGTTTTCTGAGATTATGAAATCAGACATTTGCAACAAAAAATGACAGGAGTCTTCTAGGATTGAGGTGGTGAATTTTAGAGAAGCACATCTGGATATTTTCCTCGGTGTAAGCGGTAGAGGTGGGCTCTTTTCCTGTATCAGTCTGGACAGGATGCAGCCATGTTGCGGCTTCTGCTCCCGTGTCTCAGGCGGGTATTCTGGATCCCGTTCAAAGTCTTCATGATGAGTTTACACCCAGAAGATGCCGTTCTGATACTGAATCCTCGGAAAACCTCCCATAAATTAAGCACTTCAGTCTTAGCTGACTTCTGTCACATTGTCTTACTTTATAATCTCAGAAAATATCTTTGTTTTAATTTAGTAAATGTAAGCGCTTAAATCATGTTAATTTCTTCATATTTTCTTGCAAATGTACAACTTTTTGACATCAGAGTATCCCATTTTTTTCTTGTAAATATGTGAAAATCTCAAAATCTTTATTTAGTCTTCCAAGGCTCTTTTCTTCCTTTCATTTATATTAGCCCTAATTCTCCATTCTAGAAATCAGAGCGGTGTTTATTTTACTCATCCTAATATTACTTTATACCCTTGTGGTGGTCACTATACAGTCCCGATCAAAAGTTTAGGACCACATGGTTGGATCTTAACAAGCTTCAAGATGTATTGACTTTGACTTATTGAAAACGGATCTTGAACTGAAATGGGCTGATCAAAGGTTTAAGACCAGATGGCTTTAAAAGGCCAAACCTGTGCAAAATGTGGATTCATTGTCAGGTCCTGATGCTTGTCATCATGTTATAATGCGTTGGGCAAAAAAACGTTCCCTTTTTAAACGTGGTTGGGTTGTTGAACTGCATAAGCAGGATTTCTAGTTATCGCTGCTCAGGTGGGATCCAGGAAGACAATAACTTTGATTTCTTAAATGATATTGAGGATTATTGGACAAAAAGTCATGCGTCACCAGCACTGAGCTGCAGGATCTAATCGGCTGTCCGGACACCAGATGATCCTCGACCCAAATTAACGCCACTACTGGTGCCGACTGTTGCCCCATAACCATCAGACGGCATCTGAGACTGAAGGGCTTCAAAAAACAGAAAATGTTTTCTAAGGCATCATGGAACTGAACGATTGTAAGAGCGCCCCAAACATTGGTCACTGAAAGGAGGAAGAAGGATTTATTCTCTGATGAGAACAAATGTCAGCTTGTCTGTCCTGATGGTTTGTAACGTTACTGGCATGACGAGCAGATCCCAGCTGAGACGTTTCCTCCGTACCACAGCGGAATGGGCGCCATGACGGTGTGAGGGGCATCAGGAGGTGCAGGTCGTCAAACGCCCGCTGGCTACGTCCAAATATCACAGAGATGATGGCTGAGCGCCCTCGTCTGGGTTTTCCAACAGGACATAATGCCTGCAGGACAAGCGATGACTTCCAGGAGATCTCAAGGAAATTTAAATCGAACGAAACAGGACTTGGTAATTCGTCTCCAAGACAATTTACCAAGTCCAGTTGCGTCCGATTTAAATTTCCTTGAGATAACCATGACATGGATGAATAAGAATATTCACAGGCTTATTCTTCCAGGAGAATAACGCCCTGCGTGTTCCTCTTATCTGAATCCAGGTGAAAACCTTTGGGGATGGAAAGTGAAGTTTACAGAAACGGACAGCAGAAGCTTTTCATTCATTCATCTTCACTAGTAGGAGAATGTTCCCTCTCGCCTCATGGAAACGTTTGCATCAAGGATCAAGCAACAATAACGGATAGAGCTGCTCATTACGGAGTTCATGCTTGGAACTTTGGCTCCTGTTTTTGGTTTTTACAGAGTTGTATTTGTTAGGTTTTTTTTAGGTGTAGAGTGTCAGTTCAAGTGTTATCAATTAATTGCATGCTTGAAAAAAAATTTTCTCTCGCCCCCATTTCTTCTTGATACATATTGAATCTCTACTGCAGGGGTGGCAAACTAATTTCCAATTAGGGCCACATTAAAATAATGAATGTCCTTAAAGGGCCGGTTGTGGCAGAAAGTATTGCTAAAACTATTTTTTAACAAACCACAAAGATATTTATTAATATCTGTCTCAATGAGCACATCTTTAGGTTTGACATGATTTGAGGGATAAAATCGTTTTTAGGTGGATATTAATGGAACTTAAAGGCTCTATTTATAGGATCCACAAGAGCTTAGAGGGCCACATAATTGTCTATGGAGGGCCGGATTTGGCCCCCAGACCTTGACACTAATGGAAACCTTAAGACCCAACCATGCAAAATATAGATTATTTGACATTTTTTTTAAGTCGTCTTAAACTTGTGATCAGGACTGTAAAACTAAACCCTTAGTTGATCGCCAACCTTTTCAGTTTTTACCAATTAAATGAGGAACATTCCTGTTGGGTTAGTATAATTACACACAGGACTATCCGTATTAACAGGATAAATTAAAGCGTAGGAATTCCAAATCCTTTTATTAATTTCACTATAATCCTCTTCCCAGACACAAGGCACCCCCACCATCATGTGTAACGAGTTTGGAGAGACCATCGCCATCATCGAGACCAGCGAGGGTGGAGCTCTGCCTCTGGAGCAGGCGCTGGAGATCTATCAGAGGGCTTTGGAGAACGGCCTTTGTGCCGACACGGCTGTGGATGGGCTGCAGCCGATCTGAGGCAGAGCGAACCAAAACTGGATCCGATTCTCCGCCGCAGAATGAACTAACTCAACATTAGTCATACTACTGGCTGAAAAAGAGAGTAGTTTACTGCTGAAAGATTAAATTTTATGATTTCCTGCAACCAGATGTTTATGTAATGGACAGAAAGACCAAAGTATGTTGGGTTTCCTCCTCTTTTCCTCGTTAGGGGAATCCCTGTTGACACATATGGATGAGATGCCAATTAAATTAAAGGTATATCACATTTAAATTTGGACCATTGTTTGTGCCTCTGATTACATTATATTTTTTAAATCACTGTAATGAAATGGATGTGCCGTTCTCTTTATTTAAAAATTCAGATGTTTTTGTTGTAAAATAAATGTTTGGTTTTTTCTCTAAGTTTGAATTTTCCAACCGTATCTGTTTTTGAAAAGACTTTGGTCAAAACTAATCCTTATTGTACAACCTCAGTTTTTTTTTAATATAAATTATAAAAACATTTACTTAATCTAAAGAGATTTGTTGGGGAAACCCAGTTCCAGTTTCCACATTTTCCTCATGCCTGGAATTGAGCTTCATGTATAAAATAGAGAAATACAGATTATTAGAAAAAGGTTGAATAGGAGGGGATTTTTCCAGATCAAGTGTTGTGGGTTCATTATATTCAGCAGAAACCCAAATAAATCGCTTCCCTTTAAACCAAGACTTGGTCAAGCATTTGGAGGTGGTATTATGGTATGGGTTTGGTTCAGCATCAGCAGGGCTGCTTAGATAAAATAAATACTAATCTGAAACAAAGTGAAAATGAAATTAAAGATATTAATCGTTAGCCGTGGATGTACTTTCAGATGAAGTACTAGTAGGCTACTGCTAAAATATATATCCAGTGTTGGGTGTAACGCATTACAAAAGTAGTTACAGGAATGTATATTTCCTTTTCCAGCAACGGAGTAATGTAACGCTTACAAAATGTACAGCAATATATTGTTACAATTTCAGTAACGCAATTTAAAATAGTGCTTCCTGCCCGGGAAAAGCGGTAGACTAAATCTAGTTGGATGCCTTAGAAGACTGTACATTTTATGGTGGCGTTATTCGCGCTACTTCCATAACCACCTGTTGCAAAACTGTTCAGTCTCAGGACTCTGTGATGAGCGATTTTAGCGCCTTTTGATGGGATTAAACAAACACTACCAAGAGATAGAAGTTTAATAGTGTTAAAAATACAGAATTTGTGGTTTCGCATGTGTAAAATGTAAATGGACAAGTTAGTTTTTAAAAATCGCGTTACATACGTTAGATATTTTTGCTAAAAGTAAGTTGAAGTAGTGTAACTAACATTTTCTAGAGAAGAAAAGTTTTTTTGTAACTTGCCCAACACTATATATCTATGATGCTTAATGTTCTCTTCAGTAGAAATAATCAGTTTCCTTATAACATGAATTTATTTTAAATTATACTAGTCCTTAGTTAAATAGTTGATCTCAATTCATACCGTACTGTAGAACAAGGTCTTGAAACCAAATCCATTGGGGCTGGTGTCCTGTAACTTGTAGGTGTGTTCTGTGGAAAAATGTCCTTCTTGATATGCAGTCAAAGTCTAGAGTCTGTTTACCAAACGGATTATTTTTTTTATTCGGGAGAGAGACATTAGTAACTGTTGCAGGACATCAGCCAATCAGGTGTAGATTCAGAGAACCCGGTTATTATGCAACGACAAGGGAGAACCGTTTGTTTTCTGATCTTGCACTAGCTGGCCAGTAGGTGGCAGTGTGAGCAAACAGCTTCCTCGCTCATCCGGTGATTCAACAAAACCGCATCTGAATGACATACTTTCGGTTAATGCGCATGCGCAGCAGTAAAAAAAAAACGTACTTTTCCCTTTGGTGTTTAAAATCTGTTCAAACCAACTTAAAATATATATATATATATATATATATATATACACATACATACATATAATATAAAATATTATATATATAAATATATATAATATAAAATTGGTTAGATGACCCAGTTACGGTATGCTAGTCTGGTGACTTCGCTAAAGTTCTAAATCCGTACTTTAAATCTACACTTTGCTGTCATCGGTGGAATAACCTGGTAAAAAAAAGACGCGAAAAAAACTAATTGAGCTCTATATGGGAGGCAACGTGATCAGACATGATGCCATAGGAAATATTTAGTTAATGATGGTCAAACACATTAAATACCTTGAGGTTTATTCTTACTACCACATGGCCCAGAAAGAAAAATATTTTACTGATTAAGATCTACATTTCGCTCAGGTTAACAGAATCAAGACGCAAAACAACATTAATAGTCATATTTATTGGTTGTTTTTTGATATTTCATCTTTTTTCTTCTGTAATGATAAAAGTCAACATATGCTCAATGACAGATTGTATTTCCATATCAATAATGAGTCTACTGACTCTACAGTAATTATTTACAACACAACCAAGTCTTGCACAAAGACACAACCAGTATTACGTCCTACCAGCGCTCTTTTGATTTGTTCCCTCCCTTCACTTCCTCCAGTTTTTCTTTCTCCACCCTCCTAGGAAGGTCAGGAGAGAGCAGTAAAGTGACAAAAGGAGGAAGGAGGGGCGGACAGAGGTGGAGGAAGGAGAAGTTTAAGTGTTGAGACTATAGAAATGGAGTCTAGCGAGGGTAGGAGGCATACAGACGACTTGTTACTGCTGAAATTACATAAAAAGGTCCACGCTTGGTTTGTATTCCTGTTTGAAATGAATAAAAATTGCACCGCAGGTCCTTGCTGAGGTGAGTGGCCAGTCAAGGGAAGACTACAACGGAGGAGCTGTACAGGCGTGGATAAGCATGTCTCACCTGCCTCCAATAATGTTAAAACAAAGAGCTAAATAGAAGAGGAGAATAAATTTAATGTCAGCAGAAAGTAAAGAAACATCTGCCAGGAAAAAAGAAAAAAAACACAGATTACGGACGATGATTCACTTAAATGATATGAGGAGTAATAACTGTGAATAGTACAACAACAAACTGAGTTTGACGATGTTAAATACAAAACAAAATATAAAAAGAGGAGTAAATAAACTGCTTGGCAACAGAGGATTAAGGATCTTTTCAGCCCGACCTCTACGTCTGAGAGCCAGGATGTTCCCGGTGAATCCGACTCTCCTTCCTTCATGGCAAACAAGACGAGAGGCACCGGAAGGCTCGCTCCCCCAGCTCCTGGCATGTGTTGTGGGAAGGGAGAACCTGGCGGGGGTCCATTATCTGCAGGAATGATGGCACCGCCAGAAGTCCATGTTAAGTTTCTGATTATCTCTTCGAGTTGCTCCTGGTGGAAGCTCCTCGGAAGGTCTACGGTTGAGGAGACGATCGCTCCAGGTCCACTGCAGTGGCATTTCTTTCGATCTGCTGCTGAGGGCCCAGCCCCAAACGGCAGCAGAAACAAACCACAAGCTCACAACAGGTAAGTAAATATAAGGGGTTGTTCCTTAAGCAGACACGTACTGCTTTTACTCTCCTAAAATGATTAAAAACGGAACAAATATCAAAACATAGATCAACTACCTCTTTTAAAATTGCTAACCGTTTTCTGTTTCAGCCTAAGCCGTTTTGTCTATCCAAAGCGGGAACCGTTTCATCTGCAAGGCAAACGAGTGCAGCTGTACATCGTGGTCCTTCGATCGCTGGCATCAGTCCATTTTCGAGGGGGTTCACACAGAGTGCTGATTCAAGTCTGGGAATGAACAGTTTGTGTTTGTAAATTTTTCGTGTTTTTGGTGTTAGGGGCACGCATGAGAAAAAAGAAAGAAGAAAAGTCCAAATACTGCAAACAAATCCTAACCGTTGGAAATGGATACGTAAGAATGTGATACTGACTGGTCAGTCTGATTGGTCCGAATCACTCATCTAGAAGAGTCCTGCGACTCACGAAGCTCCTCTGGACTCACATCTGCTCCCTGGTCCACCTCCTCATCCTGCAGGTCTCCGCCTCCTTTGCCAGCTCCCTCACCCGACTGGGAGCCGGATGGTCCCGGGGCCGACGAGGCCGCCTCCGAGGGGCCCAAAGCAGAGGCATCAGAGGGCGTCGCTGTCTGCATGATCTTCTGTCGCACCTCCCTGATCTTCAGCTGCAGACACACCTTGGAGGGAAATATGTCGGAGTATCTCGTCTGGAATGCTGCAGTGGCCTGGGCTGCAAGCAGGGGATTAACGCTTGTAGTTACTAACCAATCCTTCAGCTTATTGTGTATATATGTGGGTAAAGGTGCGGGAGTACCTGATGGAAAGAAGCCCTGCTCCTGGAACAGCTGCATGACCAGCGCCCTCCTCTGGTCGAGAGTTCGTCGCAGGGACGAGTACGGCACCTTTTCAAACTCCAGTTCTGCCAGAATGTCCTCTCCATCCGTGGCTGGAAAAGCAACAGGAACAGAGGTTAAAGCTTGAGGAAACTGGTTTGAATTCAATGCTTCCAGTATGTTATTTTTATTTTTATGATCATCTTTGAGCCCCAAAGCACCTTACAGCCGTTTTAAGACGCTCACATTTCTACCACAGCTCTAAGATCATTAAACCAGGTGTGTTTAGTCCTAGGTCCAGCGAAAAACATCAACTGAGCAGGACTTTTTCAGTAGCAGCTCCAACGCTGTGGAAGACTTCCTTGATAGGTGAGATCTACTCAGGACCTTACAAACCATCTTCTTCACTTCTGTGCTATATTCATTCACAGCACCATATGAAAATGTGCACTAAAAGTTATTAAATAGATAAATAAAACAAAATGTAAATGAGATTTTGTGTCTTTACGGCAAGAATAAAACATACAGAAACAGACACCCAGATATGGAGGTTAGTCAGGTCAAATAACTCAAATATGACTCAACCAAATCTCTTCTTGGTCCAGACATCTCATCAGGCTGCCTAGATGCTTCCATAATTTTTATCTTTTTGTTTTATCTAATCACGTTTTATTAACTCCATGTTTCCAAAGTCACGAAACACAACAATGCTGGAGGCGGCCTCAGATTCTGAGCTCAGTTAAAGGGCCATTTCACGGCTTTCTGGTGCAACTTGGTCAAGTCAGTCTTATTTATAAAGCAGCAAGCACGGATAAAATAATTATTCAGTCTGACTTGTCAAATCTGGATATTTAAAGCACAATTTGTGATCTGTTTAATAAAAGCAAAATAATTGTGACAGTTTATGGTTCTTAAAGTAGACCTGGTTTAATGTCAAACAAATAACTCTGAAAACTATGATCTAAGAAGGTCTAAAGGCTCTTATTTTTTCAGATTAACGAAAAAAGATCAGAAAATACAAAATTACATACATTATCATACTTATCCCAATGTAGGAAATTAATGGTTCAAACCAAACAGACTGTAAAAGACATGGAAGTTTATGCCTTTAAATATTAAAAATGAATGAACTTTAATGGAGATGACTGCAAAAATATCCCATAAATTAAAAGTTTTAGTTTTTGGCAACAAGTTACATTTTTTGTATTCAGTTCAATTCAATAAACTAGTTATAATTAAATAATAAAACATAATTAGAGAAAAATTGGAATATTTGTTCTTTATGAAATGCGATCGGTCACTCTGAGTTTCATATTCATGCAAACATTTTCTCCAACTACCATTACCTGCATTTGCCACGGAAAGTTTATAGACGGCGCAGGAAGGCCGTTTTGATTTTGCATCTCTGCTAGTAGAAGCTGAACCCTGGTTTATACTTCTCCGACAGCGAGTTTGCATCCAGACGCAGACGTATTAATGGAGACTATTTTCGTTTAGAGTGCTCCGTTTATTTTTCTGTGTTGTAAATCAATTCTCGACCAGGACAGCAGGGGGTGCTAACTTCTCATGCCTACCGTTGCAGTGTCGTTTCTGGTTATTTTCTTCGGCTAGTGAATGTATCCACCAAACCTCCCCCCCACCCCCCAAGGAGCAACAGATGACAGAAAAAAAGTATCAATTAAGCTGTAAAGCTTTTTACTAGAAGTGCAGCTCATAGAATACTATAAAAATGCATGGAAACAAATACAGTGGTGTGTTTTGTTGTTTTCCTACAGCTTCTTGTGTTAAAAATCGCCAAAACACCAGATTAGAAAAACTATCCTTTCAATATAAAGCATGTAGTGCCCAAACGCTGCACTGATTACTGATTACAGCGACTATAGCGCCCCATGGTGGTGAAAAGATCTCAGGCTGTAGTTGAGCTGACCAATCAGAGGCTTACGCTCTCCGTTGATGGAGACGGATAGTTAGAAAATTGGGTTCTACTCCATCCGTCGTTGCGTAGGTGATGGAGAGCGATTGCCTTGACGGATAATGGCGCTGCATCAATAAGTTCTGAAATAGACGGAGCTGTATAAACTAGGCTCAACCGTTAGCAACTCCACAACATAGGGGAAACACGTTTGTTCTCTTATTTGTGGACATAGACATTAATGCTGCCTTTTTTACCCAGGAAAGAGGAGCTGAGGAGGAAACTGTTAGAATGTGTCTTGGAGAACCACCAGCGGAGTTAGTTAAGTTAGTTCTTTGTTCGAAGTCAGCATTAGAGTAGCACTGCTGTTAGCCAATCAGAGGTGAAACATTTCCATATCATTAATATTAATGAATTAAACTCTTAATCCTGCCACTTCAGCCCACCCACACTTCTGAAAATCTACAGACTCCTGAAACAGGAGCACCAAGAGCATTTTTTGCCACATAAAATGATTCAATTCATACTGGAGACCACAGCAAATTTATTGAACCCCAGACACTTTCCAGAACAAACGCATTACTACCTGCTCTGTCGAAGGTGAAGATGTCTCCTTCACATTTGGCGGCACTTTTAGGTGTGTTGGGTTCAGAGCTGCAGCTGGAACGCCGCCGGCTCTTCCTCTTCGGAGAGGCTTGTTCATCAGTTGCAGAGTCCAAATCTGAAAGACGACAGGAAACCTCTTAAGCAAAAAAAAAAAAAACAGAATAATGACACCAATATGCAATATTCATGGCTGTCGGGTTGTAAGTGTCGGCGTCCGTTTGAATCAATGGTTTTGTGGCGCAAAGCCATCGGAGGAGAGACCTGTTGAGTTCTTCCTCTTGCGACGATAACTGCCCAGGATGGCGCGAGGCGACGTAGCCAGACTCTGCAGGGTGGGCGACGGTAAAACCTCCTCAGGTCGAAACTCCGGCAGCTCGGCGAACCGCTCCTCGAAATATACTTCTGAAAGAACCCTGCCAGTCCAACAAACGCACACACACAGAAGTATACAGTATATATACAGAGTCCATCAATAACTCGTACGCAGGATATTCACAGAGGTAATGACTCACTTGTCGACAGAGTCGAAGGTCTTCTTTAGCGGTGGCGGGCGAGCTTTGATTTTTTTGGGTATAGGGCCGTCTTTGTCAGTCTGCGGGGGAGGCAGAGTGGGCTCTGAGGCTGATGGAAGGTGGAGAGGGGAGGAGGGGAGGGTCTCCTTCCACCCACCCTGTGAAGAAAAGTTCAACATGAGCATTTTAAACAAAAACGGCAAGAAAGATTGCAGCTGTGCTGTACAAGATCATCTGAGCGGGACGTTTTGGTTTGTAAACGGGAACAACACCTTCTTATTCGCGCCTGAATCGCAGCTACACATCCGGTCTCAATCGACATTTCAAAATAAGATGTTGTAATAATTTTTATTAGAACTGTGCTGAGATCACCATAAAATAGATTCTTTTAGAAATCGAATTGATTCACAGGTTCAAAAATCTATTTTATTTTTTAGAATACTTTGCCCTTTTACAGCTGAAACAGGAAGGAAAAGTTCATTCGGCCATTTTAAGGTTTGTGTCTGAAACGGTAAATACAGTTTCCAATGGTGAAATGTTACTTACTCATTGTCAAGTAATTTAATTTCAGGCATATAATTAAGATAACAGTTTAAAAATAATAGCACTGATCCACATCAATATCAAACAGAATCAGATTGAATCGATTCTAACTCTTGAGAATAGGAATTTAATCGATTCTTGAAATTTGAATTGAATCACAGCCCTAATTTTAATGCATTAACATTGTTTAAACATAAGGGCCACATTCAAAAATGCCAACAATATAGTTTGTAATTTTAGGTGTAGGCATTGAAATCAATGTTGATGTTTCTCATGTGACCTTTAGGGTTAGAAAATAAAGTTTTGAGTTGATTTACAGCACTGTAAGTTTACTTAGACAGATGTCAGGGAGCGGATATTACGTATTTTGATGCCCATTCTGATCTGTTGGTGAAATGCTACTGTGACCAGCACTAAGGCGCTGGTTGACGCTGCTCGTCCTGTATTGTTGGGATGCTACGCCTCACCTCTTTGGTTGTTGTGCTTTCCCTGTTCCTTGAGTCGGAGGGGTCCGCCGTGCCGGAGCCCTCCTGGGGTCTGTCCGAGGATGACGGCTCCTCAGCGGGATATGTAGACGGAGACCCTGTGCGTCCTGAAGGCTCGGGTTCGAAGGAGAAATGACTGTTGGCTGCTGCTTCTCGCTCCCTCTCCCTCTCCTTCTCTCGCTCTCTGTCTTTCCCTCGCCCTCCTCCGTCGTAGCTGCCAACAGGGATTGTCGCCACCGTTGCTTTCACTTTCTGAGGGAGCCTGACGGGAAGATGCGGTAACTTGGGTGTGCTGCCTGTGAACCACAAAGACACTTTTTCACAAAACAAAAGTAAATCTTCCATGTTTGGTGTTGAGTAGAACGGGCGGTCCTACCAGGTGCTTGGATCTGAAGAGGAGGACTGCAGGGCCTGACGGACACAGCTGCGCCACTAGGAGGTGCTGCGGGGCTGTTACTGTTGCCGGCTGCGGTCTGCCTCTCAACCTGTCTGTCCGAATGTGCCAGGACGTCCGTCTGCCTGTCGCTCTGTCGTTCGGCGGATCTGTCCGGAGGCGGGTGTCTCTCCACCTGTCGGTCCGGGTGGGGCTGTGGATGTAGGTGTGTGATGGCGGATGGGGCACTCGTGTGTTTCGGCAAGATGTGGGGCGAAGCGCTCGAGGCAGAGTAGACCACGCTAGGGGGCACCGGTGCCATAGAGACCAACCCTGTTGCCATGGTGACGTTTGGTGATGGAGGGTAAATGGCGGTGACTAGCTGGCCCCCGGAGCCTGAGGCAGGCGCTGAGGTGGAGGGTTGTGAGGACTGAGCTGTGGCGAGGAGTGGTGCCTGACCTGGATAATGAGGAAAGATGATTCATCATCTAATTCCACCTTAAACAGATTTTCTTTCTCCATTTATACTAACAAATACATACTTATTATTGTTATTTGTTTCATTTTAAATTATTGATGTTTAAAATGAACAGGGACTTCTTAGTGCCACTAGGTAACTGGGTAGCTTAGAAAAATCACGTGGTGTTCCTCAAAGCTCCGTCTTGGGGTCCCTCTTACTTAATATCTACATGTACTTGCTAGGTTAGATTGCTACAAGTAGGGATGCAACGATGCCACTTTTTTCAAAACCGATATCATACTAGAGCTGTGTTGAAATAATCGATTCTCAATAGATTCTTATAGAAATCGAATCGATTCATAAGTTCAAAAATCGATTTTAATTTTAAGAATAGTTTTTGCCCTTTTTAAAGTTGAAATGGGAAGGAACAGTCCAGACGGCCATTTTAAGTTTTGTGTCTGACAGGGTTAATACAGTTTTCCATGGTTAACTGTTACTCACCCAGTGTTAAGTCATTGAATTTCTGGCATATAATTAAGATAACAGTAAAAAAAAAAAGGCTTTTAATAGCACTGACCGATATCAATATTGAATTGGATCAGATTGAATCGAATCGATTCCAAATCTTGAGAATCGTAATCGAATCGATTTTTAAAATTTGAATTGATACCCAGCCCTATACCATACCGATACTTGGATCAGAGTACTTACCGAAACAGAGTACCAATGCTGATACTTCTACCACACGAAAAAATTGGGAGTCAGGTTTTATTTTCTTCTCTGCTTGTTCCAAGAAATGATGGTGAATTAGATAAAACTAAAATATTAATAAAAATGAAGACAGAACTTAAATTTAAAAGTTTAAAACTAATATTTTCTGTGAAATTATTGCTGCATTTCTACATCTTAAGTATCGGTTAACATTAGCTGATACCGATACCAGTACATTAGGCAGTATCGGGGCCGATAACCAATACCATTATCGGTGCATCCCTAGTTATAAGTAAACAGATCAGTTTAACATAACTTTGAGAGACTATGAACCCATTCAAACGTTGAGCAGGTACTTAAAACAAATCAATACATGGATGTGCCATAACTTTCTCCAGATGAAAATAAACAAAACTGAAGTAATGATTTTTGGCTCTAAAGAGGAATGATAAAGTGTCAGCTTCAGATCCTACAGCTGGAAACCACAGATCTGGCCTGAAATCTAGGTGGATCAGGGGATGCAATCTCTGCATCGCCAGAATCAGAACTAAACATTAAAAAACTGCATTCGCTTTTTATGTTTTCCAGAAATATGTTAAAGAAAACTTTACTTGAAGAGAAACCATCAAGAAAACTAAAGATAATTCGATTTTTTATTACCTAATTGTAATGACTTTTTAAATTGTAAGTTTGTGAATAAAACAAAAGTTTAATTTATTGAGATACATCCTGTGATTCTTCACATTTTTCCTCAATTTTTTTAGGAATTAATTCAAAGCTTTGACATTGGTATCTTGAAATAAAATGTTATTGAAATATCTTATTTCAGCAACTAAATTCAGATAATACACAATACACAAGTTTACAGGTAAACTTGTGTATTATATAGGTTCACTAAACAGATTCATATGTATGTTTATTTCTGTTCATTTTAATAATTAGGGCTTGCAACTAATCAAACACTGTGATGTTGTTTAACAGAAAATGTGAGTGTTACATTAGACAACAAAAAAGTAGTTGATCATAAAGTGCTGTCCCTAAACGTACCATTGGAACGCTAATTGGAAGGAGACAGTGTGGTGGAAAAATGTCCAGAAGCACCAGGGTGCCCACAGGCTAGAGAAAATAGAAAAAAATATTTGGAGATTCACAAGGCGTGATCGGAAATACATATATAATATTTTAGGACGCGGCTATTGCATTACTTACTTATTTTAAGGCACACCTGAACCGTCAGAAGCATCTTACCCAAAATGAAGACAAGAGGCTAGACTGTCATCCTAAGTCCTCTTTTCAAGTGAAAGTAAATTTAGCATTTTCTTTAGAAACCCAAGAACTCCCAAGACTCCAGAGGAGGAGAGCAGTCATGTGTTAAGCTTCCACAGTCGCTGGTGCCACCTGGTGGCGTTTCGTCCAATGTAATTAGCAAGTTAAAACACTAACAGGAGATTTTGGAGCACCTAATATTTCCCTCCACTCTCAAACTTCATGGCGATGAATTCATTTTCCAGCAGGATTTGCCACCTGCCCTCTGTGCCAATATTGCCAGTACCTGGACTAACGGCTGTAGTGTTACTGTGTTTCATTGGGAAGCAAACTCCCTAGAGCTGAACCCCGTAGAGAATGTATGGGGTCAGACACCAGACCCATCGATGCAGATGACCTGAGGACCTGCTATCAGAGCAAGATGAACTTGTATGACACCTGAGCAGAGCTACAGACAGAGCGCCTCCATGCCACAGCACATTAATGCAGTAATCAAAGAAAAAAAGGACCCAGTACTGTATTGACTCTGTATACTGTACTCTAGATGGACTTTATTTTTATTAGATTGACATTTCTGTGTTAAAAACCTTATTTTTTTTAATGCAATATTACCATTTTCTAAGAAATGTATTATTGGGGATGTGTATTGGCAAGAATCTGGTGATACAATACGCATCACAATACAAGGGGGACGACGCGATATATTGGGATACTATGAGTAAATATTAAATATTTTGTGATTTTTAAAACTGAATTTAACTTAATTTCATATTGAAAATATCTAGTTTTATCATTAGACCGAATTGATCCACTGGAACGAAGAGCGTGAAAACAGCCACCAACTAGTGGTCATACTTTATCTGTGCTACAAAAATTACTCTAGTGGCACAAAAATTCGATACGCTGCTTTTGAATATCGGTACAATATCACGACATAAAATATCATGATATATCAGTGTGTCGATATTTTCTTACAACCCTGTTTATTATTGTATTTTCATTAGCTGCATGTTAAAATCTTCAAAATCAAAAGAAGCAAACGCTCAGACTTTAACTGCAACCCTTCAGGTTCATTGTTGACCCTTAAGTAAGGTCTTCAGATGATCTTTTCGTGTAAAACACAGAAATAGAAGAAAAAGGAAGAGAAACTTTGACTTAAAGTCTCCCCTGACCTGCAATCAGTGGCTGAACCAGCGTCTGTCCAGTCGGTGCGATGGCTGTGAACCCAAGTGTTGCTAAAGGCGAGGGAACGTATGCAGATCCAGGCACTGGTAGAGCTTGCTGGGTGGGAGAGGCGCCTGTTGTTGTGGAGACCAGAGGCAACGTGGACGGGACCCCCGGGGTGGACTGCACATAGGTAATTCTGAACAGGAGACACAGAAATAGAAGAGGTCAAACTCTGATGAATGGAACGTAGGAATAAGGACAGTGGCAGGGTGGTTAATGACTGTAAAGCAAAATAAAATGTAAGGAGAAGTGTAACGGCTGTGGCAGATGGTGTAATGTTAAAATAACGACGCAGAGCCACAATGAAAGGAAGAGAGAAATCATCATAGAGAAAGAGGAAGACAAAAAGAGAAGCGCCGCAGAGAGGGTCAGTCGATGGGTGCAGAACACAGCGATGAGTAGCGCTGGGTGAGGAGCTGAGAGGTGGTGTGGGGGTGGGCGAGCAGAAGCAACTCAGGCCACCACCAGCATGACTAACACATCCAGAATAGAGCTGCAGTCCTACTGCTGCACCCCGGCCGGGTTTTTAGCCTCTTGCATCGTCTGCTCACTAAACACGGCAAAATCTATTAATTCCTTCAACTCAAACAGTACAGATTCCTGAGGTCCAGTTTATTCCACCTCAATTCATCAGCTGGAATATTTAAAAAATGCTTTTATTTTCCCAGAAACACCCCTAAAGAGGGATCAGATGTTCTTTAAGCATGACACAAAGAAAGAGAAATTCAAATACAAGAACTCTTTCAGACATAATATGCCCCTTTTGGGTAAGTGACTAGAAAGTAACAATTTTCATGATAAAACAAATCTGCACCCTCACTAAGTTAATTCATTTATCTAACAAAAAACTAATTATTAAATCATTCCATATTTATTAATTAAACCCCAAACGTAATTAGCCTTTTCTGGTTTAATAATCAACTGATTTGCTATCAGGAGAGCTGTATATTTTCAATATTTAATATCAGTCATTATTAATCATTCCAATATGATCTAATGATAAAACATTAAATCACAGAAAATATCAAATAATAACCTGATTTCTGCTGTCTACAGTAGCTCAAGTAGAAAAGTAAAAAGGGAAAAGAAGAATGGCATTTGCCTATAGGTTGATGGCAGCTTCCCAGGGCTGTGTCCAGCTTTGTTTATAAGCCTTCCCAGACATTTGATCCGAGAAATTTATTGGGTTCTTCAGTCTCTCTCAAGCATCGTTCCGCAGTGCTCCATTTCCCCTCTAAGATGACTGCTGTAGATCCGACCAGCAGGAGAATGCTCAAAGGGTTTTCTTTTTGTCTCCTCACAGATTCAATTACCAAACAGCAGCAGTGGTTTGGGAAAAAGGAACGAGATTATTTTATTTGTAATGGATCCAGTTTACTTGGTTGTAAATCACTTTATAGTGACAGAAGCCCTTCTGGCTTCACTTCATGAGCAGTAATTTGGCATCAATTTACTCAGAAGGTTGAACTGAAAAAAATAAATTAAAAAAACCAACTTCTTAACTCAAACACTAAAATTAATCAAAACAGACTTACTGACCTCAGCTGTAAACCAGACGGTCAGATTTTAGCTGCTTAAACACATTTTTGTCTATTGTCACAATATACTGGACGTCCTTTTTCAACAGATACTTTTACAGATGGCTTTGCAATAAAAATTTTTTTTTATTTTGTGATACAAATTTTAATATAAGTTTACATTGATACATAAAACTATATAAAAGAAATCCCTATTTTTGTCCATGTTTAACATTCCCTGGTATTATTTGAATTATTTTGATTTTAAAGGTTAATTTTCAAAACCTCAACAGGTTATCGAACACTATACAACAGTTTCCAAAAATTAAGAGGTTACGGTTGGGCAATATTGGTTCAAAAATAGATTTTAAAAAATATGAATTGATTTTTTCTCCATTTCTGTTCTCATTGTAGGATATGAATTAGTGGTGGGCCATATAAATGGTATAAAGTAAAAATTAGCCAAAGGTAGATTTTGACTGTAACGCACTCATGCATTTTGATGATGTCATCAAGCTGTGCCTACACTAGGTACACAGACTACTGATGTTCAGTGTTTGTCTGCACACTAGATATCGGTAGTTTAAAGTTTTTCGTTTTTCATGTAACGAAAAAGAAACATTTTGAACTTGAAGTAGGGGTGGGGGTATGGCTAAATTTGCATATCACGGTATTTTTTTTAAACATAACAATATTACGGTATTTAATGGGATTTTTTTTTCCATACAAGACCATTCATATGCACATTATCTAATAAGAATGAAGAATATAAAAATGTGCTTTAAATAGCTCATTTTACTGCCATATGGACTGCATCATATTGTTTTTTTTCCCAAAAACAGGTGAATGATATAAAAATAATTACAATGATTATGATTCTGGTAGACATTCTTGATGTTCTTAGGCTGAATGTATAATTTTTTTAAAACCTCACGTTGGCGTAAGCAACAATTGCATCTTTTAATTGCTTTGCATGTAGTACTGAAGAATCCCACTAGGGGTCAGAGTACAGACTCAGATCGGATTTTGCCAAGAAGAAGTAAAATAAACATGGCGACCGCATGTGATTATTAGCTGGTTAATATTCAGATGAGATAAAAAAAAGATTATTTTAAAGAATAAAGAATACTGTCACTGGTGTTTGTAAAAGGTATGCCATTCGGTTCTCGTTTGACATTTTAAAGCCGATAAACGTTTTAAACTATAGACGAGGCTCCTCTTTTTTGGAAACACTTCATCCGAATTGTGTGCTTTGCTCCTGCCAGCAGCTGTACTCAGTTAAAAACATTATTTTCTACAATGTGGTGAAGAGTGTGTAGCAGCGAAATTGGTCCTGGCTGAAACACTTCCCCTCATTAAACGTTCCGGAAGTTGTCCAAGTTATTCAATTTCAATTCAATTCAGTTTATTTTTTATAGCGCAGTTTCACAACAGATGTCATCTCAAGGCACTTTACAAGAAGAGTTATTACAATACTATGTTTAATGTAGAAATTAGAGAACCACAGAAGATTGCGTCGTGTAATTCTCAGCAATCCCTCACACTGAGAAAGCATGAAGCGACAGTGGAAAGGAAAAAAATCCCTTTTAACAGAAAGAAAACTCCCGCAGAACCAGGCTCAGCACAAGCGGTCATCTGCCGAGACCGTCTGTGGTTTGGAGAATACAGAACAGAGATTCATCGCTATAGAGGTATATTAAAAATTAATATCATAACAAAAACAAACTTAGAAGCAATCCTTGATGCCTTCGCACCTCTACCTTGTAAGATGGTAAAATGCTCATAAGTAGATTCATATATATGAATATACTTTCATCTAAACCAGGGGTTTAGATTGAAGCGAAAAGCTGCATTACCAAGAATCGAAGGTGTTGGAATAGGGATGCATACAAAAGCTGCAGGACAGTAGCACTGGAGGACTGGAGTTGCAGACCCCTGATCTGAAGCATTCTGTTGTGGCTCAGGCTGTATGTTTAGGGATTCTTTTTCATCCGGAAGGTCATCAGTCCACTTTTTTTGCAGTCTTTTAACCGCCTTTTATCCAGAATTGGCCCATATTGACCACAGTCCATCTTCCTATCAATTGACCAACTTCTCTGTCCCTGCTGAAGAATAGCAAACCCCACAGCATGTTGTTGCCATCACCATGTTTCACCATGGGGTTCCAGGTAAAGTGCAGTGTTAGCCTTCTAGAAACCATAGTTTCCCATATGTAATCAGGCAGTCATGTCTTGGTAAAGTTGTACCGAACACTTTGAATTTTGGGATGGACTGAAACTTGATCCTAAAAGAGCATTCTGCAGGTTGAATATTTTCTCAAACGCATATAAAATGTACAAAAATAACAATTTGAAATGTTTATTGAAGGTATTTTAAATTTCACAATGTTTAACAGCACATGGTTTGATTGAGAAATTTCAGAATCTTGACCTGTAACGTAAGAATGTCATATGATATGTGATAAATCAGGTCAGTTGTTGGTTATCAGGTCCAGCGGTCGTGTTATCGAGAGTCAGGGGGTTGAGTTTTGGATTGTGTTCATTTTTCTTAAAAATAGTAAATTATTGTGTTTAATATACAAACAGGATTTCCAGTCCACAGGTAAAAAAATAAAATAATAATAGTAATGGCACCATCTTCACGGTCTGGGTGCGTTATGTGCAGCTGAAACTGCACTTAAATTCTGCTTTGGCTATGAAAATAGAATCCCGAAGCAAAGTTCAGGTGCTTACAGCTTCATCTGGGCTGCTGTCAGCAGCTCCCTCTGAACCAGCAGCAGGAGGGAGACAGCTCTATGCAGATGCGATCTGTGCATTGGAAGTCTTGTTGTCTAACATCTGCTAATTACCAACTTGGTCTAAAGAATGATATCAAAGATTAGAATCAATGTGATGTGTGGGTTCTAAAAGAAAAACAGCTAAAAACAGTAAAGCTAGCTTCCCCAAGCTGATACCATTAGTTTCGCTTAGCAACGTTTTTTCCTGACCATTAATCCTTCCCCTGCTCTCTGGAGCGTGCAGCAGACTCATAGCTGTATGGTTGTGGTCCATCATATGTGTAGCTGTAAACGTTTAGTTTCTTTTGTGACAGAGCCAGCACTAAAGTCCATAGTTTTCTATCGATCGAGCTGACAGGTCGCCCTTCTACCACATCACTTCCAGTCTGGCGGAGGTTAAATCTTCTCACTAAAGCTAAAATAATTTATGTATATGTACATTTTTATGTAGAAACGGTTCTACATGTGTTTCTCTACAGAGCTGTTTAAGGGGGGGGTTCTAACCTCCAATTTGGGATGTAAGGATTGTTATCACAACCAAACACTGATTTAAAATTGTTTTTGAACTTGTATTTTCTTTTTCTTAAAGTTTGTTCACTGATTTTCTCTAACAAACGTCTGATACCTACACAGAGCAGCAGAAAATATATGAATCACAGACAGAGTTTTATAAATTAAGTGGCTTCTAAGGGCGACTGATTGCACTGGATTTATTTAGGTCTATCTGTCTAGCTCTACATGATGACGCACCAATTTATTATGGTCAAATCTCACGTATGTTAACATGTTTGAAAATATCAAATCATGAATATATATACTTTTGCAAGGAACTGTACAGATGACGGAAATTCTAAATAATTACTGATTTTTCATTTCCTGCCAACTAAGCATGACCGTAAAACAAGTGTTCTTCCTTATTTGGCTCATTCATTGTCTTCTCTTTTATATTGCAGTTTTGTCTTTCTGATTAAGGAGAGAAATGTTAGAGTATATTTGTTAAAAGAAGGCAAAACAAACAAAATCATAAAATGTTTTTGGTTTTCCATGAATAACAGAACGATGAAGCAAGAAAACAATAAAAACTAAGCAAAGAATGCATTGTTTTTAACCTCGCAACAACTTATACACTACATTACTCATGCTGCAATATCTTATTTCAGTAGTTTTCCAGATGTGATGGAGCTCGTTGCCGCTTACCTAGTAGGTGCAGGCGGCATGAGTACAGCCTGAGAGTGGACTGATCCTGGTGCCACGACAGCTGCTGTTCCCACTGGGAAGGGACTGGCAGGATGCACTGCTCCCCCCTGAGGCAGCTGGGACTGGACCACCGGCATGGGGGCGATATGAATAATCTAGAAAGGCACAGGATGAGAACGTCAAAAGAGAAGTAGACGATAGAGGCTATAATGTTTAATGTTTCTAACTAAAAACAACCAGATTAAAACAAAAACAAAAAAAAGGGATTTTTCTCCTATGTGATGTGCTCTCTGACCTTGCTTCCCGTCTGTGTACCATTCTGGACCGGAAGGGGTGGAGCAACAATGGGAAACTGCTGGGGAGGGGCTTGCGCTGTCCGAACTGTTGCCATGGGAACAAGCATTTTGCCCTGGAGCACCGGAGACTGGGTTTGCACTGACAGGGGGAACAGAAAACGGCGTTACAGAGGAAACACGACACGCTGCGGGATCTGTGGGTGAACTTTTTACCTCTTGCTCCGGGGCTGACCACGCCCACTGTAGGGCTGGACGTGTATCCCGTTTGTAAACCGGCACCCTGCTGTTTTCCATTGGCCAAGGAGACATGCGTTTGTGGGGCTGTGGGTAGGCTGAAGATACTGGTTGGCTGGCTGAGATTCTGAGGCGGGCTCTTGGCCCTGGCAGGTAGGGTGGGAAGGATGTACTGAACTTGTGTGATGGCCTTACCCCCGGGGGGCGCCAGAGGGGAGCCGGGGAGGAACTGGGGCTGAAGGAGGGACAGGGGGCCGTTGTTTTGGCTGTGTGAGGCTGAAACAGCTGTGGAGGGAATGGCCTGCTGATGGGATGACTGAGGGTGAGGGGAAGGGCTGATGAGCTGTACAGCAGATTGAGCAGGCAGAGCCCCTCCTAACACCAAATTGGTCACGACACCACCTGCACCTACAGGATTTGTCGACGATGAAGAGTAGTACCCACCCGCTGTGGCTGGAGGCCCAGCCCCTCCTCCTCCTGGACCAATCAGAATCTGGTGCTGCTGCTGGGGAGTCAGGGACTTTCTCTCCAAAGGATGTGGGCTTGATGGAGGGCCACCGTCTCTGGGCTTGCTGGCGATCGGGAGCGGCGTGCTGATGACAGGACGCATCACATTCGTCACGACCGTGGACGCTACCCTCACAGCGCCAATGCCCAGAGCTTGGGTCGCTCCTAATGAGCCTAGTGACGAGGACGGGGGCCCGCCAGCTGGAGAAGTTGATTTGACTGGTTGAGCAGAAGTGATGGAGAGAGAAGAGGCCTGCATGTTGACGGCTCCCTCGCTCACTAAAGTGTCTTTAGTCTCTCCATCACTTCTTTCCTTTTTTCTGTGGTCTGAAAACCCTGCCACTCCAGATCTCCCCTCATCATAACGCCTGCTGCTGGGAAATGAGGATAGTGAGATGCTCCTTCCATGAGGGGTATGGTGTGAGGAAGACGATGATGCGGTGGAACAGATGACTGGCGCAAATACTCTCTAAAAAAAAAAAAGGGAACAGAGAGGTGTTACAGAACAAACCAATCAATATGAACGAGGCAACCTAAAAATACTAACAGAAAAACATGAACATTTCTGGCGTACCTTCCGATCACCTTCATCTCCTGAACCGTTCTCACTGTCGCTGTCAGTCACGCGCTCCTTACACTTTAGGTCTATGGTGCTGGTGGGGGGATAAGGGTCCTCTGTGGAAAAGCAAAAAACACGCTACAGCTACAGTTGAAATCCCTTACAGCTCATAATATCTGAACGTTTTAAACTATTTTAAGTGTCATGACCCTTCAGTCAGAGATAGAGCTTGAGAAATCAGCTGGGGACCAAAATCCAACTGTGGGTTTCACCGACTCTGACAAACGACCAAAATCAAACATACAGTCTTTAATAAATGGTGAGCTAAGCTACTCAAACAAAGGGTGACCGAATTCAAATATGTTTGTTTTTTTATTTATTTGAGAGATGTGTTGGTGGTTTATTCAGCCTGGGAGAGAGTCAGACTTTCAGCGGATAACAGGAAGGCTGATTGAGAGCAGTGGGAGAAGAGTGCCAGCTGAGATCAGTTTCATTGAAACGTTCCTTCAAACATGGCTGGGACATCAGACTGTTGTGTGACTAATTCTCTGGAAAAATTATTACATATTTGCACCTATTGCTCTACCTTAGTAGTATTTGTTATACATTTTTATAGCAGACCACACATATGTTCATCTCCCTCCTCACATGTATACCAACCAAACCTGACATCAGAACATGATAGCCAGTGACTTTGCCTTAGCAACTGGCTGAAAGATGAATAAGTTAAAATGGCCACATATGAATGTGTTTGTAGATTTCAAAACAAAGGTTCATGAATCTCTCCTTTATTTCCTTAAAAAATAGAAACTGTCTGATTTTGTCCTTTATTTACAAAGAAATTTGTAGTTTTTTCAATAGGAAAAGGGATTTAGCAGTGTTAATTAATCATGATTAATTCACATCTACCCTGTGATTAAATAGATTAAATCTTTTTCCTTTTTTACAGGCCTGCTTCTTATATTTCTTCTATATGAATCAGCTTGGGTCCATAAGCTTTTACAAAAAATGAAGATCTGAAACTGGCCACAAAATCTGTGTTTTACATCTCTAGTTGGTAGAAACTGATACTACTCATGTTTATCGTCTAGATGAAATTACTATACAGCATATTTGAAACAATAAACAGAGAAAAAAAAAGGAAAAAGCTTTCACAAGTGACACATCTTTGTCAAGCCAGATAATCTCATTGTTCTATTAGATGCTGTTTCTCTGTGCGCTGCTAAAGAGATACAAAACTTTTGGCGATGCAGGAAGTAGAGAACAGACACTCAGCCATTTCTAATCTAATGTTGCTTAATGAACAGAGCATAGCAGATTTCTCACCAATGACATCATCATCTCCTTCCTCTTCGCAGATGACCATACGCTCTTCATCACTGGTCATATCCTCACTGACCCCCCGATGGGCCTGGGAGGGTGCTGGAGCATGGCTGGAAAACTGGCCACCACTGTCCCCACACATCTGGAAAACATGAAATGTAGCAGTTGGAGTTAATGTTCGCTCATCTCCAGCAGACTTGGCAAAAAAAGAGGCAAATTCCCTGTAAAATAATATGTTTTGTTACAAATAGCATAATAAATGGTAAAAGAAATTACAATCGAAGCAGCTGTCCTTCTTTACCTGAGCCAGCTCTGCCAGAGCTTGTATGTTACCCCTGTCGCCCCGCTCCAGGCTGTGCATGGCACTTTGAGAAAAGGCTCGGGGCCGGGTGAGCTGACCCACATGCCCCTCTCCGGTGCTCCTCTCTGATACACCCACCAGACCTTGACCCACACCCTTCAGCTCCACAGAATGGGGCTCTGTCAGAAGAAGCAATCGTTATCAGAGGATGGAGAAAAAAAAGCGGCATGAAAACGCTCTGTTCATACAGGTATGATAAGTAAGGCTCACCTGTTGATTCGGACATGCTTCTTTCTCTGATATCTTTGTTTCCTGGGACACCACGGCCTTCTGAGGTGGACTTCTTCCTGTCCTTGTTGCACCATTTCCAGTCTGGGTGTGCTTTAAAGTGGGCCTCTTTCACCTGTTATGAAAAACGTGGATTACACTTCCTCATCTATAATGTTGAAATACATGCGATTTTCTGTCAGAACACTGATACCTGGAAGGCCAAGTCATGGTACTTCTGTTTCTCCTTAGGTCCCAGGGCATACCACCACTCCCCGAGAATCTTGCTGACTGTCCTGTTGTCCTGGTTTGGGTGCCGCTGGTGCACTAATGCTCGATGGCGCTTACTAAAAATCATAAATGCATTCATTGGTCGGCGGATGTGATCCTTCTCCCTCTGATGGAGTGAGCAAGAAAAAGCAGAGAAACATCAAATTACTTATTTAGGTTAAAGAACTGTTGAGGGCTGCAGCTCTGTCGTTGCATTGTAGGAAGTACCTTTCCTGGACTGCTCTTGTCTCCATCTTTGGGGAGTGCACTAAGAGACTGAGTACGTCGCTTTACTGGCGATGTGGAGAGAGGCTGCTCAGGTACAACTCCAGGTAGGAAGCTGAAGGATGGGAAACAGGCTTTTCTTTAAAAGTATAGGTTAATTCAGTGTGATTTTCCTATCCAGTAATTTACACCGATTGCCATTTATTCGGTAACTCCAGGGTACATCTACATATTCAACAAAAAGCTCATCCATTTCAAAGACTGAGAACCTGGCCACTGTTTTGCACATCGTAATAGAGACCAAGGATGGAGTGCTTTTGTTCCTATCTGCTTTGTTCTGGTATTGAGCTATGCTGCCCAAATTAGAGCAAGGATGCAGAAAATATCACTCTCACGTACTTTCTGTGTGGGTACACAGAACCGCAAAAAAAAAAAAAAAAAAAAAAAAGACTGTGAAGGCTGGCTCGGACAGTTTTCTAACAGATGGACGATGTGGTGTTAGTGCATCAATCCGCACCTTTAAATGTCTTCAACAGCAGAATCGAAATGAAACAAACAAACAGAGAGGAACTGCTCTTACGGGTCGTCTACGTCACTCTCGGTTTCGCTGTCGGGCCTTTCCCTCTCGGCATCTCCCTTCTCCTTCTCTGGGAGAGGCTCATCAGAGGAAGGCGGAGGCCTGGACGGGGGACCTCTCTCTACAGTGGGAGGTGCCTCTGAAGGCTCCTGTGACAGCGCTGCCACCCCCTGACAATCTGAGGAAACACAGTGCCCAGAGAAACGAAAATAAGGCCACAAGATTAAGAAAACTGAATGAAACCGGTGATAATACTGTTTTTTTTTAATACTATTTACCTGTCTTTAGACTGGTTGCTTGAGGGTGGTTGACAGGAAGCTGACCCTCCCCAGGATGAGACAGAGCATCTGACTGGGTGGGTGCCAGAAAAGGAACCAATGAATGCCAAGGGAAGACCGGGACTGACCGTGGTTCTACGTTGGTCCACACTGCAGAAGAAGACGGAAGGGTTTAGTTGCATGACAACAAAGCCTGAAACTTCACAATATCCCACAGTGATCTGCAGCTAGATTGAAAAGCAAAATACTTAATTAAATTTAGATTCTTTTAGAGCTTTTTAACCTCTTATGTTAAGGTTAACACACCACAGCAACATTCCTGACCCACTCAGTTAATTTATATCAAACAGTTTGAAATCTCTTATTGGGTTATATTGTTTATATTCTGATAGTTAGATTTAAAACCCAGCAACTTTTATGACCTCCTTTATAACAAAGAAAAAATGCTTGTTTTCTTATTTTATTTTCTGAACCCAGAGACCCTCGTTAACATGCAGAAAACAAAAGATACTGAGAAAAATCAGTGCTGGCACAGTAATGCTCTTTTATCTACTTAACAAGGAAAAAACACTCCAACAAGAGCAGATGGACAGAAGGACTTTCTGTTCTCAGAGACAGACTGGATGGACAACAGAAGCTGTTGAAGTCTATGTCTGAACAAGCATAAATGAACAAAACACATAAAGCAACAAAACGAGTCTCCTGAGGCATAAGTAACAACTTTAAGGCTGTTTAAGCATAATCAAATACAGCTACATGTGTTCAGATTTGGCAAACAACTGGTATTCACATCATTCACAAAGAAAAATAAACACATTTACTGACCAAACATGCTTAATCCTTGGCGAAGGTACTGAGGATTCTCTGAGGAGAACATCACTGAATCCTTGATGTGTCTCCAAAAACAAAACGAAGAATAAAATAAAGAGGATGATAAAGATGTGTTCCTTTACAAACAAAAATAAAGGCAGGACGACATAGTTAATCCAAAAGTCTGGTGGGAAGCTCTCAGATGATGACATGTGCTCATTGGTGTCTGAACCGGTTTCATCCTTTCAGGTCGCTCCCGTCATTCACAATTATTACGACATTATAACCGCGCATGGTGAGGATTTCACAATGATGAGGTAACCCGTTTGTATTCAAAACACAAGAGTCCGGTCCATCTTGGGTATATATACATATATATGTTGCAGAAATGCCGCAATCTTGCCCGCACGAAGCGATGCAACATCAGCGGACAAAATGTACAGTATAAACGGATAACAGTAGAAAAAAGACGCGACTCAAAGCCAGGTTTTAACGAAGCGAAGTCGTCCCACTGGAAATATAGATATGAGTGAAGGCAAAGGTCCAGCTCCCTTTGGTCTAATTACCCCCGATGCCCTCTCTCCGTGTTTGTTTACATTACTACAGCAGCTTGGTCAGGAATGGGTTAAGGAGGCCTCTAGCCCATCCACGGCCTGGGTTACAACATCCACCCGGGAACTACGCAGTCTTTCCGGCCCATGTCACACTGTGCTCCGCGCTACATCTCACCGGCAGCCAGGTGGGATCGGGCTGAGGCACATGAAGCCCCCCCCCCCCTCCTGGACAGGAAGAGCTCAAAGGGCTGATGCAGACCAGACTGACTAAAGCCGATGTGATCGGTGTGTATTTTTAGTTTTAGCGGTTCGGAGCAGCTTGCCGTGACACTGTTCGTCCCGTTGTTCCCCCCACCTATTAAATCCAAACAAGAAAAACCCACCGGAGAGGCGGCTTTAGCTGCCTCTGGTAATGAGCGGAGCCTCAAGTGCACCGCTCCAAATTGAACCAACCTCTCGGGAACGCCCCTGGTCGTGCACCCGGCGCACAGACTCGGGCAAAAGAAGCGCAATTGTTCTCATGTCCCAACTACCAAAAAAAAAAGGTGTATTCAAGCGAACCGGCTGACTAAATGTTCAAACAAGAAGTGTTTGACAAGTGCAGCAATCAAAAACAGCAACTTGCTTCCCGTAGCTCTACCGTAATATGCACCTGTTTTAACCTGGTAATTACCTACAAAATCCCATAGCAGCTAGCAGAGGAAATACAGTCCAACGTGGGGTTAACTGAAGAGAGGCATGCATGGGATGATGCCGAAAATATGGTGCATTCATCCATCACCCTGTGCCTGGAACTCCGCTATTCATCAGTTTAATTCCGCCTATAAATAAATAAAAAAACAGAGGTGATTAAGGGTTCTAATTAGCTGCTCGTACCCTACCTGGCCAATCGCACACCTGAAACAAGCTACTAACTGATAAGACTACAACACAGCGATAATAATAAAAAAACACCAGCGACCACGGTGAAGACTTCTGGCGAAGAGAAAGGCGGGGTGAGTGAATCGCAGTTGCCTGTTGTATTTTTCTGACTCCGCGGGTCCTCCTGTCACGCTGCAAAGCCAGGGAACTTGAGGTCGGCCCCAGAACGCCAGAATACCGAGCAGTTCTCGCCTCTAGGGGGGCTTTAAAAATAGGCGACTTTTGGTTGGAGCCGTCAGAGCAGTCCGTCCGTCTGCAGCAGGTTAGCTAACACTTGGTGAGGACGGAACAGAAGCGCGCTCCGTCCGGTTCGTTTCAGCAGTTGCCGTTACGAGTGTTGTTTTGGGCCAGAAAAGTCCTCGCATCGCATCTCCGACGATCCCAGCAGGAGTTTACTCTTTTATTTTAGCCTCGTCCTCCCTGGTAAGCCTTTCTTTCTCTTTCCCTCCCTCTTCCTCTTGTTGTAAACTAGGGTGCCTGCCCATCGCCCCCCCTCCTCCGTACTAGTTTACCCTCCCCTTCCTTCTCATCCTGTCAACCTCGCCCAGGCTAGTCCCGCCCTCTGTGCAAACTCTACTCAACTATTGGCTGAAGTCGCTGCCTGTCAAATGCCCCCTGCGAACCCTGATTGGTTGACCCGTGCGGTGGAATGCCAGTCATATGCAAATTTAAAAGGGTTTTACCGCGGTAAGTTATTCTCAGCTCAAAATTTCCGCTCGATTAAGGCATTAACTACACTATGAAAAAAATTAGAGATGCTGCTCCTTTGAACCCATCAGGAAACAATACATAGCATTTATTTACCCTTTCCAAAGTGCTTAGTTTTAGTGTGTCTATCTTTAGACCCTCCCCATGATCAAATCATTGGCGGAGGAGTCGTAGTAAACCTTAATTGACGTTCAAAGCAGCCAATCAGAGGCCAACACTAAGATTTAGGCCAACCAATGGTTTAACACAGACCTAACTAGTTCCCTCCCACTTACACATCCTGTGCCTCAGCTTTATACCCCTGACGACCGTCTATACTGGGAGGCACCAGCGTGAAATATGGCAAGCTATCATGATATTTAGTTAAATGTAAACTTTATATATATATATATATATATATATATATATATATATACATACACACATTTATTTTTTACATCCAGACAGGCAGATCCAATGCATGAATGTCAAGATCATGCAGACAGACCTTGCTGCAAGGAAACAGTAGGTGTGTTTACATGCAGCGAGAAAAAGTTGAATTACTGCCTTAGTCCGACTAGAACCGTAAATATGAAAGAAATGTATACACCTTAACTTGACTAAAATCGAACCGAACTGGAGTATTAGAAATTGGACTAAGGTACCCAGATAATGCGACTGGTAAATCAAATTTCTCTGCATCTAAACGGCAACAGGAGTAGCAGAGTTTTTCCTTGGGGAAGTAACGAGACAGTGGAAGCGGGAGCAACAACAACAGACTGAGCGGCAACATCGACTGTAACACAAACAGTGCAGTACTTACAAAATGTACCGTTGTTGTCTATTTCTTTGCTCGTTGTGCATTTCCTGCTTTTACACCAACTTTAGCATTTGTCTACCTTCTGTGTGTGACTCTAGTCCAACGGAAGAATTTCGGTGCAAAAGGGCACATGTTGTCACCTATTAGGGATGGGAATATTACAAAAACCCCGGATTCGATTCCGATTCGTGGTGTGACGATTCGATTCAGAATCAATTCTCGATTCAAAACTGATTCTTGATTCAAAATCGATTCTCGATTCAGAATCGATTCACAACCAATACAATTAGTAAAAAAAGGTGCCAATTTGTATGGCTGAGACAATATGCTTTTCTCCGATTCAAGTCTTTTATTATTTTTTTGTAAGTGCCGATTAAATTTCAATTGTGATTCTTCAATATTGCAGATTTTTAATTGACAAATTAATTAATAATTTTCTGAATGTTCTACTTCCCACATCTTAAACCTTTACAACAGAGTGAATGAAAAGTAAAGAATTTCTAAAATAAACTGCTACATACTTAAATATACTTCAAAATAAAGTGAACTTAAACTTCTTTTCCAAGCCTGGGCTGCATGTAAAAAAAAGAATAGTTAAAAAAGTGTTTTATAAATTATATCGATTATATCGATTCAAAATCGTTAAGCAAAGAATCGAGATTCTTATGTGAATTGACCCCCCACCCCTGCCACCTATTGTTGCGAAGTGGAATACACTTTATTCAATGATTTAATTTTCTGATTTACATGTGAACTGGGACTCTACTCTCAATTCTGGTTAAGCCATTAGTCTGATTACTGCGAAAAGCTTGATTTAGATGTGTGTGTAAACGTACTGACTATTACCAACTGTACCATTGTGCACCAGCCCCATGTTTCATATCCTCAAATACATTTTAATTAGGGATGTCCGATATTATCGGCCTAAAGTCATTATCAGCCGATATTGGCATTAAAATGTAATATCGGAAATTATCAGTATCGGTTTTTATTTTTTTTTAATAAGATGAGTTTTTCACACCATACAAATATTATATATCAAACTCTTCCGCTACTTAATTTCTCTCTCAGAATGTAAAAATATGACAGATTTGAGGTTTAGTTTTTCTTTGTGACACTGTTTTAATTTGCACATTTGGTTACTTGAAGTATGGCTAATTAAGTCAATGTTGTTGTTCTATTGTATTAAATTATGGCCACTGGGCAGTTACACGTAGAGCTAAATTAATGCAATGTTTAAGCCCAGTTTATTTTTAAGATTGTATTACCCAGAGTAGGTTAATTATTGGCCCTGCTTAAATGTTTTCTGCTTTTTTATTTTTTATTCTTGGTTCAGGTGTTCCCACTTTACCTCACTGCTATAAAGGTATAATATTGTTTCCATTTTCTAAAAGTAGAAATTTGTCCTGAGTGGTGGGCCTTTGTCAGTATTCTCTGTGTGAGAAAATGTTCCAGCTACTTCTAAAGACAAATAATTCTTTCTCTGCACGGAGATCACATGTCACACATGGGTTCTCTCTGATAACTCCAAAACCAAGGCTGTTGGGTCAATTGGTCTCTGAATTGTCTTTAGGTATGGGTGTACTTACTTGATTGCTTCTCTTATTCATCTATGTGTTGCCCTGTGATGGACTGACTGGCGCTTATTGCCCTATGACTGCTGGAGACGGGCACCAGTTTCCTCCCCAGGAAGGACAAGTGATGGATGAATAGTTAAAAATTATCTCTAGCTATTAAATGTTAAACTGGCTTGCTAAAGAGTCTCAATATTTACCTGTCCCGATGAAGTATAAACGCACAAGGAGTCAATCGATCTTTATATTCCATCACTTAAACCTCCAAAGTCAGATATTTGGGTTTACACCAACACAGCAAACTAAATATTTAAACACATTTATTTAGGAGGAAAGTTATATAACTGAATATCTTCCCCCCACTCAATCATGTAAAAATTGTTTGTCTTCTGATGTAAAACTTAAAGGCAAAGCAAGGACATCAGCATTGGCTGAAAAGAGAGGGAAAATGAGTGAAACAGGCAGACTGAAGAGGACCAGCGAGTAAAAATAGAATGAGAGTCATTTTCAGCAGGAGAGGTAGGGGGCTGGAGAGAAGGAGGGGTGTGGAGAGAAAACAGCTTGTGAAAACTGTACTTCTCTTAAACAGAGGTAGGAGGGAGGGGGTCAGAAATTGGGACGCATGGGGGAGGGAAAGGGCTGGCTTCTAAAGGTACCCGTGTTGTATAAGCGATGAGACAGAAAGAAAGCTGACATGTACGTAAGATACTGGATGAGTCAAGAAGTCCCGTTCGGCCTGACTCATCTAAGAAAAATACAATTCTGGGAGGGACTTGGTTCCCTAGAAGAACCAGTCAGCACATCAGGAGTGATAACTGACCAATGAGACGGAGAGAGCCACTGGCAGCCGCTGCAGTCTGTAGTAAAAACCGTTAACTCTTGAGCTGCTGACCGGGTCTTTTTGGGTATTGAGGCAAAATCTGCCTTTTTCACCTCTGAAGCAAACCGGAGAAGCAGGAACGGGTTCATCCAAAGCATAAAGAAATTTTTTTTTGCTCATGTTTCTCAGGTTGTTTGCCTCAGCAAACTGAGCAATACAGGATGGGTGTAGTTTAAATTTAAATGTATTAGAAAAACAGCCAGTCAGACAGTGAGATGAGAAGATTAAAACTTATCAACCGCACTGAGCTCTCAACTAGTCAATCCAGCAAACACAGCTTGGTAAAGCAGGAAAGCTCGACACAGTGAGTCAAAAGCAAAGAGGGAGATAGAGGGCAGGGGTGGAGATGAGGTGATTACAGTCACCGCTCTGTTGTTACAGCCTGAAAAAACAGTACCAGCCCTTTGCAGCTGCTTTCAAAAATATTTAAACACCTCCAGACTTTTCTCATTAAAACCAGATCCATCACTGTATTTCCCGGAGATTTCATTAGATAAACCTACAAAAACAATCACTATGAAAAATGGGGAAAATTATACAGTACAGACCAAAACTTTGGACACACCTTCTCATTCAATGCGTTTCCTTTATTTCCACGACTACATTTTAGATTCTCAATTAAGGGCATCAAAACTATGAATGAACACATGATTTATGGAATTACTGTATGTACTTAAACAAAAAGGGTGAAATAACTGAACACGTGTTATATTTTAGATTCCTCAAAGTAGCCACCCTTTGCTCTGATTACTGCTTTGCATTCTCTTGAGCTACAAGAGGTAGTCACCCGAAATGGTTTCCCAACAGTGTTGAAGGAGTTCCCAGAGATGCTTAGTCCTCGTTGGCCCTTTTGCCTTCACTCTGCTGTTCAGCTCACCCCAAATCATCTCGATTGGGTTCAGGTCTGGTAACATTGGAGGCCAGGTTATTTCACACTTTTTTGGAAAAGTATAAAAGCACTACATATTTCCATATGTGTTCATTCATAGTTATGACGCCTTCAGTGAGAATCTACAATGTAGTCATGAAAATAAAGAAACCACACTGAATGAGAAGGTGTTTCCAAACTTTTGGTCTGTACTGTACATTGTAAAAAACTTTTTTTCTTGTTTAAAACTTGAAATCTGAAAAGTGGGGCATACGTTTGTATGCAGCCGCCTGAGTCAAAACTGTAGAACCACGTCTCCCTGCAATCAGTTGCAAGTCTTAGAGGGTATGTCCCTACCAGCTTTGTGCATCTGAACATTTTTGTCCATTCTTTTTTGCAGAACAGCTGAGGCTGACGCCTAACTCACACTTGGTGAGGTACGGATGCGATCCAGTTTCCATACGGCTTCGGTACGGACCGAAAATCACACAGACATCGGTTTGTGAGCGGAACGTCTCTGGAAATTTGCTCCAGCCAGAGCACCAGATCTCGGTGGTTCACGCGATAACAACTACAAATATAGAGAGAAGATGGTAAACAAAAGCCACAGTCGTCTTCACATACTTTTGTTGAACATTATTTATTCACTTGACTTGTTCTACATTGGGCAAGTACACTCCGTTTTAATATAGTTCAATGTTATCAAGTTTATTTAAGTCTTATGTTGTTCTTTTGTCTTTTTAAATATCCAAATCATGTTAACTTTAGCAATGGAGATCAATTATGTGCTTTGATTGTTTTCTATTACCGCTAAATATGTTTGTAATTTCTTTACCTTCATGAAAATCCCCAAATGGCATTCAGGAAAATAGTCTTGATGTGAACGGAGCTCCGCATTCGCACCACAGCTCCACTGCAGCCGGTGTGAATGCCCTGCTTGGACTCTGTGTTTTTTGTCATGTGGAGTCTATGCATTGCATCTGTTCCGCACCTCGTGTGAATTAGGCGTCAGTCAGAGTGGATAGAAAGCATCTGTGAATTGCAATTTATAAGTCTTGGAGCCACTGTTTATTTGGATATAGTTCTGGAGTACGAATAGGACTTACTATCAAGTATTTCTCTTTTAATCTAAGCCAATCCATTCTTACTGGCTGGGGTGGAGGTTCCCCTTCTAATGCTTTCTTTACACCCAGAGACTTTAAAAAGATTTAGAAAAGACTCTAAAAGATAATCAGCTCACATCTAAACACTTGGGTTAACAGCTTTTAGTCTCAGACTAAAGATTTTATAAACACCGAATCTTGTAGTGACAACATTTACAAGACCACACTTAGACTATTTTAGCTTCCCGCCAAATTCCTCCCATTATGCTCAGCATTATACAGTTTCTTTATGTGCGAATGTTGTAGCATTGTTTCCCGAGATTGATGTTACGTCAAATAAAGACTTGCATTCAAAGTGGGTACTGTATCAACAAGTAACTGGTTTACTCATATCTTTTTAATGCAAGGTGTTTATGCTGTACCACTTACTCCATGCAGACGCAAAGATAGCGCTGGTTTGTGCCTGTATTCCAGGGGTCAAGGTTGACATTCACTTTGTAATTTATGGCCCATTTCAAGGCCATTTTTCAGCCATGCGACACATTTTGTGACTACTTTCCCACAGGAGCCCCCCCAAAAAAACTGATGTGTTGCAAGGTGCAAAACAACGTCATGAACAGGATTCAAACCCACCATAATCAGTGGTAATCCTACATATAAGCCAGTGTGCCATAACGGCAAGGTACAACTCCATACAGCCAGGGTGCCCTATGAAGCGTACAGGACACCCCACACGGTCACACGGTTTAATAAACAGAGGGTACAAATTCTTACCCCTCAAAAATTATTTATGCACCTGATCCCTGCCGGGCTCTGTAGCTTTGTGTTTCTGCTTGTGTGAGAACGGCTCCATTGGTTGTTTTACTTCACTACCACTACACTAGGACTTGTGATAATATCAAACATTGTCTGATTCAAAAGACTAGAGAAAGACGGGCATAAATCGGCTCGCCTACTGCAAATTATCACCTTACATTTAACGATCAAGACAACAGGAGAGCGTCGAGACTCCAGCAAGATTTCTAAAGACCAGTCTTTAATCTGGGACTGTGAAAATCCTTTGGGGTACGCCGAGCATAAGAGGACAGCAACCCTAAACACACGGTCTCCAGTCTTTTGCAGCCTCTATTAGGTTTTCTTCCAGAACTTCAGGATTAGCTCCTGTCAGGATTGGCCTATTAAGCTTTTTTTTTCAACTTTTAGCAGCTTCCCTGTTCTGTAGAAAAACATCATATCTCGTATCTCCGTTAGCGGTAGGGCCACACTTTCTCCGTTTTTGGATGAGGTTTAAACCGTGCTCAAACAGACCTTTTAAAATCCTGTTTGTTTTATGACCTAATCCCCCTGTAAACTTTATCCTGGTCCTGGTGTGTTCCTCCGTCTTCATGATGTTTACTAATGTTCTATAACAAACCTCTGAGGACGTCACAGAACAGTTTTATGAGATTAAATTAGAGCTCTGACTGCAATTTCTGACACTGTATTTAATTAGGAATATCTAACCATTTATCATTCTCCTTCGACCTGACAATTATGGATTACTTTGTGCTGGTTTAAGACATAAAAGCTCAATATTTGCTGAAGTTTGCAGTCGTCATATGACAAAGTACAAAACAATTCCAGAGCTATGAATACTTTTGTTGAGGACTATATACAGATAAAGATATTTTTTTCTAACTAGGTATTAAAATGAAATAATTTGTTACAAATTAGGTGACCATTTTGACTGATGAAGAGGGCTGAACCGAAAAGGGCAAACAAGATGAGAAAAATCAGATAATCGTGTGCATGAAGTTGCACAGAGTCAACATCAGAGGAGGATGGTGGAAAACCACAGAAACATCACACTTAGTCATTTAAAATAGAGGGATACATGATGATTGGTGAGAAGACAAAAAAAAGGTGTGAAGAGAAACAGTGTAACAGAAATTCCCCCTGAGCTAAGCTTAACTCGGTCTCCTTGCCACGTGCTGGCGGTGCAGTATTTGTGTAGGTGTTCAGCAGCTTTTATTGGCTGTCTCCTCTAAAGGACATCGTGTTTCTGATGTGCATGTTGAATGCATGTGTCCAACCCCCACCCAGGAGAAACTTTTCCTTTACCCTCCACCTTTTTTTCTTTTCTACCACCGCTGGCACCGTGCAGGTGGAGCACGCCATTTGCTCCCCCCCCCCATCCCTCCGCTCTCATCCCTTAATTCATCTTCCACCCCTGTGCTCTGCGCCTCTCCCTCTCACAGCCCACCATTTGCTCCGTCCAATTATAACTCAATCTACCGGTTCTTTGGCAGTCGCCATGGCAACAGCGATGTTGGGCACAGGTTCCGATGTTGCCCTGTGGTCACCGGTTTGTCAGTAACTGCATCCTCCTAAAATAAGCTAAACAAATTATGTGTGACAGATCGTGGAGGCATAGATGGCTTCTCAAAAGACGTCTCTTCCTGCAGCACTGGCCTTTAAAATAAAAAATATATAATTTGGTCTCAAATTGCACCTTAACTATTGAGAACTAAGAATGCAGCAAGGACAGCAGCTAAATAGTGGACACTTGCAGCTTTTTCAATGCTGCTTCTGCCAACGCGTGATCGTCGAGGAGGAAAATGTGCGAAGCACAAACTTGAGAAAGACGTTGGCCCTTCAATCCACCCCAGTGCAGCAACTTTGTAATGTACGTTTTCAGCCATTTGGGGGCACTGCTAGCCTACAGATAAATGGCAGAGAAAAAAGGCAGCAGCAGAAAACTAGTGCAAAGTCTGTGAAACTGAAGATGCAAGGAAAAAGAGGGGGGAGAGATAGATTGAGATGACGAGCAGAAAAAGATTCAGAAGAAAAAAATACTAACTGTTTAAAACTTATACACAAGAAATACAATAAAACTTCTAAGATAGCAGTACGTGATGTTGATGGCATTCCTGTGGAATAGGAAAGCAACCCAAATCTGCTTAAACTTTGTGCTCAAAGTCTTCGAGCCCCCTTGGACTGAGAAACCCCTGCATAGCGGTGCATCTTGAGAGCCTCCTCTCACCTACTAAGAAAATAGATTAGTGTCGCACACAACTTTTAGTTGTAAGTGGTGAAGGGGGCTTCATGCGCGCTTCAGCGCCAGCCTAGATGGCTGTGCAATCCAGATGTGGTTGTTGCCATGGCCAGGGAGGATATGCAGGGCTTTAAGCGTTACGTAAAGCAGGGGCGGGAGGGAGCGGGGATGTTATTCCCGGGTATCCGTATCCGGGTAGATGAGGATGAGGAGGGCGAAAGTGGAAAGGAAGGGTAGCGAAGCCACTGCAATGCAATGAGGCGAAGAGTTAAAAAAGTGTCATAATTCTTAAAAAAGACAACAACAACAAAAAAACAACAAAGAAGGAAAAGACAGAGGGAGGGATGCGTCCAAGTGTGCAAAAAAATGTATTCACGTGTATTTAGGGGAGTGTGGCATGTTTACTCAGTGCTCCACAAACTGTGAGCGATTGTTTCTGTTTGGGAGCAACTCAACGAGACACTATGAATTATGAATTCTTCCTAAAATAAAGACTCTAAGGAACCTCTTTTTAAATCCTTTCTATTATTTGTGTTCCTCCTTCTTAAATAATACAAGTGCAATTTATGACCCTCTAATCAGACTTCCATTGTAATGATAAAAAACATTCACATCCAATAAAGTCGATCGGACCAGCTGAGAAAGGTAGATGTTGATTATTATTAAAAAATTATTAATTATTATTACTTTTAATCCAAACAAATACAAAGCAGACACACACTTGGACTGGTGAAAGAGAAATGAACCAACTAAAAACTGATCATACAGCCTCATAGATTTACATTTAAAGATCCCACCCAGATTCCTGACTTCAACCTGCTAGAGATTCTTTAAAGGGAACTAAACATTAGGGTTATGGAACGGAGGGCTCAAATCCCATCAGCACCTGTGTGTGTGCTCGATTGCTGCATAGCCTATAGAGGCGCTTCAGTTGATTGTTGTGAGGGGTATAAATGTTTCTGGTGTTAAGTTGTTTAGTCAAAAATGTGAATAAAATAGAGAAATGAATACAAAATATGATATTATTTGCACGGCGTCTTAGATACTTTTGAGAGATGAGTGTCGTTTGCAATCAAAAACAAACGTCTTCCCTGACCTTTATACTAGCGGTGCACCGATCAGACTTTTTTGTGTATCTGTCGATACCCGATACCGATCCCATACTATTATTGAATTAATAAACTGTATAACTACCACCTTATACCTTTCTGGAAGAGACCAAAGGCACCAGACTTTACTAACTAAACATAACATAAATAAGACAGAATAACAGATGTAAAATATAAAATGACCAAAAGAATAAAATTTCAAGTGAAAAAATAATATTTTTTTGTGAATTTATTGCAGAAATTCCACATTTTGAGTCTCAGTTAATAGTATTGGTTAAGTCTAACCAATACATGTTCATTAGAGGGTATCGGGGCCGATACCTGATACCAGAATCGTTGCATCCCAACTTTATACCCAGATCTGTCTGGAATGGAAACTATTTTCTTCGGGTTTAAGTTTATTTTTATAAATTTGTGTTGATCGTAAGTGTTTAAATTTTTGCAAGAAGCACCACACTCAAACACTTCCTGATAGTTTAGATGAAAACCCTTCCAGTAATTTTGGATAGTTCCTCTCCCTGCTGTTGGGCCGATGCTGCCTGAAACGGCCGAGGTCCAGAGAGAGCGTCTCGTCATGTGTTGGTGTGAGAACACGTGTGTGTGTGTGTGTGTGTGTGTGAGAGAGAGAAAACTGAAGTTCCTCCTCGCTGACAGAGCAGGGGGAACACACACACCAGCATCCGCAGCCACACTCAAACGGTCACACACACACACACATATTTGAGAACCGCTATTTCTATCTGTAAATATTCTGTGTTATGTTGAAGCTGCATGGGTGAGATGTTTGCTGTGTTGCCATGGCAACAGACGTTTTGGCGCTCACACATCATATCCGGTTACTCCGTGATGGACGTTTTCTCCGCTCCGTCTTCCACACAAGACGCACAGAAATGCACGCGCTGCGGTGCAACACGCGCCTGACCACCGCAGCGAAACGGTCTCACCTTTCACCTAGCAGCTTTCAGTTCCGCTTATACAACTGTTTATTTTTAATTATTATTATTTACAGACCTCAAAAGCGTCAGCACAGTTATTTCACAGGACTGTGTTATTTATTTTAGCCTAATTAAACACAAAACAGCACATTTACATAAATCCTTCATAAGCTGTGGTGTAAAAACGATTTATTCTACCTTTAGTAGACTAACATTTCTACCTAGGGAAATGTTATTTTATTTGCTTTGGTTGTATTAAAAGCAGGTGTTTTATATCTGAGACCCTACAGCTGGTAGCAAACATTGTAGAACAGTTTGTGAGGATGTTTCGATGCTTTCAACCTCCCCGGGAACACTGGCGTAGTTTTCTGGCATAATTCAGGCCAAATTTATGCTGATGCTGACACCGAGTGTCAGCGTGTGCTCTGACTCACAGTCATTATCATTACACAACCATAAACACATATTTCTAATGGTATTATATTCGAGCTCAAGAGATCTCAAAAGTACTTTTGCATAAATCTTTAGTTTCCAATTTAATTTGTTGTTTTCTTTCCAGAAAACATTTATGGAAAAGAGATCATTGCAATAGATTAATAACTCATAACTTTAAAAAAAACAAATATTTTGTCATGATATATTCAAAAACTTCCCTGTGTTTTATGGGGATGCCATTTGATAGGGCGACAAAAATTAATGCATGATAGTGAAATTAAAGGAAAAGGGATACATGGTGTTAACATTTTTGGATCAATAAATATCTGAAAAGCGTGAAGTGTATTCATATTCAGGCCATCTGATTTAATCATTTGTAGCAGCACCTTTTTACTGTTAAAGCTGGACCTGAATTATTCTTCCACCCCAGCTGAATCAGAGTAGATGCAGAGTGTCTGTGAACTACAGTTTAAACTCACGGTTACACCATCGCGCTGTAGCTCCGGTTGTTTGCCTGAGGTTGTTGTCCTGCTCAAACCTGCAGCCTCTAACAGCTTCTCTGCTCCGTATTTAGCTCCAGCCATCTTCCCATCAACTCTGAACAGCTCCCCACAGCATGATGTTGCCACTACCATGTTTCACAGTGGAGCCGGTTTTTTAAGGGTGTTAACTGGATTTTTTCCCCCTCACATTTGGCATTGTGAATGTATGCCTGGTAGTAAATTATGCCTCAGCTAAAAACACCAGCTTCTTCTGCTACAATATTTGAAGGACTTCTAGCTCACGTTAAGCAAATAAGAAATATTGGTTCTCTTCCACATGGGCAAATTTGTGGAGTGTAGACCTGATAGTAGTCTATTAGGTCGGCATTTCCTACTACCTGAGTAGCGGATCTCTGCAGCTCTCCAAAGTAACAGTGGTAGCTGCTTCCCTGGTCTCTGAATAATTCCTTGTCCTGCCTATCAGCTTAGCTGGACAGCCACGTCTCGTTAGGACTGCACTTATAAAAAACTCTTTTCATTTTTAGATGATGTATTGACCAGCGCTTTGTGAGATACTCAAAGCTTGGTATATTGTTTTAAAACCTAACCTAATCAGAAACCTCTCCATAACTTTATCTTTGACTCGTCTAGTGTGTTCGTTGGTCTTTGCAATGCTGCCTTTTTATTGCTGTTTTTCTCAATAAAACCATCTGAGGGCTTTTACAGGACAGATGTAAGTAAACTGAGGTTATTACACACAGAATGATCCCATTTATTAATTATGGGACATTTAAAGGCAGTTGGGGCACAGCATTTTATATAGGGATGAAAGAGTAAAGGAGCGTGAATACAAATGCACTCCACTCTCATTTTATCAGTATTTACATTATTTAAAAATATACATACATTATTTTCCTTTAGCTTCATAATTGTGCACTACTTTATGATGTTCCATGACAAAGCACACTATAGATTGTATATATATATTAACAGGCATATACATATATTAGCGCAATCTGCTGGAATTCCTTACATAGAAAACTTTTAACCGACTGGAATGTTTGTATAATTGTATTGAAATTATTTTTCTTGTAAAGTGCCTTGAGACGACATCTGTTGTGAAGTGGTGCTATATAAATAAACTGAATTGAATTTAACTGAATACAAAATGCTTACGGGTTTTTTATAATTAGATATTTATTCACATAACACTAAAATACTTAAAAGAAAAAACACAAAAATTACCAATATTTTGCAAGCTGATTAATGCACACAAATATAAGAAAAAAAGTTGCACAATCTTGCAATCCAGAAAACAGCCCAAATATTTAATTGGACACACTACCACATGCACCACGAACACGCACGCAAAGCAAAGCATGCACACACTCACACAAAGGGGTTCCATTCATTCATTCATTCAGCGTCGCTACAGCTGCGAAAGAAAAAAAAAGGGAAAAAAAGGGATCAGTAAAAGAAGCGTATACTCAAAACGACACCCCTTCTCTCCTTTGCCTGTCCACTTCTCTGTCACACCCGTGAATCGCTACACGACTGGTGCAAACACAGCAAGGGCAAAGGGTCAGGTGAATCAGACGGGCCGACACCATATGTGCACAAGTAACAGACCTAAAGATAAACTGATGACAAACAACGTTCTCACGCTCACATCTACACACTCTATAGTACAGAGCATTCCTCCCACAGCGGAGATTGAGCAACACATTTTTCACACACCCACACAAAACAGTAAAAACTTGCGGTGTGTAAGCTACGCACACCCGATGCACAATTCAGAAGAAAACCCACTTCGTTATGGCCGGCCAGGGAGGCTGCTCACACCCGGCTTCGCCATACAGTTACTATTAAACAAACACAAACATATGAGCAAACAGAGTCTGCAGTGAGGAAGAGCAGCTACTGGAGTCAGGGAGTCGAACAATACTTGCACATTATTTTAAAGAAAAAAAATAAAACAAAACATGCATCTGAGTTCTACTCTTTGCCTTTTTATCCAGGTTGCTGCACGGGAATCTCACGCATGCTGGCTGTGATCTAAACAAATTTTTTTTCCTTTTTCAGCAAAGCAAAAAAATAAAAATGAGGGGGAAGCCTTCAGCTGGCCTGTATACACTTCATCTTGCCTACAGATTCGTTTAGTCTCTAAATGTTCATTTCTTGTGTAGCACTAATTTGCAACATTTCTCTACCTCAACTCTTCATTAAGAGAAATATTTTTTTTCTCTTGATCTAAAATCTCTATTAGTCTCCATTACAAATCCCTGCTGTTTTGTTCCAGCACAGCATCTCGGATACATGGTGAGGCATGACTGTTGCCACTCAACCTCAAAATTACTGCTTCGTAATGACTGGAAATATATGAGGAACCCCTCAACCATCCGCAAAGCTAATCCTTTATAATGTAGACGTTAATCCCTATAGAAAACAAAAAAAACCCCACAGCACCCATGTTAGCGCATATGTTTTTGTTTTTTCCCCAACCCTCACACACACTCTGAGACACACTCAGAGGATTACAGAGAAATTATGTTGTTTTTTTCATAACCATTTGCAATTAAAACACAGCAAAAACAATAAAATTATTACTTTGGTGGGTCAGATCAAATTCAAATAACAGATTTAGCTGCGTCTGAAATTTCCGCACTTTACATTTAGCCTTATTTCTAAAGTTGTGCATTAGACGATATACATTTTCTGTAATTGTCAGATTGATTTCTATTTCACACTGCAGTGCTGAGTTGCAGGTGCTCCTTCCAGGAATCTCACTGGTCTTGTGACCGGGTCTAGCATTTGGTTACTGTTAACAGGAGAGTGGCATAAAGATGGCCGAGGGGGTTAGCCATATACTGTAGGACAGCAGCATCCTTCACTGGGCATCAACTCAGTCAGGTCATTGCATGTTCGTGTGAAGGTAACTCTCTACGGCTCCCTGTTGTTTTTAAACTGTCTTTTAAAAAATATTTTTTGTGTGTGTGGCTGAAAATCTGATTAAGTGGTTTTAAAATGTACAAAATGTTCTCATGGTTTAAAGTTTCTTGAATAAGATTGTCTCTCTGCTGTCCCTCAGACACCTACTGATATGCACTGCCAGTCAGATGGCTGAAACAAGGCTCTTAAACCTTCTCTCTCTTACAAAAAAGACAGATTTGTTGGCGTGGAAATGTTTTCAGCTCCAAAAAAACCACACAAAAAAACAAGATCAGCTATGATGTGGAGATAAAAAGAGCAACAGGCCACACTCACATCAATGTAACTATTGAAAAGTTGACTGCAGACTGCTAGATTAACTAGTTATTGGCTGATATCATGTAGTTATATTTGTGATATTCTACAACAGGCGGTTTGGCAAAAATGCAAATAAATCCGAACACTAGCCTTAAAAAAGTACTATAACAATGTAATATATTCAAAATAAGTAAATAAATATGAGATAACATTACTATTACTGCAAGAATCAATTGTATTTTGGCATCAATATTAAAGACTGTTGATTTTTCTTATTTGAAGTGGAAGTGATTAGACTTTATATTTATTTAGTATTCGTATTTTTCCCGAAATTAAGTGAAACTGTTTTATATAAGATTATCATATAGCTTAAATAAAATCTAATGTCTAATCTGATGTAGCTGATGAATTCAGAGCAACAAAACAAAATTATGCCTGGTTGGTATTTAATAATTGAAAATAAATATGATGCACCAGCAGTCCCTGAGTGAACCTTCTTCTTTTTGATGTTTTATATGGCAGAATTGTTTTGACGTTCAGAGCTTCAAAACAATTCTTGATCCAGGTGTGTGTGAGTGGGTGCGTGTTCGTCTGTGTGTGCTGAGAAAAAAACACAAAAACGCTACGTGCTAAGCTTTGTCAGTAGCAATAGACATTTTTCTGTGCCTCCGGCTCAATTTGTGATTTTTTTTTCTTTCCCTTTGGTACTTGTTCCTCAAAATGAATATTTACCATAGCCCTTATATTTTGGCCATCTTATTGAAGAATGAGAGTTCAAGGTAGAGGTACAAGTTCAAGGCCCCTTGAGAGAGTGCAGTTGCTATACTAAAGATTAAATGTAAATAAATATATATATATTTTTAAATATATCTGATATCATTCTTCAAAAATTTTATATATCAGGATTTATAATGCATCTCAAAAATTAGATTGTAATATTGTAGTTGTTCAGTAATTCAAGGCAGGCTTGTTAGATTCCTTTAAGACATAACAATGCCATAAGAGACATAATGTTCTTTCTTACCTTTTGGTAATCATTGATATAAAAGTATTTTACATATTTTCTACATGTTGTGAACAAATAACTGTCATCTGATTTGGGGACATCTCCAACTAAAATGGTGCATTTTTAGAAAATTTTAATAATGTTTTTTATTATTATTAATTCTTTTTTTTATATTCATGCTTTAAACACAGGCAGGGCTAAACTTTTTGGGGCCAGGGACCCCTTACAGCAGGTAAAATCTTTCCAAGGACCCCCTTATAATCCTCACACTGAAAAAGAAAAAACATTTCTAAACAGCCTTCTATACTCCTAGACACTGTAGGATTTATTTATATTTTAAAATATCGAACTGAAATGCAACTGATCTCTTTCGTTCAAACCAGAGTTTATTAAAACAAAAACTGAAAAGCAGCTAATATCTTTTAAAGATACAGCAAATTTATTACGTTAACTCTGTCTTTTTTCTGTTTTAAAAAATAACAATTTACAACTAAGCTGTTAAGTTCTACTTATCAATTTAAAGACTTTTAAATTGGTTCAATTTTAACACATCTTTCAATGTTAACGTAACAGTAATCCTCTATAATTTTAAGTGATTAGGCTTTTGTATTACTTGAAGTGGATGGACTTATATATTTGTCCATTATGCTAATCCGGTCATGCCCATGTACTCTCAGTGAGTCCTCTCGTCACTGTGTGGTTTCTGGACCCAGTATGAAGACCAGAGGTTAAGAAATTCCCAGGATGGAAAAATAAAAACACTCTTTGAATAGCTGATTCCAAATTAGTTACTTTTCCTCTTGCAAGAGTCAAAAGTTTCTCCCCTTTAATTTTAACTCACTCACCTCACACACAAAAGTCGCTTCACACTTTGGCGCTCTCACCTGTTCCAGGACGTCCCATGATGATGTCCTTTCGAGGGGCAGGGTGCAGACTTTCCGCTGGCAGGATCAGCGGGAGCAGAGCTGTGGGAGAGGGGTGACAGGGAACTGGCTGCTGGACCTCGCCGTCAAACCCGGCGCACTTGTTGTCCTCTCGTCCCCCGGAGCTGTCTGTGCTGCTCGGAGCTGAAGCCGTCCCCGTTGGGTTGACGGCAACCGAGAGGGCTTGGAGGGGGACGGCAGCTTGGTCAGTGGACGGTAGAGAGGAAGGTTGTGGGGAAACGAGTACCAGAGTTTGGGTTGGGCTCCGCAGGAAGAAGGTACCGTTGGGCACTGTCGCTGCAGCGGCGTTAATTGGGACAGGAACCTGGAGGCCTGTGACGGGTTGAGGGGCGAGGGGGGTTAAAGTAATGTCTTTGGGCGGGGTGGTATCTATAGCGGCTTCGTTTCTGCCGCATCCTCCTCTTTCCAAGGGGGACTCTGTGAACTTCACTAGCGGGACTTCAGGATTCCTAACGATGACGGGGGAGTCCCGCAAAGTCTGCGGCGGTATAGGAACCACTCGTCGAGGCCCTCCGTCGGCAGAGAGGGGAGATGGAGGAGTTGTGGACACTAGCAGAGGAGGAGGAGAGGCAGCAGCGGAGGATGGCGGCCTGCTGGAAGAAGGCGTGTTCAGTCCTTTAAACTGGGAGAGGGTTGGGGTATGTGTGCGGGAATGTGAGGCCGGTGTTTGGGGTGAAAGCACTCTGAAAGAGTTGTTGAGGTCCCCCAGCTCCAGCTCTGTTTTGGGCGTGTAATCGTGGTGGTGTGAGGGAAGGGGCGATGGAGGGGGCGCATCTGATTTTCTCTTGCTGGGGCTCATGGGGACCGTAAACGTCAGATTACTGGGGAAGGAGGGCTGGATGCCCGAAACATGTCTCTCCCTTTCACCTGCTAGGATTGTTGGTTTACTCCCCCCTCCTCCACCCGTACCACTGGGCTGCCGGTGTCGCCGGTGTTGTAAGACTGGGGATGCGGTAATGGGGGGGGAGAATTTGGCCGGCCTGAAGCCAAAATGCGGGGAGGGTGAGGGAGAGGGGGCCGGGGAGAAAGGAGACTGATTGGAGATGGGGGAGAAGGAAGGAGTACCAGAGCGGGAGCTTCCTAGTGAAACCAACATGTTGGCAGCCTCACACTCATCTAAATCAAACCTGGACGACATCTCATGAGGGAGGAGTGAAGGAAGGACCAAACGTGGTCTGGAGTCTCCTCTGCTGCTGGTTTCGCTGCTCTCTCTTGAGGTGTCGTCCCACTCAAACTCACTGCTTGCCCTCCCGCGAAGGTCCGAAGGGGTCACCGTTCCTGAGCTGCTGCCCCCCCCTCCTTTCTCCCCCCCTGCGGCCTCCATCTCTTTGGTTTTCATGGACAGGTGTCTGGAGCAGTATCCCCGACGCTGAGACTCCTTCATGCAGCCCTCCCGAGAGCACAGCCTCCTCCACTGCTTTCCGTTGAACTTCTTACGGATGCCGTTAGGAGTGCAGACCACGTCGCCTTTTTTATATTTCTGCTGAGCCAGTGAGAGAGGAGTCCTGGAGCGAGAGGAGGCTGGGGAGGAGCCCACACCAGAGGAGGGAGTAGGGGTCTGGGTGGGAGTGGTCTTGGTTGGAGGTAGGTTTGGAGTGGTGCTGCTTATTTCAGGGGTGAGTAAGGCTTGGGATGCGGTCGGAAGAGGACTGGTTATTGAAGAGGGATGAGGTGGTCCTACACCCCCCACCATCGAGAGGTGTGTGGATGTAGGAGCGTAACCACTTGGCTTGGAGACTATGCTTCTGTACTGGGAGGGTCCAGCGCTTGCTTTCGGACCAATCGGATGACCCAAGTTAAAATGGGACACCTCAACATCTTCCTCTGGGGTGTTAGGTTGTTTCTGCCTTTCTCTGACAGACAGGTTGCTCTCACATCCATGGCTTGCGATGGCCACCACAGCAGAGCTTACAGTGGAGGAACTGGCAGGCGAACGCACACTTCCAGAGGTGCGTCCTGCTGCAGCCCCATCATGCGAAAATCCAGGGCCCAACCGTGCCCCAGCTCCCAGCACTCCCATCCCGATGCTTAACTGGCACACTTCTCTCTCTACCTCCATCTCCTCCCGGCGCTCCCTCTCCTCCCTTTCCCTCTCGAGCTCCCTCTCCTTTGCTCTGCCGCTGTCTAACTGGGAGACCTCCCACGGAGGGATGAGCAGTCTCAGGCTCTGTCGGGACACCCAGACAACTCGACCCTTTACTTTGCCTTTCTCTCGCTCCCCTGCCGACTCTCCGCCAAGGGTTTCTCCGCCTTCGTTCAGGAGCACCTGGTAAGGAAACGAGACGCCAGGGTGGGGGTCCACCTGGACCACAACTCCCTCCCTGAACATCAGAGGACTCCTTTCCTCTTCGCCGAACGGGACACACACTCGAGTCCCAACAGCCACGGGGGAAATGCCAGGTGGGGGTGCATCTAAGATGAAGTCGACGGCGCTCTCAGCCTCTATAGAAGGTGTGACCATGGTCCCCCCACAGAAGGGGTATTTAACGAGGGTTTCCTGTCCTTGAAGCTGAACTTCGACGGTGCCTCCACTCACCGTACGCACCACCCCTGGTCTAAACACAGGAGATTGTAGGCACGAATCTTTACCACTGGCAGTCTTTATGTCACTCTCCATTTTCCTTTTTGGCTGGCGAGCCAGCACCCTCTGGTTTTTCATGCCTTTAGCCAGAGCTTCAGCTAGTCCATCTGAAAGACTGACCTCCTTCTGGTGTGAGTTCTGAAGAGAAGGAAGGATGTGCAGGTTAGCATTTGGTCCTGTTGCCTCCATCACATCCAGGTCAGAAGAGTGCTCGCTGGCTGTATCGGTGGAGGAAGAGCGCGCCGAGTCAGGGGCCCCCTCCAATTCATTTTCTCCAATTGGCGAGTCTTTTTCCTTGGACTGTGATGTCCTGAGGGTTTCATCCTTCACTGAGACAAAATGGCTTGCTTCTTTAGCTTTACTGTCAACTTTTAACACTGATGGCTGATTACCTGAGCAATTATTACTTCTGCTATTAATGCTATTTATATAAGTACTATGGTTTACAGCACAATTATTAGTACTGGTAATACCACTTGTAGTGTTACTGGAAGTACTGCTATTTATGCTCACATTAGTGCCTTTATTAATGCTGTTGGTAATGTTGTTACTATGCTTATAAATGTTATTGGGAGCATTCACACTTTCACTGTTTTTGCTGTTGATATTGCAGTAACTGTTAGAAATGAGAGCAGGGCTGGAGGTAGGAACATTATTGGTGACACTTGCGTTGTTAGCAAAGTGCTCATACATGTATTTTTTCTTGGGTATGCGAGCTTTGAATGTGGCCGTCTTCCTACTTGACACTGAGCCTAGACTGGGACCGTGATTGGTGGCTTGCGGGGGCGCAACTATGGAGAGAGGTGCTGGGACAGAGGTAGGCAATACTACAGAATCAGTGGGTGGGGTACAGTTTCCATTTGCCCCCACCATTTTTTCCTTTTCTGTCTTTTCCCCTGCCTTCTTTCCATCACTTGTGTCCGACACCACAGGTTTCCTATGCTCAGTAGTCTCCTCCTTGGTACTAGTATTGCTGTTTGTGATCGGTTCGTCATCTGAGTTGGCATCTGTGGGCGTTGTGGTGTATTTGTGTTTGGAGGGAGTGCTGGGTATGTGCTGTGTGGTTCTGACAAGCGTCTCCTTCTTGACTCTTTTGGAGTCCTTCTCTTTTAAGGGATGAGAACCGACTCTTTTTCTCCCCCCTCTTCCTCTTGTTAGCGGTGGAGAACGTCTTCTGTTTGTCTTTAACGGTCCCATCTCTTGCTCACCATAAAAAAAAAAGTGCTGCAGGTTATAAAATACTCCTCTTATATACTTTTAAGGCACTCCTTTTAATATTTTGCCCTCTTCTTCTGTCCTCTTCTTTCTTCTGTGCTTTTTCTGTTCAGCTGATTTCCACAAGGGGATCTGAAAAAGATGAGAGAGACGAAGCAGACAGTGGTCATTTATTGACTTCACAACGAGAAACTGCTAAGGACAAAAAAAATTACATCACACATGGAAGTCAGCTACACTGCACTTATCACATTACCTCAGGATCTAGGTATGCTTTCAGTGAGCATTGCCTCCATGTCTGCCCTGATTCACTATGAAGTGCACGCATGCATGCCACCGTGCTTGCAAACTGTTTTTTCAAACTGAGGCAATTGAAAAATGATCGCTTGGAGAAAAACTAAATAAAACCATAAATCTTTTCCTAAACACGATCAAAACCTTGTTCCGAGACATTTAGCTTTACTCAAAAATAAACGTAAAAAATTGTAATAATTCAGATCCTGAGGCATGAGAGTTTGCAGGATAAAAATACCACAACATTTCCCTTGGAAGGGAAGTACGTTTCACAAAGCGCTATCCATTTGCTGTTTTACTGTAAACTACTGTTATCATACCTTGCTTGATTGCCTTACGCTGGACATCCTGTGTGCAGATTTGTTACACTGCGAGATTACCGTGACTGGCTAATGATTAGCTGCAAACACCACTGAAGTTGGCATCTACTTTATACCTTCTTATCACGATCAAACTGATATTTTGCTGTTTTGAAAGAATAATTTCCAGTTTACAATCTAGAATACTAAAAACGATCCGATCTGATCAGGATGTAAAACTAGGGACGCACCGGTATAAAGATTTAGACACATATCAATATTAGAACTGCTGACATGGCAGACAATCGATATTTACCAATATTACTTATATACATATTTTGCTACCTCTTTTGACACTGTAAAACAACGACCACACCGCTGATGTTTCTTCTCTGTTTCAGGTAACCCCCCCCAAATCCTGTGCAGCATCACTATATCATGACCAGACAAATGCACCCACCAGAAGTTTACCACAACTAGATGGAAATAAACATTGGTTGCTAATTATGAGACCTATATCGAGAGGAACCACCTTATAATGACAAGAGGCACAAAGCTGCCACATTTAGATTGCTCAAACATGCACTACATTATTCTACTCTGGTTACAGGTCCTTTATAAACCAGCTTGTAGTTTTTTGAAAGATGTAATCTGGTTTTAAAAACAAACAAAGCCAACATTCAGATTAGAGGCCGACCGATATGTTCAAATTTTTTCTATGTATCGGCCACCAGCTGAAATTTGTTTTAAAAAGCCGATATTAAATAAATAAATTAGGCACCTGTGTGGCCAGCTGCAGCCAATACTTTACTGAAACAGGGACCCCCATACACTCCGAACCATCGTAAACCATATTTTATTCTTAAATTTGGTGTTTAATCTTTGACTGCACTATTTTTACATATATTTTAGATTTTATTATTTACTACCATGTGGTAGTGGGCTTTACTTTGTGGTGATTTTTTTGTACTTTTGATACTGTACGTCCAGATTCTACCTAAACCAGCTATTTGGACGATTATTCTGGTTCCTGTTTGAATTTATTTTATTTTGGATACTTAAAGGAACGTGAATCTGTTTTATGTTCTGTTGTACTGAAACCATTTGCACTCAGAGTTCGTTTTTGTAATGTCTTATATTTGAAGTTCAATAAATATAAGACTTTTGTTTACTTTTTTCTTTTATATTGCACACAGTGAGTGTTCAGTTGTCTATGATAATCAATGTGCCGCTAAAAACTATATATATCTGTCTCAATAAGGTATCAGCCATCGGTGACCACATTTTTAAATAATCTGTATCGGCCTTTAAAAAAAACCATATCGGTCGGCCTCTAGTTTGGATTCTCAGTTTTCCCCAAAACATTGTTAAAATCTCGTTTCATTCCTCATGTAGCCGTTATCGTGCATAGTCTCCTTTCCTGTGTTAAATGTATTGTTACAACCCTAGAAATAAATTAGCTTACATTGTAACAGCGATGAAGACATTTAGCACCAGGCATGATAAGGACTCCTGTTAGTTTACAAAAAAGTAAGAGGTCATCAAAAACGGTATCAAGAAAGAAAAAAAGAAAGAAAGAAAATCATTTACATATCATAGAAGTAATTAGTATCGTTTTCCTGATCTCTCCACTCGTTTCCCTCCATCTACTTCTTCATGTGACACCAAAGCTTTCTCACGCTGCGCATTGTGGACGTGATGCTATGTGATCGACTTGGGAGGGAACACGGCATTTGTTTCGACTTCCATCAGAGGAAAAATAGCTGCTGGTGTCCTGGGTGAGGTCACAACTACAAACTGAGTGGGAGATAGAGAGGAATACGCGGCTGCTTGGTTGATCAAACAGGCTGTTCCTGTGTAGTCAGTGGGAATTTCCAGTCATTCTAGCGCTCGTCGACTCCCTCTCACTTCTTCTCGAGGTCTCCGTTTTTCATAGTCGCCTTTTGTCAGTGTCACACTGATACTCTCTCTCTTTCTCGAGCGTGGACACACACACACACACACACACACACACACTCATGTTTCAACAAAAAGACAATATAATTGGAATAATCTGCCTCGGTAAGATACGCCCAAAATGAAAGAAATTAAAAGCGTGATGCAGGATCAGGCACACTCACTGATGGAAGATTACAGGCTTAATAAAATGACACACACACTCTTACAGCATGTCGCACAGACGTGTGCATATGCGTTACCCTTGATTAGGCTCGGCTCTCACCCACATGTGCAAATGCATGATTTCCGACAAACGCAGATATAAACACTTTGCCAGCTAATTCTTGCACTACATGTAGTCACACTTCCTGTCCTGACATTGAAAATAAGTTTCTCTCTCTCTTTCTCACACACACACACACTAAACACAAGGTGACCTCAGTGTTAACTGTTTAACAATGACAACATAAATGTGTAACACATCAGTTCTACTTACTGTCGGACTACGTCTCTCGCTGGACAAAAATGACAGATGAAAAACAGGAATGGTTCACGCTATCAACACTGACCTTTATTAATTCCCACATTAGGCCCTACAAAAGAGTTTTCATACAGATGTGAACCAATCACTTCACCGGAGATCAGAATTTGACTAATTTTTTTTTCTCAGCACATCTGTTATTTATTAGATTACCAATAAATTCCTTAAAAATTGTGTAATGATGTTTGTTTTTCTACTCTTGATCTGACTGTACTGAAATGATTTGGATTTCCACTCGTGGGAACAAAAAAAGATTCTTCAACTCAATTCAAAACTACAAACTTTCACTTATTTATCTTCCATAAAAAGACTGATGCCACGTTATTTGAATTATGATGAGAATCAGACAGATTACACGCATATGTTTTGATGCATAAATGAAGATAATCTTGTATTTCCTTCGGTTTCTGCTGGGTTCAAACACTGTGGCACAAGTTTTATCTTTTAAGTTTTATAGCTCGCAGAGAGAAAAAAAACAACAATCTAAATTGGTCATAATCAGGATTGGTCCGACTTTAATGGAAACCAGAAATATGTATAAGAATGATCAACGTCTCTCTAGTTTCAAAACTGACCTTTTTAGTAACGTTTCAAAAAAGATGCGAAGCTTTGAAAACACAACCTTGAACATATCTGCGTCCATTAAATGATAACGACAAAACTGCTCTAAATTTACTGGGCAGACGGGTTCCGTGTAACATAAATACGTAAGTATATGCCTTGCTGGTTTTAAAAATGCGCATTTTACAGAGTAAATGGTTTTACTGTGCACACAAAGTAGCAGAGCATGCAATGTATTACAATCTATCAACCAAATCTAAAGTATTTTTAATAGAAACACATTTAGCCTCTGATTCTAGATTTGTTTCATACATATAAACGTGGATTTGTGAATTGTGTTTTATTGTCAATTCCTTGTAAATTGTGGAAAAAAAAAAAAAAAAAAGAGCAAACTCTGCCTGGAGGAATGTACCTCCCACTGGTACCCCTTCATTAGAGGAGACGATGGGGCCTGGACTGGGAATGCTGGGTCTGTAAGGGAGGTTTAGAAAAATGGGAAAAAGAGGAAGGAGTCAGAGCAACGTGTCGGACTGACTGTTTGACTAAATGACTGGCGAGGATCTGATCTTAGCACAGAAAAATGCGCCTGGTCATGCTCTTGGCCATCCCTAAAATGCACTAGACTTTGGCTGATAAGCCAATAGGAGGCATGTGTGTGAAGCAGATATGGATCGATCCTTTAATTCCAGAGTAGTTACAAACAGTCTAAAATATATATATATATATGTTTAATTGTTAATACTCCCTTTTGCAAGTTTGAAATAAGAGTTTGAAATAAGAGTTTGAATGTGTTTTTGTTTGTCAACTACAGTAAAAATGAGAACTAGATCTATTCCCGCATTAAATATCTATAATTTGATGTTGAAGAGAGATTCAGTATCGAAACGTTGTGACCAAACCCTCATCTCAAAAATCAGAAATCACCAATACATAATGACGTCTAGTTTCGTGAATATAAGTTCACCCTGGAACCGTAATGTCCCTGTGGTGGGAGCATCCGAAGTGCGTAAAATGTCAGTCAAAATGTGGAAAGATTAAATGTTGAAAATACATTTCTGTTTGTTGTTTTGCTCCTCTCTGGGCATAATCTGCATGAAGGAAGGAGAGGAATTCAGAGGTGATTGGACAAGTCCCGACACTGTCCAGCCAACATTATAGGCCGCTGCCAGTAAACTCTCTGCTGCTCAAATTGTAAACCTCACACAGACAATCACAATCTCCATGGCACTGAACTGGACTCCCTTTTAAAAAAACGGTAAAATTCGGCTGTTTCACCCAATAAACAGGGCGGATAAAGGGAGGCGCTCCTTGTAACGTAGCCCCCCCGTCAGCAGCAAAACCAAACTTTACACACACACACTAAATGCCCTCTCAGGGATTTACAGCGCAGTCATGCATATGCTGTTAAACTCCCCCTCGGACCTACATAATATCACACACTTATTCTACCAGGTAAACAGGCTCCTACACCTACCTAAGTAGGTTCTCATCGTATAAATTGTACCAGTCTGCAATTAAAACACAATTTTTTACGATGAGCTGTAAATATTCAGTTTCAAGCAAGGAAAAATCTTCATTGGGAGTTTCTAGATTCCTGTGAGCACCAGGATTACACACAGTCAGTCAGCTCGGTCATTTATAAAGAGTTCCCATCTCTGTGTTGCCACGAGAAGAATGAAGTTGTGGAGCATTTATCACCTAACAGTGAAAGTTTAATAAACAGATGACAGTTTATTAAGTTTGTCGAAGAGGAGGTAGTGCCCTGCTGCATGGTGGCACACGTAAAATGAAGGGAGCGGGGTGGCACATCCAGCAGCTTATTCAACAAAAGGTACCGGCCGCGTTCAGATTGCGTCTGCCTCGTGCAATGCTGCATTTTGCAGTTCACGTCGAAGAGAGCGTACACGTGTAGGCACCATGCAGCTCGTCTCTCTCCCTCCGGAGACGTTTTATGGGCGTCCTGTCTGGGCGCAGGGCTGCAGCGAAGGAGAAGGGAGAACGTGAAGGAGGAAGAGGAGGAAGAGAAGGACGACCGTGACGGTGAAGCCTGTCGTGGCCCTCGTACTCTTCGGGTACAAGCGGGGCGGCTTTGCCCTTAACTGGGTCACCGGGGAACACTCGCTCGCACGTGAAACAGAATAAAAGAACAGAGAACATGCTCTCTGCAACAAACACAGACGTTTTTTTTTTTGTTTTTTGTTTTGTTTGAAAGTTTAGGCGTGAGAGGGATGTAACTGCACAGACAACATAATTTGAATAGAAGGATATGGAGTTCTGGCATCTAAGGGTTAGATGTGTGTTTGCACGTATGAATGCAAGCACAAGAGAGTGGTTGTTGCAGAGAGTGACTATTGTGGTACTAGAAATACTGACAGCCGCTGAGTAAATTGGTGTAGGTATTCAAAAACATCGTAATGAATAAAATAAAAAGATAAACCAATCAGGCTTTTTTTCCCTACAGATGCAGGTTATCAGTTTTTTTTCCTTTTTTTCTGCCTTGTAAGGTAAGAATAAAGAAATATGTTGGTTTACAATCAAACAAGAATGGACGAATGAAAATAATTACTGCTGCTTGATGCATTTATACATTGTGTACAGTGGGAGTTTTTACTTTAGATGCATTTAAGAACAGGAAAACGAATCACATATTTCAGTATTCCGATCAGGGAAACATTGGACGATCCCGATCTCCGGCCTATTGATCGGTGCATCTTTAATAAAATATAAGCACTATGACGTCTGACTTTTTGTACACATTGTGGCCAGGATTGATTGTGAGTTTTTGTAGCATAGATCAGAGGTGACACTCCCTTTATGGGCACCAAATGGCAGAAATGCCAATGTCACATCAATGTCCAGCTGCTGAACATCATCAGGACCACACAGGAGCACTGATGAGGGTAATGGGAGGGGAGGGGGTGGTGGAAACATGCAGGACAGATGGAGTCGAAATGACAAAAAAAAAAGCACCCAGTGACTTGAAATAAATGTTACAAAACTGCTGGAATGTGCAGATGTGAAGGGATGCCTCGACTATTGCTGGGGAAGTGGAGTGACGACGAGAGGAGGGGAAAGCCGAGAAAACACTGAAAGCATCCCCGGCTTCTCTCTCTGTGAGTACTACGAGGCGCTGCACAATGTCAAAGGAGTGTATTATGACTCGAGGCAGTCAGCTGCTTTGCAGTGCATGTTGGTTCTCATAAAGAGAAAACAACACAAACCAACCGGTTCCAAAGTGACGCTAAATAAATCTTAACATCAATTCTTCCTCATGCAAGCTTGGTTTGCATGCAAATAAAAAAAAAAAACACTATTACGCCAAAAGATAAAAGGTATGCACGACAGCACAACCGAATGAAGCTTCGTTAACGTTGCAAGGACGCAATGTTATAAAACTTTGGTGAAGGCAAAAATCTTTTTCGTCGTATCGCTCTAGTAAACAGCCGTGGCGTTAGTAGTATAGTCGTTGTAGCAGCCGTAGTAGGCTAAGACACGGTGGAAGAAGATAACTACACAATGACACAATGACGTTTTCTCTATGTGTGTTTTTTTATTTCCTTCCGTTGTTTATTTATTTTGAAATCAAGACTATTTAGATCGCTTTTTCCGTGGTTAGTAAACATTTTAGACTGCAACGCTGCAAATAGGTCGCTTGTTTTTTTTGTGTGTGTTTTTTTTTCTACCCTACGTTTCGCGGCTCCGCGCAAAACTCAGAAACTAAGGTCAAGAAAAGTACTCTACAAATAACATGCGACACTATTACCAGCTGCGTTTATGCGGGATGTTTCTGTAAGATGATGGGGAAACATTTCCGAAAGTTTTTAGGCTGTTACGCTCCCACCCCTCCCCTGTCTTTGGGTTTTTCCCCCTCGGCTCGGAAGCCTTGTCACCCCGCTTCTTTGGACGGTTGGGTAAAAACTCGACGACGGTTGACGCTTCTGCGTTTTAGTCTCGTGCTGGCGCCTTAAATGGGGAAATTAACGTCAGTTTAGCTTCTCTAACCGTCTCTTAACTTAGTTCCAACTCACCTCAAACAGCGTTTTTCCTCTTGCCACAGAAAGATTTACGGTCCTATTTTCCTGATGGGGAGACTAGTACAACTCCCAGTAACATCCCTCTGCTGTCGGCTTTGAATACTTCGCACTTCACTTTTCCTGCACAAAACATGTCTTTTCCCTCTGCGCACAAACTCAAACAAGGATACAAAAAACTATCGCTCTCCTTTTCCACTACAGTCACAAAATGGTGAATGAACAACTAACAGCTGGGGGAACCGACCAATGACAGCCCGCTGACAGTTACAGTAGCCAATCGGTGCTGGCGCTGCGGTGGAGAGGGCGTAGCGGTCTGTCAAAGTGTAGTTGACCGACAGGGATGTCCAACCAATGGTGGCCGAGATGCTGAGCGAAACCGGTGTCCTGTCCCAAACTTTACAGTATCCAATGAAAGCTTTGGGAACCATAGGAACAGCAAGAGGGAGGGCAGAAGGGAGGGAATATATAACTGCCAACCAATAGAAAGGCACAAATGTCCCGTATTTCTCCTCCTCTTGTCTTGAGGAGTATGTTTACCATAATCGACAGCAAAAGTGCTACGCATGAGTACACCGTGATAACACATCAACCGCTACAAGTTGGTGCAGAAAGGATCCAAACAACCCTATGCCTGTTGTGAGGCGCTTTTTCATAACAGTTTCCTATTATTCTTTAAGCAACACGGGTCGAAACACTAAAAAAACAGAGAAACGAGCCATAGCTTGACTCCAAATGTTATTTTCTGGGCCGAATTTCACTTTCTGTGGCGCAGCCGACCATCCACTACATCCTCCTTCCTTTTCTCTCAGCAACAGACACTCACTTTCACTGCTCTCAACCAATCACGGCGCAGATTCGGACTCGCTGTGACGTAAGTGGTTTCCAAACCACGCCCACTCCATTGTAAGTGAACGGGAGCCGACCTAACCAACGTCAGTTCCTCGGAAGGCGATTGGACGGGTGAGGGACGTCTCGGGGCCAATGGGCACGCGTTGCGGTGATGTCATCAAGAGTGTTGCCACCAGCTGAACTTACGGGGCGTGGCCTGTAGTAAACTCAGCTAGCATTGTGTTTGTGACTTGCAGACAGTGAAGATAAATCTGTGGGATATAGATGAACCTGAGTCTGTGTTTTAGATCATAGCACGTGTGAGATGAGCATTCCACACGTGTTGTCACTTTGCTGTGAAACATATGTTGGTCACCTTCAGCCTCTGCATAAACAACGCAAAAATGACGCTACTTTGCAGAAGATAATTGCAAACATTACATAATCGCTGGCAAGTGCGTGTAGTAGAATATCACACTCATGCTGAGGCAGACTATCAGATCTGAGTTGAACAGTGCCCCCTGCTGGTACGCAGGATTGTTAGTTTGGAAACGAGGCGATGACTTGAGACCCGAAGACAGCCCCTGATTGGATAGTGCTGATGTATACTTTGTGAGTGTATGGTAGTCTCTATGTATTTTGCATTCCTACATTAGTGCACACATGTGTGTGTGCATGCTGAGAGACTGAGAAAGAAGAGCTGGAAATTAGTTAAACGTGGATCTAGAATGACATCTAGTGGTGATGGTTATGTACCGTCACGGGTGACAAATCTGTTAATCGAACTCTCCAACAAATAGTTTAAATAAGGTTTATATTCTTAAGCAATAGCCAAAGTTTTAAGCATCTCACTGAGCATCTAAAAGTGAGCAGACATACAAACTCAAACTTACAGTGAAGACGAGCAAAACCAGAAAAGAGGCAGAGAGGTCCACAGTAATTTTGGACACAAAATACTGTACATTTTTGTTTGCAATTAGGAGAGAGATCCTTGTATATAGCTTTGAAAAGGTATTCATATTCTGAGCAGGTGTGCTTTTTTTATAGTTAAATATTTAAGATCATCAAACTAACTTGGACATCAGATCATTTATTGATATTTGCACTATCACAACCTGCTTTGCAGTTGTTATTTTTATTTTCAAAATAAATACATTGGCTGTGTATACACATACATGCAAGTACAGTTTATTTCATCCTTTATTTTATTTCTTCTAAACTTCCTATATAAACTTTTATATACAAGCCCTGATATGAAAATAAACAGCAAAAACAACACAAATAAAAAAGATAAAAGTTGTTATTCGTAAATGTACTTGTATTTCTTTGCAGACAATATGAACACAAATATTTAATGTTTTTTCTGGTCAACTTCATTTAATTTGTAAATATACATCATTTTCTTTTATTCAGACCAGCAACTCATTCCAAAGAAAAGTTTCAGACAGGAGCAAAGGGCTAGTAATCAGGTAGATTGGTTAAATAATGATGTGATTTGAAACAGGTGACATCAACAGGTGATTGTAATTATGAATTGGTACAAAAGCAGCATACAAGAAATGTCTGGTCCTTTAGGAGAAAAGATGGGCCAAGGCTCGACGGTTTGTCAAAAATAAGTGAGAAAATAATTAAAATGTTTAAGAACAATGGTCCTCAAAGAAAGATAGAAAGAGATTTGGATATTTCACCTTCAACTATGCGTAGCATAAAAAGATTCCAGCAATCTCAGTATGTAAAAGACGGGCGCAACCCTAAGCTGAACAACCGTGATAGCCGATCCCTCAGGCATCAAGAATTGTCTTTAATCTACAAGCGATATGACCACATGAGCTCAGGACTACTTTGGCAAACCTTTGTCGAGTACTACAATATGTGGTCACATCTACATATGATAGATAAAACTGTAATGTGCCCAAAGGAAGCCCTGTGTTAAGTGTCCTGAAGCGCTATTGACTTCTCTGGGCTTGGAGGCATCTGGGATGGACCATCATACAGTAGAAAAGAACTGTGGTCAGATGAATTAGTATTTCAGGTATCTTTTTGGAGAAATGGATGCTTTGTGCTCTGGACCAAAGAAGAAAAGGATCGTCCAGACTGTTATCAGCAACAAGACCAAATGCCAGGGGTCTGTCATGGTATGGGGTAACTTCTACTTATGTGATGGCACCTTTAATGTTGAAAAGTACATAGAGAGTGTGGAGCACAATGTGCTGCTTTCAAGAAGACATTGTGATGTGAAGACAACATCACAATGCAAAAAACCATTCTGCACACATAACAACTGTGAAGTTGAATGTAACGGCGCAGATAAATCTTGAAATCCTAAGTCCAATTCCTTGTTTGTGCACAAAGTCTTTGTTAATAAAGCCTGACAGTTTTGGCCCACACTGTCAGGTAAAAACAAGCTATTTTGCTGCTCTGTGTATCAACACAAGAATCAGAAAGATATGAAACTAAAGAAATCAGTATTGGTGAATACTGTTCAGAGTGGGATTATTTCCCTACACTTCTCATCATATATCCCAGTAAAGTTTGTTCAAGGTCATTGCTATTATATTACCAAATGTTGAGAAGTTCAAAACTTTTGCACTGAGCTTGCATTCACTCCTCCTCACGCCTACCACATGTTCTCCACGATGACGCCCTTGGAAATGAAGCTGAAGGTTTTCCATCAGCCTTCAATGGAAACATGCTGTCTAAATTTTTTTTTTTCATTATGAATCTAGCAAGTGAGACATTTTGAAACATTCACAAAGGCTTTGCTGTTTGTATTTTTCCAGGTAATGTGATGCTTCAAGAATTTATTGATGTTAAACTGAATCCTGGGAAGAAAACATTTTTCACACTTAAAAGAAGAACGATCTGCTCTGCCAACTGTTGAAAAAGGTCTTCTTTCTTTGTTCATCAAACACTGACCTCATGTTTTTTTTTCTTCAAACACATCCTGGCTCTGTTTCACTTGTATTTCAAATAAATCATTTCAAAAATCTTTTAATAGGCATTTATTTATTTATTTTTATTCTGTTTCCTGCATCTAAAACTGTGAATGTGCGTGCAGTTCTTTTGCAGCCAGACAGGAACTTTGATTTATCTTTTTAATCAGTAATTAAATTAGTTTTCTCACAAAGTTTTTATGAACTTGAGCCCAATCTTTTAATTTTAGCTGTCATTAGAGACAGACACTTAACAAATGCTGAGAGGAGCGTTTCGGTCAAGGTTAGAAGATTGCAACAGATCATTTAAAGTAGGAACAAATAACTCTTCAAGATAACTGAGTAAAATACTTCCTTAACAAGATGGAAAATACTTGAGCTAAAATCTGTCAGATCAAGGTGTTTTGCTGGTTTTATTTAAAATATATATATTTTAAATATTTGTTTATTTCACAAAGTAACATAAAAACATCGAAATCTTAATCCAACAGATCAACTAGTCCTGAGAGGGCAAACAGATAGCTTATATATACCCACAATGCCTAAAATTACCTAAATAGAATTGAACAATCCTCTATTGTCCCACATGAGGAAATTTGGTTGTAACAACAGCAAAGCAGCAGTAAATACAAACATTAATTAAGGCTAACAAATGGAAAGGTATTACAAAAACAGAATTTAAGCGTCAAGAAAATGATGCACATTATGGACAGAGTTACCGAAACCAGAGTACTGCTCAGTTATTAAAGTTAAAAATAAAGAAACCCAGGTTGGAGTCTGTAACAGAGCAGGATAATGTTCAAACAATTAAAAATGTTTAGAATTATGTACAGAATGTGCATGTGTACTGGTGTATTACACAATTAAACATATTATTTACACTAGTTAGCACATATAAACTGAGGGGTAAAAAATAATCATAATCCTCTATATTCTTCACATTTTATGTTACAGCAAAAAAATTACATATTTTATTGGAACTTTATATGATTGACTATCAAAGTAGTGCATCGTTTTGAAGTTGAGAAAAAATTATGTATGGTCTCAGTAAGAAAAAAAATCAGAACAATGCGTCATGCATTCGTAGTCAGCCCTCCTGAGTCAATATTTTATAGTAGAGGTCAACGACCCGGGTCATCAGGACGGTCCTGCATGTTTTGGAGGTTTCTCTAAAGGTTTCTCTAGAGCAAGGCTGCCTAAAGTGGGGCCCGAGGGCCAAAGTTGGCCCCCCCAAACCATTCAATTTGGCCCGCCAATGGATGCCCTGGGTCTTACATAAAAATTCACATTGTTAAGACAGTCAGCTAAATATGCATCATGAATATTCTTCTAGTGCTTACACTGTTTGTGGTTAATCGTCCCAATAAGTATAATATATATGAGTATATTGGGGTGCATATGGTCCTATCGCATAAAGCTTACATTGTATATGAAATTAAAAAAACTGCTAAATTGAAATACAAAGAACTATAAGGGAATTGTAGAGTATGTTTGTAAAATATATTTTTTTAAATGCTGGGAGAAAGAATATTTTTTTTACTGACATCAATACTGAAGTTTAGATATGTGTTGTAATTGGCTATAAATGACTAATTTTAACCGATTGTGTTTTATCTGTTTTTAATCTATTTTAATTGCATAAATTTGTTCCTTACATCATCTTTTCTTATTGATTGATTGTGTCTATCTGTTAAACCTATATGTTTATGTTTTTGTAATCATTCTTTTGTAGTCATGTATTTGGTATCATTGTCACTGAATCATGTAAAGCACCTTCAACTGCCTTGTGTTGAAAGTGTGCTATATAAATAAAATTGCCTTGCCTTGTAAGTTTGCACTTGTGCTGTTCTCATGATCCTGGGTTGTTTTCTGGTTGGGCTGGGTTCCCCTTCTATGCAACAACTCTTCTTGGTTAGTGGGGCTCCACTAGGCTGCAGAATCTCCTGCAGGTGTCTGTTATTTACAATGCAGAAAACTGTCTGACGCTGACAAACGCCTTTCTACCTGGATACAATCTTGTATCCAGGTAGAAAGTATTTTGGATCTTGTTTTGAGACATATATACTAAGCAAGAGCAGAAGGTGTTAGTTTATCAATCTTATTTGGAGAATATTTGAATATTCTCATCAAGTGCAATTGTCTTACTACAGTGGTAGATTATTTCACTTAATTTAAAAAGCTTTAGACTAAATAAGACATATATTCTCTGAATAAGATTAATAAACTAACAGCTTCTGCTCTTGCTTAGTATATATGTGACAAAACAAGATAAAAAAAAACTTTCTAGCTGGACACAAGATTGTTAGACTTGATTAGATGGACAGTTTTTGCACTGTAGGATCAGTGTTCCTCCAGTTGCATGTTCTTATTTCTTCAGTAGTTACAGTAAATCAAGCTCTAAAATTAAAATCCTGCAGGTAATATACTAATAATTGAATAATTTCCTGTCTGTTAAATGTGCCTCCAGATACCTACCTACCTACGAGATGAGGGAATAAACAATACTCTGTAAAACGTCAAATTTTTTGGCATACTGTTTTAAACTTTTCCAGAATTTCCATCCCAGCCAATTTTGCTGGGTTCCTCTTTCTTCATGATGCTGTTAATTACTTCTGCCAAGGAGGTTATATTTTCTTTTAGTTAGCAACATAAAAAGTTATGGATGGATTTTAATAAAATATTCAGTAAATGTCTGAAAAGGGACCAGGAACAGGACAGGAATTTGAGGGGAGATTTGAAAACCACCATTACCCAAAAATTGATTTTTGTGAATAACTACTGAATAATATTATTTATGTATTAGGATCCCCATTAGTTTCCACCGAGGGGGGTCACTAATCTTCCTGGGGTTAAACTAAAATCATAAACATTCCAGCATAAGCAGATTACATAAAGTGATAAAAAGTACATCGAAAAATTCAGGTTGCATGAAAATCAATTCAGTACTATTATTCTACAATATGCATTAAAATACATACAGCATTTAAGTGGAGTGAATTCTTAATTTCAAATATTTTTTTTAAAAGAGAGCATGGACTGCAAGTTCCACGTTCTTTTAGGTAGCTTGTTCCATTCTTGTGATGCCCTGTAAATGGCAGATCTCTGTCAGATAGTGAACACAGCTGCCAAAGGTATGTTTTTAAGGAATCTAAAAGAGTTCAAGTTTTTTATTTCTCTAATACTCTCTATCAAATCTCAAAGTTCTTCACAGAACATTTGCTAGACTTTTATTTACTGAAGGAACTCATGAGGGCATATTACACTTCACAATATTCACTGTTTGTGTTGACTTGTCACATTAAAAGCTAGATAAATACATTGAAGTTAATGATTATAAAGCCAGAAAATGTGGGGTTTCAGTAGTTTTGTAGTAGTCTATTAAAGTGTACAGTTGAAACCCATATATATATATATATATATATATATATATATATATATATATATATATATATATATATGGTCAATGTAAGACTCTGTGGGAAAACTTTATCTTCTATAGTCCACACTGTCCTTAAGCCTCTAATTACTCTGATTAGCTGAGAAAAGCTGTTTTCATCAGCTCACCAGGCGTGAAACAGCGACTCTCTGCAGCTGGTTTGTAGCAAGTCATGGCTAAAACAAAAGCGCTCGTCGAGGACCTGCAGCTGTGCATTGTGGCTGTTCATATAGAGAGGACTACAAGTCCATTTCTAAATAGCTTTGAATTTCCAGTGTCCAAAGCAAGAAGTATTTTTTTTAAAACAAAGCGTTCCCCTAATGAATGTCTTAAGATCTAGGAGGAAGTTAAAACTGATACCTGCAGTTGCAGAGCAGCTGATCAAAGGATCACCACCAAAGTCATCCTGAAGAATGTGGGCTGTACTGGCGGCCTTTAGGTGGTCAATTTGATGGACATTACTGCTGGATTTTATGGATGCAAACCAATAGGAAACCAAACAAAAACCCACTTTATTTTTGAAAGTCTCAATTTTCTGAAAAGAAGACCTCTGGTTTTCTGAACACAGAAGAAACAAGAATTGAACTGTTTGGCCACATTGATGTTATGTTTATTTTGTGTGAAAAAGTAGAAGTCATTAAGTTCAAGAACAGCATCTACCAAAATGAAGGCTGGTGGAGGAAAAAAACATGTGAGTGAGCTCAAGTGGGACAGGCAGTTTAACCAAAGTAAATGACTCATGAGACGTGAAGACTACATCGAGATTCCCAACAAACACATCAGGCCATCTGCAGAGAAACTTGGTCTGGTGCAACATTGGATGTTTCAGCAGAGCACACTGCAAAAACAATTTTAAAAAAAGTAAAAATCCCATGTTTATAGAACTTTTTTCTCATTTTCTAAATACATTGTGTAATTTCAAGACATCTTTTTAAGAAAATGTTCAGCTGTTCCATTGGCAGAATTTTTTGCTCATTACAAGCAAAAACAATCTTGTATTGGTTTTTATTTTTTACTTGTTTCTGGAGTAGCTTTTTTCCAGTTTTTCCAAAACACAAAGCCAAATGGGTGAAGAACATTTTTATCTAACAAAAATAAAATTATTTTTTGTAGTGGGAAACCCAGAGTCCAGACCTGAACCTGAGAGAATCTGTGGAGGGAGTAAAAGATTAGGGTGATGAGAAAAATGGTTTCCAACCTCAAAGATTTGGAGCTCATTAGTTAAAATAAGGTTGGTCAGATTTTGGTTGCTCTGAATGCCAAAAAAATGCTTCTCCACTGAAAAAGGGCATGACTTATTTTAATATGAGCCTGTTTTAAAAACTTTTTATACTATAAATAAAATCATTTGTACATTTTAACATTATCAGATGTGCCAGCGCCATTTTCAATCACTTCTTGGTCAAATGAAAACCTCCCCAGTCATTCATAACTGATTTAACTCATCTACTTCCCATTTTTTGATCAGTACAATTTTGTTTCATCCCCCCAATATTATCTTGTCTAACCTCAGACCTGTCGTTCTACCTTGTTAGCACCCGCCCCTCTGTTGCGGTCCCTGTCCTCCATGGGATGCCTGACCCTCGACCTCCACCCTTCACCCCTGCCCTGTGCAGTCGCCATTAGGCCGTCACTCAAACTTCAGAGAACTTCGAGTCCTGCTGCGCCCTGCTTTCAGATCAGCATCAGGTAGCAGAAAACACACAGAGGCCAGAATCTGACTTTGAATCGACTACGGCTATTTTTGCAACAAAAAAAATTATAATAAGTCCTAGACCTTTTGTTTTACGCTCCCACTGAGAAAACTCTGAATGTCCTCCACATAAAACCTGACCCTCCCCATCAGGAGTGTCCCTCACCTCAGGGGTTTCTTAAAGCAGACACCAAGAGTAGCATAACCTCTGACCCCCTTACCCTGTCATGTACGCCACGCCTTTAAAAAAAAAAAAAAAGTTAAACCTCTAAACAGGAGATGAGAACAAAAAAAAAACAAAAACCGAGAGGCTTTCCAAGCAGCAGCTTTTCATTCGCATGCAAGTCAGTTCAAATAAAACGATAAAAACCAACAATAAAACTCAGATTCTGAGGGTTCAGGGTGGATTTACTGTACACCGCCGCCGAGCCATGCACCCTGCTTCACCTGAAAGCCCGTCTTCAAGAGCCCCTGAAGCAACGTTTTCTTGTTACCAGCAGGAACTGAGCCTTCAGGTGGAGGTTTGGGGCTTTGGTTTTAGATATTTAGCACAGCAGGTAGAAGGGGACTTGTTTTCAAAGATGCATGCTTGTATGTCGACAAAGGCTTTAATGTTCAGAAATACTCCAAATCGGCTGATCTTAGTCACCTTCAGATTACATATACTTCTTTAATAAACAAATACAGTATTTTTATTCTTTTGCTCATATTTAAGCCTCTGCTTATTGGGTTTATGTCATAATCCTTACATAAGTGTGCATGGGTCTTTGCAAAGGTTTGCACAGCATATTCTTTTACTCTTTTAGGGAGCTGTTGAAGGGGTTAAGGGGCTCTTTCTGTATCAAGTGTCAGCAGAGGACAAGTTTTCCTCTGTAGCTTACAGGCAGCAGCCTTAACATCTGATAAATGCAGCACTTGCACTCTGCCAAGTTGAGGATTTAGTTCAGATCCCAACAGTGCGAACTGGGATCAAACCCAGAGATAAATACCAGTTTGGGAAAATGGCATCACGAGGGAAATGTTTAGGAAAGACACTCTTGAATGGATTTATTCAGACATCTGAGCCGCCTCTGTACACTGTGGCAAATTGCTCCACGATCAGTGATAAACGGCAGATTGAGGTGATGTTGTGACCTAACCGGGATGGGGAAGGGGGTCGACATCCAGGAGAACAGTAGGCCCTTGTGCTTGCTGCATTCTAGTTCGCAGTAACTTTACACCGCTCAGCTGTTCCTCAGCGTCCACGTCACGTCCCCGAGCTGAAGACAGGACCCTCATGGAGAGGCGTCCTTGGTCACATAGAGAGTACAACACATGCATTCAGTACAGTAACAATGACTTCAATGTGTTTGGCTGCTGCATGGAATTATGCACACTTGTTTTTTTGTATGACAACAACATATAGGCACCATTTCACTCTATTAATTCCTACAGTGCCTAGCAAAAGTATTCTCTCCTTTTCCAGTTTTACACATCTCTACAAATAGATTGTAAACAGAAACAATGGAGCGATTTTAATCAAAGCATAACAATGTGCAAAAATCTCCCAGTCAAAGTAAAAACCTAAATTGAATTAAGAATCGATGGTAAAACTTTAAAAAAGCTCTTCATAGGCGGTTTCTATCCGCTCTCCTTGAGTTATTTAGCAAAGTGAAAACAGTGGAAAGCTGATAGAGACGCATCCGATAAGGACTTTGTTCACATTTTTGAATAAAATCAGGGGTGGAAACAAATCCCCATTACACCATTAGGACTTTAATGAGCAAAAAATAGGAAAAAGATGAAAACGATATATCATTATTCAGGATAATTCTCTACTTTCTGTCAGTTTACCACATAAAATCCTTTATTCTGATTCTTTATTGTCACTATAAAAATAAGACAGTTCACACTATAGAAGAGTGTTCTTAAAAGAGATAAAAACAAGAAAAAAATGAATACGATTTTAAATAAATAGCAATAAAATACATAAAAACCATTTGCACAGCATAAGTAAAACCAGCTAAATGGTCAACATAAAACTGGGGCTGAAAGTTGCGGTTCAAAATGGAAATGCCTTTTATATGTATCCTGGCACAACATAGAAAGCTCAAGAGGACAAAGGAACAACATTAAAAAGCTTTGGTTTTGTGTATTCTTTTGTTTGAAAATTGCTATGTGGTAAACTCAACTTTACCAGTAAAAAAACACAAACCTCTGAAATATAATTTTTTACACTCAAACAAAAAACTATGTGGGTTATAAATGAAACAAAAACCAAACCTTGTCTGCTTGGTTTTGTCTGTTATTAAACCCTCTTGGCATTGTTATAGTCTTTGTCTTGCTCTGGGGCACACGGGCATATGAACACCTCTGATGAAACCTCCCTAGTGAAGGCTTGGGGTCCCTCATTTGTTCCCAGTGCTAATGAATTATTGTACTGTTAATATATTATGTCTGTATGTTCATTGCATTTACTTTATTTGTATTTTATTTGGAACTTTTATGGCGGCCTTCTTTGCAAAAGAGTCTTGTTCTCAAATGACTTCCCTGGTTAAATAAGGGTTCAATAAATAAAAAAGTCCCTCCTTAAATCACAGCCACTCAATTATTAAATAGAAATAAAAACCAGAATATTGTTTTCATGCAAGTTAAGGCAGAAAGTCATTGAAAATAAACTTCTTTTGAATGCTAAATGTCTTCTGAGAAGTAAAATTGGTTGCTATGGCGGTAATCTAACAACAGGGGGAGACATTCGCTCTGATATTTCCTCTGAGGAAGCAAACAGGACCAGATCAGGTTTGAAGCTGAATGGAAAGTTAATTTTCCAGACTTTTGCATGGAATTATGACCTCATACGTCACAGAGAGAGGACAATTATAGGCAGAAATGAAATATTGCTGATTTCTCTGTGTAGCTCAATTACCCGAAGACGACTGGAGGGAAAAGGATGGAAGGAGGAAACGGAGATAGAAGAAACAGAGTACCAAACAAACCACATCAAAGTGCATTTACACATGTCTGTTCTCAAAGCAGCGTCGCTGTGATAGAGCCTCACGGCGGTGCGGTGCACTTCTTCTCAGTACGGTGGAGGATGTGGTGAACTTACTCGTAGGCCTCTGTGCAGAGCCGAACCGTAACTCTCTCAGAGGATGCAACACTTAGTTTTTGTTGTGTGTTTGTGTGTGTATATGAAAGGGGCATTCAGGACGGGCTTCTTGCTGTGCAGTGTGTGCATAATGCAGAGGCTGTGGTTTAATGTGGAGCAGAGAGCCAGCCTCTGCGCTGGTTTCCGCGAAAGCAAGCGCTTTGGAGGAAGCGGAGGGGAGAGGGATGTGGCCCAGGTGACAGGAGCTCAGCGGCTCCTGTGGCGCCTCTGTGCAAGCAGATATGTATATATAAAGGCCCTAAAGTTCGGGCCTGTCCAAAAGGGTTAAGAAAATGGTTAAGACATCAAAAAAGGGTTAAGAAACCAAACCTGGGTTTAGGCCCTAAACGCAGGTCTGATTTCTTAACCCTTTTGAAACAAACTCAGGAATATAAAAAAAAAAAAAAAAAAATCTGAGGTAACATTTTCATGCACTTGAACTGAAGATGTGAATTTTGTTTAGATCTTTAGAGCATAAATCATCACATTTCTGGATTTGAAATAGTCAAATATAAGTCTGAACATTATATTTTATGTACTGACTCATTTAAAACAATATTAATATAATGCAGGTTTGAGTGGTTTGGAGTATTTTCATGAAATAATTGCATTGAATACTGAAAACAGAATGCCTCTAAAAGTACAAGTAATATTAGTTTTGGATGTTTTCCTCATTATTAAGATGGAAACTATGAGATATCAACATCTTTTCCCACAAATATCGTCTTTGTGGAAAAGTTGAGTGTTTTTATTTTAAGTCTTCTTTAAAAGTTAACGCTATTGTAGATATTTATAAAAAATATGACTTGCCTTTTTTTCTAAAGTTCAGGTAACATTTGTGGCTCTAAATAAGTTTTATTCAGCTTTACTGAGGGCAAAATGGCTCTTTAGGTTGTAAACCTTGGAGATCCCTGTTCTAGAAGAATTGCAAAAACATTGAAAAAAATAAAATAAAATCAGCAAATATGAGTAATACATGAACTATGACCCCAAATCTCAGAGGAGTTGAAAGAGCAGAGAGAGGAAGGAAATTCAAACCGTTGAGGTAAAAAAAAAAAGTGATTTAAAGGAGGTTTGAATGTCTGTATGATTACTTCTACATCAGTAGATCGATCATAATAAGCGAGGATCATATCCCTTTTCTCCAGAATCTATCTTTGGGGCTTTCTAACCATTTTGCCGTCAAAGATTGAAAGAAAGGCAGCAAAAGCAAATGAGGTAGATTAGCAGTCGTCATCCAGGACATGTTATTGTGGTATAATCTCTGCTGCCTGGAAATTGAGCTGTTAACATGTTACGACAGTTATGCGTCTGTAATATAGCAACAGTGTTCAGTTAGAGGACTATTCAGAGTCATTGCAAGTCTGATTGCAAGTGTGGATTCTTTCTGGTGAGAAATAATGCTGATATCTGGCCACAGCATCATCATCCAGTTCAAAAAGTGAAAACCATATGAAAACTGCAGCTTATTGCTAATGAAACCCAATATTACATTTCTTATATGAGAATAATACTTGAGAAATAAAAATTGTTTTTCTTAAATGCAGGAACGATATGTTTTAATTACGTTGTAGCCCACACAACCATGGGAAAAACTTCAGGCTTCAAAACTGCCCAGCAGAAAGGCACTGAACCTCACCAGAAAGTAGGTAAACCACAGAAAGGGCTGTATCTAAGCATAGTAGTATAAAGTTGAGTGGAAAGAAAAATGTGGTGGGAAACTGTACATAAGCAACGGTGATAACCGCAGAGTTGAGAGCATTATGAAAAAAAGTCAGTTCAAGAGTTTTTGGGGAAGCTTAAACCAAAGACAAGAGCAGAAGAGTTACCTGGGGTCATGAGAAAAAATATAACTTCTCCATCTGCAAAGTTCTGTGTTTAGATGAGAGCAAACTTTCCATTTCATCTGGAAATGAAGGCCCCAAACTCTGGAGGAAGCGAAAGGCTAAGAAATCCAGGTTGTTTCAGCTCCAGAGTGAAGCTTCCACACTCAGGCATGATTTGAGGAACCGTGTGATCTCCTGGTGTCGACCCTCTGTGTTTCATCGAGTCCAAAGCCGGTGCAGCAAACCTTAAAGCATTCCTCGCTCGCCTCTGCTGAAGAACGTAACAGAGATGCTGATTTCATTCTCCCACAGGGTTTCTTATGAGCATGACTTTTAGCTACTTATGTGTCCTAATTTTCACGCCTGCATCATCCTTAGTCCTCCACTTCCTGATTGTCGTTTCATGCATAGTTTTTGGTTAATAGCTGATACAACGAAAAAAATAAAATCTGAGGAGGTATGGGCTTTATGCAAGGTCGCTTCCTGGTTACGATAAGCCAGCCCCGTCACTTCCGGCTCAAAGCTGGGCGAACACAGACCGGACAAAATAGAATTTTTAACTCGCCTTCTTCAAGACCTTCCGCGCATCACGGTTGACGATGCCCACCGGGTTTTCCACAAACATACAGCGGCGTCTGCGAGCAAGCGAGGGTAATGCTGCGTTCAGACCACAGGCGTTTGTCAGTGTCAGGCAAAGCTCACAAAGCATCTAGTTTGACGCTTCTATGTTGAAGCTTGCAAAGCCTGCCACTTCTGAGCAAAAACGACCGCGTTGGCAGGGCTTCTTCTGTTGAAGGACATTCTGAACTATTATGGATCTTATTGAGAGAGTGGCTTGGTTTTATTTGCTTAAAGCTAGACAACATCGACTTCTGCTGCATTAAGGCTGTTTGTGGATACACCCCATTCTTCGGATGGGTTCTGAGTTTGGAAAGTTTAACCATTTGCTCCAGGAGCTGCTTATGGATGAGGTTCGCTCCCAGCGCTACTTTCGTCTGTCCCGCACCCAGTTTGACAACCTCCTGAAATGCATCGGTGCTCAGATCGCCTACCAAAACAAGTGTTACTTAAGATTTTTTAAATCTGCGAGGACGGATCATAACGTTTTCTGTGATTGCAGACGGCAACGATGAGCTTTTCTTCCATCTTTGAGATACGTGTAGTGATATCACTAAAATGAGACCCTCTGATTGGTTGACGCGCCGCTTCAGGACCATCAGCACCATCAAAAGTTCAGCTATCTGAACTTCTGCGTTGCTGGCTTTTGGTGCTTTGAAGCTTGAAACGCAGGAAAAGCTTGAAAAGTTGACGGAGCCAAAGCCCACAAAGCGCTGCAGAGACCGTGACGCTCCTCCAACGGCCTCCGCCATAGACTTAACATGTAATCTTGATGTTGCTTACGCTGACAGAGCGCGTGGTCTGAATACCCCATAAGTGTTTAGCTAACAGCAGTAGCTCGGATGCCCCATCATCAAAAACCACACAGACAAAATAATTTTGGTATGATTAGAACACTTATGAGAACTTAAGAGCTACCTACCAATCGATTGACCTCAGTCTCATTAATTTTCCTGATCAGAGATCGGCCCTTATTTCTATGTGAATTTGATCTTCTATGCCTCTTAAATGCTTTAAATTACCATAACTATTCAACCCTTTTTGCCATCAGCATAATTCCAGCAGATTCTGAAAGCTGAAAAGTTATGCTTTCCAGTGATATAAGGTCCATTATGGTAATGTAAGTAATTTATCGTCTGAGACTGGGGAATGAGATTACCGGCTGAGATGAGCTACGCTAAGCTAGCGGTCCGTGTCAGCTACTCACCAGATGGGGCTCTGTATGTACCAGGTCAAAGTATAACAAAACTACAAAATGCACATACCTGGTGAAAAACAGGAACCAACAAATTGCTGTTTTTTTTGTTTTTTCCAGCAGTTGAGCAGCTTCCCCTCGCAGTCTCTGGTTTTCTTCCAGTACATTATCCACAAAACCAGGATCTGGACCGACACATTAGTCGTGATCATGGACTCTAACTACTTCCTCTGTTTCCACCTTCTCCTGTCTAGCTGTATGCTCCCAAACACAAGGTCTTCCAGTGAAATAAAAACCGGCACGGCGCTAACTTTAGCCGCCTCCTTCTTTACTCGCCTCTTTGAAATCTTGTACTGCAAAATGTCTACTGGTGTGGTTAGAGATAAAGGAGTTTTCTCTTCTAATATTCACAATCCATCTCTTTCGTAGTTGCTGGTTGGTTGGAAATGTGTAAAAACTGATAGCTGAATTATTTAACTGATGAGGTACACAAAGGAACATGACAGTGTTCAGCTGTCTGCTTCCCTCCGCTGAAACTTGAATGATAGCTTAATCTATTACGAGTATACTATCAACTCTAATAAAAGTAATATCTAATCCCTCTAATTACCTCCATGCTGCACTCTACTGCCACAGCTTTCCACAGATGTACCTGGAAACAATTTTGCTGGCTTATTGAAAACCGGAAGTTCTACTAAGTGGGCTGTGCATAAAGCCCGTTGCTCGAGACGTTTAAATGCTAATGCTGGCTGATTTGGTGTAAGTTGTTATGAATGACCCAACATTTAAATTCATGTTTTCTTTTTTCTTGGTAAATTGATCAAAATGTGCTAAAGTGATAAAAAGAGAAAATAGAGTTTAATCCAAATGATTTAGATTTTTTTTAATAATCAGTTTTGCCTTTATTATTGTTCGCCTTTCCCAACATCATTATCCCAGCATCACGAGATGAATCCGAGAGCGTCCATAAAGGGCAGCGACTCTTTGCCATCTCTCACCCAGCTCTTCCTCCTCCTACATGCAGCATGTGCCTGTGATACGGCGAAGCAGCAGCTTCAGACGTCACGTTAAAAGGTAAAACCTTATGTGGGCTTTATGTAGATGAAAACGGCAGCAGGTTGAACAAAGTGCTTTTCTTCTCAGAAGGAAATAGATGAGTGTTGATTAGGGGACTGATGAAAGCAGGAAAGGTGGACTTCTGCTCTGCACTGAATGTCCCCCCCCCCCAATTCTTCAAGAATCTTAACCCCTAAGAAATATCACAACCTCTGAAGAGAATGTTAAAAGACTAAATGGATATTGAAAGGTTGCTGAACCCTTTCCTAAAAATTATCAAGAAAAATCTTCGAAGAATATGAGAGGAATTGTCTCCAAAGTAAAGGAGTTTAGGAGGATTTTGTGTTTTTGTTAAATCCCAACAGACTCTTCAGTGATCACTAAAGTTTTCCTGATGTTCATCTTCCAAAATTCAGAAAGTTTACTAATTTCTAAGTTTTCCTGTTGTTGATCTTCCAAAATTCAGGTTTAATAAAACATTTCCATTCTAGTGATCTGATGAATTTTGGGGAATCTTTTAAAATCTTCAAGTAGATTCTATTAGATATTGCAAAGTTTTATCAGATGATTTAACATATAAAAAAAGACAGTTTATCATTAGGTCTCAAACAGCGTGATTGTCACCTCTCTGGATCTTCTGCTCTGCACCAAACGGCACAGTAGAAATGAACAAATTTCATAATAAAACTTAAACACTATAGGGCTAATTTAAACAGTAGTGCGTTTTTTTTAAAGGTCATAACTGATAAATGAAAATATCGGGTCAACATTTAAGACATATAAACACAAAAGTAGTGAGACTGAACTAGTTTCTGTTCAAAATAAATCAAGAGCACGGACAGACAATTGCAGCAACATCAAAATATATATACATATAAATAACTCCATACAGGATCAAGAGAGCTGAAACACAGAAGCACTGAGTGAGGAGTACCTTCTACAGACGGACAAAACCAAGCACCCTGTTGGAAACATATGGAACTACACCTTTAAGATTTAAGAGTATGATTATTCGGTTTTATATAGAGGAGCTTTAAATTCTGACCTAAAAGATCCAGAGGTGGGTGGTGCAGTTGGTAGCTCTGTTGCCTAGCAAGGAGTTTGCATGTTCTCCTTTTTCTCCGTAGGTTGTCTCCTGGTACTCTGGTTTCCTTCTACAGTCCAAAAACATAAAGGTTAGGTTCTTTCTCTCTAAAGTGACCTTGTGTGTGTGTATGTGCGCGTCTCTGTGTTGTCCTGGAGACAGTATGGCTCAAGTGGACATAGATGGATGATCCAGCAGATGTAAAGCTGTCGTTTCTTAATGTTTTACTTTTACTTACTTGGTCTTAAGAGACCTCAACAGTTTTCCTCACCAGGCTTTCTGAAGATCACCTTCATGATGTATAAAGTTTGAGTAAAATAATTTTTAAGTACTCTTTGTAGTGTCTGAAACCGAAGTATTAAAAAAGTTGGGATATATTAAACCCTGACTTCTCTTTTTTAATGTAAGTGGATCTTCCAGGCTCCATATAAATCCTGAACGCAGTCTGGAGCACGAAGGTGACGTCTGCACGGCAACATCCTCCAGACCTGCTCTGATCTTCACAGCAGAAATCCATTCCAGGATGACAAGCAGAATGAATCCAGAGACACGCTGACCTCACCTGTCAGGTAGCGTGGAAAACAACTGGTGCTGCCGTGAAGGAGCCAGAAACGAATCAAACAGTCAAAGCATTTTCTCCCCACTTTGAGCATCATAAATCCAAAACAGGATACCTAAACTATTCCCTTTAAGTAAATTATTCTGCTCAAACTTTCTCAGAACATTAATTTAAAATTAAAATGCTAAAGCTTACTATGTATGTATGCATGGTATGTTTGTGTGTGCAAGTGCATAGATTTAAAGAGAAAGGGAGGCAGATCTGGATAGGGTCTAATAATTAACCCCTTTCTCTCTTAGCTGTGCTGAACTTTGAAGCATAGGGAGCCTACAGCCTAAACGGCTCCAAGCAGGGGAGAACCCCGGAAAAACAGAAATGTGACAATCCAGCAGCTTCGTTTATTTTACAGCTAACCTCACTTAAAAAATTAAAAAAAGTCTAGATTAGGGGTCTGCAGCCTTTACCATCCACAGAGCCGTTTTCCACTCCATCTAGCTAAACAAATCCCACTTAGGGCTGCAAATGTTTAAAACTTGACTTAAAATGTTTGATACGTAAAATGTGTTGTCATTCACAAAGAGCCACCGTTTTATTTCTGTTAGCTTTTAAAAGAGCATAAAACTTTAGAAAAAAGTGGATGGATTCATTTAATTCTATGAGTTTTTGATATTTGTGGCAAATTAAATAAAAATGCACATAGTTTCAAACCTACTGACCTGATTCAGCCCATCAGAGTCAATCGTTGCTACATTTCACTGCAACTCTAACCCCAAACTGAGTTGGAAGCGGGGAGGTGGAAGGTGGAGCGGCGCCTCAGCCTTACTCAGCATTACTCTTATAAATTCAGCTTACTCTGAATTAATAGTGGATAGTCTACAGTCGTTAGGTGACATTTAGGATACATGAGGAAAACAAGCTGGTAGGAGGGAAGGACATGAGGAAATAAAAGCAAAAGAGAACGGAAGGACAGAATTATACACGACAAGAAAGGGAAAAAGGAAAGAATTACACATAGGAGCAGAATGACCTGTAAGGAAATATAGAAAAAGAGAAAACTAGGAAGAAAGGCAGGAAGGACACAAAGAAGGAAAGAACAGACAAAAATAAGGAAGGACAGAATTTCAGAATTAAGTCTGGAAATGCAAATATTGTTCTCCTCTTCCATTAAAATCAAACCTCAGACATTTCTAGACTGTCTCCCTCAGCTACAATATCAGCCCTCCTGTTTTAAAAAGTGTTTTCCGAGTAATTTCATATTCACTGTAATCTTGAAACAACTAAATCTCTTATGCACGCACGTCGGCTCAACGCAGACCACAGAAACCCTGAAGTTAATCCCTTTGTTTACAAATAAACAGACGATGAAACCAGGAAGTGTGGATGAGTCAGTTGAATGAATATGGATGGGTTAAAGAACAGCGGCGACGTTCATATTGGGGTTTTAACTGGTTTTAATGAACCCTGATTACATCTTAATTACACATTTGAAAAAAAAAAAAAAAAAAAACGATGAGAGAAGCGCAGAAATTCAATGTTACATCATAGTTTTAACCCTCGTGTCTCCGTGTGAGGTGTTGCGCAACAGCTCTGGGGAGAAGAGAGGAGAACAGACTGAAAGAGGGAGATCTTTACACTGTAAAACACAACTTTTCTTCTTTTAAAATCATACAACTCCTCCCCAAAAGAAAACACAAGGAAAATATACAAGAGTGAGCAATAAAAGTATCATTATAAAATTAAAATGACAATAAAAGACAAAGGAAAAGGATAAAAACTCCCTCTGTGCCCTGAAATAAAATCCTCGCCCGCTTCCCTTCCTGCTCCATCCCAGGTGGTGGTAATTCTCTGTCAGCACTGAAATTACTGTCACACATTTCAGTTATTTTACATAAAAAAACAACAAAAACTAAAAGCTGGAAAGGATTCGATATAAGGAATGAAATCATCATCGATACCCTTCATAGTGATGCTCACGATGTAGAAAGCGACAGTTAGCAGAGCCGCGGAATAAAAATAATGCCAGCTGGAGAGGTAAATTACTCAATGAGAACCATAAAAACAACAATAATCCATATTCATACTGACATCATAAAAATAAACAAATAAATCTGTACTTTTTTTTGTTTTTAATATAGAGAAATATTAAATTTGCGCCGTTTGTCTGACAGTTGAGGCCTGTAAAATGATGAGTCTGTCGGCAGGACAAGGGTTCAGCAGCGAGAGGACAGAGAGCGCGGAGAGTCGCTGAGATGTGGTAAAGTAAGGCAGCTGTCAGTTCAAATACAGACGTACGACCTGGTGTGTGTGTGTGTGTGTTAGGACAAGCTTCAACCAGACCACCAGCAGCCCTAATGAGGGAAATTGAATCAGCTCAGTCACTCAGACGGACTGCAGATCATCCACTGATCCCTGTTTTTTTTTTGTCCACAAACTCCAATAAATTTTAATAGGATTTATGTGACCCCCCCCCAACACAAAGCAGTTTAGAAAAAAAAAAATCTGAAGAGTGTGGCATTTATTTTTCTTCAGCCCCGTTTGATCTTAAAGCCCTACATAAAACACCTTTAGAAGTCCATAACTGGTAATAAAAGCCTGCCTGGGGCTGGGAGAATATTCGATTTTTTTCATACCAATTTGGATTTTTTTAATTTAAATTGAATGTTTCCTTAAAGAGCAATTGCAGGTGAAAAAAATTATTTAAAAAAATTGCTTTTATTTCAATCACCCCGTCCCGGAGCTGACCTGAATTCGAAGTCCAACTAAAAACAAGCTCTGTAAAACAAGATGGTGGAGTCAAAGTATCGATACGGTAAAGAATGCAAATCTCAATTTTCCAAAATCAAACCCTCAAAATCAGAATAATCGATTAATTGATGAAAATCGATTTATCGCCAAGCCCGAAGCCTGCCTGTGTTTAATTTAATCACAGCATAAATCCAGATTTTTTGGGCTTCTTCCGAGGTTTGTTAGAGAATGAAGAGCGTCGTGAAGACCAAGGAACACAGCAGAGAGTCGAGCGATGAAGGTTAAAGTGAACATCTCCCAAAGCTCTGGAAGTAGACAGTATGGTTCAGCTACAAACCTAAAGAGACACATGGAGGTCCATCTTAATCGACGGGAGCAATAATCAGGGGACCATGGTAACTCTGGAGGAGCTGCAGTTCTCTTTGTCATCCACTCCACCAATCTTGCCTTTACGGAAAGATGAGAGCAATCGTTGAAAGACGGCAGAAAAAAAAAAAAGTGTCATCTGTAGCTTCCCACAACGGGGTGGGTGGGGGTGGAGAGACACCTGAGGATGGAGAAAACCAGCACTGCAAATCATCCTGAACACACAATCACCACGGTGAAACATGGTGGGGGGAGTATTATGATGTGGGAATGCTGGCTTCAAGAGGTTGTTCTTCCAATTGGAAAACAACCCAGAAATACAGCAGGAGCTACGTATAAAGATGTCAGAATGGTCTTTTCGTTTTATGCCAAAATTGTTCTTTTTTTAATCATATTCTAAATGTTTTTTAATTATCGTGTTTTATCTGTTTTTCCATTACTAAATGTTTTCTTTCAGTGATACTCGGTTTTAATTTTCATACTTTTAGGTATTTGGTTTCTTTACCACTAAATCATGCAAAACACCTTGAATATCCTTGTTTTTAAAGTGTGCTATATAATATATAGTGAAGGCTTAGACCTAAATTCAATGTAAAATGTGGGGCAGGACTTGTGTTCCCAGAGGCTGACCAGTCAGTCTGAGTTTCGGCTTGTTTGAAAGGAAAAAATGAGCAAAACCTTCAGCCTGTCGATGTCTGAAGCTGCTGAATGCCACATCTCAAACGCACACCACACTTTTCAGATTTATAAATTGAATTCAATTCAAAAATACTTTGTTGTTCTCAGAGGGAAATTAAGCGTTGTTGTAGCTCATAACTAATTCATTCTTCATAGAGTTGTAGATCATGATGTGATCAGATGTAAACTAATAGAAATCAGCGTGTCTTTTCTTCTATTTTACATCCATGCAGCAACTTGTGTCGATCTGTCGCATCATATTCTGATAAAACACCACAAAGTATGCGGCTGCATCGTCACAAAATGCTCTGAAAACTACTGCTGCAGATCCGTCGTGCTGCTGGTGACCAACTGGGTGACTTCAGGACTTTAAAGCGTCTCAATGAACCCGCTTGTCGGCATGTTTGTGTGTAAAAGTGCATAGATTTAAACGGAAGGGGGGCAGATCTGGATGGGGTCTAATAATGACCCCCTTTCTCACTTAGCTGTGCTGAACTCTGAAGCGCTAACACGAACCGGACAACGAGAACGTTGTCGCTTAGAGCCCGCGAGCCGACTCCGAGGGCGTAAAGCGTGGAGAGGTGGCCTGCAGCCGAGACGGCTCCAAGCAGGGAGAACCCCGCTGAGCAGAGAGAGACTGCAGACAGGGAAAAAAAAATAAAAAATGAAAGTAAGAGCGCTGCACACTGAAAGGGCAGGCTACCACAAAACCAAGTAACAGCAGAACCGTCTGAATCGTTAGCAGTCTTCTGGTTTTCTCTTCCTTCCTCCTCTGGTGGACTGGCCTGAGCGCTTTGTTTATATATGCAACAAATATACAAGAAATCTCCCACCCCCCTCCTTGTTCTGCAGCCCCCCCCCATCTGAAAATGATCCACCTGTTAAAAAAACAGAAACAACAACCCCAGAATCCATCGTTAAAACGCTGTGCTTCTTTTAAAAACTCTTCTTTAATCATCAGACGAATATATATATATATAAAGATATATTCTGCGTGTGTGGTTTTAGAGCTCAGTTTGAACTATTTTACATGCTTTAGAAAGAAGGCGAACAGCGGCAGTGTGTGTGTGTGTGTCTGTGCATACATGTCTGTGTGACGGCAGTGCTGTGCACGTGTCCTGCTGGTTTAGGTTAACACTACGACTGTTAGAGGAGCTCCAGCTGCTAAACTACACGGCGCGGTGAAGCAGAAATCCTCGTTCCTCACTTCTTCCCCGCGTCGTTTCATGCGAGAGGAGAGTCGAGACGTTTCCGCTTGTGGTCCAAGAGAGATAAAGACAGAACAGGAGGGAAACAAAATCGGAGGAAGTCAAACGTTCGGGGGGGAAATATCAGTGTCTCTGCTTGGTTTGGAATTGTCCATCGAGTCCCGTTCGCCGTTAGCTGCTTGAGCGCGTTTGGATCCAATAAAGATACAGCGAAAGGCTTCCCTGAGTGCAGAGGGGCCAGACAAACACCCAACAGCCCCACTCACCGGTCTTTTTTGTCCTACACGATCGTAACCCTCCTCCGTCCCACCCGCCATGTCTCTATGGGTTTGATGCAGGCACTTGAAGTCCCGTCGGCCTGTAGGACACGATCCACTGGATGCGAGGGATTGTTTCTCCTGAGGAAAGGGGCCTGAAGGTGGGAGCTGGTTTTTACAGTAAGCCTGGATTGGCCGGGGTCGACGGTGGGTCGGACACAACGGGTTTCTGGCTGTCCTCTGTGTGTCAGTTTTATGTATGTGTGTGTGTGTTTGTTAGACTCTGCTCCTGGGTCATCTGGTTTGTCAGCGCGGGATAACAGAGGAACCATTTACAAACTCCTGTACTGCTGGAGCAGTAGTGTTTGGGCCGAGCTCCACCTCAGCTCAGCAGTCTTTATTCTCCAGGGACAGCTGAGCCGTGGCGCGGTGCAGCTCGGCGCTCACTCTCCTGTGTGAGGCCAGAGGTGCCGACAAAGAGCCCTCGTACGCCAGCGAGGGAGGACTGTCTCCATCCCCGCTGCCCGCCCCGTCCTCCTCCATCTCCACACACCCGTTCGTCTGCCTCCCTCTATCCCTCCCCTCCTCTGGTCGGACCTTCTTGTCGTCCGACTCCTCCTGCGAGGCCTCCATGCGCTGGTCCTCGCTCCAGCGCCTCTTGAAACGCAGCTTGAGAGGGATGCACTTCCCCTGGGCGGCCCCGGCCGAGGCCGCCTGGGACTGGCCGGCATTGCTCTCGCCCGGCTCCACGGGCTCGCTCTTCAGGGAGGTCGGCCCGCGGTGCGCGTGCTGCGAGGTGAAGAACGGCAGCAGACCCGGAGGAGGAGGAGCCGGCGCTTTGAAGACGTCCTCGTCCAGGTCTTCGTCCTGCAACGGGTGCTGGGCGGCCGCCACGCCGTTGGACAAGTGGTGGTGATGGTGGTTGGAGACCCTGGAGTGTCGAGCGGAGTAGAACTCGTCCTCTCTCTCATCAGGGTCTTCGTCGCTAATGTCCGTCACCTCCACCTCTTCCTCCGACTCGATGTCAGAGATGGGCTCCACCTGCAAGAACAGAAACTTAATAATAATTCAGAAGCTTCGTTTATTTTACAGCTAGCATCACTTTTTTATAAATGTCAAGATCAGGAGGCTGCTACTTTTACCATCCAAAGAGTTTCGCTACATCCAACTAAACAAATCTCATTAAGGGCTGCAGATGTTAAAAACTTGACATTTCTCTACAACTCTGACCCCAAAGTGAGTTAGAAGCAGGAAGGTGGATCGGCGCCTCAGGTCTTTTGCAGCCTCTAACAGGCTGCCCATCAATCGGCACGTTAACCTTGACCAGAGCAGCTTCTCCCACCACCACCTGAATTCGATGATTGTATCACCTCCTCGGTGTACTATTAAATGTTAGAGTCAAAGAATGTCTAATGGAGTCCAGTGAGCGGTCTGTGGTGGCAGCAGCCATCTTTAATGGTGTCGTATGTTGGAGCAGCAGTTTATCTAGAGAACCAGAGCAGGTTGTGGGACACAGAGGGAATAAAATAACATCAATGATGGACAGAGATTCCCAGCACATGTATGAAGATGTTGCTGAGCTGCAGAGCTCCTTCTGTGACAGAAGAAGAAGAAGCGCTTTTGGAGGTCCTTCTTCCTTTCTGCAGCTGCTCCCAACAAACTCAATAATGTTTAGATCTCTGCTGTAATCTGCACTGTTTCAATCGCTTGATTTAACATTTCTGCTGCACATCGGGTTTTTCACCGTTTATATATATTTTTTATGTTTTGTAAATACTAGATGTACATTTTTTTAAACATACAACTAAACATGCACAGTCTGTATATATTTTCTGTTTTGAAATGATCCTACTCGGTTGCACATTCAAATCTGAGTATGTAAGAACTGCACAGAACTTATTTTTCATCATTTTCATTGTTAATGTGCATCTTTTATTCTTAATTCTATTTTTTTAAATAAATTCCCTATTTTTCTTGTGTGAATCTAAATGGTTATGATGCCTGTCACTTTGCTGTTACAGCTGAATTTCCAATTTGTGAAACAATAAAGGATTATTCTATTCTATGTATGAGGCAAAGCCACATCTAAAAGATGCAGGAAACTGGGACCCGAGGACTTCCTTTGGCTTTCTTCTTTCACACCTGAGCTCTGCAGCTCCTCCAGAGGAGCCTCTTGGTTTCCTCTCTAATAAGGTTTAATTCCTTAAAACCTCTAACCCCCAAGAATCCTTGTCATTCCCCTTCATAATTATATGCCGCTCTGAGTTGAAGTTTGTGGCGTAAAAGTTAAAGGTGTGAATACTTTTGCAGAGCACAGCAAATCCGCTGTAAACGGAGGAGGTTTACGTACCTTTATCTTTGGGAGTCCGGCGCTGTTCAGGGACTGCGTCGAGGAGGAAGCGGAGATGACGCCCGAGCCGCTGGCGGAGCTCAGGTCACTTCCAAACGACAGCGAGGAGCCCAGTCCGGAGGTGGAGGACATGGAGCCGGATCCTGACCCGGAGGACAGGGAGCTCTGCCTCAATTTGCTCAGGCCCTGTCCGTCCCGCTGCTTCCTCCCCGGGGGAGGCGGCTGCAACTTGAACTTGAAGGGAGACAAGTGGGGGGGCTCCTCTCCCAGGTGGAGCGGGTGATGCATGGGATGGGAGTGCGGGTGAGAGTGGGCAGAGTGGGGGGGCTGTGGGTGGTGGTGGTGGGCGGAGTGAGCCATAGACGGGTGATGGTGGCGGTCCCCGGCCCTCTCACCTCCCCCGCCTCTCTCCGGCCTCTCGGCGGTCAGGCCGGCTTTGCTGTCGGCGGCAGGGCGGTGCGGCTGGGGGATGACGATGTTGGGGTACTGGAGGAAGGCCCGGGGGCTGAGGCCGTAGTTGTAGACGGACTGGGTGTGGGCCTGCAGGTAGCGCTTCATGTCCTCCGGGTTGAAGGAGAAGTGGGAGCCCAGCATGGGAGAGAGCGTGGGGGAGGGAGTGTAAGGGAGGTGGGACGTCGGCGTCATGGACAGCGCAGGGGAAAGAGGGGGCGCCAGGAGGCTTGCTCCTGGGGGTCCCGGCAGAGGGGACACGGGGAAAGGAGATAGGGGCTCCTGGTGGATGCGGTGTCCCGTGGGGCCACGGGGACCTGGGTGCGCTGCAGGGTTACCCGGCCCTCCGTACATGCGGAACAGGGCCTCATGAGACAGCCGGGGGTGGATGATGCTCCTGTAGCTCCCTCCCCCGCCCGGGCCGCCTCCTCCTCCTCCGCCGACACCTCGCTCCCCCCTCTCCTCTCCCGTTCCCCCGTTCCCCTCCTCCACCTCCGAGTTGACCGACGTGCCGTCGCTGCAGTCGCTGACCGAGCCGCGGGCCATCCGCCGCGCAACAGTGCTGAACATGCCCCCAGGGCTGCGCAGGTCTTCGTTGGGGGAGAGCACCTCAGAGGGGGTGGAGGGAGGGAAGCGGAAATGGGTGCCCGCGCCGGTGGGGACAGGCGGCGCGCTCTGAGGTACGCTGCTTCCTGGAAACGCCAAAAGAAAAGAAAAAAAGAGGAGAAATGAAACTAAATCCCCTGAGATAATCACATGTGACTGTTAGATATTTGGCTTACCAGTGGAGCCCATATCGATGAACGGGTAGTTGACCAAAACCAGCTTGTTGAAGTTGAACTTATAGGTGAACCTCTTGCCTTTGGTCTTATGAAGGATCCTCTTGTTATAGTAATACCTGAAAAAAAAGCATAAAACAAAACACAATGCAGCATTTAATTAAAAACCACCCAAAAAAAAACAAAACTCTGGTTCCGTGTCGCATCAATCATTTTAGCGAAATCGTGGAGGCTGCAGCGACAGATGTGCCTTCACGCACAAGCCCACGCTTTAATAAGGCACGAGTCTTTCATGCACCCCTCACCGGCGGCACGACAGATATTACAGAGTGTTGTATGACATTTGCACAAAGCAGAAACCCAGGGTCGAGATGAGAGAAAACAGACAGATGAGCCGTGGAGCAGAACAGTGATGCTGTGTCAGGAAAGGCAAATAATTAAAAAGATCAGAGGCTGGCGTGAGGAGAGTCACCATCCCTGCCAAGAGGTCGTCTGTTCTGGCTCGATTACTGGGACAGAATGGAGAGTTTTCAGCTGTTTGGGTCGTTTCATTGTGGCCATATTCTCGTTATAGGAGTCAAAGTGGAAACACACACAGAGTCTATTTAAATAATTGCTAATAAGAGGTTAAGAAGGGTTTAGAGTACCCACAAGATTTTTTGTAAAGGATTACAATCTTGTTTTAAAGCAACTGTTGTCTCTCACACAGTTGGACCTTTTATGAAAACAAAACCACGCTCTGCAGGATTGCCGGATTAAAAAGTGTTACGAATTTACTGTCCTTCTGTCTTCTTTTATCATATTTCTCAAAGACAAACCCCTAAATACGCCATGCATGACGTTAGCAGGTCAACGTTTTACAAAAACACAGAGTGAAACTTAACCGCAGCGTTCTGATCGGTGCATCTTTCACAATAACTTACAACCAGTAAAATAATTGTGAGGTTAAATCAAACTTATTCCCTTATCTTATTATGAGTTGCTGTGTTATGAATGCATTGAGCAAATCAATATCTGGATGCCCCATAATTTTCTCAAACTGCATGAAACTACTGATTGGGCTAAACTACTGAAACTATTGAAACTACTGAAGTCTAGGTGTAATGTTGGACTCAGAGCTGAACCTCCAGGGTCACATAAAGGCAATAATAAGGTCAGCTTTCTATCACCTGAAGAAACTGATCATGCATTTATCTCTAGTAGTACTGATTACTGCAACAGTGTCCTCACAGGTCTACCTAAAAAGTCAATCAGACAGCTGCAGCTGATCCAAAATGCTGCTGCTCGCGTCCTCACCAGAACCAGGAAAGTAGAACACATCACCCCAGTTCTAAAATCCTTACACTGGTTCTTTGTAGCTCAGAGAATATACTTTAAAATACTCCTACTAGTGTATAAATCACTAAATGGCACCAAAGTAAGACCTTTTGTCACTCTACCAACCCAGCAGATCACTCAGGTCCTCCAACTCAAGTTTACTAAACATCCCTAGAACTAGAACCAAACATGGAGAAGCAGCTTTCAGTTTCTTCCTTTATCTGGAACAAACTTCCAGACGACTGCAAAGCTGCTGAAACACTGAGCTGCTTTAAATAGAAACTAAAAACTCATCCGTTTAGAACTGCCTTTGAGTAAGTGATTAATAATATATCATATGTTATATGTGTCATATCTTTTGTGTCTGTAATAATGTATTTTATTATTTTCTTGCTTTATTGTGTATTATGTGTTTTGCGAGTTTCATGCTTAATTGCTGTTTATCGTTTATGGTTAAATTTTGACACTCTCAGTGGGGTGGGATGATTTTTTATGGGCGGGTTCGTGTTTAGTACCGTCTACATCCAGCAGCTTGTTTGACCTCCTGGGAGCGCATAAGTAATTTTCTCCGGTGTTGCATTTTCGTGCTGTATTCTGCATCACGTGTACTATGTTATGTTTGTTTACTCATTACCTAATCATTTAAAGCACCTTGAATTACCCTGTTGTTGAAAGCAAATTAAATCATGTCTCCTTATTACCATGAAACTGTGGTATATTTAATTAAAAGTGACATGCTATGAGAATATCACAGCTATTTGTCAGTTATGTTTGTGTAAAAGAGGGTTCAAACGATGTCAACGCAACGCCACACACCAGGCAGGACATGCTGTCATCTTTTTTTGCTAGATTTTCATTTTATGTAACAGCAAAGCAAATCCCCCAATAGTTCAGCCCCATCTTTATCTGTTTATGTAAGGACCATTCTCTCCATCTCTCCCCACACTACAAAGCTCCATTTTTATTAACCTTTGTCAAGCTACAGCTCTTTATGCAACATCTCTCCCCTTTCTTATCCAGACTCACATCCACTTTTACGTAACCTCCAAATCCCCTGGCAGCCGGCCGCCACACACCGCGCGAGACCGACTGAGGGCAGGAGGAGACGAGAAGAAGCGGATAGAGGACAAGCTTGTGCTCTGATTTTTTTTTTCTCCTCAAACAACCTCTTCTTACAGGATACTGCATGTTTTTTGTTGTTGTTTTTTTTACAGAAAAACACTCCTAGTAAGATTTAGGTAATGAGGGCTGGGTAAGATAAGGGCTTCTTGAAGGTATGTCGTTATTGTTAAGCTAATCAGAGCTCACCGACTATCATTTAGACTCAGTGGTTGTTATCTAGATGGAGGATTGCGTGTCGCCTGCTTATTGTCAGACTTTTTTGACCATTTTTCTTACTCTGGGAACACACTGTTGCTCTTTTTCACTTATCCTCTTCACCCTCCTCTCTTTTCTTCATTTCCCCCACTCTGACCCCCCCCCGGCCGTCTTCCACTTTCCCCTGATCTCGGCCGGCCTCCCCCCACGTCCTCACCTCCGCCCCGAGGCAATGGGTGAGCGAGGGAGAGACAGCAAGAGACAGGACAGGCCTGCACCGTTGAAAACATTGTTTACGCCAGGCACAAAGCGGCATGTAATTTCTGCTCGAGGGGAGACACTCACAGTGGTCTGGAGAGGAGGGAGGGCGAGAGGTGTTCGGGTGCAAAGGGAGGGAAGGAGAAGAGAGCAGGAAATCGTGCAGAACTAAAATCAAAACAACAGTGCGATCAAATTAGCTGATTATCGAAAAGTCAACAGGTTGTGCTACAGATGCACACAGAGGTCTGGGTAACGATCCAGAAAGTGAAAAGTTACAGAAACTCCAGACTTTTTCCTGACTAATCTTTTTTTTTTCAGCATTTGAGCCATTTTGACATCCAAAGCAACTACGCTCACGGTAAAAGGGTACAGATAAATAAAATTGTTGTTTAAAAAAAAGAAGCTAAAACAAATAAAAACCTGCCCAACCTCATTTTTCTTCAGGTATGAAAAACTAGCAAATTATATAATGTATAAGAGATAAAAATTACCAGAATAATTTTTACACAGGACTGAACTGTGCACTAAAGAATCGATTCAACAGCAAAGTCTATTGCCTGAATCTGATGCATTTAAAACAAGCACATACAGATGAGTAAAAGGAGATAAAAACTATATAAATTTTTGAAATGTATGCAAATTAAGGCTTAATAACTTTGTTTTCTGTCAGATGAATATTTTAAATCATTAAGTTAAGTTAAATGATGGAGATTTAGTTCTCTTCTTATGGCAGCTTGTCAGTGAAATTATGTTCCTTGTTTCTTCTCTACACTGTTCCAGAAAAAAACGGATGATGAACCAGAATCAAAGGCGGGATCTTCGACACTAAAAGTGAACGGATAAAAATAAATAAATAAAATTAGCATGGAAACTGACGATAACTTTGGAGCAACTGGTGCTGAGTCTGAAGCACATGGCGACCCCCCCCCCCCCCGAACCAATTCCTGCGCCATCATACGGGCAGACGGTCTTTGAAGAGCATTTGAACTCACTTCAAAAGAGAAGAAAGGGATTCTTTGAGTGCCTGTGTTTGTGTTTAGCTGCCCACCAAACTCGCCCTGCATGTATACACAGACACTCGCACACACCTCCAACACACCATATCATTCAGAAACACTCAGGGTGACCCCTTTAGATTCATCTTCTGCATCTTTATTCCACTACAGGCTGGATTAACACCAGGAAACTAAGGAGAGCTTTTTTATTAACTCAATGCTTACTGTGATATGTTATCAGGATGATCAAAGTGGAGAGAATAGCAGCAGAGCTGGATCTAAATCACAATGCAAGAACACCTCAAACTGCACTTTCATTACAACAACAAGTCTTCCCCTCTATTTCCTCAATGCACTCAAAAGTTATTCACATTATAACACAAAAGTTTCATTTTATGAACATCCCTGGTAGTATTTTCAGGTGTTCAGTGCCATTATGTAGTGGCTCTGTGGATCCTTGGCTAAGATAAGATCTAGCAGCGTTACGATTTCTAAAAGTCTTTCGGTCGTTTAAGTTTCTAGTTATTCAACCACTGATGCAGTTTTGCAGCATCTAATTTCTGCTGCCTTGTTGAACTCATGTTTTGCTAAATTAAATGCAACCTAATCATGAATTCATGATACTATCCAGAGGTGCATTTTTCTTAAACTCTCCACTTAATGATAATAACAGGGGCAGTAAGGCAACACCAACTTGGCGTCAGCACCAGTCCACGGTTTTAGGAATTTAAAACACCCGACCTGTTGCTGCGCACTGCTGAACAGCTGGCTAAAACCCAACCCGCTTATTGTGTGGAAGCCGAACGAGCGGCACCGATCACTCCTAAGAAGGCAAAGCGGTTTTAAACAGAGTTACTTGAGAACACTTTATGTTAGAGTGACATAAACAAAACAGATAATTTTAGAAGATTTTCTTTTAAAAATAAGTATGAATATGGATATTTTCCCCTCAAGGTTATCATACAGTGAGAATTTCATACCTGACAGTGGCTAATTTTTCACTGGAATTTTACAAAGTAAAAAAACCACAGACTGAAACAACCTTTTAATTCATTTTTGTGTGCATTTAAAAAGGTAGGAGAACCAAGCTGGTATAAAGACACACCATGGCACATTACAACTGGCTTGGTTCATTTTAAAAACTGGTTCAGTAGCTATAATTTTCTGCCAAATATTATTAAAATACATAAACTGGTCTTTCATTGAGGTCAGATTTTTTGTTGAAAAAACAAACAAAACAAAAAAAACTGAGAAAAATATGAGCTGCTTTACGCCTTTTTGTGATGTCCCCAGTTATGTACGTTTGGAGGTTTATTGTTTGGAGAGATTCTATCTGATATTAGGAACATTTACAACATAAAAACAACAACAAAAACCCTAAACACATGTATATAATAGTCACAAAATATACCTGAACTGAGTTTGGTTGATATTCCAGAAAAGGATCACTTTTTTTTTGTAATGAATTTTCTATGGTCTCTAGCCCAATTATATGCCTAGAGAACCGTTTTATGTGTCTCAGTCCTGTTTCAGGAGTGGCTGGGGTGAAACGTCAGGATCACGAGTCTAACTCAGTATTATTCGCAATATGCAAACGCCTCGTCTCTGACTGGCAAACAGCAATATGACCCTTTTGCTGCCTTCAATAAAATAATTACATTCAATTATGTCGCTGGCAGTGTTCCAAAACAGATACCAACATTTTCTTCCTCAGGGTATCTTTTTTTGGTAAAAAAAAATAAATGCATTGCTGATGTGCTACGTCCACAAATAAACCAAGCCTGACTGTGCTCTGCCATGCTGTTAACAGTTAGCTTCGTTGCTAACAGTTAGCTTTGGCTTAGAGACGTGATCTGCTCTCTCCCGGCTGCAAAAAAATTCAACCTTCCCGCTAACAAGACCATGAATACTAAATTATGCTAATCCCTGTGACGTAGAAGGGACCGGCTATTTCTGACTTCCTACTTTTTTGGAATTTTTTCTCTGGCTAATGCAGGGAGAGTGGATTGGACAAAATCTTCACATGCAACGTGCTTATGCTATTCAGACTAACTGTATTTGAAAGTTAACCAGTTTTTCCAAGATTTTTAGTGAAGAGAACATAAAAAAAGTTAAAGCTTCACAAAGGTTTAAAATAAAAAAGATTTGACGATACTGATGAATTTTGTTGAAAGCAAATCTGTCCTCATTTCGTACTGCGGTTAGAGATGTTGGAGCTAAAAAACAACAACACCAAATACTTTAAAAAAAAAAAACAACCTGTATTTTGATGTTCTGACGAGCTTTTTCTGTATCACTCCACACTCTCCAACAGACAACATTCGCCCTCAGTGGCGTGCGCGTGGACAGGCTGTGCCTTGCCCATTGTTGGGCCGTAAATAGGGGCCGACGGTGACAGGAAGTCAGGATTACAATACTCCCCATGCGTCCCGTATTTATTTTCTGCCTCTTTCGTCAGCATCGGCTGTTACAAACACTCACATCCCAGCCAGATCTACCTCAACACATATGCACACACACCAGCTGCTCATGCTCAGGTGTGTGTTTGTGTGAACAAGGCGCACACGTCAAAGCCCTCAGTGTAACGGTGTTTACTGAGTGGAAAAGGAAATTAAATGTGTTTGTGTGAGCATGTGGGTAGAGGGGGGGGGGTTTGTGAAGATGTTGAGTGTTCTCTGTACGTCTGCGTGCAATGATATAAATAAAATTGATGCATTTATATCTAAGTGCATGTGTTTCTGTTGAAGAAAAGGATCTGGTCAGGCTCTGATTGGAGCGGTCACACGCTCCTCGGGCGCAGAGACGCAGCAGAGCAGAGTGGAAAACAGAGACCCCATTCAACAAGGGACAAAGACAAACACACAGAACTCCTGTAAGCTGAATACATACATGCTGCAGATGGAGACAATGCTTAGACAATGCATGCACACGCTCTGGTTCTGTCCCTGCAGTTTCTCTCCGGTGCTAGGTGCTTCCACTGAATGCACGGCTGTAAGCAGAGCACCTCTGGCCCATAAACAGACCCAGCGTGGTGAATAACAGTGTGCAGATGCAGCAGCATTTCCTGCAACATGTCTTCTAAATGTGGTAACTTTGGTTAAGACTAAATGTGCATCGCAAACAGCTTAAAAAAACACCAGGAAAGTCTCGAGCGGTGGCCCTGTCAATTAAATAAATGCTGGATAAGAACCAATCATGCGTAAGAAAAGCGTGCTTGGGCAACAGTCGTTACAATGGCGCGTTTGTGTACACGAATGATGGCACGAGATGTGTTGGTAATCTTTACCAGCTGTGCGTGGCAGTCGCCGTGACCTCTGACCACCGAGCAAACGGTGGCTGATGACTGGTCGACACGGAGGTCTGGGGGTCTAAGGGAGCTGGGACCTCTTAGCGTGATTACACTCATTAGGCCAGCACTCAGCAATGCCTGATTGGTAACAGGCTTCATTTACCCCAACCCCGCTTAGCTCGTCGCAGCCGTTCTGTTTCATGAGAGCAGAAAGCGGTGAAAGAGGAGAGTGGTGAAACGAGCAAGTCTGGACTTTTTATTTTTATTTCTCATTTCCTTAAAGTAACCACAGATCAAATTGAGCAGCATCCGCTTCAATCTTTTAGAAATGTTAAAAGGAGGAGGTGGGGAAGACTGGAGCTGTTTTTATATGGATTTAGAGCAAAAAAAAACTCCTGATCGCTTTAAATAGGAAGTCAGGACATTGTCGTCATTCTGCTTTTTCATACTTGTGCCGATTCACTAATCGATCAATCATCATTAAGTCCCCGCGCCGATACATGGTTAATTTGGTACGGGCTGCACAAAAAGCAAAAATAACTTACATTATTTCAGTTCTGAGTCTAAAAGATGTTTTCTGGATTTAACGCACCCTTTACGCATGTCAAGACGTTTGCCTCTGTCACGTGATGCTTTCTTGCTATAAACTAGCTAGCAAGATGATTAACAAAAGAGATGTTTGGGGAGTTTTTTTGGTTTGTTTTTTTCCAAAAGGAAAACTAAATTCAACAAACAACATCTAGAGTCTTTCTTAAAAGTATGGCCTGTTCTAAATAATATGCAACCGGCTTTCTAATGAGGCAATGTTGCCTTTAAAATTTCCCAAGACGGGACCATCTCGTTACAGAGAAACGTCCCAATGACTCAGCATTCAGATGAGTTTCATCTTTCATTCGCTTTATATTTGTTTTTGTAGTTAATCTTGTTTTAAAAGCATGTTCATACATTACCATAGCAACCAAAATGTTTTAAAGGGTTAGGGGAGGATGTTACTCATGTTGTTAGTGCAATTTTAGCAGCATATACTTTTAAAGTAACAGTTATAACAGCGCTTAAAATTATAAAATTTTTTTTACAAATAAAAGTCAAGAATGTTACAAGAATTTAGCCTCATTGACAGATATAAAAAAAGAGTCCATCTTTATATAATTTAATCTCAGTATATATCTTGCTGTTCTTTAAAGGCCTCGGACATTAGTGAAGAAACAGCATCGCGAAGACCATTAATGCAGCAGACGGGTCAGTGAAGAAGTTGTGGAGAATTTTCCAAACTGTGAACAGCTCAGAGCTCTGTTTATATCCATCTTTTGAAAATGAAACAACAACTAGAAAAAAATGCAAACCCACCCAACATGTGGCCATACACCGAAAACAAAAAACAAAAAACAGACAAGGAGAAGTTAGAGAAACAGCCAAAAGGTACTTGGTGCCCCAGAGGAGCAGCAGATTTCTGCTGCAGTTTTGCCACAAACTTACAAGGAGACAGGAAACTCTTGTAAGAAGGTGATTTGTTCAGATTAGATCAAAACTGAAGTGTCCTATGTGGCAGGAAACTAACACCCTCAGCAGATACCGTCACTGTAAAACATGGTGGTGGACGCATAATGCTGTGGAGTGCCTTCCCCCCCCCATTTCTTTTTTTTTTATTAAGATCCGGAAGCTGGCCTAATGCAGAGCAATCCTGGAATAAAATCAGTTGGAGACCACAAAATACAGATGTGTATCATTAAGAATCTGGGGATACAATATGTACCACAATACAGGCGGGATGATACGATATATTGTAATATATCGCAATAATGAGATTATATATTTATAGAAAAGATATATAGAAACTTGTGTAATTTCTAACCCATAAATGATGTTCAATAAATAATGTGAAAACAGCCACCAACTAGAGGTCATACATTTCATTTTATTACAAAAATTGCTCTCATCATTAATGGTTCCTTACAAATTATAAAAAAAATAAAATAAAATAAAAAATCAACATGTAAATTGATACATTGCTTTAGAATATCGATTGCCGTATCGATATTTTCTTAAATCCCTACGTCTTAAACAATTGAGGTTCACCTTCTAGCAGGACAACGACCCTAAACACACAGCCAGGTCCAGACATGAATCCTACTGATCATGTGGAACAAGCGGAGAAATACTAAAGTAAAATTGGATCTTTTTCTCTTACATCTTCCAATTACACATCACTTTAGGTTGATCTCAGATGAAATCCCGATGAAATCTATTGAGGCTTGTTGAGCTGAAATGATAAAATGTGAACAACTTGAGGGAGAAAAAACCTCTGTACGACGCTTTAACCACGATAAACCCAAAAATAAAAGCTTAACTTCTCAACATCCACAACTTCCACAAACACGTTCCTGTGCTCAGAAACACACTCGCGCTGTTTGAGCCTAATCCTCCCGACAGGAGCGGGAATTTCACAGGAACCGTGGAAGCGGGAGGCCAGGATGACGCATTGGCCGAGGCTGCGTCCCCCCACCACCAACAGCAGCGGAAAGCCGGCACATACGCACATGTCCGCACACACAATAAAGACGTCCTGATTAAGGGAATTTCCACCATGTGCGCTGCAGGCAGAAAAGAACACCGGGGTAAAAAAAATGATAATTACAAAAGCCGAGTGATAAAAGGAACACTTCAAAACAAGCGGGCCTTTTCTAGTGTGTGTAGGCTCGCTGCCACATGCTGACTGTGGGCTCCATTATTAGCAGGCTGCAGGTTTTCTCCACATGAGCACAGGCACAGGGAGGCCTGCTCTCCAGCAGTCCACCCCATATGGGGACGGTTACCCTGCATGTGTGTGACTGTAGGTTCATCAATCTTTAGTCGCCTTCCAACTTCACTGCCGATGTCTGGAGAGGGTTCGTTCCTGTAGCTCTGGCCTGGAATCGTGCAACAGCATACAGGTTGGTCGAGGCTCTTCGCTGATCTTGCTTTAATCCTACAGTGACATCACCTAAAATACAGACTCCAACCGGGAAGACCTGGCCCTCAGGATGGGGACGGGAGGGGGGGGACCTGAGGACAAGCCGTATAGAAAGAACTAGCTGGTAATAAGCCTCAAAGCTCGGCCCATCCGACGGCACTAAGACCCACTATATATAAGCACTATTACTGAGGTCTAAGCTCCAGATCTAGTCCAGCTCCAAAAGGATGGAGATGCTATAAATACAAAGCCACACAACAAGTATCTAAATCCAGATTGCTTTTCTCAATAACTGTGCTGTTACGTGTGGACAAACATATAAGTGTCCCCCTTTAATCTTTTCTGTCCTCATGGGATCCTGTCTATAACGGACGTCGCTTTGATCTCACCAGCGAACGAGCGTCTTTAAGTAGCATCATGAAGCAACCCCGTGCATCTCCCTGCCCTTGTGTGGCTTTCTTTAAAGTGCTTAGGCTAATCTCAGCCGTCTTTATGAAGACACGAGTTGGGAGCCGTAGGGCAGCAGTGAATGAGACACGCAGTTCGAGGTGAGGGGAGTTCCTCAGGGTTACGCTGTTCAATTCGGTTTGAGGGTCGATCAAACGGACACAAAGGATCTAGATGGAGATGTGTTGGTGTCTTCAGGGCATCTTGGCTTCGATCACGTGATTGAATCTCGACATCCCTACTTCATTGATCTTTTTCAATTTGATCTTTTTTTTTTCTAAGGACAGGGAAAAAAATGATACAGGATCTACAGAACACACACAAACACAAATATTATATATATATATTATTCCCAAGCCAATTATAGATAAGATCCAGCCAAGGGAAAAACTTGTTGTTTCTGACCAGTCCCTTCTTTTTAGGTTTCTTTTTCAGCTCGAATAAGTATGACAGTTCCCAGTGTGGCTACTGGTTGCGGCGTACGGCTCTACGGCATGCATACAACACTACACCATAGTAAAAGTACAAATCACTGTTCTTCACAACATGGCGAAACCCGTGAGCTTAAAAGAAGACAAATAACTTTTATACCGTTTACTACTGCTAGGAAAAAAGACGAAAAAGTAGATGGTCCTCTAGTCGATTAAACAAGACAAAACATTTTTTCACTGCATTCTCGTCGTTTCCAAGTGTGATAGTAATTTATCTCCAAGAATTGTGAACAATATTTTGATCAAAGTGATCTTGATGGGCCGAATCATAAAGATGACTTCCTTACGAACCTCCGTCAATAGGAGCTCTTGCCAGGTCGGCATGTTTTTACACGTGGGAGCAGCGCCGTAGTTAGAAAATTTCCTAGCTGTGTGGTGCGGAAACTTGGGGCTCCCCAGAGGTTGCTGAAACGACTTAATTTGGCCGCGTGGAGCCGTACGGACCTCGCTGATGCGTCAAACATAAACCAAGCGTAAGGCATCGTCTTTTGCATTCAGCCTTCATCAATGTTGATGGACAAGGAAAACACTCAAAATCTACATCTGGATCTAGGCTGTAAACAACAAGGTGTAAAAGACAGTCATCAAGAACCTTACCAACATGCTAGGACGCTTTATAGTCTTAACCTTGTATATTTTTATAAATCTAAAATCCAGATGGTTTTGCTGTTTTTATTAGAAGAGCATGTGCAATAATAATCAAAGAAAGAAAAGACAGTTTTCTGTCTTGACGGCTCTTTCTGTGATACAGTTAGTACATTTAATGACACCATATCAGTCCCAGAGGTTTCTCTGGACATAATCAGAGTTGTTAAATTTCTCAAACATTAGGAAAACATCACATTTGCAAATAAAGTTGCGTACCAGTAATTAAATGTTAACAACTCGCTCCCATAGACAAGCACACTCGCTCACCTCAACGCCCTGCTGAGCTTGTCGTAGTTCATCTGTGGTTTACACTTCCTCGCCCCCCACAGCCGGGCCACCTCGTCTGGATCCTTGATGACAAACTCCCCGTAGTCCCCTTGCCACGCGATGACGTCGTGATACTCCTCTTTCCTCAGCAGCTCCAGGATGAAGTGCCAAAGCTGGATCTGCCTTGAGCCTGGGCTGGACTCCGGCTTGTAGGCCCATTCTGGAAAGGCGAACCCTGCAGCAGACGAAGCAGAAAGGGTTAGTGGATGGGGATCTGTTGGAACGGGGATTCTTCAAACATTCAATGATTCAACTTGGTTCAACTGCGATGATGATACAGCAGACCTTCCTTTTGTGGACTGAAACAATATTTACGTGGTATATATATATATAAAAAAAATCATTGGTGAGTTTCTCTGCCTGTTATTTGCCCGACATATTCCGAGCATATTTCTAAATATTGTTTCATTGAAAGCAAACTTTTTTATTAATTTACCTTTGCTGTGGAAATTCTTTAATCAAAGTAAAAAACCTCCATCTTTGAAGAATTCATTACATCTTGTTAACAAAGAGGAACAACAAACACAAAGGTTATCGTGCAATGAGCTGTCCAACCAACCAAAGAATAAACAAATAATTAAAATAGTATAGCGGCATTTTCCCTTAAACCTCTCAACACATCCAGCGTACTTAAAGGATAAATATGTCCTGCTCATTTTAGAACTCAGATTGTAATCTACATTCATTCAAGGAACATTTTTACCTCTACATTTTCTGTATTGTACTGCATTTTCTTTTTTTTAATTTTCTCTGGCAAAGAAATGTCCAAGAACTAGAGATGCAGAACATTTTGCTTTACTAAAGTGCTGCAATATGACAATCGTAAGAGACTGCTTGGATGCAATATTTGGTGACTTTGACTTGACGCAGCCTGCTGGAATTCCTTAAATAGGAAAGTTTTTTTACTGACTGGAATATTTCTTAAAATGACTTTTCCTGTAAAGCGCCTTGAGATGACATCTGTTGTGAATTAGCGCTATATAAATAAACTGAACTGAGTTATTGCATTTTTAAAGCCATGCATTCATACATGGAGTTTTGTTTGAGATTTTAAGGCTTACACTGAGTTGTGGGAACATCATAACGGTGAAAACGAAAAGACGAGTGATTAAAATTGTGGTATTGTCACTGTAATAATCAGCAATGCTTTTACCTGGACAACAAACTTCAAATGCTAGAACTGATATCGTAGAAAGAGGTATGAAGAATAATAAAGGCTTAAAACTTAACCTAACTATTTTAAGTTGCACCACAAAACTATGACCAGCCTATATTGGTAGACTGTTGAGCTGCTTTATCAGCGCAAATGTTCATTCTAAGAGCTGCGGATAGACGGCAATAGCAGGGAACTAAGGTCAAAGTCTTCACTGGTCGTAATGTGGGGTCAAGACAATCGGCGCAGCGCTTTCTGTTGGCGACACAGTCTGATCCAACGTGCCTCCATTCTGCTGTGCCAGCGCGTTCTCACAGTGAGATTAAAGACGGATAAGAAGAACAACACCACAATTCTGAGAGAAAATAAAAAGATAAACAACCAAACAAGGGCGTGCGGGCTCTGTGTTTGTCTTAATCACGACTCTCATTGACTTTTCTAAACCACTTCCCCATGCAGTCATTAGGTCACCGCCTCACCACAGCAGTTCTTTGCAGGAAACACACACACACACTGAAACTACAACTGAAAGTAATGTAAGTGGGCTTTTATGGAAGGGTTAGTTGCTCGACAAAAAACCTTTCCACCTCTCCTCCACCTCTTTCCTCTCTCAGGCAGTCACTCTTTCCTCTGACCAGAGGAAAACAACATGGCCAGTCATCCCTCCTGTCTATCCCTCCATCTCTCTCTCTCTCTCTCTCTCTCTCTCTCCACCCTCCACTCAAAGGAATCGCAAAGCCGGAGGCGCAGAATGAGGCCGTAGGCGAGGGTATATGACTGTTTTCATGAGCATGTGTGCGCCCGAATGTATGAGCCTGAAAGAGTTTATGTGCCGTTGCGTGTGTTTAAAAATGTTTGTGCAAGTCTCCCACCAACATTCTGTTGCCTGGGTGGTCAATAAATCTGACACGACTGAGCAAAACAAACTATTGGAGTGTAGTACATTGCCAAATTCTGCCTGGACTGGATTTTATTTTAGCTATAGTCACACTCATGTTTCAGAGATTAGAATTACAAGGGTGGCTTGGATAAGAAATACAAGCTAACCTGCTTGAGTGTCATCTGCAAAATACATATGGACACATCTTGTTGCAAAAAGAATCAGGAAAGAGGATGAACAACAGAATGTATATGCATTAAAGCATCCTCCAAACCTGTTGGTTGGAGCCTTGAAATCAATTAGATCACATTAACCCTTTAACTTGAATACACGTTTATCTTATTCAAACAATGCAGGAACTTTTTAAGAAGCTTATAAATAACATGACAGAGGCGATTTTGTTTTACAAACTCTTCAAAAAGGGACAGACAGGAAAGCACACATTCAACGAAGGTATATGTATGTCTACATGGCAGGAAATGCATTTATAAATAGCTACTTGTGTAAACTTGGCACATATCTACAGTAAGAGACATAATACTAAGGTTAAAAACAACTAAGGCTAGATGAAATTCCAAGTTTGTCTTGCCAAAAAACAAAGAGAGCAGGTTGGAGAGAGAGCTTACAGGTTAAGCATATAGTGGCCTTTTCAGGTCAACACGACTCCAGAACAGCCAGTTGATCCCGACTGCTTGGTTAAAAGACATCAATCATGCAATGTTGGCTAAACTCTACCAAGACTTTAACTGGAATAGTTTACTGAGTTCACATGTGGTAAAGATTGAAACTTTTGCAACAAACGTTCCAGGTGGGTCTGTTGTGAAGCAAAACTTGAAAATAGGGCACCCACATCCTTAACGTTAAGCATAGGGGAGGGCCTGTGATGCTGCGGCCCTTTTTCTTTTCCATATACTCTGCAGCAATTTGAAGAAAAATACTAGAACCTTTTGTGTGGAAAAACCTAAAATCAAAACACAGAAAAGTTTCACCGGACACAATGATCCATGTCGGCTCATGTTGAGAAGCTGTGAAGCGAGCGAGATTGTGTCAAGAAGAATGGTGAAAGACCCGTCTCAGTGTATTTCCCAATCTTTTAAAATGTTCTACGAGCAGAGTCATGGTGTCCTATTGCACTGACAGCATGTTAATCAAGTATTTCTTAAAATGTCCCTTTTTTCCTCATATTAAATAAATTTACTCTGATTTAAGCCCACTACCATTACAAAAGGTAACTTTGATTTGAAACTTCCTCTCATGTACATAGTTAGCAGAGGAATAAGAAGTTAATGAAACTATAATCTTCAATATATATATAAAAAAATGATTACAGCAATTTTCTTTACTAAACTCATTTATCTAATCATATATTTACTTTGCAAAGCCAGGAAAAGACTAACAAAAGCTACATGAAGCTCGGAGGATGCAAATGTGAGCAGAAAAGCAAAGAGACGGGCAGGGATTGTTTAGCAGGAATAAATCATCAGATTATGGATGTTCAGGCGTGTCAGTGGACTCTCTGGATGACGGCCTGCGGCAGAGATGGATAGCCCTGATAATCTGCTCTGGCCTAACCATTTAGGCACCATTGCATAACACAAAATGAGGCTAAGAGCAAAGTTTCATGTGTATATAAAAAAAGATCATGCCTTCCTACTCTGTTAGCGTTAGTCGTTTCTCATCATGATTATGTTGTGTTTTCCCTGCACGTTGATCTATCTCCAAAGCATGGTCAATGAATCACGAACACCTACTCACAAGTCATCTTGTGATTGAAAATAAAGATTTTTGATGTTACGCAAATTATTTATGAGATGCCTACACATTTTCCATTTTAGGATTAAGGAAAGAGTTTTATCTGCCCAGATTTAACCCCTAATAAAGGGCGTCTGGACTTAAACTACGGATCTTTGTCCCTACATGTAACATGTGAAAAGTCCATCCGTGCAAAGACTGCAAAAAAATATATATAGAAACGTCAAACTGTCATCAGTTGTTTCTAAGTTTTTCCAGGGCTGCATACGTAGGTGGTAGTTAACATGCAAATGACAAAGTCACTTTGTTTCCTTTTTTCCCTTTTTCTCACCCTCCTCCTCCTCCTGTCTTGCGAGCATTTACATTAAATCAGGAGGCTCGATCGAACAGAGCGAAGCACCGTCGAGAGTCATAACACGCTTTCGTGCAAAGACTTCAAGATAGCAAATGAGAAACGACAATCATTTTCTACAACATCAGAAGGTTTACGGATGAGTGTGTTTGACCCAAACTGAAGAGACTGGTCATATCTCCATCTGTCTGACATGAATAAAAGAAGAGTGCTGACCACGTCTTCGCTGCTAACCCTGACGTGTTGCTGTTGAACAAGACAGCTGCTCCGTCGAAGCCAACATTGGATGACTGTGTCGGGTGTGTAAAGAAGGAAGCTGTAAAAAAAAAAAAAAACGAAGCAAAGCTCCTCAAACAAACACCAGATGAATATTAAGATTTTTTTAAAACCGCTTCAGCTGTTATGCAGACGCTGAACACTTAGTTGGCCATTTCTGCATAAGATCTGTTTCACCTTTGGCAGAGAAAACACTGAAAATGAAAGAAAATCACCCAAAATACTTGCAGTTTTGCAAGAGAATTTTCTTCAACGTTATTCTGGCAGTAAATTCGACAGCTTCCTTCTACCAGGTCGGCAAAGGTCGGTGTGAAATGGACCCTGGATAACTTAATTATACATTAAATATCGCATTAAAAGAAACCTACATCTATTTGAATAAAAAATGCTTCAAGCTCAACAGATTTACTTTCTGCTAAATGATAAACAACAAACTTTTAATATCTAGTGTGAAGACAAACATGGAGCATAAGTATCCTTGCGTAGCTGGAACAAAGTATGTAGGCACAGCTTGATGACATCAAAATTCATAACCGCGTCAAGTTTATTTATATAGCCCATTTCATACACAATACGCTAGCCCAATATGCTTTCCACAGATAAAAGTTAAAGTGTCACAACATATTAAGTAAAATATAATCATGGAATATTAACATGGAACATGGTACATAACAATAAAGGCAAATTGAGTAATTTGCGTTAATTTGCCTAAAAAAAAAATACTTAAAAGTAAGAATATAGAACAGAGACAAAAAACAGCACAGGATTGGTATACATACAAAACACATAGAATAAATATAACAGCCCAGATATAGACTTATAAGACCACAGATGCATGGGTTGATGGAAAACATCATGGAAAAAGTTTGGTTTTTAATCTGGATTTAAAAATGAAATGGTGGGAGAGGTCTTAATGTCAATTGGGAGACAGTTCCAAAGAGGGACCAAATAGTAGCTAAAAGCACCCTCTCCATTTTTGGTGTAGGCTCTGGGTTTGACCGACCGTGGTATAGACGAAATCTCTACCTTTGGGTAAATTTATATCATTTATACCTTATAGCTTTTATATTGCCCCATAATAACTGTAGCCATAAAAACTTTGATAATTGCTGCTGATGTAAGAAACAAGTAAAGATCCCGATTGGAATTATTAAAAATACATTGTGTGAAAAATGCTTGCCACAGCAGTCCAGTAAACCGTCCTTGAACCCATTTAATTTAGCCGCTTGAATATGCGTGTCCCTAAAAATAGACCGGAGCCCTGATGAGTTCCCGTCATCAGCGGCGATGTAAATCAAAAACAGAGCTACGAGCACGCAGCTCAGGTGTGTGTTTACATGCCAACTCTGCAAACACGTGCCAGGTTGTTTTGTACTTTGTGTAACATATCACAAAGCACTAAATCAAAGAGGGCACATGTTAAGTGTTCTTTTTTTTCTGTGCTGGTGGAAAAGCAGAGCAGAAAGAACAATCAACACCTCGTTTTAATGAACCCAAGTGTGTGGGAGAGATGGAAATTAGGCTATAGGCTCTATGTAAAAGTTGGACATGCTGTGGATGTGTGTGTGTGCGTGTGTGTCTGTGTGTGACTGGAAAATTAAACGATTCCTGAGATGCTTTAAACTGGCATTACATCTAGTGGCCAGATGGGGACGATTTAAGGTGGTTCAAAATAAATATTTGCTTAAAAAGAGGCTGATAGATACATTTCAAATTTCTGTAAGATTAAATTAAATGCATTTCTTCTCTCTAGATATTCAGTTGTAAGCTGAAAATCCCACTCCACTTTAAGCATATTTCTCAGTTTGGCTTGAAGAAGAAATGTTTCAAGATGTGTACATCAGCTGGATTCATTTAAAGTTGATTAAAAGCCATAATCAGGGCTTTCATCAATCTCGTACTGCAGGTGATGTGTCGGGTTTTGGTTATGAAGCCGTGCAAGGATTTAAAAATGTTCACGTATTCCACCTCATCGTTTCTGCAGTTTAAGGTTCTTTCAATGAAAAGTTCTCCTGTCAGTATTTAATAAAATGAAAAAGAATTGTGGACAATAAAAACACATTTGGCCTCTTGGATAACATTTACTGCCCTGGATGCTCACAAATGAGATGCCAAAAGAAGGACGATGAAGGAAAATATCAACTTTGAGCATGTTTCCGTCCTCTTTGTAAACTTTTGGGTTCCATGTAGAAAGACTGCAGAGCCTCAATTAGCGAACTAAAAGTTTAAGTTGTGCAGAACCATCCTTTCATGGCCTCCACTGAAGTTTTTCATACGAGAAAGCTGTTTTTTCTGATTCGTTTAGCTATTTTTCTTTCCTGGAATCAAAAGTCCTCCTTAAACCGAAGTTCAAAGTGAACTATGAATTTAGTGAGCCAATAAACCCTGGCTGCCTGCGCTCTGTGTGTGTGTGAGAGACAAAGATGGTGAGGATTATGTTTGGAGGAATGTTGGGAGAAAGAACAGGTGTCTTTGTCCTTCCATTCAGCCCAAGTCCAGGTCAGGCTGATCCGTCCTGATCAACGTGGGATCGGCTATCACACTCGGATCGGTTTCATCAGCTCCATGCGCCCGAGAGAAGAATTTCTTCGGGGAATTTTCGGAATCCGTGTTTTTAAAGCTGAACAGCAGGATGAAGTGGAGCGGTGGGGAAGAGCTTGCAGAGCATGACATAACCCCCACCACCACACTTAACCCCTCTGACCTCCACTCTCCCTCTCTTTGGCTCCTGTCCTCCCTCACCCGCCTCCCTCCCCGGGGGGAGACACCAGATAGCCATTAGAGCCTGAATGCACAAGCCTGACGCACACACACACACACACAAGCATAGACTCTGCATCAATAATGTAGGAACGGGCGCGAAGGGTTGACGATAGGGGTGCGCCTAATCTCTGCTCTGGGACACCACAGAGAGAAAGCAAGTGCGTCAAAATGTGTGTGTGTTGTGAAGTGGGACAAGTGAGGGGCAGGTGGTAGAAAGTAATGCAAAGAGATGGAGGATGGAGGGAGGGGTTGGGGTGAAAGAGAAGAAGGCAAGATGAGATGGGGCGAGCTTTAGGACAAGTAAAATAACAGAGAGACAAGAGAGAGAAAGAGGGATGGGGGAGGGAGGTCTGGGAAACAAGAGTGGGAAGAAAAAAAGTGTGACAATGGTTAGTGTGGGAGAAAAGCGAGAGAGAGTGGGGGGGGGGAGGAGGGAGGAGGAAAGGAGGGGATTAAGGGAGCGATGAGATCATAGCTCATCTGGTAGTCTGTTGTCATTCCAGGTCAGATTGCCGAGATCCCCCCCCACCCTTTTCTTCACTTCATCCATCCCTCATTCCCGCTCCCGTTCCCTCCTCTGAGAGTACAGATGACCCTCTTCGTCTCTGTGATCTTGGTAGCAGACTTTGAATACCGTTGCTATTCCAGCTATGTGTGGCGATCAAAAGGGCAAAACCGCAGGAGGGAGAGAAAGAAGTACAGGAAAGGAGAAACGGGGGCAAAAAATGGTAAAGGAATCAAACGGAACAGCAGAAGAAAGATTAAACGAGGCGTAAAAGACCGGGAACAACAAGAAAAAGCGAAAAAGTGAAAGAATAAAAGTGTTTTTTCAGCCTTTCAGCCGTTGGGGTAAATCTGTTTGCCTGCTCCTCTCTTGGCCCAAAAGAGGAATTAGCTGATCAGCACCAAAAGTTGCCCCCGAGTAGCAGATACTAACAAGAGATCAACATGGAAGAAGCAGGGAGGGTTGCCCTATTTCATTTTCCCGCTTTTATAAACTGTTTCACTAGCTACTACTAACTACTTTATATAAGTAGTACTAACTACTATAAGTAAAGTAGTTAGTACTACTTTACTTATAGTAGTTAGTTATAGTAGTTAGTAAAGAATAAGTAAAGTACTAACTACTTTACTTATTCTACAAAGTCAGTTGTTTGGCATCATCTGCTCATTTCCCTCCCAATTACAACCAATCAGCCTTAGTTAACCGCAGCTCCTGCCCAGCGACTCTACTGGGCCATTTCCTGGTACTCTGTTGGCTCCTGAAATGGACAAAAAAAAATGGCTCTGCCATCCCAGCCCCGAGTAGTGGAGACATGTTTATACCTTAAAGTTCTGGTAAAATTAACCTGAAGTTCTGATAGTGGAAACAAGCGTACAAAGAACCAAGTAGGGAGCAAAATAAAGTGAATTAAGTATTAGGAATTAGGAAGTCTAAAGATTAACCATCTAGGGAAAAAATAACCCATTTATACACTTAAAAGCACAAAACTTATACAGGATTACACCCCGAGAGCATTCTTGTAACCTTGTACAGTTTCACCAACAGTTTGTCACAGATTCGGTTATTAGACTTCATGGACAGGATTTCTAGGCACAGGGAACGTGTTGAGGGGATCGGTTGTGGTGGCTTTTGGATCGGGTTTCTGCTTTTTGCAGATGAAGTGGTCCTGTTGGCTTCATTGGACCGTGACACGCAGCTTTATCTGGAGCGGTTCGAGGCGAAATGCGAAGAAGCTGGGATGGGAATCGGGTGGTATCGATGGGAGTGTCTGGGCTCTCCCTTAGGAAGGGCTCAGAGTAGAGTCGCTGCTCCAAAACATTGAGCAGCTAGTTGAGGTGGCTCCAGCGTCTGGTTAGGACGCCTCAGGAGACCCAGGTAGACAAGCTGGAAGGACTTCGATTCTCGGCTGTCCTGGGAACACCATGGGATTCGGACGAAGGTCTGGGAAGAGGATAGACTGGCCTTTCTGCTTAGGCTGCTGCCTCCACGAACAGACCCCAGGATAAAGCGAAAGATAAGATTAGAATATCTAATTTCTGGGTTTTAAACTGCTGGGTTAAGCAAAGACGAATTTAAAAATGTAACCTTTGAACTAAATTATCCAGCACCTTATAGGGCGTCACGATTATAAGTTAACATCCGATGTCTGCATTAGCGCCTTAGCACTGCAGTGTCACAGAGGGCAACCCTGATGGGAAGGAGGCAGAGACAGACGGGCAGCCGGACAAAGTATTAGAGTGAGAAAAGAGACAGGGAGAGAAGAGATTCCCAGAGCTGTGAGTCCGACTCAGCAGCAAATCAACTGACAGGGCCATGCCAAAGTAACAGGAGAGTTGCAGACTCAGGTTTTTTTTTTTTTATACCAGGCCAGGGCCTCTGAACAGCCATTAGCGGCAGCTGGCTGGGACTGCAGGACTTTAACCACACTCTGCTTTAGCGTGGATGTGGGATACGAACACGGTGGGAGCGCATGGATGAAGGAGTTGAGGTCACGTCTGATGTCCATAAAGGCACTAAAAGTTAAGATGCGTACTCGCCTGAAGGACATTTATGCTCAAGCACGCAGATCCTTTACTGTAAAGTTCAGCTCCTTTGAAAATGATAAAGACAGAAACTCGAGATCACATCATGGATGGAGGGATGATAAAGACTGGTAGGTTTTGAGCCAGAAAGTAAGAGCGGTAGGAGAAGATGGGGGTGTGCTTGGCAGGAGGAGGAGGGTAATCAGAGCCCATATGCCTTAATCCCAAAGTGTCTGGGCTCTTCCCACAAGTCCATTAAAAATTCATTAGGCCAATATTAGACAAATACTGAGAATGAGTCAAACAGAGGGAACGACAGGGAGAAAAAAGTGACAAAGAAGAAGGCATTAAGAGGAAAAAGAAAAGTTAACATTTAGTGTATAACAGCAGCTTTTCCACATGTTAACACAAAGCTACTCGTGTGATCAACATGTAACTTTCTAATTAATTTCTATTTTCTTGTAAAGTGCCTTGAGATGGCATCTGCTGTTAATCTGCGATATATAAATAAACTGAATTGAATAAAAACAGTGTAGTCCACTTTAAGTTTATTGTTGCAGTCGGTAAAACGTTTGATGCATCAAGTCAATAGTAGATTGGATTTAGCATTTGCCTTTGCCGCAATCCCTCATACTGAGCATGCACAATGCGACAGTGGAGAAAAAAACAAAACAAGATCCATTCCAAGGTATCAGATCGGGGTCCAAATCAACACATTTTTAAACAATCGGGATGACCTTACAGAATACAACTTTCCGATGCATTTTAAGACTGCTTCGTTTGTCAGAATCACAACTTATTTTTGTTTGCAAATTGTATTACAGGCTATGCACGTTAGTTGGTAGATATCCACCCTTCACTATGACATTCACGGTGTCAGCAGGAGAGAGGCTGCAGAGCCTCCCTGTTATGTGTCCTGTCCTGCCCGCTGCCGTCTACTCATAGCTCCCAGCAGAGCACGAACAGCTAGACACATGGCCGGCAAAACATTATCCCTTTAATTCCTAAATATTTAAAGCAAAGTGCAAAGATTCTGAAGCAGGTAAAAACAAAAATGTATTTTTGTTTGAAACTTCATTGAATAATTCTGCGAGTCAAATGATCAACATGCCATAAGCCTGCTAACTTTAGGCTAACACTAAATTAAACTTCTAAGCATTAAAGCAGCAAAGTCAGACTTGCCCTTAGAGTGTTTGATTTGTTTTGTTTTCAGAACATTATAGAAGCTTTCCTAACATCATGTTAGCTGCACTGACAAAACATATGTCTACATATGTCGCACACTAAGATTCAAGTTAAACTCACCCTTAAACCATGCAGTTCACTAAAGTAAAAACTTTCTTTTTAGACAGCTTACCTATAAAGCATAGCTATTTAGTGGAAGAAAAGCTCTACTTTTCACAGCAAAGAGCTTGCACATGAACAAACATGCTAATATGTGGATGAAAGATGAATGCATGCTTCACCTTGTCATTGAAAACTTGCGTTTGTCTCAAACTCATGCTCCTGAGCTCTTTGTTCACAATGACAAGGCAAACATATATGAATAATTTGTGCACACTCAAGAATGTTCCCTAATGTACAAAGGTAAAGCTATTCTTCTACTAAATCAGCCTCTTTAAAAAAAAAACTCAGATAAGCAGAAAAATCACTTTAATTTGCATTGGGTGGGTAAAAATGAACACAAAAATTAACTTATATTATTTTTGCTCAGAATTTCTTCAAAGCTGTTAGTTTTAGGTTATATTTATATCATAAAAAACTTCCATTTGCAAATATTATAGCAACACGCATAGGTGGTTTTATTTTTGAGAACAAATCTTCCAGCGATGGGAGTGGAGTAAATGATCCAGGCGAAGAATAACTTGATCTTAAGGAGTTCCCAGATCAGTCCCAAACATTCATAGTAAGGTTGGTCGATGTGGCCTCCAGTCTATATTGCAATCTAAAGCATGTGTGGTATCGGTATCTATTGCAATATATTCCTTTCTTTGTCAAAACGACTGTTTATGAACATTCCCACTTTACAGATACATTGCAGCACAGTAATAACTTTGAAAAGGTTTAGAACGCCATTTAAAAAACATTTACGTTGCAACATGTATTTAGAAATATTCTAATCTTTTACCAAAAAAAGGATCAGAAAAAAACATTATGAAAACACAGGCTTCTTTTCCGTTAAATGGAAAACAACACATTTTAAATATCAAGTGTAAAGATGAAAAATTAACATCAGTATTTAACCTCCTTGCGTACATCATCAAAATGCGCAATCGCAATAGGCCAGTATAGTCAAAATCTGTACCTTATACTGTTACATAATAGTTGAACAAACATAAACACCAACCATGTAAGCAGAAAGGGGAAGAAAGTCCAACATCTTCTATAGGCTCCAAAGCAGAACCAGGAGAAAAAAATGTATAAGAGAAGAGGGACTGCTTAGTGGCTTTGGAAGGGCCGAAAATAGCAACACACACACACACACACACACAAACACACACTGTGGTCATTGTTCAACAAAAAGAGTAATAACACACACAACTTGATGGAGAGAAGAGGGGAAAGTACAGAAGTACTGAAGGAGGAAGAAGGGGGGAAGACACAGGCACAAGTGGGACAAAGAATGAGAAGGAGATGATGTAAGATGAACATTTTGGCCGCTCAGCGCTTCTTCCAGCGAACAGACCGGAGTCTTTTCCAGGAAAACGAGGGACAGAGCGAGAGGAGAGAAAAGACTAGGGCGAACCCAGTGGGACCTTCAACCCAGAGCAAGAGCTCCCCTTCAGAAGAAGCCCTTATCTAGCTTAAATTGTGGATGGCTACATGTTTTTTTTTTTTTGAAAGTGACATTGTCTGAATCAGCCATCCAAGACTTTTAATGTATGATTTTTGAAAAACAAAAGCGGTGCCAACTAGAATAAGTTTGATGAAAGTTAAAATTTTGGCTGTCGAAAGGGTGAAATCAGATAAAAAGGTCCCCATAAGAGACTTCAAGCTGTAAAAAATAAATGATCTGCATATTAAGCACTTAAACTTTTATGAACTGCACCTCTACTTATTAACAACCAGTAAAACTATGGTAAATATTTAAGCACCTAGGAGGAGACTTCTGGGTCCTAAAGGAGGCTGAAGACCTTTTAGTATTAGGTTTTCAAATAAGTCTCGAGTGTGATTTGCTGTCATGTGTAAGAGATTCTGGTGGGGGTCAAAGTTGGTGCCAATTGGCCTGGACGAGGGTGGGATGTGCAGCACCACACTCTAAACAGCATCATTGCTGTCACTCGGCTCATCACAGGATTCTGCCTTCCTATGTGTAGGAACACAGTGATCCCACGCTGAGCCACCGCTGTTTGGTTTGTGTGAATCACCAAAGGGAAACAGAGGCAGCTTAACAAGAATGTTAACTGATGTTTGAAAAGGACTCAGAGGCTGTCGATGAGTGGATGAACTTAGGCTTTGGCGACCGAGCCGTGCAGTTTGTACAAACAGGAGACAACTAAACACATAAAAAAAGCATGGCTAACATCAGTGCAAGCACCAAGGAGTCTTTAGAATAACAAAGCAGTACTAGTACACACACAGACTTTTGGATTGACAAATAAATTTGAAATGCAGACTTTAGATGGTGCCAAGAACTTAAAAATCAGATCTTATACTGAGTTGAGAGACATGGCTGAGTGAAGAAAACTTAATATTAATTATATGTAGTTTCAGTGGTTTTTTTTTAAAATAATATAAAGTCACAGGAAGAGAAGCTATTAAAATGCAAAAACGCAAACCTTCCAACATGTTAAAACATGATTCAGGCTGCGAAAGAGCGAGAGAGAGCAAGGCTTCAGCTAAAAGTATGGTTGATTTTTTTCTTCTTTACTTGAGTTACATTTCTTTCTTCCGTTTAAGTTTTTATATGCCGGATTTGGAAATGTTGTAAGTCATTAATGATCTCTAGAGAGGTCAGATACTTTAAAAGCATTTAATGTATTGGGATGCACCGATGCAAAAATCTGATTCGATATCAATACTGAAACTGCGGTTATGGCCAATAGCCAAGTAGATTGCTACATCACCATCACATGACCATCCCCCTACCCCTCCCAAAACTCATACAATGGCAATATAATGGTTAATATTGGCCCATTTACACACTGGACTAATTTGATATGTAAAAAAGAAAGACAAAGATTCACTGATACCAATACTGATATATTGTGCATCGCTATTTAAATGATTACTTAGCTGTTGTTAGGGCTGGGCAATTAATCGATGAATCAGATTGTCTGTTTATGAAGATATATTTTTGGGAATCATTTGTTTTGTGTCTTTTTTTTTTGCCACTGCACTACTTGGACTTCCATAGAAGCTCACATAGGGATACTTTCCAGCTTGTTTTTAGTTGGACTTTCAATTCAGGTCAGCTCAGGGGTGGGATGACTGAAATAAAAGAAAGTTTTAAAAAATATTTCTTATCACTCGCAATTTGTTTTTTAGAAAACAGGTACAAATTTTATTGATTATAATCAGTAATTGGATTTGGTATGAAAAAAATCAGACATTTTCTTTTAAAGCTATATCACCCAGCCCTACTTATATATAATTAATGACCACTTACGGTGGAAAAGCTCTTATTGTCCATATTGTTATCAAAAGAATGTTAGCAATATTGGTTTGAAACAAAAATGTCTTGGGTTTGGCCGTGGCCAGGGCAATATCTGCATCGAGTTTGCCTCTTCTCAGTCTCCATTTTGTGCATTATCTCTGGGTACTCAAGCCAAAAAAAGAAAGAAAAGGAAAATAGGTTAATTCAGCCTCTCCAATTGCAAATTAGGTATGATGGTGTCCAAGTACCCCGCCTCTCATTTAGAGAGGCTAGTGAAAGGCACCATCCCCAATGAAACCTTGGAAAGAATAAATGAATAAAAAAAACTGGGTGGATATTCTTCAATCGTCTTACAATACAGTACTTAAAGACAAATTGAAAACGTCTAAAATTGCTATTGGAAGGTAGAAGCCTTACAAAATCTGGAGATTGGAAGTGGGCTACAAAACTCATAGTCTCAAGTAGAGATAACCAATAATCTGCAAACAAAACTACAGCTTTATCAATGGCAATCACAATAATAAGAACCAATGAACTTCCCTTATTCCAACCTCAGGCGATCTGGCCAACTGGACTTTGTTGAAGTAATCACACTCATAAAAAAGCCTTGTGGGACTGGGTTTATAAGTGTGTGTGTTCTTATGAGAGTGTTAAGAACAGCAGAATAATATTGTGTCCTGCCGCTCTCAAGGTGCTGGTAGGTATATTTACTCTCACCAAAGAGACACACTGCTCCCAGGACATTAACTTCTCTCCTTGGTGTCTCCATGGATCAAAGCGCACACATGAGCAGTCTCGTACTCTGAGCTGCACTGGTGCAACTGGAAAGGATCGTCGTCTATCTTCTTACTGGAAGCATTAAAGTACACAATTAAGTCAAATTCCCATGCAAGTCCACTGTGTCTCTGCAGCCGTGATGTCTGCAACATCGACAATGTTCGCCGGCGCACAGCCTTCATCTCCACAAAACAGAGGTCAAAGAGCGCACAAACCTGACGACAGCAGCTATTCATTCTGAATGGTCATCAAGTTCAGTCCAGGACTAAAGGTTTGGCTGTGAAGCATAATATGATGTTTCACATTTCTGTACCAGTGTTACAGACGAACTAAACTTTCCAAATCGTGTTGCTAAACAAACATATACAAACAAGAATAAGTGGTTATGGGAAATTCATCTTTTTTCTGGCTCAAGGGTCACCCTCATTTTATCAGTATGATTAGCTCTTGTTGAAGTAAAGGTACATTTAAAAAAAAACATTTTCACTTGAAATGGCCTTTAAATAAAACTGGCACATAAAAAAGGAAATCCGATTTGGTATGAAACACATTCTTTGTCTGAGTTTTACTTTTTAAGCCTCATCACCCAGCCCTAATGAGCACATATCATTTCCTGCTCATCTGTTATGGACTGTCTCCCAAGGACTTTGCATTGAGCTGCAGACGTAGTGATGTCATTAGCCAGGCTAATAACATTACAATGGAATGTAGAGTAATATGTTTGCATGTTTGAAGCTATTCCAGCCTCAAACAAATCCAAATGTTGAGGACAAGAAGCTCTGTTGAAGAAAGTTGCAGAATCTGCTGACTAAGCATCAAAACACACTTTTCTGTCACATTACGCTGATAACTTCTATCAAAGTATGGTTTTTCTAAGTCCTTCTGCCTTGACACATTGATGTTATTGGCCTTAGGCGTCTCACTTCTCCTTCACCCAGCCTACCTTTCTCACAGCCTGGTGTTAATGTACTTCTGCAGCCAACTGTTTGGCAGGGAGCTGTCAGTTGACACTTCCCCTCTGGTTCAACACACTAGTTGGGTTTTTATTCGACAGCAGCGCAAATCTAAAACAATCTTTTGAAAAGCTGTGGGAAAAAAAGCAATTCAGGCTCTCATCCAGTCACCAGTTTGAAGAGAGTGAACGAAGCTGTAAAGTGTCACCAACGGCTGCCGTTAAGGGCTATATAACTCGTGGCTGTAATTTAGTTGAAGATCTAATCAGATTGAACACAAATTTGAGGAGGAGTAAATTCAGTGAGCATCCTGAAAAATAATATGAATGAAGCACTTCATCAGGGTTTACACTTATATCTGAAAATATCTGGGATATTAAATATTAGGGGAGGCCATGGGACTCTAATTTGTGTCAGCTTAGACCTAAAACAACCAGGATATGGAAATTATATTTCATTTAATCCTTTTCACTACAGGGAAAAAATAATTAAGATCACGCTAATTTAGGATTCATTTAAGTTTTGCCATTACATCCATACTATTAACATCTTTTAACTGTAATTCAAAGGAAAAATACTTCATCTTTCCCAAAGAGAAATTTCATTTAACTAATATCTTAAACTAGTTGTTGTGGATGGTTCTCCAGCAGCAGTCAGTCTTGCAACAAATCTGAAGAAACCTCTGACAGAAGACTATTCCAATATATATAATATAATAGTCTCATGACTGTCATGAAATGCTAACAGCTCAGTTTCTGGACAGTACCGATGATTTTCCAATGCAACGTGTCCTCGAACACCATCAGTTGTTGGGATGAACTGCTGATCCACCTCATTTGGTTTTGCTGCTCGTCTTTTAATCTTTGTCTGGCCGTACAGTCAGAAAGCCAGGTAGAGAGAGATGTTGAGCCGGGTATGATATGATCCTTACCCATTAAGATCAGTGGAAGAGATGGTTTGAACTTCCTCCTCTTCCTTCTGCTCTTTGGTCCTGCTCTGCATCCAAGAAGCCTTCTTTTCAACTACTCTGAGATCTGGGGTCGTAGTTCAGGTATTATTTGAGCTTTTGAGATTCTAATGTAATTTCCCCATGGTTACAACTATCCGAAAGGGAAAAAAGGAGTTAGAGCAAAAATCCTTCCAGCTGCTCAGCATCCGAAACCCGAGGGAGTAATTGTCCAAACATGCAACGCCACAACCTGAAAATTAATTAACTAATCCTAAAAAAGAGAACTAATCAAAATTAAGGTGACAGATCTTTTCACAGGTAAATCTATCAGTAAATAAAAGTCACTAAAAATACATTTCTTGAACACATTAAAGCAAAAACCCAACTGGCAAGGTTGTTAATGTGAAAGCAGGAGCATTTGAAGTCTAATTAAACTGAAAGCACATGTCAATTTAAAAAGCGTAATAGTTATTGTATTAATATGTTTGATGTCGTAGATGCACATATGACCTCTATATAACCTCTAACTTTGGTGTCTTCTCCCTAGATACCGCTAATAATATGCTTCAGTGTCTGTGAAACTCTGACTGCGATGTGCGCACAGGAAACATGCTACTGCTGCTGCTCTGCAAGGGGAGCAGGTCGAGCCTTGTACTTGCCACAGAGGAGCAAATTAGATGTGTCAAAATCGAACCATATATCTATCAGGTGTGGAAGGTTTGAGTGTGTCTCAGAGAGGGTTGGCACTTTCAGAGGGCGGTTTCCTGGAATGTGCCACTCTCTGGTGGGACAGGATGTGAGCAACGGTGTGTGTGTGTGTGTGTGTGTGTGAGAGTGTGTGTGAGTGCAGAGCAAGGCAACGGAGCAGTTTCCTGTATGTGTGTTTTCATGTCATTTCTGATGTACAATTAAATCTGGCAGGAATCAAAGACCAACTGTGGCAACATTACACCATGATAAATTTTATCTGACGGAAATACCTGTGTTTACGGATGAAAAGAAAAGATAAAACTTCCTGGAATACAACACTGACGCATGGTTGTTGCACAAGACTTCCTCTAAATTAATAAACAAAAGGAAAAAGGAATCTAATTTTTACACCATGCTTAAAATGGTATTAATCTATCCAGATGTTTAGATGAAAGTGAAGGAAAACATCTTATCATCCTCCATAATTAATCCATCCGTCTATCCATGGTCAGGTGTGTGGATGTAGCATTCCAAACAGGAAACCCAGATATTACACAGGTCTCCGACGCAGAACATAAACAGAACAACAAAATCCACACAAGTGAGACTGAAATATCACAGTAATAAAACAATATTAACTGTGCTTATGCTGCGTTCAGACTGCACACCTTGTCTGCGTCAGGCAACGTACCCAAAGCGTGTAGTTTGACGCATGTCGCACCATTTGCTCCAGGAGATGCTTATGGATGAGTTTCGCGTTCGGCGCTACTTCCGTCTGTCCCGCGTCCAATTTTACGACCGCTTAGGCCGCATCGGAGCTTAAATCTCCAACCAGGACACCAACTACAGGTTCTCTGTTCCTCCTTAGGAGTGCCTGTCCATCTGATGCTTCTTAAATCGTCCTCATTTTCCACACATTTAGACCCAGGTCACAAGTTTTTGCAGTGTGTCACTATACACAGCAAAGTGAGACAGTTGCTTTATTTTGCCCCAAGTATTGATAAAATATGATTTTGTCTTGTTCTCACAGACCCAATACTGTGTATCGTGTTGTCCCAGGAGCAAAAATCGAAGCAACATCAAGCCAAAATACTAATCAAGTTTATTTTAATCAAATCCATTAAAATACTCACTCAGTGGGATGCATTCTAACACCAAGGGATATACTTCTTAGTATCAAATTGATTTTTTTGTTGATTAACAATAAAATAATTGTATAGAAAAACTACTACTCCAAAACAAAATTCCCACTCTGAACCACTTCCTCTTCACAGATCAAGGGTAGAGTTCCCCCCCTTAATATTTGTGATCTTATGCTGTAAAGATAATAATGAAATGCCTCATGGTGAACAGCAGATTGAGATTTCTGTGGATTAGACCAGATTCCTAATGATGCGATTGAACCTAACAGGGAAGAAATGCAAAGTTGTTGGAGTCTATATGGGAGAAGGGTTTTTAAAGCATCATAAATGTAAGTGCAGCGAGGCGGCTATTACCACAAGAACACCATGTTCTATCAATGTAAGCAGAGTTCATTAATGAAACCACCGATGTTAAAAAAGTAAAAGCGAATCAGTGACAGGACTTTTTATTTTTACATTTTCTGCTTACATGTGACTGCAGGAACTGCACGGCGGCGTTGAATCAAACTTAAATGACGGCGACAAAAAGAGAACCAGAAAAACAAGCCCACAACAACAGCTACAGACTAAAGACGCCCTACGTCGGGTATATTTATGTGTGCGAGTGTGCGTCAGTGCTGACTCAGTGCGTGAATGTGTTTGTAATTCAGCCTTCAACAACGCAAACTCTCCTCCATTCTCTTGTCTTTCGCTCTGTGTCTCCTAGCAACCAGACACTTAAGGCCTAAAAATAACCCCTCCAGAAACGAACAGAAAAAAAAAAGAAAAAAGAAAAAGAAAAGCATAAACGGCAATTAATCCTTTCAGGCCCTGGAACACCGACTCAAATAGACCAGGTATCAGAGAGGAGGGCAGGACCAAGGCAGCGTGAGAAGAAAAAGAAGAGATGCAGGGGGGGTGGAGAGAGTGGGAGTTGAATCTGCCAACAACAGGTAGTCGTCAGGAGACAGACTTCTGCTCTGAATGCATGTTTGCCCAGTAGCCACGACTGGTAGATGTTTTTATCTGTGCAAGCACAGACTGCAGCACGATGCACCCACTCGATCGTGCAAGAAGCTGGAAAAAATGAACTTTTAGTAAAAATAAAAGTTTGCAAAAGAATGAATAAAGATTCCATTTCAGAGCAGCAACCTCCACAAACTGCAACACATGCATCTTTTGATGAACAATTTAAGATTTCCAGACACAACCTGCAAGCTATTTTATTAATAAAGCATTTCTACAGCTTGACATTGCTATTGGTTTTTAAACTCATCTCCAGAGAGGAGGACGTCTAATCACGAACCTGCGCGCTGCAGTTGCCGGCAGCGAAGCAATATCTCCCGAAATTATCGCTGCGATTTAAAAAACACTGTTGCTTCTGGTGTGAGACGATGGCTCTCGGGTTTCAGCCCACTAATCTCACACCAGTCGAGCTGATGGCTCAAAGTCATTTCCTCAAGAAAAAAAACACAGGTGAATGTGGGAAAAAATGTTAAATATAGCCGGTTCTCCCAAAATTAAGCACAGGTGTCGGTAAATTGGGGTTGAGAAAAGCTTCATCAGAAGCATTTAAGTAAAAAACATGAAGATCATTAAGCTAGAGATCAGATTCTATCAATACGGTCAGATATATAAAGGGAAAAAAGAAACAATTTTTCAGCTTTTAAACAAAGAAAAACAGTTTCATCTGTAGCCAAGATGTTCCCTCGTTAGGAACTGACCCCATGTAATGTTCATAAATTCAACACTAGCGTGCAAACATAGCCTCCTAAACAAACCATGTAGATGTTTCGACACGCGTCGTGTGTGCGTCGTTAACATTGTATCCCACGTCTGAGGCCTCCTCCTCTGACAGGGAGCATTCCTTTTGTGAGTCTTCTCCTCTCTGTTCGGCGCAAAATAAACAACGTTATGAAAGAAAGTGAAAGACGGCTGAGTCACGGACGCACACAAGCAGGGAGGCCAGCAGTTTAGCGCCTGCAGCTGACACATTCCACAGTGAATTACCATGCTGGTTATGAGATGGCAACTTATAAAAACAAAGCGGCGCTTCACACCACAAGTATAAGAAGTCATGAGAAGTTCTTGATGTTCTTTTGAATAATTCCATGTGAGAAAAGGGTTGATGTGTCTCGCATATTGTAAGCGTTTAGCCAAGGTCCACATGACTAAAGAAGGTAGGAAAGCTGACTCAGAGAGACTTCACTGTCGTTTTTGATGAATTTGAAGCTTTTTCAAAGCAATCCACTCAGTTGAATGAACGAAATAGAAGTATTCAACCCAAAGCTTTCAATACTTTAACCCCTTAAGCCCTAGGCCTATTTTGAAGCCTAGCTCTCGAAAATTGCTAACCCAACAAAAAATGATTGTATTTCAGCAACCAAAAAGAGTATCCAAACCATTTTGGTGTCATTGTAAAGGTGTCATTATGCTTGTTATCTGTTACTGTTTAGGAGAAATTGAAGATGGAACACAGCAGAAATGTATTTTTTTTTCTCCGCCTAAAGAAAACATAGTTCTATATTGAAAAACTCTATGGATATTGCTTGAATGGCAGTGATTACTCAATTAAATGTAAATAAAACATGTGGACATTATCTCTGCAAAAGTTGAAATTGATTATATGAAACAGGAAAAATCTAAAGAGGTTTTAGTACAGGCATATCAGGCGAGGTGTCCAGTTTGGCACAGTTTGGCACAAACCGTGCCATTTGTGTAAAAGTTATATTTTTCATTTTAATATCACATAGTGTTCAGTAGACCTAAAATAACCACTTTTGGGCATCTTTCTGGTAATATTTATCAGTGAAAACAGTGAAAGCAGCAAAACAAAGTTATGTCCGTGCGTCTTGCGCCATCTTGTGTCATAAGACGGTCCGCCGACTGACACTCTTATTTTACGCATAAGACTTTCACTCGGAGCTGATTGGTCAATTTGCATGAGTGACACCTCGTTGGAATCGTAGAAGCCGATAGAATAACAGCAAAACTTACAAAACAAGATTGACAATAGAGTTAGCCAACCAGGGAGCCTAGAACAGAGCCTCGCGGAAACAACAGGCTTTTACGAGGATGAAATAATCTGCCTGGGAACAAATAACCGTAATAGAAACACCTGGACAGTTTTAAATGATGCACAAGTGATGGACTTATCAGAAAATAGCGTTTATTTTCCAAAGAAATATTTTTACACGACAAAACAGCAAAAGTAAGGCTATTTTTTCACTTGTGATTGTGAAAAGCGATTTTTTGTTGTGTTATGCTTTGGCTTATATGTCCGCGGTGCTTTGGCGTAGCGTTTTGGCAGATGTATCTTTGGAATCGGTAGAGTCTCTGCTTTTATTTGAGTGGTTGATTGTGCGTTTAGCACAAAGGCTTGCTGCGGTAGAGGCCAAAATGTGGCGGCTGGGTTGACGAAACTATGATAATACGATTTTGTTTACAAATATTTATTTACGTGGCATCTGAGTTGTGTTTGTGGTTGGTAAAAATAGGTTAGATAGCCTTGTAGCGCGTGGTCTTCTGTTTAATTTGATGTGCATTATTACCATTTTTTTTGTCAGATGATGTGTTGTCTCAAACCTATTAAAAAAATCATTCCTAAAATGGGAGACCCTCAGGCTTAAGGGGTTAATTATATTATCTTACAGATTTATGCACTCACAAATTATTTTACTATCAACAAGATTATTGTTTTAAATATATTAATCTATTTGAATATTCCACATTTTCTAAGTTGTTCTCTGTTCAAATGTGTTGAACTTAAGGCAACTAAATATTTTTGCCTTGTTTTTTTCTAGTTGTACAAAATGGTAAGCCCTCTCATTCAATGAATATTGTTTTTATTACACAATTTTTAAACACAATAAAAAAGAGCTTTCCATTTAAAGAAAAAAAAACAAACAAGCTCTTAAAAATATTAACTATGTTTTTATTTTATGGGGAGATTTACTCAATTGATTGATTTGTTATCAGTAACTGTAACAATGATTTGATTTTAAATTAAATGGCGCTGAATAATACATTTCCTAAAATTAAATCTATCTTGTGTTATTCTTATTGTAAGGAATTGCATTTTTTGTACATGTTTTAATTTTTTTAAATAAACAATGTTCAAACAACAGTTTTACATTTTCAAATGTCACAAAAAGGTTTCAATTATGGTTTAAATATCAATTTTTGAAATGTTAATTTAAAACCTTTAGCAGGGTTGTAGCTTTGTACCATCATGCAGCCAATCTTGCACAATCCAAAGTGATTTCATCAGTTTTAAGCTTAAAAGTTCCACTTTAAAATTTGAACTTAAGAAATAAAAGTAGTCAAGTTATAAGTTTCTTCTTGCTTCAGAATCAAGTAAAACCTAAAGAATTCTGAAAGATCAATCAAGCTAAGCAATATGTTTCTACTATCTCCATCCTGCAGCTATATCACAATTTTTGGACTTCTGCATTCAACTTGCCTGTTCGATTTGATAAAAGCACAACTGTATGTTGGACTTGCTTTAACAATTGGTGTACACATACAACTTCATATTCATGCAACTCTTTGTAAGCACTGAAGAACATATAGTTAATCAGAAAGGTAATAAACTTGCAGAGGACAAAACACTCAGCTGGATCTCACTTTTCTCTGAAGGCTCTGAAACTTGTGTACTTCAGAATGGGTCAAAATTGCTTTTATACCTTTCAAATAAAAATATTTTAGAGATGCAGCAAAAACTTCAAACCATTTAGTATTTGTTTGATTCTGGTATCCACCTTTTTTCTTCTCAGCTGTACCCATTGATAAAGTATTTATTTTAAAAAAATAGCCGCATTTCATTCTTCAAATATTAGGAATTGCAATGGCTCTATGTTGACCCTGCGGAGTTTACGAGGGGAAGTGCGATATAACATATGCTTTTGCCCAACAAATATAACAACTTTGAGGGACTCTTTTTCTAAAATTCAAAAACAGCTATTTTAAAAAGCACAAGCCATAGATGATGGTAATATTAAAAGCCCTATAATAAGTAATTTCTGTGTTAAAGACTATATGTGGACACTGAGGACCAATGCAGTGACAAGAATTTGAACGTTTTGACAAGAAAACTATTCTATGATTTTTAAGACTTTAAAACTTTTGTTCTTGGCTCTTTGCAACATTCAACAGTTATTTTTCTCTATAAATTGTAACATAATATTACGTTTTGCACCTAAAAGTAACAGCACCATTTTTAAAGATGTATTTTTGGAGGCTATTGAAAAAAAACAACAAAAAAACTCTTCACACTTTTCTTCAGAGGCTCCAGTGGGAAGCCTGCGGATGCACTTTATGTGTGAGCGTTTGTTATGAGCTCCATGTTGTTCAGACTAGCAGTGAGAGAGGAATACGAGGTGGGCCCCAGGGAATTGTGTTTTTCTCACTGCTCCGCTGCTGTTAACTATGCTGATGATGGCTTGCATTCACATCCTGAGTAATAAGGTACAAACAGACACAACCTTTGTTTTCTAAGAGCAGCTATAGAATAAAGATCTGCATCTGTCTGCGAAGAAAACAATTGCTTGGCTAGAAACAAAAGTTTAAAGTCAAGCTTGCTGACTCAGGTCATCATAGCCACATCCCACACCTATGCATAGGTGCATGCTATCATCAGGGGAGAGATGAAGCTAACTTGGGGCTAAAGTGGTGCTCTGTTGATGTGGGTGTCTAAACAGACCCATGGGTGCTCAGCAAACTGAGGGCAGTGGAAGCTTGCCAACCAGTGCCGTCGCTCTGCAGCTGAGTACGACTTCCTGCTTCCAAGGTGATAATAAGGGGGCAATTGCAAAATAGGAAAAAAAATAGGGGTGGGAGGCTTGCATCAGAAGGATTACAAGACAAAAAGACTGGAGCTGGAAGTCAGCAGATGAGCTTTGCTGAAAAAGGAGGACTGAGTTAATCGTCTCTCATCGTACATTTGTTTCAACCCAGGTTTTCACAAGGAAGATAATTACTGCTGCTGCGAGACAATATGCATTCATGTTGAGTGTATGGAGAGAAATATATTGCTTTGTTGTCAAAGCACCCCAACAACCTGTCGCAACTTTTAATTAGCTGCTTCTCAGCGCATTACATTTTGTCACACTGGCCCACACACCCACAACAAAACAAAGTCTGTTTCGCAGGAATACAAGACCGCACACAGTCCCCGATGACGGGGACAAGTCTTTAGTGGTTAATTTGTTTCAGCATTGTCTGAACTGCAGCAGGAATACATCTGCATCGCTCCACCACCGTGGAGTATCCGTACCATTTGAACTCTTCTCGTTTTATATGACACATTACAACAGCAAGACAGAACGTGGGAAAATAATTAATTTTGAAGTGACAAGTGAATAGATTTCTCGGACAAATTAGATTCCTGTAAACCTACAAAGGCATGGACAGCCACCTAACTGGACACGCCACGAAAGAAGAGCCCAAGAGACTCCGTGTAACTCTGGGAGAGCTACAGAAATCAACAGCTCAGGTGGGAGAATCTCTGACATGAGAAATAACCCTCAGGTAGTTTAAATGCAAGCTGTTCAGGTCGGGTGAGACTGAAATTCATTTTTTTTTTTATGTGAAAGGCTGCTACAGAATCAACACTGCACTTCATGCCAAAATAGATGATACCACTTGGGAAATAAGGTGGTGGCAGCATCATGCTGTGGAGATGTTTTCTTCTGAGAATCTAATGAGAGGTGATAGTAAGGTGGGTGGAGATAAAGACAGAGGAATCCTGCAAAAGCGTTGACACTGGGGCAGAGGTTCATTTTCCAGGAGGACAACATGGAGCTAGAGCTGCAGTAACAGAGTTTAGATCCAATGATATCCTTGTGTTCAGGTGGCCTAGTCAAAGTACAGACCTAGAGTCGAAAAATGATGTTCTCAGAAATAAGAACTTCAGTCTATAGCAGAGGGTTTTTTATACAAATTCCTGATGCCAAACTTTTCAGATTATCATGTAGACTATGTAAACTATCTTTAAAACAATGGTTTTCTTCTCCTATGAAATCCAAGCGAAAAGCGCAGAGGTTTGTGGTTGTAGTGTGACAAAACGGTGTGAATACTTTTGTGGATAGCGCAAAACCCACCAAATGATACATTCCTTCACTCCCAGTCAACTCCTCCTTCGATCTCTCCATCAAACTCCTCCCTTCTGGCAACACTGCCCTGTGTGCTTTCCTGCCATTCTTCTGTTGCAGCTAATTTTAGATGAAGGCAAAAACCCTCTGACAACATCTGCAAGTCATTTTTCAATGTGTGTGTGTGTTTGTGTGTGGAGACAGAAGGAAAACTGGGAAAAGGTCAAAGTCAAATAACTTAACAAGTGGTGGAGAATAGATAACTGAAGAACGAAAAAAAAACAAAAAAAAAAGAAAAGTAAAAAGGTCACAACCACATCAGGCCTCAATCATGACTGAACTGTAATTATTTAGCTATGGAGCAACTTCCTAGACATATATTTTGGTAAAAGGGGAACCACAAGTGCAACAGACATCACAAGTAAAGAAAACATGATAATTTGGCTCCATTTACCACATGACGAACGGGCAAATGTAAAATGCACAATGACTGCACACGGTCTTCTCCTCCAGAAACATAAATAACCTAACTGGGAATAATTTGTGGCGGAAATGAAAAGACAAAGAAAAAGAAATTGAGCCTACAGTTTTGGACTTATTGGCCGACCAAAATGAAACCTCAGGAGATGCCGCCACAATAAGTTTTTCCCTTTACCGCAGGCGACTGGTCTTTCATTACACACGTTGTAATGAGATAAATCAAAAACATCAAAGTTAATAAGCTTGAAAAGTCAATTACAGCTTTAAAACCCATTATCCACATTAACAAAATGCATGCTCCACTTTTCAGATTTTCATAAATGTATCTTTTGCTTCCACTTCGAGGTCAAATCTACTTTCTGTTCTCCAACAATAAATCTCACGGGATACAATAAAGTTTGTGGTTGTAATTTGACAACATGTGGAGAATAATCGAGGGGTTTGAATAATTTCTGCAGGGCTTTGCATCTATGAGCAACAAATGGGGATCCATACAGAAACGTCTGCTGTTTTTGCCAAATACCGTATTAAAAGGTCGCCTGAAGTACAAAGCGGTTGTCCAGGAAAAGACAACACTTTTAGCACAAACTCGTGCACACAGGCCGGGAAACGCACACTGAGCTCATAGACAGGACTCTGCCGATCGCCGTGGAGCATCACAGCGGGCCGTGAGGGGGACACAGAGGGCAAAGCACAGCGTGTTTATCCCGTCGTAAACAGGGACAGGGGACACATGCCGCCTCGCCGCCTGTCACCCCACCCCCCGCTGTTTTCCACGTCTTCTCGTTTTTACCTCCCACCCTCCTTAAAGCCCGCTCCCAGCCTCCCCATCCCCTCCTCTAACTCGCTCCCCACTCGCTCAGCTTGTTAAGAGCGTCTCCTAAAGCTGATTAAGTAGTGTTGATCATCCTTACGTAACACTCACCTCGTACAGCCGTTGCTGCCTGCCAGACAGCACACCCCCTTTGTATGTCGTTTCTTTTGCATGTGTGCAGGAGATTCTGCAAGAGCCTTGCTTAAAGGAGCGCTGCTCTGCAGAAAGTATTTGCAGTTGCGACACGCACAAAGATGAGGGTGTGTGGATCTATGACTGTATAACTCGGCCTGCTCGGGAGGAAGCCAAGTCAGCACATGGTCTCATTAACATGAGCATATTTGGCTTTGGCGCTGGAATGTCCACACCACCAGACTCCTGGGGTTTCTATAAATGCGTCCGTCTGCATGTATATACATCCGCTCATGCTGCAGGATAATCTCCTATTCCCCCCCATGTCAGCATGGAGCTTTATGTCCGCCGACGCATACATGCATCAGCGAGGCCTGCGAAGAAAGCCGAGCGTCAAATTAATCGGCCGACCCAACGAAGGAGAGCGCCCGAAGGCAGGTGAGGCCGAGTGGCCGGCCCGCCCGGCTCCTCTCTCCTCCTCCTGGTTGGTTCTCTGCCTCGTGGGGAAGATTAGGATCCTCAGCTGGGGCACATAAAGCTGGATGTTACGCAAGAGGCATAGCGAGCGAGGAACTGGTGATGATGTAACGTGGGAGAAAAGCAAAAAAAAATACATAAAAGATAAGGAGCAGGAGAGCAAGGGATGGAGAGGGAAAAGCAACTGAGGTGTGCGGTGAGACAGCTTGAAGCAGTTGGCGTTGCATGATGACGATCAGCTTCGTGGAGCCAGGAACCCATCTAGCCAAACACACCTCATCTGGACCATTAGTTGTCGTAAAAAGCTGTAAAAAACACACACAACCGCTCTGCACTGGCACAGGCCGGTACTCATTGTGCTCTCGCATCTTTGCCCCAGCCACACACAAAAGTAGATTATATAATAACAAATCAGCCTCATTTTCATCCCCAGATTCATTACAGACTCCTTCATCGGCATATGCAACACTGTGTTCCCCATTCAAAGCAACGAGTGGTTCTGACCCGGCAGCGTAGGTGAATCCAGGGCATGAAACCCAACCTCTGTGGCTGAATTATAGAACAGACTATATCAGCTTGAAGGGATGTCCTGTTCTTTTTTTTTTTTATAGACGGGTTTCTCTTAAGTACTCTTAAGTGGTCAGCGTCTTACCTGCAGCAGGCAGTGGTCAACATCTCCTGCTGAGAAGCGGGGAGGATTTGTGACTGTGAAGCAACAACAATCCCTGCTTCAACCAGAACCATTTAAGACGAATAAGAAATGAATAAATCAGCCAAAATAAGCCAGACTTAAAAAAATAACACAAACTTAGACAAAAAATTATATATATATATATAAAAACCTGATAAGCATTAATACACTGAATCTATTTTAGGTCATACTGGTATTCTGACTGAAGAACATCTGTAAAGCTACACTGGATGGTAAAGATGTTTCAGGTTGTGTTAAAAGTCACAATAAAACTTCATTCAAACGTTAATTTTTGGGCATACCTATTTTTTTCATTTAAAAAAAAGGGGTCTGCATGTCACAAATGCTTCTCCAAACTGACGATGCATTACCGAAGGTCTGCTACAGGCAAGATCCAGATTAACCGACACATCCTCACTCCCAACTCGTCACATATAGACGCATGATCAGACTCTTTACCATGCGTCTATATGTGACGCGTTGGGTACTCCCATCGCACCATTTTTTGACGCGTTCAGAACTAGTTGTATGGTTGTGGTCCTTTATTGTAAACATCTAAAGTTTATTTTGTTTCAGAGCCATTCGATCTAGCAGAATAACATACCGTACGTTGAGTTATCTAACCAATTTTAACCAACCCACAAGTTTTATGTTCTAACCTTAAGGTCACAGAAGGACAAAAATACATTATTTTAAACAAGCAAGCAAGTAAACGGATTCCTTGTCCTCCCCGTGTCGTCAATTACTTACGTCTAGGGATCTGTATAACATTCAACGGGAGCACCCAGCACGTCAAAAAATGACGCGAGAGGGGTACCCAACGCGTCACATACGGACGCATGGTCAGGAGTCTGATCATGCGTCCGTATGTGACGAGTTGGGAGTGAGGATGTGTTGGACTAACACTGATGTGCCTCACTTTTTCTACCCAGCACAAAATTATTGTTCACTCAAATTTTCAATGACATCACATTTAAAGTTCACTTAAAAAAAAAAAACACACACACACAAAAAAGATTGTCTATGATGACAACTTTGACTTGCAAATGATTTATTAACAATTGAGAAAATAAAAGTTCCTACTTATTTATTGTACAAAACAGGTAACTTTCTGAAAGTGTTTAAAGTTCTTCAAAAAGCTTAAATTTTAACCGTTAAACTTAATACTGTAAAAGTCATTTTTCTTATAATAAATTATTTTGACTTAAATTTAATGAGGCAGCAATGAACCCGATTCTTATCTCGGCCTCGTTTGGTGAACTGAAAGGCACTTCGGCAGTGCATTTACTGCAGCGTGTAATGTGTTTTATGGATGCATTGTGCATAGAACTAGTCACAAATGCATTACCGGTCATGGTCTTCCCACACTCTTTACAGTAAATGCATTATATCATCGACTAGACATCTAGCATCTAGCATCTTAGCCAGGGAAACCGGTCAAGCCAAAGTCTCAGAAACGTAAACGCATTTTAATCTCAGTGTTTCAGGCTCGGAGTTCATCGTAAACGGCTCATTACCTGATGCCGTCTCTACACCACGGTTTGGCAGGGAGCTGGGAATGATTTTGGGATGGGTCAGGACGAAAAAGTTGTGAATTGTCCATTTCGTTCTCTCTCCTCATCCCTCGCTACATCCACTCTGTTTATCTGACTCGCCTAGCGTGCTCACCACTCTCTGTCTGACTGCAGCACACAGATGGAAACGAGTGCAGGAATAGCTGAAACAGAGCCAATCAGAGGAGGTTCTGCCCTTTACTATCTGCGACTGGCTTATAAAACGATATGGGCCTAATGTGCGTCTGTTGATGAACCACAGGTAGACTTTCTAAGTCGTAGAAACTTTTTTCTTTACCTGTGGTACATCGTGAACTTTTGTCACACTTTTGAGAGCTTAGGCTGCATCTCTGACCAAATTGGTCCCACTCTACCACCCTGAAACCACTGGCAAAGTTATGGTTCAACTAAACATCACATAAAAGTGAAGCAAAGTGTGAAATAAGCTTGTTAAACTGAATTGCTCCATTGCCTACAGAATCAGACTTGGCAATAATGAGTTCTGGTCATCGTCTCCGTGACTCTTTTTAGCTTCTCGTTTGAGGATTTAGTGCAGATCTTGGGATTTTTGGTCATTGACATGATTTAATTAGGGTTGATATTTAACTTGGCAATTTAATGGATGAACAAATTATTTGCACCGCCCCGACTGGTTTCAAAACCAAAAATACAAGTAAAAACCAAGCAGGAAACCAGTGACCAGAAGTGGCCAGAGACTAGCAGTAGTGTTAACAAACATGGACCAAAATCTAGTAGTGGGCGGTATAAATTATATAAGGCTGAAATGATATAAATGTGTCCATGAGTAGAGGTTTTCACTATATGGACCTAGTGCATTTGTGCATGTTAATGATGTCAAATTATATCAATCTGTTCCTACTTTTTACCAAGTTGGAAAAATACCCATTTTATAAGTTAATTTTTATTTAACTAGCATATTTTGTTATTTGCAGCTTCACATTTGTGCAATATTATAGATATAAGTAGGCTAATCAGAAAAGCAGGAAGAAATTTCATTTGTCCTTTTACATTTTGTACTACAGTTGTAACAAATTTGAATTTGCATTTTAATATCATTTTTGCTTGCCTTTTATTAAAAATATCTTCATCTCGAATTATCTTATGGGAGTTTTTCTGCTGCATTGCTTTGTAAAAGGTGGTTCACATGTTTAAAAATAACTTGATAGGTATTGTGTTAGTATAAAATACATTTTACCTAATACATTTTCTTTAAATTGCATTCTATACGTTTTTTGAAGTTATGCGATGCGTGAGAACGTTTAAAAACATTCATTATGACATCTATAAACAGAAGAAAAGAATATATTGCAATAAATATCATTACCGCACATGCTGCAGATATATCCAAATATAGAGGTCTATAGCCCAGCCCAAGCAAAATCTCTCTTGTTTTATCTGAGCAAAAGACTGGAGGAAGTCTCAAGAAAGGAGTCCAACTTGATACAAGCAAGGTGTACCAAATAAATTGGCCGGTGAGTTTTTTACCCATCTAATTTCAGATGCGTGAGGATTAAATATGTATTCTAGCTACATTTTATGGAAAGTATAAATGGAATAATTCAGACACAAATCTTGACTTGGCCAACAGCTCTTCATTCAGGGAGAAACTGCTAATTTAATTCATTAAATGATGTCTTCTTGTCTGAGGCTTTATTTAAATCGCTGTTGCCAGGTACAGAGAGCAAGCAAACATAGACCAGGTTCTAGAATAATCACTTGCATGTCAGACAAAATGTACTCCTCTGTAAACAGGAACATTATTAGTGGGAACATTTTCCATTTAATAACCGGTTCCACACTGAGGTTTGCTGAGATAGATGTGACCAGTAAAATACAGTTACATTTTTAACGTTAAATCACTGATCAACCTCATCAAGGGATAACATCCAAAATGTTCTCACGAGGAGACAAAAATGCTTGTATAAATCAGTCTCTCGTTCGATACACAATATTACACTCAGCTTAATTCTATTACTAGTGATGCAGCAATCAGTTGGCCATTAAAACTGAGTCATCTCCTGCTCTCTAAAGGTAATAAAGCAGAAAATTATCCATCTTTTATCGCTCTAAATGCAACATTAAACAGCATGTCTTTTGCAGTTTGAGTTTTGAAAAAAAAAGATCAGGTAACGGTTTCAGGAAGTGCTTTGATGCATAAATGTAGTTAAGCTTTTAATCCCATTTTTTTCAAAGTAACCTAGAGGCCGGCCGATATATCATATATATACATATATATTTTTTGTACATCGGACAACTTTGTTGTTAAAAAGCCGATATAAAAATTAAAAGATTAAAAGATAAGGCCCCTGAGTGGCCAGTTGCAGCCACTACTTGACTGAAAGAAAGACCCCCACACCACCGTGAACCAGCCCGCTCATATGTTACTCTTAAGATTGCCATTTAATCTTCTACTTCACTATTTATATATATATATATATATATATATATATATATATATATATATATATATATATATATATTATTTACTACCATGTGGTACTGTGCTTTACTTTGTGGTGGTTTTTCTCTGATATGTGGAGTCAAGATTCTACCTCAACCAGCTATTTGCACCATTACTCTGGTTACTGTTTGAATTTATTTTATTTTGTGTACTTAAAGAAACTTGAATCCGTTTTATTTTCTGTTGTACTGAAAGCATTTGCATTCAGGTTACTGCTTTGAGTTTGTTTTTATATTGTCTTATACTTGACGTCCAATAAATATTTAAAGAGTTTTATTGACTTTTTGATATATATTGCACACAGTGAGTGTTCAGTTGTCTTTCACAATCAATGTGCTGCTAAAAGGCATATCTGCTGAAGATATTGGCCTTAATAATCGGCTTTAGATATCAGCCATCAGTGACTAGATTTTTTTAGAATTGGTATCGGCATCAGCCTCTAAAGTAACTACGGATGCACCGATACTGGAATTGGGTATCGGCACCGATACTGCCTAATGTACTGGTATCGGCTAATGTTAACCGATACCATGAACAGATACTTTAGATGTGGAAACACAGCAATAATTTCAATGAAAATTTTAGTTTGTAACTTTTAAATGTATTTTCTGTGGTCATTTTTATTAATATTACATTTTTTTCTAATTAACCATCATTTATTGTAACAAGCAGAGAAGAAAATAAAACCTGACTGCCAACTGATGGCACTTTTTTTGTGTGGTAGAAGTATCGGCATTGGTACTTGGTATTGATAAGTACTCTGATCCAAGTATTGGTATGGTATCGGTTTTGAATAAAGTGGCATCGCTGCATCCTTAAAAGCAACCATCAAAGGAACAGGGAGCACAGCTTTACTCACAGCCGGTTCTTTTTACATTTACTGATAAAAATAAAACAAAATGCACACAAATTAATTTTTCATGATCTGCAGACTGAAAGAAATTATATTTATCAGATTTTTTTGTTGCCATGTTGTATATACACAAAATAAAATACGAAAGCAAAAGTGCCAACAGAGAAAGAAAAAGGATCAACTAAGAGGAAGGAAGTTAAAAAGAGAAATGAATGAGCGGTGGGGAAGGAAGAGAGAGATCACTGTGATAAAAGACTGAGTGACAGAGACTGTGAAAGCGGTGAACTTTCTCCCCTCGCTGTCGGTACGCTGCTTGGATGGTGTTATGCAAGAGCCCAGTGTACCCACACCAATTACCTCCGCCTGGTGAAACTCATAACATGAGCCGCTGCCTCACAGTTTGCCTTTGTGTGCTGTGTGTGTGTGCATCTGTGTAAACATACGATGTGTAAACATACGACGTACAGCTCGCTTACATGGACTGAATACACACATGCTACGGACATTTTGGATAGAACCTGTTGCTGTAGAATGGGATTCAGACAGCTCAGATTTGCGCGTCTAATCATGCAGTGTTTCCCAAACTTGGTCCTTGAGACACACTGCCCTGCGTGTTTTACAAGTTTTAAACACACCCGATTCAGACAGTTGCAGTTCAGCGAAAGCCTGTTAATCAGCCATCAGCTGAAATCGTTTGTGGCGAAGCAGGGAAACATGTAAAACATGTGGGGCAGTGTGCTTGGAGGACTACGACTGGGAAACACCGATTCAATCAGAAGGGCTTTTCTTATGGAGGTGGAGCGACCCCAGCTCATTGTTACACTAATATATATCATATTATGAAGATGTATTAGTACTAACTCTGCGTTTGTTCTATATAAGCTGTTTTTATTGTTAAACACCTGGTATGGACACAACCTGTATATACGATGTAAAGTAGTAGTACAACACTCCAGTCCTCAAATCCTACCAATTCTTCTCCAACACATCTGAAACGAATGGCTCATCAGCATCTTCTGGCTCCACAGAGGCTTAGTACTGAGCGATTCATTTGATTCAGGCATGTAGAAGCAGGGATGCATCTAAATGTTGCAGGATAGTAGATCTTGAGGACTGGACACTGGCATCTCTGATGTAAATTATGACTTAAAGCATGGCTTGTATAGGAAAAGAGGGTCTTACTTTTTTATTTTTAGCAAGGACTTCTTCAGAAAATAATTATGTTTTCCAAGTCAGAGTAGAAATTTGCTGTAAATAACTGCAGTTCTTCAGATAAAAGTTGTGGGATCGATTCCGGCTTCCTCCTTCCACAATAAGGCGTTTAACCAAGACAGTACCACCTCTTCACCTAAAAGTTGTGTGTGCAGGCATACAGAACCCGAATGCATGCTACTCGAATAGTAAGCCAATACTTACTAAATATAAACACTGCATACAATAATATTCCTCAAACGATAAAATTGCAATATTCTTTGCAGCCCTAACAGTTGCCCCAAGATTTCCGACCTTAGATTGTACAAATCTTTACCTTCCGGCGAGCTCGGTGGTCCTCAGTGCTGAAGTGGGAACATCTAAAACAAGCAGGGCAGTGTGGCTTGAGGACAAGGGTTGGGAAACGGTGACTACAAAAAGGTGCAAGTATTTCAAAATTGAATATACTTACAATTAGAGCTCCTACCCTTTCATTTTACATTATGTTAGTGAAAAACCTCAGCCGGCTCCATAAAGACAATTGGGATGCCCCAACCATTTTAGACGTCAGGTTGTGGGATGAATGAGGTTTGATAAATGTGAAATAAGTGAAACATGCACAGCCATGGATCCCTTGGTTTCACTAATACTTCCTCCTGCCTGTTTTCAGCACCAACCTAAAGGCAAAGGGAGCACCTTCTCCCAGAATCTGGCTAATTGTTTGGTCAGACAAACACATTAATCCAACTAACAACACCCACGCAAACACAGAGGGAGGACGCTAATCAACCGAGGGCTGGCTAACTAATATTTGAAAGATTACAGAGATTGTCTCTGTAGGAGTGTGTATGAGCAAAAGTAATTTACTAAATGATGGTTAGAGCTCTTTCTAATTTATTTCCGCACCCGTTCTGTAACCCGAAGGCGAGGGTGTGATATTTTGATTGGCAGCTGTTGGCGAGGTTTGGGGTCTCGTTTCCAAGGAAACGTGTACACAACATATTACTGTTGACTACAAGCGCAAATGCTGGCAGTTGGAAAGCAGACGGTGCATAATAAAAGAAAGTATTCAAATAAAATCTGCTTTTTGGCAACCACAATACGTAATGCGCTGCTAGAGATTACAGTTTAATCTCTTAAATGAAGTCTTTGCACGAGCGTGGTTCCGGTTATCTGCACACACCTGCTTATTGCAGCCAGACGGCTCCTTTCCCAACAGTTTCTTCCCCAGACCTAATGCCGACCACACTGTGCCCATTTCTCCCCCATCATCAAACTTGTGGTTTCCCCGGTTTAACTTGTTGCCTCACCCTCCTCGCCTTGAGGAGCCCATTGCATGCCTTCCTGTAATTCTTCTCTGCTTTAATTTTCCCCTCTCACCCTGTGACTGGTCAGGGGATCTAGCTCCCTGTTCTCAGAAGCTTTAATCTCCTAAAACAACAATGACTGCGTGCATTTGTAAGGCAGGGTTATTTGAGCGTGCACCCACCCGGATTCAGCTGCCTGGCTGTTACGTAATTTCACCGGGCCACGGCTGATGCTAAAAATGGACATGGAGAAAACTATTGTGACCAAAGCCAGGCGTACTGTACAGCACAGGGGCACGGTGCACACATGAACGCAAAGACAGCAGGGCCTGGTCAAGCTGCTTAACAATAAGCTGAAAATGCATTACTTTTTTTTATTTTTTTCACCGTTTCCTTGATTGAACGCAGAGCTCGTTAGTGCCGAGCTACGGATCAGCCTTCAAAAATTTTTACTGGTACAAAAAAAGCCCCCAGAAGAAAAAAAACAATTGAGTTTGCAGCAAGTAACTACACAGTACCAGACACATTTCTGTGCACACTTGGTAGAAATGTGTAAAAAAAATACAAAGAAAAAAAGTTAGAACGAGAACAGAAACTAATACATCCGTACTCATTTTTATTTATTATGAATTAAAATCCAACTTTTAATTTAGGTACATTTACTCTCATTTAGTGTCAGTGTTTGGAAACAACGTTACACCCCCAACCAAAAAGAGAAGACAAAAAAAAAATCCATGGTGGTAAATTTTAACTTTGTCGATGAAATATTTGTCTTTTTCCCCCGTCCGTCACGAATATATTTATGCAGACGAAAGCCAGACAAAAATTTAAGAAGAAATCTACAAAAGGGCTAAGATTAAGACTAAATTGATCGATGAGTGGTTCTTGCAATCTTTACTGTATTCTGATTGGATTGTCTTCCTTGTTGATTTTTCTCTCAACAAATGGAAAAGGCGGGGCTAGCTGAGAAGAGAACCAATCAGTCGTCTTATGGAGAGGTGACGCAGAGCCGAATACTGAACAAACTACCGGGAAGACAAAAGCCAATCACGTTATGAAAAAAAGCAGAAAATGTCCATGGCTGAGAGAAAAAGAAGACGATGCCGATGCACATATTTCACATATAACAAAAAGAAAAGCAAGTGCAAAGAATGCGGAGCAGCTTTTCATGGGGCGACGACAACAAATCTGAAGAGGCATTTACAGCTTTAAGATTTTCTCAAACATAAATTTGCTTTGAGGCTTTTGTTTTAAAGGGATAAAGCTGAGGAGTAGACTAGGCTAACATGGATATCATAGTAAACGTGACGATACCAAAACCCACTATCTAGGCGAATAAAATAACCACGTCACCTTTTTCATGCCACTTAAAGAAACTGAAGTTTGTTTCAGTTTCTAGCTTCAGATTTGGGAAATGGCTGAAGGCCAATTAAACATAACGTTTCTCTACACTGAGCATCTCTAATCTGCTCTGGTTTAAAAAATATATAACCTAAACATTTAAAACTTGGATTAGATTATCCTGCCCTAATAGTAGAATAGTTAAAACCAAGTCGGTGATTTATAACACCTCTATTTGATTTTTGAAGCTTCAATAAAAGACATTTTTAGTTTTCCAGATGCACAAAACGCACTAACATCAGCCTTAGTATTAGTATTAAAATCTGGGGTAACACTTATTCCAGTAATACAAAACCTTTGTTTCTATTACAGAAAAGGGCAATGCGAATTATTAATAAGAAAATAATCAGAGAGCACTCCAATAGTTTGTTTATTAAGTCTCGCCAGCTTAAATTAAAGGATCTAGTTGATTTAAAAAACCTATTGGCTATATGGAAAGCTAAAAAAGGAGTTTTCCACGAAGCACTACAGAATTTGTTTACTCAGGTTTCAGAAGATGACGGCCATAGAAGATAGAATCACTTTAATATTGTATATGCTCGCACTACTTTAAAACAGAGGTGTGTCTCAGTTTATGCGGTCAAACTATGGAATTCCTTGAATATTGAATTTAAATGCTGTAAAAATATTAGCAAATTAAAAAAAATGTATAAAGACAAAATATTAGCATACTATTAAAAAGATAAAGGCGTCTGAATTAAGGTGAAATAATTTGACGATATGATTATGTTTATTTTTGGTAGAAGTAAGGTGACTTTACAGACTGGGGTTGGAATTAATTTAACTTAAGAGAGTAAAGGATTTTATGTTTTTCTTGTGTTTTGTTTGGAAAAGGTGCAGCTTACATAAGATTAATCTTCCTGTATCCTTTGTTCGTTAAAAAAATGAAACCTACATGAACAATAAACAACAAAAAATAAAAATAAATAAAATTGTTCTTAAGTTTAATTTTGTAAATACTTTATCTGGGAATGTGTTTCATCTGCCCTAATTAGTTATTATGTAATTACCTTATTTATTTCTATAATGTATGTATATATATATGTATAATATAATGTAACATATTATTTGTGAGCTATAGCCAATCGGTTTTCGTTAGCATGAGGAAAAAAGTGTTTGTATTTTTGTCGACTAAAACTGAAACAAAACAAATGACGAAAGTTTACCTAAAATAAATTTTAGTCAAAAGACTAAGACTAAAAGCATAACGTTTTTGTCACAATTAACATTGCTGATGGTGCAACTATCCCTTTAAAATAAATGTAACTACAATATTCTTTTAATCTACATTTTGAATTGATCAGTTTCTTGGCTTTCTGAAGCGACACGGAGGTCCCACTCTTTGAGCCAGTTCCTACCTGGCTGGGGGGGGGGACCAAGTTTAACTCTCTGCACTGTGAGCACGATGGCATGGCAGGTAAAGGACATCTCACAAACTCACCGTCAGAGAACTGCAGCATAGCTTGGTTGTTACCTGAGCTACCGTCTCCACAGCAACCGACAGACTCCATGTACAGCCCAACCAGCAACAGAATGATCTGTGCTACCATCAAAAACACATATTTATCGACTTGCTAAACTCAGGTGGGACTTTAAATGTGCTTTGGAGAGATTAAGATTTTCTGTGTGTTGGTTCTGTGCAAAATAAAGGATAACTCATACCGTTTGATAAGTGCGGTAGAGGATATGTGATGCTGTGGGCTGGTTTATCATGTAAAGGCCCTGAAAACCTTGTCAAAGAGTGAATGGAATTATGAACTCTGTAAAATAAGTGTGTGTTTGTTTTTGTTGACTGAATATATTGAACAAAAAGAAATGGATGTGATAATATCAGTTGATAAATGCGGTTTATAAAGCCTTCACTAGTTTATTTGAATACAAAGAGTTGCAAATAATCATGTTGCTAAACAGGGTTGATAAAAAGAAGAAAGGAAGCCAAGTAAACTTCTACTGAACAAAGACTTACAGACAACTCCTTCAAGTCACTGTCCTTGAGTGAGTGTAACACTTTTCTGGCATGAATTATTTAGCTGAACATCAAATCACCGATAGCACGGCTATCTAAAAGGAGCTTGTGTTTACGTCAAGAAGCTAAAAGAGATTGAGGCAGTAAAAACATACAAAACCGCCAAATACAATCACTCAAGAACCAAAAAAGTTTTTCTAAAAAAAACAAAAACACAAACTAGATGATTTAGTGTGTGTGTGAAGGGAGGGAAATTTGCTATATGATGCGCTACATTGATGGCCATCTTTCCTATTAAACTTTTATCACTGTGCTTTCCTATAAATACCTTTCCAATGATCCAATGCATTATTCAGCTTCGCTTAAGCCATCGTCCATGAGAGATAGCTAAGGCAAACATATGAGCACAGAAGAAAACCCACACCTGAATAAGGAAGAGTATTTCAAAGTCAAATAGGAGAAAAAGTCCTAAAATCAGGAAGAGGGAAGTGCAGTTAGCACCAGCTTTTGGCAAGGCAAAAATATTTTTGACAAAATCTGCCAAATAATACTTTTTTTTATTATTCCTAAACCATTTCTCTGTTAAGGTATACGTCTTGTAATGAAAAGACAAATGCGAGACGGAGTAAGGGTGACATAAAGCAGGAATGAGGGAAAAGGAGGAGCAGGTTAATGGAAGAAGAGCTCCCACTGGGGTATTAGTTCATAGATTGGTGACAAAGAAACGATAGCAAGGAGGAGGAGAGGATGGTGGGACAGGAGAGTCAGTTGACACAAAAAGGTTTCACTCCCCTACAGGGACGTGTGCGTCTGCAAAGAGTCAGACATGAAAACACACTCCCTTTCTCCCAACACACATACATTTTGCAGAAGGGCCCCACCAGGCTGAAGAGTCACAAGTCTTGCTAAAGAGAGACTTTTAGCAACAGGACTTTGATTGCTGCAAGAGCCAGATTAGCCGTGATTGGTCTGATTTCGTCTGAGACAGTGGGTTGGCGCTTCTAAATCTAGCAGACAGTGTCTGCATATAGACTGCTCCAGAAAACTCAAATTAGATTAAGCACTCATGGCGGATAAATAACAGAGGATGTCCTCTCTCTGGTTAGCTCTAGTTATCCACTCACCAAACTTGCTGCTGCAGCTGAGTGTCATCAGGTGAGCAATTATGTGGTTTCTCTATGTAAACACCTGCTAACAGTACAGCTATTAATGACATAGTTTGGGGATTTCTGAAGTGATGCTCTGTGAAGTTTGTGGGGAAAGTGTTGACATCAGAACAGCTGCTCAGATGTTTGACCTCAATGTAGCTGATTTTAGGTATTTAGCAACTCAAACTGAAGATATGTTAGCGGATATCAATTGTCGGCATGTCTGCAGGAGAACAGTTGATGGTTTCTGGGAAGGACAGCGTTCAGGTTACCATGCAAAATTAAGCTTGTAAAGGACAGTGGCTACATCAGTGGATCACAAGTCTGCAGGGATAACTTACAAAAAAAGCTAAGAGACGTGGAAAAGTGCACAGACACACCATCTCTAACGGCTTTGCAAATTTTACTGCACCCTTGGCAAACTGACACCCCATCCACATGGAACCATTTTCAAGATATCCTTTAATCCACAACGAAAACGTCTCAAAATGCTTTTTTTCACTCCCCTAGACCTTTAGGTAATGCTAAACATGGAGCGTGGAACATGTGCAGAAAATTTCCACATGAGGTCAGTGGTAAACCCAGCAAGAAAACCAGACAGACAAAAAAAAACAAAAAAACGAAGCGTGACTGGAGTCTTTTGGGTGGAGTGACGACTAAGTCTAACTCTTTCACAGACTACAAAACAAAAAAAATACAAACATGTTGTCGTTATGCATGATGTTTCCGGGGTTAAAGGTCAGGTAAGTGGTGGTGCCAATACAGAGTTTTCACAAAATACCCCGTTAAAAAGAAGAAACAAATAAACATTTAGGGTTCCCTAAAACAACGTTTCCATGTGGTCGTGTGGCACAAATGGTTAAAAACTTTCTGTTTCAGAGGGAAAAAATGTGTTCCTGACTATTGCCCGTCACAAAAACTCATTTTGTTGGAGGATAAATGTCCCCAGCGAGTATCGTGATAAACAAACATTTTTAACTAACGAAATAATGAATGCATGTACGCAGTCTGAACGATCAATAGCATAATTTCTAGACATTTACCATGGCAACTGGAAAACATGTTTAATATCCAGTATAAAGTAACGAAATATCACCCCCAAAAAAGTGGATGGACTTTGTAAAATTGCCATTCAAAAAGTATTAATCCCTGGGCTCAGACAAGAACAGATAAGGGCCATCAGTTACGTGTTTTGTAAACACAAAGTGCAAACTACAAGAGCAAAAAAAGAAAAAAAAGAAATCCCATTTCAATCTGCTACTATGGATATCATGGATCATATATGCCTTTTCATCCAGTCTCTTTAGTAGAAAGACGGAGACACACAAGGAAAACAAGTATGCACACGGAAGTTATTGTGTCTTGAAAAATGATTGAGCTCATTTGAATTCACCAAGCCATTAATTGATTCACTGTTTATTGTGACAGACCAACGTGTTGGAAATTCAAAAGTCCAATCGTTTTATGGCCGCCCAAAGCACCACCAGATCCAGTTGATAACAATGATCTTCGTAGTGGAAGCTGTTACTGAAAAAGGAGGAATAAAGGTTAGCCGTTTTCAATATGAGCAAGGTGTTCAAAGAACTATGCGACGTTTCTGCAGCTGATTCTGCAGGCTGCAAGACGGAGAGAAAGCAAGACTTTAAAAAGGAGGCAACACCAAAGTTTTGCATTTTTGAGTGTTCTACCTCTCTATGAAAATTGACGGATTTAAATGTTTTCAGCCTTTTTTAACACATTCCCTGTGGAAGACTGCTGTTTTAGTAATGCTAGCAACTAGTGTTAACCGATAAAGTTAACCAATACCATGAACCAATACTTAAAATGTGGAAACTGCAATAATGTATTTTTCATTTGAAATGTAACTTTTACTATCATTTTTTTTTCTAATTCACCATCATTTGTTGTAACAAGAGAATAATAAAACCTGTCTAATTTACTGCATCTTTGTGTGTTGTAGAAGCATCGCATTCTTGATAATCAGTATCTGCGAGCACTCACAAAAAAAACAAAAAAACATTTCCAAATAACTGATTTGGGTTAATTTAGCAGTAATGAATTTGTTGAGTGAACTAAATGTAAACATGTCGAGTCAACCTAACACATTTAGGTTGCTATAAGGCACAAAACAAGCAGCAGGGAATGGGACTCAAACTCAGAAAAGGGGCCTTTGTTTTTCTGAGCACCTGCACTTTGCTTCACAATAGCTCAAAAATTTTGTATATAATAAAATACGCATATGACTTTATATCCAGTGTTAACTAAAAATTATTATAATATTATAAATACCAGCCAATTCCCTTTGTTTCATGAAAAAAATCGAAGGAATTGTATTACCGAAACTATTGTAATCATGAAGTAATGGAAATGAAGTTGTGCCTTACAGCAACCTGAATGTATTGGGTTGACCAAACATGTTTACATTTAGCTAACTCAACTAAATTCTTTATTGCTAAATCAACCCACATCAGTTGTGTGAAAAATGTGCATGCAGATCCAATATTGGTATCGTATCGGTTTGAAAAAAGTGGCATCCTTGCATCCTTAGCGCCTTTTCCTCGCGGAACACTGTTTATATAATTCAGTACCGTCTATTTGTATCGGAAACGAAAAAAAGGGGATCGGTGCATCCCTAATAAAAACAATACCTCATACACCTGTGCATCCTTCTAATAAAAATAATCATTCACTACTTCTGAGATAAAGTCAAGAAAAAAACAACTGAAAGTTTGGAAGGTTTTTTTTATAGCAATTAAAGAGAAATTGAGATCAGTAGGTAAAAGCCTTACAAAATTCTGGAGAAACTTTACAAACAGCCTCATTAAGACCGTTTGAGGAGAATTTGTTTCCACAATGAAACGCTTAACCTCCAACAAGGCTTTTCAGTGGAATGCACATGCCTTTCTCAATGACACAAGATTACACGGATAAGTTTTATATAAATTTAAAAAAGAAAGAGCAACTTCGAACACTGGCACAGGGAGAAAATAGACAGACGATTGTTGTAAAAGACACACGGCTGAAAAGGAGAGCAAAGACTGGTTGAAACAAAAACTCAAAACGTGATCTTGCATTCCTTAAATGGGGTGAAGGGAAGGGGAGAGTGAGGACAAGGGAGAGAGGGGGAATAGAGAGGGGGAGGGCGAAAAGGGAGAAAGTTTAACTTGGCGCCAGACAGCATTTCAAGACCCGACAGCCAACCACAGACACACACACACCAAATATCGACACTGCGAGTGGCACAGAAGTTCTTTTGGTGACTTCACATCGTCCACAATTAGATTAGATATTTGCCCTCCACCCGAGTCCAACACAGAGGCAGATTCCCAGATAAAAATAGCTGGGGGAACTATTCGAACACTGCTGCCTTTTTCTAGGGAGTGTCCATTGCCTGCACTGGACATTGAGGGGTTAGAGCGGGGTTAGGAGCTCCACTCACCACCTCCTTAAATCAGACAGCCATGGGACTTCCAAGACAGTCTGAGCAAACAAGTAGCCATTATTGGTACAAATTTTAACATTTAAAAAAAATACCTGCCAATGTATGAGCATAAAATACCCATTAAAATATACTTTTTTTTTTTGCTTTGCACATCAGGAGTCAATATGTACGGGTCTGTAAAGATGCACTCAGTGTGACCAGAGGCATTAGGGTTAATAGAAATATAGATTACAATAAAGTGCCTTCTGAAAGTCTGCATACCTTCTCAACTATTACTCATATTGCTGGTACAGTACAGACAAAATAGATTCACAATTAAGGGCATCAAAACTATGAATGAACACATAATGTGTGGAATCGCTGTATGTACTTAAACAAAAAGGGTGAAATCACTGAATACATGTGTTATATTTTAGATTCCTCAAAGTAGCCACCCTTTGCTCTGATTACTGCTTTTCATTCTCTTGAGCTTCAGAGGTAGTCACCTGAAATGGTTTTCCAACAGTCTTGAAGGAGTTCCCAGAGATGCTTAGTACTTGTTGGTGATTTTGCCTTCACTCTGTGGTTCAGTTCACCCCAAATCATCTCAATTGGGTTCAGGTCCGGTGACTTTGGAAGTCAGGTTATTTCACACTTTTTTGTAAAAGTAATACATAATTCCATTTGTGTTAATTCATAGTTGTGATGCCTTCAGGGAGAATCTACAATGTCAATAGTCATGAAAATAAAGAAAACGCACTGAATGAGAGGCTGTGTCCAAACTTTTGGTTTGTACTTTATGTAACAACAACCAACTTGAATGCATTTTACGAGGATTTTGTGTGACAGACTAAAAAACAAAATAGCATTGTTTAAATAAATACATTCTAAGAAGCATAGTGTGCATTTGTCTTTAGCCCCTTTTAACTCTAATAGCCCCAATTAAAACCCAGAGCAGTTTCCTTCAGAAGTTGCATAGCTACTTAATAGAGTCCACCTGCGAGTAATTTAACCCCAGTATAAATGCAGAAGTTCTGTAAAGGCATCAGAGGTTTATTAGAGAAAATTAGAGAACAAACAGCCGCATGAAGAACAAAGAACACATCACATCGGTCTGAGCTTAAATTTAAATCAAAGTAGGGTTAGGAAAGAACAGGAAGTTGGCTAAAATTAATCAGAATAGCTGCCAAGAGATCTATGGTGACTCGATCAGTCGCGCACTGCTTAAATCTAGCCTTTATGGAAGAGTGGTAGGAAGAAATGCGATGTTTGCCGTGTTCCCTGACAAAGCAAACATGCGGAAAAAGAAGCTCTGCTCATAAAAGAGGAAAACGGCGTGTCACCACACTATGCCTTGCAGAACCCTGAACACACCAACGCCACGGTAAAAAACGAGGAGGTGGCAGCACCGTGCTGTGGGGATGCTTTAATTCAGCAGAAACATGGAAATTCATCAGCAAGCTCATAAAATCTGTGCCCCACCTTAGTTTACTACAGAAAAAAAAATGTAAATAAATATTAAGCACCATCAAGAGAGAGACAAATGAGTCTCCTGACTAATGAAGAGTTTGCGTCACACTTGAATGACGAACCCTAAGTGGTGTCACAGTCTTGACAGCTTACACCGTGATTATATTCTAACCAGTAGCAAGGTGACAGTCCGGGCTCTAACCTAAAGGACGTTGCTTTGTTCCGATCCAAAATAAAACCTCTCATCTAGAGGGATCAGAGGCATAGAGTTACCAGATCATCGGGTGTGGATGTGTGTGTGCGTGCGTGTCATCGGACTCGGATCGGTTTCACTGGTGCCGCCGAGAGGCTGTCACACACACACACACACACACACACACATACCCACGAGCGCGGACATACAAAGCTCTGTTAGCTTTTAAAGAGCTGCCCACGTAGAAACATACACTCTACATATTGTTTCTACCGCTGCATGCCTTTCAGTCACCTCTGGTGAAGAATGAACGGTGGAGTTGTGTAAAGTCCCCTCATTACATTACGAACACACAAGCATGTGCAGACAGCTGCCTAACAGAGCACATGAATTTTGATACTAGTTTGAGAGGAGAGACGGATATGTGTGTGCACGGTGAAATAACGCACATTCTGATACTACAACCCTCCTCAAATAAACTAATTTCACTGCTTATTTATCCTTGTGATGTATAATAGCCAAGTCTGGAAGAATGCACGCTTTACAAAGGAATTGATAGTAACTATTGTGTTTTCCAACTCGTGTGTAATGCAACACAGCCGGCAACTATTAACCTTCTGAGCAGGAATGTGGGAGGTCCAAGAATTCAAATAAAAAAATAAAAAGCTGCAGCCTGGGTGTGAGTGAGTGCGTGTTTTCTGTACGTGTAGCCACAAATGTGTTCTTCAAGAGTGCTGCTGTCATCGGCTGTCAGCCCCTTCACCATCCCCGAACAATAACCAATAAAGATCGACGTGGGTGACGCTGGCTACAGCCAGCATTATTGCAGAACAACTGGATGTAATTCTGGTTTAGAAAACAAAAAAGTGATGCTATGTAGCTTCAGCCTTCATAATTGTGCGGCTAATCTAACAACACTTAGAAAGTTTAGATTGAGGAGGTCAAAAACAGAGCTCCGTGGTGGGTGGGAGGGAACCACGAGCATCCAGGCCTCTCTGGCTGGGGTGTCTCTGGTCAAGGGCGACGCTGGACTAATGGTGCAGAGGTCCATTAGTGACGACTAGCTGGGCACATTGTTCCCTTCGGTCACATTCCTCGCCAAACGCAAACACTTCCACATTTGAGGCCGCCTTCCAACCAGAAGTCATTTGTCGACTTCAGTATCACAGAGGGACGCACAGAAACTTTCGTGATGAATTTTCGTTACCGGGAAAAACCCAGGAGTGAGTACGGGCTGGTATGAGATTATCGTCGCAGTCTTGAGCTATTACACCGCAATAACATGGCGTTTACACAGTAAAGCACAGCGTGATCTGATTGATCCAATTTGACACAGAAAAGCAAAAATTAGTTTAGCTTGATCCTTTATCTGGTTTTGTTTCAGGTCTGATATGTAGATTCTTATGTTTGGAAGTCTAAAAACACGTGAAAAAAATTTACGATGGGTTATTTAACAGAGAAGTAGTGTGGAATGACAATATTATTTTAATTAAACCAAAAAGAGGATCAAAGTACATGTTGCATTCGTAAACTGGAAGTGGTGGATGTTTTAGCAACAATTAATCTAATAAACTAGTAGAAAAACAAACTTGTAGTATGTGTCTAATGACGTGTTCAACTTTAAATCAGAAATTACCTTTTGACATCTTCAAAAAGTACAAGGGAATGTTAAATATTGGCAAAAATACGGATTTGTTTTAAATTGTGATATTAATTGACTGATAGGGAAAATGTGAAAACAGAAAATATTATCAACATACATTTTTTCTTCCGTGTAACCCAACACTATGGTTACATTGGGCATTCTATTACAAAAAAGATTCAGTTTTTCCACAAACCCACAAGTTAAGAACTACAGATTGATGTTAGCTAGTGGCTAAAACTGGTCCACTCATCTCTCAAGAACCCAAATAAATAAACTAAAACAAGATAATTATCTTCTCAACTCTATTTGGTGAGCACAAAAACACCACAAGGGGCTTCTTAGGATCCGACCACATACTTCTCAGCAGCTGGTTTCCTCAAACAGGCAGAGTTTGGAGGACAACCAGTTCTGCTGCGGCACACTATCAGTTTCAGGCTTTTAGGCGTTTTGGCTGAGCTTGATCGCAGCAGGACATATAAACCTGTAACACAAACCTGGTTGTAAAACTGAACCGGGGACGGGAAGAAATGCAGCCTTTCGCTGTGGTCAGCGCTGCAAGGGAGTTTTCCCAGATAAAGCTAATCGCTGCGCTTATCATCACAGCCGTTGTTGAGATTGAAACCCATGTGCTTGCAATCACACACGGAAACCCACAGGAGGAAAACATGTGATATTTTAAGTTTGTCTGCTGCACTTTCTGTGTGTGCGCGTGTAAAATCGAAAAGGCAATCCATCTCCGAGGTACATCGTTCCCTCTCAGGAAGCAGGGAGGAGTGAACAACAGAAATCATTAAAAGCATGTTTGGGCTTTGTTTTTTCCTCCCAACACTTGTTAAAAAGTACGCCTGGATGTTCAGATTTGCTCCACTTTCTTTTCTTTTTTTTCACGCTCGCTGCTGCTCTCTCACACCCACTCTCTCTCATCTAACACACACGTAGAAGTGGGGTCTCTTCATGTGTCAAAAGCACCATCAAACTATGAGCTACTCTGCACCATTATTACCACAATGAGAGGTCCCTGGCCCCACAAGTCCACACACAATCAGTCCCAGGCCCTTCCCCACTCCCACCATTGTCCTGCACTCCACACACACCCACACAATGGCCGACTCTAGAGCCAGGGGTCCCATCGTCCAATTCCGTCACACAAAGACACGCAACCAGTCCTCGCCCTGTCAGAAACAGGGGGGGGAGAAATGTAACCCTTCAAGACTGATGGACAGAAGTGGTTTGCTGATAAGAGTTTTAACTTTGTTTCTCCAAATCTTTATCAATCGTTTAGCACAGCTGTTTTGCACAAACATGACTGGAACCAGGAAGCTCTGTCGATCACTAACCAAAGCCAGGTAAACAGCAGTGATTATTTGCAAAACCTGAAATTAAAGTGGATACTGTCCAGTACCGCAAAACCAGCACCCACCTGCCACCGCCAGCAGATGTACATAAAACCTTACTGTGTCTGTTTTCATCACATCCACTCATTTTCTAAGCAGAAATCCTAATATCTATCCAGGCTAATGCAATATCTGTAAAATAAAGAGGTAAAAGGAAAGCACCGCGTATACAGAAAGGAAGTTAACTCGACGGAGTGAGCAGATTATCATACGAGACATAATCCCACATCTAACATCCCCACAGAGGAAGGAATGATTACATTTTTTTTAGTCATCTCGCAGACAATTCATCCACATCCTACAACTGTGCTTAAGCTAAATGACGTAAAGACACTCGTGGGTTTGCATATGTGGAAACAGCAGATCAGACTGACAAGGCACAATTCTGGACATGAGCCACTTCAGTAATTCTGCTGTTTAAAAGGTGCTGAGGAGGTCAGACAGGAACCCAAACAGTGTTCAAAATAAACTAAGATACTGTGGGATTTTGGAAATTAAGTGCTGCTCTTCTGTCCACATCTGTTTATCATATTTTATCATATTTCCCGCAAATATTTCAATCTTAAGACTTTTGTTATCACCATTATTATCTTCATAAATCCCAGTAAAAAATATAAACCAAACTAAAACATTAAAAGATTGCATTAAACTTAATATTACAACCTAATGAAAAATTACATTGTGTTTTTTCTAATTTCAGCATGTGGTTTTAGTGCTTAGATATATCTTCTGATTTCAAAAATAATATAAACCGAACTAGAAACCTTAAAAGATTATATTCATTTTATTACAACCTAAGCAAAACTTGGTTTCAGTGCTTTCAGACAGATTGTCTAGTTTCAAAACCTTCTTGTAGCATGCAATTAGCCTCATTATGTTTACTGATGTCAGCTTTTGGCATTAAATATACTAAAAACTCTTGTTTTTTAAATCAAACCTCTTAATTATATATGCTCCTATGACAAAGTATTATAACTTTATTTTAATAGCCTTAAATTGTAATATGGCAGTTTCAGGAGCATCGACGTGCTTATTGTAAAAAAGAAATGCCTTAAGGAAAGAATGAATGATTAAACTCAAAGCTATGATGTGGAAATAGATATAAAAAAAATCTGGAAGTATTGGAGACTTCAAAGACATAAATATGAGTTTAATAAATATAAACTTTTTAAGACCCTACATAAAATCTGTTTTTGAAACAAAAATAATAGTAACTTTAGACAGTTTACTTACTATTAGAAGCTAATACAACAATCTATATTTATTCAGCGCATCCATAAATGACAGTCTGCCTGCTCTTTCCGACCCCTTTAACATGGTAGCATACACAATGTGCCCAAATGAGCAAGACTGCCACTGATTTTTCTTTATTTTTTTTAAAGTATTTTACTAAAAGTGAACCTGAGCATTACGTAGCTTTTGGTCATTTTGGGTAATAATGTTTCGTCCCTTTCTGGCACTCATAAAACACCTCAATTTACCTTCTGTCCACTCAGTTGAGCAAAGCAAACGTATCCTATGAGAACCACACCACTCAACCCATGAAGCATCAAAAACAAGACGCTAACTTTAAAGATGTAACAGGATTGTTACATTGATAATGTTTCATAAGAAAGATCACGCCTAATCCCGGCAACATCAGTTTTTAGGAAACAATGTGAACGAGGCTTACCTGGATGTAATTAAATGCCTACTGTCGCCATATGCTTGTCCTAAAGGGGGGGATGCTGCAAACCAGTCGTTCAAAGGAATAGAAGAGGCTACTTTAGATATATAACGTTGTTCACAAACTGAATTATCACTGAATTGAACTAAATTATATTCTTACCACAATCAAATCAAACTGTATATCTCTATCTGAGTGGATTAATTCAGACGCATATTAAGTTTATAATTGGATAAGCATTAAAAAGTTGTACTTAAAGTGCCTTAAGGTGACATTTTGTTATGGATTTGAGGCTATAAAAATAAACCCAGCTGTCTTTAAACAAATGTAAATAAGCTTAATAGAAAAAGAAATAAAGCTCATACCTGCTGAGTTAAACGTTAACTACCTGAATGGCAAAACGACCAAGAGAAAAAGCCTCGTCACAGAACAGAATAAACAGACCCACAGCACACATCAAACTCTAAATAAAAACAAACAAGTTTTATCGCCTTTGGCTATAGGCTGCCACACAAAACACAGAGTTTATTGTTGCAAAGCAGCTAGTGGTGGTGGTGGGATGTCACGGCAGTCTCCTCGGGGCCACCGAAGAGGAGTGTATGTGTGTGTGTGTGCGCTGGAATGTGAAGGGCCTGATGGGCTTAGGCTGGGTGCAGAGGGAGTCAAGAGGAGGCAGAGTAAGGAGAGAGAAAGGAGTGGGGGCTGTCCCAGGAGGTAAGGGGTCCTGCATGATCTGTCAATCAAACACACACATGATCCAGAGCCAAATACTTCCTAGGAAGTACTCCAAGAAATGCCATCAGCTTCCTACAGAAAAAGCAGTTTAGCCATAAATAAAAATTAGACTTGAAGTAACTTTTCTCGTGCTGCTTAAAGTTCTTTCAACGAATCTGGAGAGAAAACGCAGATTTTATTTGAGCATCAAGTAAAAAGTAGCGTTAACCCTCCGTCACCTGTTGAAGGCAACTAATATGTATTGTGCTTTTTACTTGTTTCAATTATGCTTTTATCTGTTTTATATTTTCACAGTTTTATCCTTTTGTAAAGCACTTTGTGACTCTCTGCCTATGAAAGGTGCTCTATAAATAAATATTGCTTGCTTACTAATAATCTTATAATACTTATAAAAAGACTAATTTAGCTGTTCAGAGATATTTCAACCCACAGTTAAGAAGTGGAAACTAAAAGCACCATCTTAAGTCATATTAAGGCAACTCTATGACTATTGCTGGCGATCTATGAGCAGGTTAACTCTACAGCCACTAATGTGACATTCGTGATGAGTATTTATTTCAGTGTCCAGTATTCTTGGAGTAACATTAGCTGTAATCATCATAACTTCTAACAGTATTTTTAGAAATTATGTCCATTCTGTCAATAACATATGTAGTTAGTTCAAAACTTTTTTTTTTCCATTCTTTACACGAATTCACCAAAGAATACAAAAAGGTGCTGCAACTTATTTTCTTTTTTTCCCCCAATTTTAATTTACATAATGGTTCTCTAGATGCATTATTTTTTTACCAACAGCACTATTGAAAATCGCACGGATATTTGCTTTTCCGAAGTGTAAAAAGGCAGAGTTCGTAGATGACACACATGACAGTACTTCCACTTCCTCCTTTCTGGAGAAAATCTACACACTGGGAGAAGCAAGAACGAACTTATGCGAGCATTTCGGGAATTACAGAGACCTCAGCTGACTGCTGGGAATCCCCCCCTCTTCCTCTTAACCTCAGCACGCTGACAGGCCAAGTACCTGACAAAGGGTCAGCTCGGTTACTGCCTGCCCGGATCCGCGCACCTTTACGCACCGCAGCAGCAGCCGCAGCAGGCAGGAGAAATCTGGTGTTTCTAGGATTTGTTCAACCATTTGTTCTCTGAAAGCTGGTGGAAAGCGAAACTAAGGTTGTCACGGCGACACGGTAGCATGTCGCTTAAAAAAAAAAAAAAAAGTAAGAAAAGTGTACAGTAGTGTAACCACTTCCTCTCAGACCGGGAGTACAGTACCAAACCTGCACCAGATTTTACCTGCGTATCGAGCAGCGGCGGCAGCACACGTGAGCGCGGCTCAGATCAACAGGTTTTCATCAAATGCTTCTGTTTTTTAAATCGATGAAGCGGGTTGGTTATCGGACACTGCCAGCCCCGCTGAGTGAGTAAACAAGAAAGACAATGGTAGACAACAAACACAGCCAACTCACCACTATCTCCAGGTGTTTTCATTCTGCTTCAGTTGAGTTTTGGGAGCTAAACTGGAGGAACTCCAGAAAGTCCGTCAGTCTGGGCCTCTTCTTCCCGCTCCGGGTTCCAGTCTGGAAAACTTGTGAAGACACGCTGAAAACTTTTCTCTCTCTCGCTCTCTTTCCCCTTCTTCTTCTTTCGGGGGCTACCGCTTCAGCGGCTCCGCTCTTTCTCCCTCCGCTTCTCTCAAAACTGGAAAAGACTCCCCACCCACCCCCTTACTTAGAAGACAAAAAAATAAGTGGTACGTATGCGGGTCCTCGCTGCTGGTCCTGGAGTAATCGGGAGCGTTTGAATCCGCTCAAGTCGCTTCGGGGAAACAACCGACCGTCCCGATTCGAGGCAGAGCGACGCGCCTTTCACTCCCGTCTCCTCCTCTTCTAAGTAGTTTGGGCTAACTGTCCAGCGGCTGCTTACTCCGTCCCGGCCGCATCTTTCTCACACAGTCCGGCTTCAGAGCTCGAAGGGTTAGAAAGCAAACCCTGTGTTTCTTCGCAGACTTTTTAGTGCTCCACTCACTCTCACGCCACTCAGCGCTGCTCTTCTCCTCCCCCCCGCGCCTCGCTCGGTTCCTCGCGGGTGTCGTGTTTCGCTCGCTCTCTCCTGACTGGGGCCCGCCCACACTGACGAGGGAGACAAGAGGGAGGGGGCTAAAGTCGCGAGTCACGCCCACTCACCACGAGCCGGGGGCCCGCGTTGGCGTCACTGCCGCACGCGGCGTTGCCAGGGAGACCGTCGCAGCGCGCCGCCGTGCTGACATCATATCCGAATGGTGGAGAGGCGCAAGAGCGAGCGGGCTTGCTGTGCTCTTTTGCGTCAATCTGAGATAATTAGACCTTTTCATATCGGCATAATTACACTTGTTAGATTACATGACACCGTCAGGTGGTGATTAATACTGGAATCAAACGCGGCGTTGTCGCCAACTTTAAAGTTCTGTGTTGGAAATTCACTTCCTTTCAAACTGAAATGTGTTTTTATTGCTACTAGAAAGTTTGGCCTTGATATTTGTTCATAGATGTGGGTTATGCATTATAGCTTCATTCATCTATTTTATGGCCTTAAAAACAAAAAGTTCTAAGGACTCAAGAAGCATAAAAAACCCTGTAGTACATCAATCTCTCTTAGGCCCAGACAAAGCATACACAAGGCCCCAAGCAGAGTTTCAGTTAGTGCCCACATTCATTAAAGGAAATGTTTCTTTTTTTTTCCAACCTGGACTTTATTTTTTTTTAGTTGCAGTTTTTATGTTTTTTCACTCACCCTGAGAAGTTTGGAGCCAGTTTGAGCCATTTAGCAGTATTTAATACATCAGCAGATTGGGAGTGCTCGGGGCAGTCCAAATGCTGTTTGTAATAAGGTTTAATCTGCTGCAAAAGGCTTGATTTGACCATTTTTATATTCTCCTTAGACTTATAAACACCTCGGAAGTGCTTCTTTACTGTCTTCTGGGCCAATTTGGAGGTTTAACAATAAAACAATACTAAAAAGCTGACAAATCTGCTGGCGAAAATTATTTCTTTCTTTCTTTCTTTCTTTCTTCTTTCTTTCAGCAACACTTATAATGTCAAAAAACATCTAAATAAAAAGAAAAGAAAAACATTTCCAACAAAATGATCTGTAAAACGAAACAAAAGTATTCCAAAAGATAGCTGGAAGAAGGAGTGGTTTATCCAGAGCGGTCACTAAGTTTGCATACAAGTTCTTATTAAAAATGGTTATGCATGTGATACTAGGGATGCAACGATACCACTTTTTTCAAACCGATACAATACCGATACTTTGATTTGAGTACTTGCCAATACCAATACTTCTACAACACAAAAATTGCAATGAATTGGAAGACAGGTTTTATTTTCTTCTCTACATTGTTATAAGAAATTATGGTGAATTAGAGAAAAAAATGTATATTGATAAAACTGACCAGCAAGCAAATATTTCAAGTGAAAAATAAAAAATTTCAGTGAAATCGTTACAGAGTTGATACATTTTAAGTATCGGTTAACTTTAACAAATACTACTACAATACATAAGAATGGTATCGGCCCCGATACCCGATACCAGTTTTGGTATGGGTGCACCCCTAGTTGATACATTGATACACATTCACGCATAAACAAATATATACACACATATGCATGTATGTATAGATATGGGTGCATACGTATATCCACACATTTATCGAAGTACCTACAGATACAAATTTACTCTCCTATCACTTTGTACTTAAGTAAAATTTCTGGACACTACCTACAGTGAATAATTTCATAAAGTACAGAAAGCACCATACATTGTCACTGGAAGTAATTTATTCTGTTCTAATATATATATACTACCTACTCATTAGTAAAAGTTGTATATAGAAAACATATTTGGAAAGTTTGTTTTTTTTGCATTACTAAAATTAATTTTGTTGCTATATTTATAATCTTTTACTTTAAACTTTAAAATTCCATTATTTGCACATAATTAAACATTTTTGTCTCTCTGATGATATAATCTTTTAAATATTCAATCAGACATTTAAATCAATTCCTTGGTTCTCATGTTGTTGTTTTTTTTATCAAATACTTTTTACTCAAATTATTTTTTGATGGCTACTTTTTACTTTTACTTGAGTAACAATATGTTAAAGTAGTGCTGCTGTTACACAAGGACAATTTTTGGGTGCTCTACCCATGTCTGCCAGCTACCCTAAACAGTAGATTAATAGTAGAAAAGTATTTTGAATTTGAAAATTTGCTTCAGTTAATTATTGGGTACATCTCAATAAAGTATACAGGGACAAGTATTGGAACTGGCTCTATGACAAAAAGGTGTTTCGCTTGAAAAAAATACATAATTCACATCATTAAAAATATTACATAAATGTACTCTAATACAAAAAGGCTAACCTAACAGCCTATAAAGGCATTTTCTCCCAAATCATATATATTCAGGTAAACGTTATATTTCTGTCACTACAGTTCTTTCTTAAAATGTCAAATAAATATTAGTAAGTAAAATACGACAGCTTGTGTATGCGGCTCAGGGCACACTACACCATTGGTGTTTGTATTTGAGATTTCACACTATCTTTTAATGCTGCATCTTCTTTTAACTTTGAATATGTCACAGATGTGTAGAAACCTTGATAGATACTAGTTATTTTTACCAGTCTCACTCCATGTTTCTAGTACTGTATGCCAGCAAAATGTAAGAATATTCATTTGTCAAGCTCCTTATAAAAAATTAATTATATTAACAAATTTTCACATTGAGAGTCATGTCCGGTGAGTAGTCTTCTCAGTCTTTTGGAACAAAGGTAAATTTCTTAAGGAAAACAGAGAAAAACACAAGTGTTCTTAAAGCACTGTGGATCATTTTCAATGTGTATATTTACAACTTCAACATTTATCCTTACAGAATCTAAACTCTTTCGTAAGAAAAACATGTCCACAATGACAAATCAGCGATAATTTACATAAAAAAAACAAGTTCACTGCGTTTATATTGATAGGTTTATCTGCATTTTATTATTTGTAACTATCATCAGTTTATTTCCAGGTTTTTAATTTATTTGTAGGTTGTTTAGAGAGAGAGAAAGAGAAAGAGAGAAAGCGTGAGCCTGCATATTCTCCCCATGCACATATGGGGTCTCCCTGGGTACTGCGACTTCCTCCCGTAATCCTAGAGAACGCAGGCTAGGTTTATTGAGCTTAATTGGTTCCTACAGATTGCTCTTAGGAGCTAATTTATTCATCCATGGCTGTTTGTCTTGTGTCATTATTGCTTTGTGATGGACTAGAAACCTGGCTAGGGGTGTTCCATATATCTCACTGGAGGAAGACACCAGCAAGGAAACCTGCAAGGATAAGCATGTATAGACAGAAGGAAGGACAGATGGACTGATGAATAAACATTCAAGGAATTCCTTCAGCCATAGCATGCCTCATTTGTTGACCTGTCAAAGAACCAGGTGCCACTTTGTTTCATACAGAAAAGGTTTGATGCAAAGGTAAGGGGGTCTTTCTGCATATTGGTTTCAAAAATCAATTCTTATGTTTACCTTTCTTCATCAATCATGGGTACAAAAGGTCCTCAGCCTTCATGTTTACACTGAACCCTTGGTATTTATGGGGGTTACGAGCCACAACTATCTGTGAATACCTAAAAACCGCAAATACTTGAGGCTCCTTCTGAAAAAAATGCATATTTTCAAACACCAAACAGACCGTAACATGCATTAATACACATAATGGGCCAAGGAGTGTCAACTAGCATTGCAGCTAGGTAGGCCTATAGCTGCGCCCCAAACTACACTTTATTCTGAACATTTTAGATTTGCTCTATGACAAAAATCAGCAAACAAGCAACATTTTCACAGTTATTTTCCCCAGAAACATGTCAGAATAGATGAATCTTTGAATACTGAACAACAAAAACAACAAATATCTGTGGGTTCAATGTAACCTGTGTTACAGTTTACCTAATAATGCTATATTGTTCATTGTTAGCAAGCAAAAATATTTTCCACATTAATTTATTAGTACCAACCCATGCAAAACATGTGAAAATGTATATGTCCTTTTTTTTATTTTAGTCCTTTTACGTTGATTGCTTTTGCTTATAAGACATATAAAAGATTTAAATGTAAAACATTAATCTATACTAGGCTTTGCTGAGGATTGTGTTTATTTTAAATTGTCAAACTGTTTAATACTTTTGGTTAATTTTTACATTCATTGGTATGAACTGAAAGTGTTCAAAGTAATACATTATATTTATCCTCCATTTAACATGAATAGATTTTAGGTTGTTGCCGTAATACTTCTACATAAACTCATGTAATAGGTACATATTTTGATGCAAAGAAATCAGCTCTTTGGCTGCAGTAAACACAGAAAACACTGACACGTTCAATAATAGCTGAAATCAACAAAACCAACCTTAACAAACAGAAAAAAAAATTTGGTAAATGAATTTGAGTCATAATTTGTAAGAACTCTAACTCTGTTTTCCTATGATAGATGCAGTCCTCACAAGCTCTATTCTGTATTTCACCCACGAACATAACAAACGGCTGTGACCCAGAGCATTCATTTGCATACGCTGTAGGTGTGGGCATATTAAGCATCCTCACATCACAGATCTATGTAATTTGTAAACTCTCTCTTTCTCATGATCAAATGTTCAGCATGACCTGTTCGACCGAGAGCGCCGGTGTAAAGCCCGGACTTGCTTCCCGTCAGCTCGAACATGCTGACCTTCTGCTTCCTCTTGAGCTGATAGCAAGGGGGTGAGGCGTCAAACATGGGAGGTGAAGTGAATCTCCTTTTGTGCCTTCTCGAACACTGGCACCTGGCTGAACAGGATGGAGGTCTGATATGTGTTTATGGGGCTTTTTTCTATTTTTTTTAACTGCAATGTTACATCAGCGACACACACCACTGCTCTGCCCTGTCAACAGGATAAGACAGTGGTAGTAAAACAAAGTAAACAGAGTCCCCTGGCAGCAGCAGCGTCCCAGCGGGGTGATTTACAAACAGGATTTCTTCTCCCTTTGCTATCCATTCTTTGACAGGCGCAGGAAACTGACTCTGCTCTGTCAGATAAGACACTGACCCAAAAGAAAAAAGATTCAGTCGGACGCTTTTGGTTTAGGAGCTGCTACCTTCTAGAGAGCTAGGACAACCACAGAAACAGACCTGGATGACATGTTCCCACACTGTAGCTGACAATGGGACAATTACTTTGCACTTTTCTCCTTTCTTCACTGGATGCTCTGTCACTTCCTCTGGCAGGAATTTAAAACAATAAATTTTCATGCAGTGCCTTTCAAAACGCTTTGTACCCTTTGAAACCTTTCACATTTGGTCATAGCACAACTATGAACTTTGATGTATTTTTGAGCGTTCCATATCATAGGCCAATTCACAGTGATGCATAAATATGAAGTCAAAGGAAAATGAAACATAATTCTTAACAATATCTACAAGTAAAAATTTTACAAGTGTAAAAACACCTCCTTTTTCTATTAAAAACTCAAACCCAGTGTGACCAATTGCCTTCAGAACTTCCTAAATAAGTAAATCTAGCTGATCTGAGATAGCCTCAGAGTTTTGTTGGAGATAGTAGAGAACAGGTGGCTCCGCAAAGATCCACGGCTCTTGTGGGAGAATCATGTTCTCTGTCTACTAAGCAAGGCCGTTTCCCACAAACCAAGGGAATCTGAAAGAAGGTGTTCTGATCAGATGAAGCCAAAAAATAAAATGGTAGAAAACTGACATTGCATAACACACTGAACACTGTGTCCCCACCTTTAAATGTAGTGGTAAACTTGTGAATGAGTAAATTTGGTTTGGAATGGCCCAGTCAAACTTAAGAACTAAACCACTCCACACTTTTCAAAGCTACATTTGCTACATTACTCAACACTTTTTATTTTACCTTTGAAATTATGCACTTATGTGTGTTGGTTTATAGCATAAAAAATACATCAAAGTTTCTGGTTAAGACCTGGAAAAAAGTAAAACCCTTTGGGATATTTCACTACATATGAAAATACAGGAGAAGAAATCTGCTTGAGGAGGACCAGAAGATTTGTTCGATAACATGGTCACATAAGAGATAATTAGCACTGTGTGGACAGATGGCTGCTCCTCTTCTATAATTCTGGGCCTTTATACCTTCCTGTGTGTGTGTGTGTGTGTGTGTGTGTGTGTGCGTGTGTGTGTGTGTGTGTGCTCCAGACTTGTGTGAGCGTGCACTACTGTAACTCAAGTGCACCAGATGACATTTACAGGGAAAATCTACAGCACAGTACATTCTGAACACCTATAAACACTCAGGTTCACTCAACCCGCTCCCTCTCTCCCACCTGCGATCTCCTCCTCCTCTACCTCCTCCTCAGCTTCCTCCTCCTTGTGCACGCTGTTTGTTTTTCTCCCCATTCTCTCTTCGCAGTGCTTTGTCATCCTTCACCAGCCGCCATAAACAGCGTCTACTCTCCCTTCCTTCACTCTCACACCTCTTCCTTTCCTCCTGCCTCTGCCTCTGCCACCTCTTTGCGCCTCCCTCTCCTTGCCTCCTACCTCCTCCTCTCCTCCTCAGGTAATGATCACCTACGTGTCTGATGGACGGAGGAAATGAGAACCATTTTGTGTGATTTTGCTCAGTCAAAAGATCTTTTTATTTCAGTAATTGTGCTAATTTGTGATCTTAACCTTAATCAGGCATTAATGAGACCTTGATATCCTCTAAGTAATTAAGCGCAGGATGAGAAAATATGTTTGTCCTCCAATTAACTCTCAAGTGTTGTTGTTTTTTTAAGTTGCTGCTTTAGCACTTCTTCAGCTTTACATGCTGAACATCTGCAGTGCATCCAACCTGATACGTTTATAATTTAGAGCCTAATTGGTAAAAAAACAATTTTTAATTAACACAACTTTTAAGAAAGTTTTTGCTTTTAAGTGACTAAAAATGTAGATACTTCATTATAAGTTTTCAAGGAACAAAGGTACATGTTGCCTAAAAAGCAAAGCAGTCTTTGATTCCAACTTTACTCTGAGCTGTTTGATTATATGGTTCTGCAAGAGTGCTTGAAACCTTTTGCTTTTTTCAAGTTTCCAGTAAATAATGTCTTATTTTTGGATTTTAAATGGCAGAAAAACACAAAGTAGCTCATAATTGCAAAGTGGAAGATAATGCATATATATTTGATTAAATATTAATCTGAAAAGTGTGGCGCACAATTATGTTACTCCCCACTGAGTCAACACTTTGCAGCCTTCAGGTCTTTTTAGTTTAGTTTTTAGCTCACATAATGTACTGATTTTGATTGAGGAAAAAAAGGTTTGAGATGTTATCCTACATGTTTATCTTTATTCTTAAAATGAAAAAAAATCTGCTGAATAGGTTTAAACTGGATTTTTTTTTTTTCCCGGTGGAGGGGTTTGAGTGTCCCAGTGATCCTAGAAGCTATGTTGTCTGGGGCTTTATGCCCCTGGTAGGGTCACCCATGGCAAACTGGTCCTAGGTGAGGGATCAGACAAAGCGCAGCCCAAAGACCCCTATGATGAATGAGAGCGGTAGACCAAGTGTTCCCTCGCCTGGACGCGGGTCACCGGGGCCCCACTCTGGAGCCAGGCCCGGAGGTGGGGCACGGCCTTGCCTCGACGCATGGCTCTGGCTCTGGAACCCGTCTCCTCGAGAGGGGTTGGACTCTCTTCCACTCTGGCGTTGCCCCCGGTGAGAGGCACCGAGCTGGGGTGGGCATACTTGTTGCCCCCCATCTCGGCGCCTATACGTTGGGGTTTACCCCGGTGAATGAGAGGGTAGCCTCCCTCCGCCTACGGGTGGGGGGACGGGTTCTGACTATTGTTTGTGCTTATGCACTGAACAGTAGCTCAGATTACCCATCCTTCTTGGAGTCCTTGGAGGGGGTGCTGGAGAGTGCTCCTTCTGGGGACTCCCTCATTCTGCTGGGGGATTTCAACGCTCACGTGGGCAGTGACAGTGAGACCTGGAGAGGCGTGGTTGGGCGGTATGGCCCCCCCGATCTGAACCCGAGCGGTGTTTTGTTGTTGGACTTCTGTGCTCGTCATGGATTGTCCATAACGAACACCATGTTCAAGCATAAGGGTGTTCATGTGTGCACTTGGCACCAGGACACCCTAGGCCGCAGCTCGATGATCAGAATCAGAATCAGAATCAGAATCAGAATCGGTTTTATTGCCATTGTTTAAGAACAAGTTCACAAACTAGGAATTTTTTTCGGTACAGTTGTGCACATAAAACATTTAACATAAGTAAAAATAAAACAAAATAAAATAAAAAATAAAATAAAAAATAAAATAAAAAGAATGAGCCATAAGGCTAAAGTCTTTATAAATCGACCTGGTTGTCGTTTCATCGGACCTGCAGCCGCATGTTTTGGACACTCAGGTGAAAAAAGGGGCGGAGCTATCCACCGACCACTACCTGGTGGTGAGTCGGCTCCGGTGGTGGGGGAGGACGCCGGACTCTGGATGTTGTAGGGCTGTGTTGTTTGACGCGGCTCTGCAATATTGCGTGGACATCGGGGGCAGCTCCCTTGGATTGGCAGACCGGGTTGGTGGTCCCCCTCTTTAAAAAGGGGGACCACAGAGTGTGTTCCAACTATAGGGGGATCACACTTCTGAGCCTCCCTGGTAAGGTCTATTCGGGGGTTCTGGAGAGGAGGGTCCGACGGATAGTCGAACCTCGGATTCAGGAGGAACAATGCGGTTTTCGTCCTGGCCGTGGAACACTGGACCAGCTTTACACCCTCGGCAGGGTCCTGGAAGGTGCGTGGGAGTTCGCCCAACCGGTCTACATGTGCTTTGTGGACTTGGAGAAGGCGTTCGACCGTGTCCCTCGGGGTGTCCTGTGGGGGGTACTCCGGGAGTATGGGTACCATGCCCTTTGATACGAGCTGTTAGGTCCCTATATGAACGGTGTCAGAGTCTGGTTCGCATTGCCAGCAGTAAGTCGGACTTATTTCCAGTGAGAGCTGGACTCCGCCAAGGTTGCCCTTTGTCACTGGTGCTGTTCATAACGTTTATGGACTGGATTTCTAGGCGCAGCCAAGGTGTTGAGTCGATCCGTTTTGGTGACCTCAGGATCGGGTCTCTGCTTTTCGCAGATGATGTGGTCTTGTTGGCTTAATATGAACATGATCTACAGCTCTCGTTGGAGCAGTTCGCAACCGAGTGTGAAGCGGCTGGGATGAGGATCAGCACCTCCAAATCTGAGACCATGGTCTTGAGCCGGAAAAGGGTAGAGTGCATCCTCCGGGTCGGGGATGCGGTCCTTCCTCAAGTGGGGGAGTTTAGGTATCTGGGGGTCTTGTTCACGAATGAGGGAAAAATGGAGCGGGAGATCGATGGACGGATTGGTAAGGCGTCTGCAGTTATGGGGGCGCTGTACCGGTCTGTCATGGTCAAGAGAGAGCTGAGCCGAAAGGCAAAGCTCTCAATTTACCCGTCGATCTATGTTCCTACCCTCATCTATGGTCACGAACGCTGGGTGGTGACCGAAAGAACGAGATCACGGATACAGGCGGTTGAAATTAGTTTCCTCCGTAGGGTGGCTGGGCTCTCCCTTAGAGATAGGGTGAGAAGCTCTGTCATCCGGAGGGGGCTCAGTGTAGAGCCGCTGCTCCACCACATCGAGAGGAGTCAGTTGAGGTGGCTCGGGCATCTGGTCAGGATGCCTCCTGGATTCCTCCCTGGTGAGGTGTTCTGGGCACGTCCGACCGGGAGGAGACCCAGGGGAAGACCCAGGACTCGATGGAGGGATTATGTCTCCCAGCTGGTCTGGGAACGCCTCAGGATTCCTCCCGAGGAGCTGGCCCAAGTAGCCGGGGAGAGGGAAGTCTGGGTCTCTCTGCTTAGGCTACTGCCCCCGCGACCCGACCCCGGATAAGCGGAAGATGATGGATGGATGGATGGATGGATTTTTTTAGGAATACAGGCATATTCTTGGAAAGCAGTAATAAAAATGAATGATAAGAAATAAATTACTATATATTGCCCGGGAATCTGGAACTGGTGGACTATGTGAGGCACCATGAGCCAAAGGTGGGAGCGAAAGGACTGCTATCCCTCCTGGTGGGGAAGGTAGAGTATCGGCAGCAGGTGCTGGACAACTGGAATGGGAGGTGAATTTTTTCATCTGGAAATGAAACTGCAGGAAAAACAGATTCGTATTTCTGTCCCAGAAGCTGCTTTCTGCTTAAGCTATTTCCCTGCTGGGGTCCTTGAACGCAACAGTTTCAGCTCCAAACAGCATACTGCCAATGATGATCAGTGGGCTTGATGCGCTGTTCAATAGCAGACATGAAACAATGCCTTGTTACAATTCCTTCCAAAAGCCCAGAAAAATTGATGTGATACAGTGAAACCTGCTCCCTGGTTTCTATAACCTGTTCCAGGGTTTTAATAGAACGTACGTCTGGACGTTGACTGGGCTATTCTTAGGTATATTAATATGCTTTAATATTTCTATATTATTATTATTATTATTATTATTATTATTATTATTATTATTATTATTATACTTTTTGTTTTATATAGAACAAAATGTTTTGATTGGCTCTTGTTTCCACACTAGCTCGTTTCAAAACCTCTCCTCTCTCCTCTGGCCTGTCAGCAAACTGGTATTGGGTTGGAATCAGTTATTGCATACTAGGGCCACAGCTTGGGTGGTGGAAACACAAAGAACTGGTGTTTTGTAAGCTATAGCAGCAGTTAAGGACTGGGACCAGTTTGGTGGAAAACACCCTGAAAAAGTTTTTTTTCAAGGCTTTCCCTCATTCATCCTCCCATCAGTTTAGACCAGTTTCCCTGCTGGGGAAAAGCATCCTCACAGCATGATGCTGCCACTACCATGTTTTACTGTGGGCAGGGTGTATTCAGGTTGTTAGATTTATGACCAATTTTGTTCTCATCTGAGCAGAGAATCTTCTTCCGTTTTTTTACTGTACCCCTTGCATGGCTTGTAGCAAACAGCGCTTAAGGCTTCAAATGTTTTTTTTTAAACAATAGCTTTTGTCTTGCCACTCTTCCCTAAAGGTCAGAATTATGTAGCACACAGCTAATAATGTTCCCAACAACAGATTCTTCCACTTGAGCTGTGGATCCCTGCAGCTGCTCCAAAGTTACTATGGGCTTATTTTCTGTTTCTCAGATTAATTACACATTTCTTTATTGTTTCAAAAACTTTTTCAAAATGTGTAAGTCTAAAATATTTTCTGGCTTCTGTCCCTTATTTCAGCTAAACAAGTAATTGATTTGCTGACTTTTCAGCTTCCAAAAGAATGGGGAAGTGAATAGCGACCCCATTAATCTCTGTGTTGCTAGAACGTCCACACATTTAAACATTACGTAGGTAGTTTACTTTATTTGTACTGTAGGTAGATTTGGTTTGCCATGTCATCTGATACAGTGTCTCTCTTTCACACACACACCAACACTGCCAGCCAAGAGTAAATTGCAACCAATTTACTGTTTACATATTTTGTAAGTATCTCAACTAAGATTTGTAGCATCCTTTCATATAATGACCGATTTTTTATTTTACTTTGATTTATTAGTGGGGTACAAAAAACATGAATTTGCTGATTTCTGATCCCTTGTGGGCTCCCAACCCCAACTTTAGAAACCAATCTTTCATGCAACAACATCTTATACAACAACTTATCTCACACTGATTTGTAAACCACCAAAAAAACCCAACAACAAAGAGGAAGATGTTCCCCAACATCCGCAGTGACAATTTCTGGTATCGTTTATTTAAATCAAATTCAAATTTCCAGCCGTTAGAACTAAAGCTGCATGGGAAGTGAACATGCTAATGGATCTGACAGACAGTGCATCACAGAAGACCCTTGTGTTATTGGCTCCACATCATCTGTAACTCCCTCCATGTCCCGTCCCGCTCTTTTTTTTAATCATCCCCCCCAAACCACACACACACATTCAGCTTTATGTGACTCTGTCCGTTCCTAATCAGAATGACAGACAGACGCTCCGCAGAGAAAGACGAAAAGAATGAAAGGGAGCGCTCAGATTTTTGTCACTGGAGTGTTTGTGTGTACGTGAATACACTCCAGACATATTTTTCTTAAAGAACCTTCATCCAAGTCCCCCCCTCCCCCATGCTTCTACTTCTTTGACGACTGAATTGATGCATCATCGCCAACCACTCGAAACTGACATATATTTTAGGGTTTAATTACCAAGCAACTTAAAACCTCAACATGCTGTTTTTCTTTTCTTTTTTTTCTTTTTTTTAGTGGACATCAGTGGTGCAACTGCATACCAGGCCTTCCAGTCAGCGCTGACACATTCACTGGTTTGCTCTGTAACACAGATGGCTTGAGTCTTGGTAATTACCATGGACAATGGGTGTGGTAGCCCACTAACCAGAGCCACCACAGGCAGAGCAGACACACTCAGCATTCACACACTTGCATGAATGTCGGACGCAAAACCTGATTGCCGCAGCCAGCGGAGACCAGGAGGGGATTGTAATTCCTGGACAGGGCGTTGAACAACCAACAGAGGTGTAATACAGTATGTGCACAGCGTGTGTGATGATTCACTCCACTGGGGAAGAGAGTAAATGCATTGACAAACAATTCACACATGAATACACACTCACTTCCTCCTTTTATCCTCCTTTATTTATCCATGTCACATCTTTCTCAAACATTGTTTCCAGGCAGCTACCTGAAACAGTCAACTTCGGATGGGTTTATGCAAAACACCAACGAAACAAGCCCTCATTCCTCTTTATTACACGCAGAACTTGGAGCAAACTGGAAATGTGCAGCCGGACTAAAAGCCACTGACAGTTAGAGCAGACCAAATAAAAGAGACAGGGAAAAAGGCGTCAACAGGACAACAAGTGCAGCGAGGGTGGCGGTTAATACCCCGCCTACTCACCCTGCAACCTCATCACTTTGAAACGGCGAGCAGCAAGAAAAGACAGAGAGGGAGAGACAGGAAAAGAGCGAAGCTGTGGAGAATAAGGAGTGGGAGATGGAGACGGAACAAGGGAGTCAATGGGTTCTTTGTCTTTGCAGAACTTGTTTATTTTCAAGCTTGCAAGTCCAACAGTCAGGAGACAAGACTACACATCCCTCACTGTGTCTCTCTGTGTCCTTTTTTTCAGAATCAGAATCAGAATCAGCTTTAATCGCCAAGTATGACACATATAGGTATGATGCATACAAGGAATTTACAGATACAGTACCTGTCCAAGATCATTACAAACAACAACAACAACAAACAGATCCAGGTCACTGTTGGGCATGCAGCCACCGAGCGGCGCTCCCGCTCTCAATCTTTTACCCTCTTAGGATCATCATCGCAAATAAAAAAATGCTGCAATTCCTTTATACTTGTCTTTACAAATGTCTTAGGGGCAATGGTATTCTAGTTTCTCTTTGAACAGTTTTTCAGCCTTCATGAATCTAGCTTTTGGGATCTCTAATCATGGTGGACAGTTTAAACTTGAAATGTTAAGTTATAACGATAGAACAAAAAAAAAGGAACAAATTGGAGAATCTTGCAAAAATATTTTTACTCTTTGAATTTTTTAAACATTTTGCTTCATTAAAACCTCAAAATTTACTGTACTATATAGAGATATTTGTCTCAAAGGCTGACACAGAGTGTGCCATATTTGTGAAATTAAAGAAAAGTAAATCATGGTTTTCAAAAGTGTGGTATGCATTTGTGTATCTGATTTTTGTATCTGAGTCAATAAAGCTCGTTCAGGGTGCGTCTCTGCCAGCTTTTGGACATCACAAGATTTAATTTGAAAATATTTTTCTTTGAGAAAAAGCTCAAACTCAGTTAGTTTGAATTTTGATTATCGTTAAACAAGCATTTCAAGTATTGCTGTAGATTCTTTGCTGGGTTTAACAAGCGGATGACGTTTGAGCTGAAGCATTCCACTGTAGTTTTGATTACATGTTTAGGATTGTCCTGCTGGAAGGTGAACTTTAACCCTGGTTTCAAGGTAAGTTATTCTGTTTTTGGCTCCACCCATCTTCCCTTCAACCGTGACCAGCCTCCCCGTCCCTGCTGAAGCAAAGTATTCCCACATCATCATGCTGCTGCCACCCTGTTTCACATTGGGGATGGTGTATTTATGGAGATGTGTTAAAATCCTTCCACATATAGTGTTTTTGTGAAGGCGCAGAGTTCATCTGACCAGAGCAGGTTCTTCCACTTGTTTCCTATGTCCTGTACATGGCTTGTAGCTCACTACAAGTAGGCCTTCTTAAGGTTTTCTTCTTAGCACTCCTCCACAGGCTAGATTAAGCATTACAGAGTTGAACGTACTTTATTTTATAGATAGATTTTCTGAGTGAAATGTAAACTGGGACAGTGTCTCCCACTCTGGTTAAGCTACCAGTCCATTTACTGCCAAAAGCTTGAGTTAGATGTGAATGTAAAGTACTGATTGCGACTCAGCTTGGCAATATCCTTCAAATGATAAAAACAGGAACGGACCAGTGACGAGAATGATGAGATAACTCAGGATCAAGACTTATCCCAAGGTACAGTAGAACCCAAGGGTTCCATGGTGACACTGGAGGAGCTGCAGAGATCTAAAGTTCAGTTGATGGAGTGCTGAAACCACAACTATATGTATTGGTGGTGACATGCGCCATCTCTCATTGACATTTTTCCGTTTGACTAGAGCTACACAGATAGTAAACAAATGCCAAAGTCAGTGAAGCAGTAGAGTAAAAACAGGAAATGCACAATGAGAAAAAAAGTGGACAACAAAAACGTTGCAGCACAGCAGATTTCGTAAGTACTGGACTATTTGTGTTACACTCGTTGCTGCTCGGTCTGTTGATGTTTTTCTCCCTTCCGCGATATTCCCCCACTCCAAATATTGGCCCTCTGATGCCTTTAAAACCCTCACAGAGTTGCTGCAGTTATGCTTTGATTCAATTAAACAAAGGTGAATTGTTACTCAATACACGACTTTCAAAGACAATTGTATTTAGAGGGTTTCATTTAGCGTTGTCAGAGTTTAGGGGGTTGTATATAACTGCAAACCAAATTTATAGATAGTTTTGTGTTGTAAATCCATCCATCCATCCATCCTCTTCTGCTAAATGCGGGGTCATGTCTTGGGAGGAATCCCAAGGCGTTCCCAGGCCAGCCGGGACACATAGCCCCTCCTGTCTGTCCTGGGTCTTCCCCTGGGTCTCCTCCCGGTGGGACGTCCCCGGAACACCTCACGAGGAAGGCGTCCGGGAGGCATCCTGACCAGATGCCCGAGCCACCTCAACTGGCTCCTCTCGATGAGGAGGAGCAGCGGCTCTGCTCTGAGCCCCCTCTGGATGACTGAGCTTCTCACCCCATCTATAAGGAAGGGATAAGCCACCCTCTGGTAGAAACTCATTTCAGCCACTTGTATCCGTGATCTTGTTCTTTCGGTCACCACCCAGAGTTTGTGAACGTAGATGAGGGTAGGAATTTAGATTGACTGGTAAATTAGGAGCTTTGCTTTCCGATTAAGCTCTTTCTTCACAACCATAGACCAGTACAGCTCCCACATAACTGCGGACGCCTTACCAATCAGTCCAAGGCACCCTACCCTTTTCCGGCTCAAGACCATGGTCTCAGATTTGGAGGCGCTGATCTTCATCCCAGCTGCTTCACAATGGGCTGTGAACCGCTCCAGCGAAAGCGGTAGATCATGTTCCAATGAAGCCAGCAGGACCACATCATCTGCAAAAAGCAGAGACCCAATCCTGAAACCACCGAAATGTATTCCCTCAACACCATGGCTGCGTCTAGAAATCCCGTCCATAAAATGTATGAACAGGATCGGTGACACAGGGTAACCTCGGCTGAGTCCAACTCTCACCTGAAAGGAGCCGGAGATCAGACCGGCTTTGTGTGTGGTGGTGCAAAATGTGTCTGTGAGTGTATTTGTTGGCACCCTCACCGAATAATTTCAAAGTCATAATCTTGATGAGGGTGACACTGGATTTTGGACATTATGCTGCATTTTTGTTTCTATTTACTGCCTGATTTTGTGTTTCCAGTAGGAGATACAACAAGAAGGCACCCTGGCACCTCAGAGTCCTATCAATGTAGCCTTAAGGGTTGTAAAATGTAGCACACCTGAATTGAATGAATTGTTAATGACCAGGCTGTTGGAAACTTTGCTGACATGAGAGGAAGATATTTCAGCCTTTTGATTCAGTTGTGTTGAAGCAGGGTACATACAAAAGTCGCAGGACAAGAACTGGAGCTACAGACCAGTTTTTATTTTAGCTGAGAAGCCTGTTAAAGTGGAATATAGTATATACTGCATTTGGCTAGATACAAGGTAATCATTGAAAAAAATGCTTTCTAAGAAAGGCATAGAAGTTGTAATCTCCTAAAATGTGGAAGAGTTCAGGGAGTATGGATACTTTTGCAAGGGATTTATTGGTGTGTTTTAAGGATTCACTCTCAAAGCTTTAAATAAAAACTTCTTTACTTGTTGAATTCTTTCAAGGACACACAAAAAAAATCTCTTTCAGAAAAAAACAACAACTTTTACAACCTTTCCTGATGAAGGATTTTAAAAACATGTCTGAATCTGGGCCTCTAGACAGTTTTTAGCCATGCACACATTCTCTCCCTTTCTGCCCCAGCTGGTATTTGCACATGAGTAATGGGATTACCACAGCGAGTAGTGGGTTAGTGCAGCAGGAGGGTAAAGGGAGGCCGTGATGAAGGAGGCCAAGGAAGAAGAGGGGGATCAACAGGAGGGCTGACACTGGAGCAAAAAGTCCAACAGGAAGAAGACAAAGAAGCAGAAGCAGATCATTGGGATATTTATACACGGGCATAATTTGTGCAGAGATACAGATTTACACAGACTGATTTTCTCAGATTCAGGGCCACTTAAAGAAACCCATCGTGACTTACTATTTTCATCCAAGAGGCCCTAGACAGAGAAACCGCACTCTTTTTCTGCTGGATTACCATGGCAATGAGGGAGCTATTCAAGAACAAAAAGCTCCCTTTTTGTGCAGTGGGTAAAGTAAGGAAAAAAAACAAGTAGCCAGTGCCCAAATGAAAGCCGGGGTGGTGGGAGTCGGAAAGAGAGGGGTAATGTGGGAGCGGGCGACAGGCGCAGAAAAACCATGTTATATTAAGCAAACTTCTGGCTCGGTGTCAAGTCTGTGGTATATATACAGTACGACAAGGTGGAGGAGAAAGATGGAGAAAGAGAGCTCGGGTAAGGGAGGGATCAGTTAATTTAGCTCCTAAGACGTGACATTGATGGACACGGGTTGTGGGCAGGAGAGGAATAGACATCTTGAGGCACATGAGCAAGGAAGGAGAGGTGTTGAGGAAGGTGCAGGTGTCAGGCTGGAGAGGAGACGGAGGTATGCCTGGCCGGGTGACAGCAGCTATATTGAGCTCAGCATGTGTGTTGACACTGTCTCCTGTAACTCGCTGAGGAACAAACTCTTCCTATTGGCACAACGCAGAGCTTCCTCTTCCCTTTGGAGAGCAAAGTGCAATCTCTCTGTCTCCACACGCCGCCTCTGTTCCTCTGCCTTATCTTCTCCTCGCATCACATCTGTCTCGCTTTCATCTGTTCCCACTCAGTACAATCACCTGGAACGACTCAGCTGCATGCGTGCCCCCTTTGACTCCTTCCCCTTTTGGGCCAGATGAAGTCAGTTGAGTTTAAATTTGCATGAATCAGAAGCTAATTATCAAAGCAACAATTAAAAACTCAGTTGAGCAAGGACCTCTGCCATCATGTATTTCCTCTTCAAGGTACTTCTTTCACAGGCAACACAAGAAGAGGGAAATTTAAACAAATAACTGCAAGTTCCTAATCAACTGCTTTATGATTAATCTTTAATACTACTAAACAAGGCCAAGGATTTTTTTGTTTTATTCACAACATTTTGCTTGAAACTTTATTTTCCCATAATTATTATGTGGATATTGTTTGCTGAAAAATTACTGTAGCAGTGACCTATAAATCATTCAAGCATAAAAAAAAGTCTCCTAAACTTAAGAGAGTCGGTTCTCTGCCGTCACCAAAATACCGGTACACCGTTCTCAAATAAATTTTGCCCACCGGTTTTTAGCAAATGCACTTTGCCTGTTTATTTTTTGTGGCATATGCAAAATGCCAACAGCAACTTATTTTACCACTCAAGCCCTTACAGAGCCGTTGGCTAAAAATGTTACGTGCAAAGATGAATCAATTAAAATCTTTTACAAAACAGTGGAAGACTCTTTTTCTTGGGTCTTTGGTTGCGTTTAATTTTATCATTTGGTGTTATTGCCTTTTTGTTATAATGCACTTTGTTATTTTATCTTGATATAATCAAGATATGTAAAGTTCATTATCATTATAACCTTTTGGTCATATAAACTTCCATCAATCAATCTGTTAAAGAAAGTTGTATTTCCTTCATTTTTTTTTTTGTTATTAAGGTGCTATAAGGACAAACTTTAGCCTGTTAGACTGTAGTTGTGTTTTCAGATATTAGGGACTGAAAATGGACAAAAAATACTAGAAAAATATCTGAAGCAAAGCTTTGACAGACACGTTTCTGGTGCCATACAACTAGAATTCAGTGATATAAAGACAGAAGGACGTTTCTTGCCCTGTACTGCAGAGCCAAAACCCAAGGTTAGCATGAATCTAACCAACAAAAATGTGGAAATCCTAGACCTAGATGATAGAAAGGGGAAATTCTTTTAGAAACTTGAAGTAAGAAGCCTTGTTAGAAGCATTTTTTTAACAAGTCGAAGATTGCCTAAAAACATTCCTAAAATTCTAATTGCGCTTTAACTTGGCTCTTTGTGACTCAGCTGTTTGCTCCCTCTCTTTCCTTTCAAAGTACTCTTCAATGAGGCTGTTTCGGCCCCGAAAATTTTGTTTAATGATTTTGTAAATATTTCCAAGTCTGGATGAATATGAAAAAAAAGGATAACGTGGCTTTTCTAGATTTTAGACCCAATTCTACCTCGGAAAGATTAATGTCTTTACATTAATCCAGATTTAGGTGATTGTTGTATGAAGCAGAGTCTGAAACTAACTGGAGGAAAATCAGCACCTCAAAATCTTGAGTCGGTAAAGTGTCAAATACCCATTTTGATAGTCCTCTTCTGGATGTCCTGCCCTAATGATAAGGGGATTGGTGCAGGGTCTGCACTGACGTATGCTCTACTGTCTTGGTGAAGAGAGGTCTCATGCTGCATTCAGACCGCAGGCTTTGTCAGCGTTAGCATCGTCAAGATTCCATGTTAAGTCTACGTTGGAGGCCGTTGGAGGAGCGTCACGGTCTGTGCAGCGCTTTGTGACCTTTGGCTCCATCAACTTTTCAAGCTTTTCCTGCGTTTACAGAGCGTCTCACTGTAGTGACGTTGCCTGATGCCGACGCTGCCTAGCTAACCAAGTATTGCATCTGCTCCTCCACATCAAGAGGATGTTGAGGTGGCTCTGGCATCTGGTTAGGATGCCTCCTGGACTCCTCCCTCAGGTGACGTTGTAGGCACTGCCACCTGGGAGAAGAGCCAGAGGTCTGGCATGCAACACCCTGGGATTCCCACAAAGCAGCTGGCAGAGAGGGAAATCTTGGTCTGCTGGCTCCACGACCTGACACTGGATAAGCGGAAGGCAGAGGTGTGCAAAGCAACCAGTATTTCTATATGTATTTGTATTTTTTTTTGGGAAAATTATTTGTATTCACATTCAAGTAAAATTCAAAATAGGCTTTTTTTTCCAGGTTACACTTCTAATTTATGTGTATTTAATTATCCGATATAATAATTATAGACATGCAAAAGTTTTTTTGTTTTGTTTTTTTTTTGTCCAGCAATGAACATTTAACAAGAAATGTAATTGAAAAGAACAATTAGCACAACAGCCTTACTGAATCATCATAGCTGAACAGTTAATGGAGAAACATGTTTACCTTTTAGGTGACATACTGTAAATGAGTCGAAGGAAAGTTATGAACTATTTTTCAGAGATAAATAGCTCCACGATCGTTTCTCTGCAGCAGACACCTATAACTTCGGGGGGGGGGATTAACAGGCATTTAACTTGTCTAGCTTTTACTGTGGTACTTTTTTCTTCAGGAAGGTACCATCTGTCACGTCTGCAGCTCTGTCGAAAAAACATGTTGAATCTATTCAATTATTTTTGAAAAATTATTGTTTCTGTGCATTTGCTTTACATATGCATTAAATTAAAGTTGATTACGTCAATTAAGCATAATGAAGCTTAGGGTGGTTTTTTTTTTGGCTTTTCCAATAATACCTGGTGGGCCGATCTCTTGTCAAAAAATGGAGAGATTTTTTTGTCCCAGTCCAGCCTTAGCTGCCTGTACTAATACGATACAAAAAGTATTTTTTTCGACTTTAAACTCATCTCTGTGCCACGGTCCTTTAACTTAATCATAATAGTCATCTCTAATAAAATCAGTCATCTTTTGTAGCTTTCAGAGTCCCCAGGACTAAATCCAACAGGAAACTTGTGGAGTTAAGAAGACAAGTCAAGAAAACTTTATTAATTCCTATGAAGGACACTTTGCTGACATGTAGCCTGTATGCACACAATATCTGTTAAGAAGTAAATGGTCAAAGATCATCTATTTGTGTGCTCCAACCTTGTGAAATGTTATAGAAAAGGACAAAATTGCGATTTTTGAAGAGAAGCACAATAATTTCTAACAGGATTTTTTTTAAATCACACATTGTGAAGAAATACTCTCAATTTGAAGTTGGATTTTTGTATTTTGTCAGATTATGCAACTGGAACACAAGGTTCATTTACCTGAGGGTTTTTAATGCAACTTTACCGAGGGTATCAATCAATATGAACAACCCTTACATCACCTTTCACCTCTGTAAGCCACCATTCACAAATATTCTTCTAGTTTCTCCTCTCATTCATCAGTATGCGTCAGAACAGCCGCAGAACCAGTTGATCAGAGCAATCCAGGTCTCCTGCTTGTCCGTGTATTTGAATTAAGCCACGCTCTATTTGTGGAGAGGTCTGGGTCTGATCTGGTGAGGGTTCCGGCTTTAATATGTCATCCTCAGAGCGGGCCATTTCAGGGCCACTCAGAGTGGATCACCTGGAAGTGCATGGCTGCGGGTCATTAACCCCCACCCCACATCCAGTAATGCACACAGACCCTCATCACATTCAGAGAATAGCGGTGAGCTTATGACAGATGAAATCACTGAACACCCAGAGGTCCGCTTGCAACATGTTTTCACATGTTGGGCTGCTGGGTGAGAAGCAGCAGCAGATGACTGTCAACAGTAAATCGGCTCTGCACTTCGAAGTGACGCTCTGTGATATTTTTAAGTTAAAAGACAAACGTCTGAGCCAATCCAAGAAGTGCTTCTCCACGCTCATGAAACAGCCTGAGCTTGTAAACACTCTTTCATTCAGAGGACAATCGTGTAAAATCTGTGTCCTTGGCCGCTAGCCTCATACCCCCCCTCCCCGTCATCATCAGCTGGGCATGGAGACAGCAGGCCTGTAGGTGGTTCAGCTATGTGTCATGCATTACATGCCAGTGCAGGGGAGGAGGACTGACACAGAGCATGTGTTACACTTGCTCAGTTTGATGTGCTCTGCCCTCACACAGGCACCGCTGTGGGTGGCATAGCTATGTGTCATAATCACCATCATCCTTTCTGCTTTGTCGGATTTCTCCACGAACGTGCGTGAGTGTGTGTGAGAGGGATTGTTTTTGTGATGGCACAACGTAGGTCCTTTTGTGGAGGCGCCTTGCAGTGGGCTCATTCACGGTGTGGGAGCTGCTGTTATACAGTGGTGCTGATTCATTTTTTCCCCCTTTCTTTTCCGACCTGAGTGTGCCGTTGTGACGGATAATGTTTTACATCATGCCAGCCCTCAGCTGATTAGTAGCCCTCTGCTGGGATCTGTTCTGTGTGCGCACAACGTCTGAGCTCCTGTAGCTTATCCAGAGGGCTGAGACAAAGCAACGAAACTTGCTTTTAATGTAAATAACAATTTGCAAATGATTTTTGATGAGTGTCAAATAAGGGATGTATTCAGTATTCTTCTGAAAAAACACCTTTCTTTTTGTTCTCTTTCAGTAAAATGATTAAATAGTTTGCTGGAGATGGAGATTTGGGTGAAAGCTCAATTCTAAAGAAAATTCACTTTTCTAGGTTGTGTTATATCTTAAAATAAAACAGAAGCCGGATACAGTATTTAAATACACTATAAAAATGTTTCTTCTTTTTCTGTTACCTAAGATTACCAAGATTTCATTAAATTAATAAGAACGTTTTTTTCTAATTTAGAGATGTATTTACACTCAGATTTTCTAATTTGGGCTGTTGATGATTTAGGTTTGTAATTTTTCTAATTCAGATTAATTTGAGCAACAACACCTCAAACACACCACTGCCTTCAGTGGCATCATTGGAAAAAGAAATCTGACAAGATATCCGGAGGAGAGTTGCAGGTCTGTATAACTCTGGTTGGTTAAATTTTTAGGCATAATTCCAGATAACTGAAGGTGGCGCATTCATCGATTCAACCCAGTGCCAACATCATGGGAACATCAAGTACTCATGCCGCTCTGGAAGGAGACTGATTCTATATTGCAGAGTTTAACATGTTTTGATGTGAACTGTGGGAATCAAACCAAGAGCAAAAGCAAAGTACCTTATAAAGATGTTGGCTTAACCTGTTAAGAGTGTCATTCTCACAGGGAAACGAGTCCTCTACCAACATGGGCTGAAAGGACATTTAGAAAGGAAGAAGCAGGGGTGCCAAAAACATAACAAAACATTAAAGGCGGAATATGTAATAATTTTCCAGTCAATTAATCACACAACAGTCTAATGTCCCAATCACATTGGAAGGAAGGTTACATTGAAACAGATTTTGATCTCAGTCTTCTGGGTGGTTGTATGTTTTTATCATTTTAAAAACATTGCCACAGAAAGTAGTCATTGTTTACAATATCTGTTCGCGTTCATATAAGCCTGCAAGGTTGACAATTTTTTGTTTTGTTGTAATCTAACACTGACCGAGCTAAAGGCAAACACTGAGCTAACAACACTAGCAGTAAAATAGTTGGCTCTAAAAATATGTCATGCTACTTTTTCAATGACCATCGACTCAATATTGCAGTTAAACACTTTTATCTGCTTATCAACCTATTGTGTACAAATCATATTCAATCGTCATCGTGTATCCTCTGGCCAATCAGTAGCTGGCAACTATCCATAAAATTCACAGAGCGAAGGGACTGAGTGACTGAGAACAGAATACGTTGTTGCTCTGTATGGACTGCAGTACTCTAATTCGACCACAAGATGTCAATATTACACACTGTACCTTTAAATTTTACATTTGCACACAGGGAAAAAAGACTTCATTTTTTGCACTGTAAACCTGAACAATTTAGCAGTAGTTAAAATGTTTCGAGGTAAACAGTTGCCCAACTTTTTTTAAGTTTATAGTCTTAAAAGTTTTGATTGGTCGAAAATAAAAAGATTAAGGAAGTAGTACATTTTTTTTATTTGCTAAACTATGATTTAATTAAAAATATATAATTTTGCAGACCCAAAAATATGTTTTTTGTAATTTTATTATTTAAGAATTCAAGTAACATTTGTTTGATTTTAAAATTTAACATCAATAATAAAAAATAAAGAATATAAACGTTAAAAAAATTAGATAACCATTTACCTCAACTTCTTGAATTACTATTTAATTAAAGGTGCATTTATAATTTCTTCAGTTTTGTGAAGCACCTCAAATTTATCATTTATTTTCGATGAGTGAAAAATACTTTAAACTTAAATTTAGTTCAGTTTTTTGTTTCCTGTGTCGAAGCATGGACTCAGATACAGAGACTGGTTTAGGAAGATCTCCCATATTTCTATATTTAATTCTGGTAGGTCAGGAACCACACAAGGGAAGAATAGATGAGGAGCTGGCGAAGGGTGGAAGGCACAATGGGGTATATAAAGGGAAGGACAATAGGAACACTAACGAGACAACAGGAGACAGGTGCAGGTAATTAGCCATATATATATATATATATATATATATATATATATATATATATATATATACATAGATATAATTATAAAGCTCTGTATTTTACTATTTTTAACGGTTAATTGACAATTAAAATCATTATGTCATTGTTAATTTTAATTATTGTCTAGATGGATGTAAGATTAAAATGTTAATAAGTTCTAAATTAAAATTAGTAGTAAGGACTATAATATATGCTTAATTAAAAAATGTATGCTAATAATAAGAAAAAATAAAGTAAAGTGACAAAAATTGGATACATGCATTTAAAAATTAAAATATCTAATTAAGTAGCAAGATTTGTTTAATTATACAGTAACGTTTTTGTTCTTAATCTGAGCATTTGGGTTTACAGTGTGGAGACAGGTGTTGTAATGAAACTAAAATTGAAGTATTAGGCCAAGATGACCATTGCTATATTAGGAGGGAACTGTAAAGCAAGTGTCAGCCTAATATTGAAACTACTAATCAAAAAACAAACAAAAAAAAGTGGAGAGAGTTCAAGCTTGGACACAAGTGTCCTTGGGAATATCACTACATTAGCAACGAAGTGGAAAGTGGGGAAGAATGAACATGTTTGAGAGTGGCTATCACAAAGTCCTGATCTCAGACCCAGAGAAAATTTATGATAAGATGAATCTAAAACAAGTGGTCTATAAATTGACTACTTTACAACATTTCTTTCATGAGGAATGGGCCAGTGTTATGTGTAGTAGACACAGTACATTTGACCAAAGTCAAACACAATTCTACCAAATTCTGAGGCAAGGTTACTGCTTTCATACATCCAGAGGTCTTTGTTAATGCAAATAGATTTGTAAAATATGAATATTGCATAAGAATAAATCCCTCTCATTCTGATGTTCAGAAATTAGAAATAATTATGGGGAGCTGAACGGACCGAAAACAGGAAAAGCTCAATTTGATTTAATGTCAGAAACAAAGAGATACTAAATTTGATTGTTTTATGAATAAAGATTTTGTTTCAACCGTGCGTCTGTTGCAGTTGTCTTGTACTTTACCCACATTATTAGATATTATTAGCCCAGTGTTATTGGCTCGTCTTTCTTTGTGGCTAACCGGTAGAGAATGGGGCATATCAGTTATCTCGGAGGACCAGGTGGATCAAGTACTCATGCATGACAGTATTCAATAACGCCACTGGACCAGGAAATTTCTATGTGCTCCTTGAGAGCCATTCTACTACAGGCTCAAATTAGTGTCCAAAAATTTGCCAACTCATGCAGTGCCTAACAATTTATTCCCCCCCCCCAACTTTTTTTTTTTCAACCACAATCTTTAATATACTGAAGTCAATATTAAACCATAGACCAAGTCTTTAGGTATCAGTTTCTACCAGCTTTGTACATTTAGAGACTAAAAACGTTGCTCAGGTTCAATCAAACTGAAAAGAGAGTCTTACCGCTGGTCCTTAGTAGGATGCAGGTCTTGACTTTGATTTGGCTGTTTAAAGACATGGACACTCTCAAATGTGAATATTTTGATTTCAAATGTATGTCAGAAGTGACTGTTCTGTCAGAAGTCAATTGTCTGCTGAAAAAGACACTTTCCAAAAAGGTTTTCTTACACAAATGCCTTATCTTCCACTCCATCCAGCTACCCATCATATCTGACTGGTCTCCATTTCCCTGCTTTTAAAAACCATCCCCACTCTATGATGCTGCAGCAACTTAAGGTGTGAATCTTTACAAGTCTCACGATTATAAAGTCAACAATTCGAATCAATAGCTCGATGCATCACGGTTATTTCAATTGGGCTTGTTTTCTATATTAACTATGTTTTAATAATACATGTTTTCAATACTAAATAGATGTCAGGCATTTTTTTGTGATTTATTAAACATTTATCTGACCACAACACAGTACTTTCAAAAAACAAAACAAAACAGAACAGAAAAGCACTTACATTTTAAAGCACAAACAACCAGTCCTTATTAGGATTTTTTCATTATCTTTCAACTATTTTTCCATTTTCTGGTTTTATGTGTAATAGTCTTCTTTGATCTAGGCCCTTCTGCAAGAATCAACAGTAAATTTATAGAATATTGATGGATATTGGCAATTATAGGTGTCCATTAAATGAGACCGTGTCATTATGCGGTGTTCGTACAGAGATCACAGCTTGGACGATGGATGTTCCAAATTCAGAGAGAGGATGGAGCCGATGATCCGGTTGGAGCAGAAGTGAAGGGCGAGCTTGAAACAAGGCTGATGTTCTCGTCCTATGAGTTGTTTGGATAATTCCTAACTAAAGGGAACAGCTGAAGCTTGGAACGATTCAGGTTGGATAGCAGGAGCTACACATCATGAAAGGGTGATGACTGAGCACCATGGAGGTGAGAGAAGGGAGCTTTGAGTGCGAATGAGGAGATCCAGCCAATAGCTGTTGGGCCTGATGACTTCTTGACAGAGAGAAGCAGTTTTTACACATGACTTAGCTGCTTAAGAAAACATTTATAAAGTTATAAATCATATTTATATGCTTATCTATATTGTCTTGGACTACTAAATTCAAGTCTTAATTTTATTATCCATCCATCCATCCATCCATCCATCCATCTGCATTTATAAATCAAGCTTTGCCACTGAAAGTCATAAGTCATAAAAAATTAAGTCTGTGTGTTTTAAAAGTTTGAGAAATTCCTTGAGCCTGCCTCGTTGTAAATACGTGAACAAAAACTTGACAACTAACTGTTTAAATGGCGAATTGGAGACTCCAAGATACTACTCTGGGATTAGGATATATATATATATTTCACCTTGATTACTCCCCTACCAGATACAGCAGGCTTGTGTTTTATACTTTAATGTTTTCATTATTGCTCTGACTGCAGATATGGTTAAATTTTGACTTCTGGCTATTTCCTTGTCATTTTTCTGACTCATGGAGATAAGCACAAATCTTTCTAACATGAATGTCATGTTATATGATCTGGTGTGGCTTAGTGAAATGAGCCCCTGTGACACAAGGGATGCAAGGGAAACAGAATAGAATAGAATATAACAAACCTTTATTGTAGCACAAGGGGAAATTCGGTTGTAACAGCAGCAAAACAAGAACAGAATAGAACAGAATTTAGGAGTCCAGAAAAAGATACGTACATTTGGGCATAGTTACTTAAACACAGAGTGCTGGGCATTTATTAATGATAAAAATACAGACAAAGTGGCAGAGGAACTTATGGAGGAGATGAATGGAGTTAAGTAGGATTACAGCATTTGAGGTTGACTGGCTTGCTTGGTGTTGGATCTGGTTTCTCTTTGTTGTAGGTGAAGTGGTGTTGGAGGGTGGACAGGCAGGAGGTCGAGTCTGGCGGTAAGCAGGTGAGTTTGTTCAGAGAGATCCAGGGAGGACAACGTGGAGGCTGACCAGAGTTTGTCCAGAAGGAGAAAGGAGCTTGGAGAACGGGAACGAGGATTCGAAGAAGTGGATCAGACATGCAGAGCAGGAATCACTCTTGATGAGCGAACCACGTGGCATCAGCTTTAGGGAACCGCTCCTGTTATATACAGCAGCGCTGATGCCAGACATACCCCGCAGACAGGTAAGGAAACAAACAGCACACAACCACTGAATCCTAACAACTGAATAATAACTTGAAATAAAAGTGGAACTTTTATGCAAAACCTGTAGGATGACATTATTCAAAAAAGTAAAGGGAGTTTTTAAACTCCTTTAAAAAAAAATACAGAGAACGGCTAAGGATTTTGGTTGTTCCCTGTAAACTGCTTTTCAATTTGGAAGCCAAACTAGATGGGGAAGAAGGAAAAGGGAAGTATTCAGGGAGAGCTGGCTTGAGGCGCAAGAAAACATGGCAAATGTTCAGGGTGCCTGGCTGGTCCAAGTAGGCACTTGAATTTACACAACACAGATTTGGAAATGCATGACTAGTGTTTTCACTAAGAGGAACCTTCATAATTTGTGAGTAATCAACGCTTTTCATCTCCACTGTGATTGTAAACAGATTTTAAAAAAAAGTTTTTTTTCCAATCATTAAACTTTGCCCATCCTTCCCAGCTCATCTAAGTCTAATATTGGGGACTTGAGAGACAAATTCTCTAAACATTTCCAGCAGAGAATAAAACAAGAACACCACCTCAGGTTATAATTTAACTGCCCTGAGCTCAGTGTCCAACATGGTCTCTGCGGATGAAAATGCAGTGAGGTGTGCAAAAAGGACACATTTACTCTTTAAGTAAAGCATCAAGCATGTAAAGAACAAAAATATAGACAAAGGCACAAGTGTTTGGAGCACAGAACTGACTGCATGTTTACTTGCATAGCTGCAAATCAGTATTACAGGAAAAAAGAATCACAAAAGCCGTGAAGCATGGAGTCGAAAGTATCCTGGTTTGGGGATGTCTTGCAGCACCAGGACCTGGCCAGCTAACAACCATCAAATTGAGCATGAACCCAGAGGGCGCTTCAGGAAAAAGTGAGACCATCTATAAAACAAAATTAAGGCTGAAAGAAAACTGGACCTGGTAACATACCAATGAACCTAAAACGTTGTAAACTCACCAAAAACTGGCTAAAAAGTAACCTTCTAAATGAGATTTTAATCTCATTTAGAAGGTTGGGGTGAACATACAAGAATCTCCTTAAATATCTCATGGCTGAAGGTTAGGAGTGGGACAAACGTTATTTACATCAATAGTTAATACATTTTAAAGGGAGAGGGGTGTGTCTTTACCCTATATCAAAGGTTGTCTAAATAATTTACTGTTGATTTTCCTGCTATTAATTTCATAACTCAGTTTTGCTGATTGGACCTAATCACAGATGAGACATTCACCATAGAGAAAGAGTTTTATACTCCTAAATACAAAATTATTGGATGTCGACAGTATTAGATTACTCATGATGAGCCACCAAGCATCTAAATCTCACTTGCTGGGCAAAATCAGAAACCTGGAGCCCAGCTGTTTACCTGGAAGCTTTAAAACTTGTTTTCCAAGTCATAGCTCTGTGTTAGAAGTACTCCTTTCCTAAATGTACCCCATTGATGACTAAATGCGGCGTTACTGCTGCGTGTAAACGCTGACTTGACCTTTTAGCAATCCCACTTAAGGCCCATTTACTTTTCCGAGAGATTACCATGATTTCCTCAGCAGAAGGAGCAATCAGTGCTGTTTCAGCACTTGGAGGAACTTAAAGAATGCTTGTTCTATGGTATTTTTCTTTTTTCTTTTTTTTGGGTGAGGGCAGCAGCAACTTTTTGGATGTGTGATTCAGGGTGGGAAGTGGATGGCTTCTCTGTTGTGCCCACTGTTTGTGTAGACAGACACGAGTGCGCCTTGATGAAGGAATGGAGTAGGCACTGAAAGTATCTCTCCTGGAGTGCTCTGATGTTAATTTCCGTGAAGTGTCGGCATCCTGCCTTCATTCAGGCTCTCAGCAGTTTACTGACAGGCTGAAAGCAGAGGGAATGACAGCACAGATAAGATAAGCAGAGTCATACAACACATTAACGCGATGCTGATTACGCCATTGTCACAGATTTACCCTGAAATGAAACGCGTAACTGAAACAGTCGGTTTAAATGAAAAGACGACAGGGAGAAAAACGGATCAAACAGCAGCGGAATTAAATGAACGCTCTGCAGACCTGGAGCTTGATCAGGAAGCAGTGCTGGCTGCAGACGCTCGCTGCTTCTTCCTTTATGGATTATAACACACACATCTTAAAGTGACTCAGTGACAACGCAGATGACAAGTCGAGGCCCGTCTTTGATTTATTCAAAGACATCTCTTAGAAGAATGGAACAAAATTCACTCATTTACTGTTTTCAAGACATTTTGGTAGAAAAGAGTGGGAGTTATTTTATTTTATCATTCTATTTTATTATTATACGCTTCTTGGTCTGATGAAAGGACCTTGCTCTTTGTTTCTTGTAAAGTAAGCAAGATAACATTCCGTCAAAGGATTTCAAACAATGACGCCGTTCTTGTGTTATCCACTAAGAACTTCAATATACAGTAATTTATTCTATTATATAAATATATATAAAAAAAAACTTCTTTAGATGTTCTTGAGTGCATTTAGACACCTGATACATAATATAGACAATAAAAAACATTCTGACAAGAAGAGGAGTTCCTCTTTTTGGTTTATTTTAAGAAATATGTATTTTATCTTCTAAATTAAACCCAACAGATAGAAAAAGAAACACATGCGCACTTAATGTTAAGGGGCAAGCATTAGTTCTGTTTTTCATCAATGCTTTTCATTGTTATTTCAGGCTTTTATTAATACTGCTTGTTTGCATGGATGTTTGTGTTTCTCTGTATTGCCCAGTGATGCACTGGCGACATGTCTAGGATGTATTCAACTTTGTGACACAATAATATAGATTGGGAACAGCAGCCCCTTTGCAACCCTGCATGGATAAGTGAGTATAGACAGTGGATAATTAAATAGGCAGCTCATTTTCTTTGTGCAACTTTGGCAGCGGGTTGTATTTAAAAGAAAAAAAAATGCAACAGTAGCTGCCACACGAAACACTGTCACCTACACACCACGTGCGCACATTGCTGCTCAGGGAAGGAAACCAGATCTGTTAGTGGCACTTTGCTGCTGGCACCGTCTCTCACTGGCACCGATAACACCTCACGCACATTATCTTGGCTCTCCTGCATCGGGCCTTACCCTAAATTTAATCAACACTGCAAAACCCCCACACAAAACTCTTCAAACAGTTGTGAGAAAGATCAGTCTCTGATCATCAAAAATGTCCTCAGTCTGTTGATCCACAGCTCACGTTTGTCCTCAAAGAGCTGAATGCCCTCATCCGTCCCCGCTGGCAGTGTTCCTGGTTAAAACCGACAGCTGGCGTTCAGTCTCTACTACCACTGACACACTGAGGCCCCTTATGCGTGGTCAGGTCCACCTTTACTGGGACGCTTCCAAGCTCAGAGAAATTAGTACTGCATTAAATGGGTCCTCACCTAACAAGATATGTTGTTCTCCGGTTACCCATCTCAGGGCCACGAAGACACGACTATGCAGGGGATCAGAATATTGTGTAGTGCTTCTTCTATATTTAATCATGAAGCATGGTCATCGGTGGGACTGATGATTAAAGTCTTCCATAAAAGTTTTCCCACACCATTTGATCTACATAAGCATTTTACGCTCTGATATAACTGTTGCCTATAATTGGGGTTAAGCAGTCTTTCTGTATTCTCCTAGTTAGGTGTTTTGTCCTTATATTCTTTATCCCTCATCCTTCGTGTCTAATCCTTCATCCCCGATGCTTAAATATTCATCCCTAATTGTTCATCTAGCATCATCCCTCACTCCTTATCCTAACCTCCCTATTAATCCATTTCACCATTTTCTTTTCTCTCTGCCCTGAGCTGCATCTGAAGGAGTCATTGACTTGGGTTGATTTCTTGAGACAGAACCCCACCTCTAATCTTGTTCTCTCCAAACAATTCCATCAAAACTCATTACTCTTTTTCTGTAAAATTATCCGCCATTCTCTGCAAGCAACTTTCTTTCAAGTTCACCATTACTGTTCTGATGTTTTCCTTTTTGTCACTCTTCTGTAAAAGCCAGATATGGCGAGCGCACAACCAATCAACAGATTCTGCCACCTGAGCTGCGGATCTTTGCAGCTCTTGAACAATTATCACCGTCCTCTTGCTTGTTTCTCTTATGGTTTGCTCTATTTACCTCAGAAGTTGGAACTTGGAGCTGGGTATGACGTCACGCCTGAGTAAACAGGGTTCCAATTAACATTGTCAGATCAGTTCGGATTCCAATATGGCGTAGTAACTCTTACAAACATTGTTTTAAGCTGTTATTTTCATATAAAAACACTCCTTTTATTTTGTTAAGTTTAGAGTTGCAGGCTCTAAATTTAAGATGGATTTGAGACGCATTCTTACAAGTGTGTCTTATAAAATAGACATTTTTCCACCACAACTACTATTGTTGGTGTTAAGAGCGGCCATATTGAAAGTCAAAGCCAGAGCAAAAAAAAAAAATCTCAGAGTTTCCGAGCGGGAAGTCCAACTTCAGAGGGAGTTCCAGTCGATGCTTCCCCGTCAGTAGTCGGAATTTCTGAGTTCTGAGAACAAGTAGAACCCACCATTATTAATGCTGCTTACCTTGGTTGTGATTTTAGATGAACGGCATATGTTTGCACCAAGGGATGCACCAATACAGACACTGGTATCGAGTATCAGGGCCGATCCAGTTAATTTTTACTGTATTGGTCAAAGTTAACCGATACCATGAACCGATACTTAAAATGTGTAAAATCTGCAATAATTTCACAGAAATTTTTTATTTTTCACTTTCATTTTTATCAAAATTTTTATTTTTTTATGTAATTCACCATCATTTGTTTCAACAAGTAAAGGAAGAAAAGAAAATCTGTCTTCCAATTCAGGGCATTTTTATGTGTGGTACTCAAGTCCAAGTATCGCTATCATATCGGTTTGAAAAAAAGTGGTATCGTTGCATCCCTAGTTGTAGCCGTATCATACTCCAGATTTATCATCTACAATTTTATTCCTTGGCTTTATTATGTTTTTTTTGTTTGTTTTTTTCATTATATTTGCAAAAAAATTGAAAAAAGTGTTTTGTTTTCTCTGTATGTAGATTTTGATTTAAAGTCTGACTAGAAATCTCTTTTGAATTTTTGAAGGTTCAATGAGAGAAAATGTGGAACATTTCCAAAAGGTGTAACAAGTCTACCAAGGTTCTATGATTTTCTACACTGTGCAAATCTTTCCTTTAGGTCAGGCAACATATTTTCTCACCTCTGTGGGATCTGGAGGAGTTGCTCACACTTTAGTAAACTCAAACTTTTCAGAAGTTCACAACACATAAATGATATTCAGGGGTTTTCCTAAAATTGCCCAGTTTCATGTTGTTGATTACATGCAGACATAGAAAGAAAAAAATCTGAGAATTTTAGTTAAGTAAATTCCTACTTCTTAGAGGACAATTTAAAAAATAAGCTATAATAAGTTCTTTATTTGTAACGTCTACCCATGTATGGCAGTATGTCACTGTACTGAATTAAGTCAAGGAAAAACAACATAACATGCATCACTTACTGTTGCCGATGAGCAACAGCCATCATGAAATGTTTCACTCTCTAGAAATAAATATGATTTCCAGATTCCTCCAAGATGTCGACATTTTGAGAAAGAACAAACATTACTAAACGATGCGACAAACACAGCAACGCAGATCTTATCCGAGTCACCCTGGTGATGGGATCACATGCTCTCCGCTGCTGTCCATGACTCAACTCGGAGGTGGGTGTCTGAAAGCTGTCACACTTACACACTCCAGCATCCTACCTAATCATCCACCTACTGTGCCACCCAGCAGGGGGGAGCAGGAGACAGACTGAAGGAGAGGCAGTTAACGAGAGAGGGAGAGAGCGATGAGCCGGAGGAGGAGGTGGAGGTGGAGGAGGAGGAAGAAAACATGGAAAGGGACAGCAAAAACAGTTAAACCATCAGTCAAAAACATGCACTTCTGCTTGAGGAAAGTGGAAGGAATTATAGGGATACACTTAATTAATTAGCAGATGTCCTTGTTAATCAGCAGGGAAGATTTACCTAGAGGATTAACTGACTCCTGAACTCATCCAAACACCTACAAGAGAGCAAGGTGAGAACTTGTTTTCACAAAGTGGAGACACAGGATGAGACTCTGCAGCCCTCAGCTCCAACATCAAACCACCTCACACACAGTTTTTATTTCCTCTTTTTTTGTTAGTTTTAGCCAAGACAATAAGCTGTCTGAGCCAGATTGTTTTATTATTGTATTGCAGTTCAGAACAGCCTCTCTTCACCTTTAATCATCTCAGTGGTGGAAGGATGCTGACATGTCCCTAAATTAGATATTTTGCAGCAATGAACGCCTCCTCTGAAAACAACAACTGCATTAATCTCCTCACCTTGCACCCTTGTAAACTTTTTTCTGCATCAGAAATAGAAACAATAAGACTTCAGACAAAGTGTACAAGCACGACTTTTACTTTAAAACTGAAATTCTGATCACCACTAAATGAAAATATAATTTTTTTACATATTATTATTGCCTATGGACTTGCAATTGAATTTTAATATTGTGCAAAAGTGAATTTATTTCAATAATTTAACTTTAAAGGTGAAACTAATATACAGTATGATATAGCCTCATTACATGCAAAGTGAGATATTTCATTCCTTTTAATTGTTATAATTTTGAGGATTATGGTTTACAGTTTATGAGAAACCCAAATTAAAAATCTTAAAAAATTAGAACATGAGATGAAATCAGTAAAACAAGGATTGTAAATAGCGAAATATCAGACCTCTGATAATTGTAATCATACATATGTACTCAGTACTTTGTTTGGGCCCCTTTTTGTACTGCATTATTTGTGCATCAATTGCTGCATCCATGCAGCATGGCATGGATGCTATCATCTTGTGTCACTGCTGAGATGTTATGGAAGACCAGGATGCTTCAATACTGGCCTTCGGAAATTTCAACATTAATCCGCCTCATGTTTCTCATGTTTCTATTGACCATAGATTCTCTATGGGGTTCAGGTCAAGCCAGTTTGCTGGCCAATCAAGAACAGTAATCCTATGGTCATTGAAGCAGGTTTTGGTACTTTTGGCAGTGTGGGCAGGTGCCAAGTCCTACTGGAAAATGAAGTCAGCATCTCCATAAAGCTGGTCTCCAGAAGAAAAAATGAAGCGCTCCAAAATGTCCTGGTAGATGGCTGCATTGACTCTGGACTTAATAAAGCTCAGTGGACTTCAAGTATCTTGGACTGTGTGCCTCTCCATTCTTCCTCCAGACTCTGGGACCTTGGTTTGCAAATGAGATGCAACATTTGCTCTCATCAGAAAAGAAGAATTTGGACCAGTTATTTTTTTCTTTGGCCCATGGAAGACGCTTCTGACATTGACTATGTTTACAAGCTGTCAATATTCGGATTATGATCAGTTAAGGACACTATTCGGGTTTCTGAACCATTTGGAATAACCTGTTTAGATGCGTGAGAAGAGAGAGTTACTCCTGTATACATGGAGTAGGAGTCAATTGACACAATGGGTAATGAAACATGCGCAGCACGCAAATCAATGTTCATTTTGATGGGGGTATGCCGATACAGGTTTACATGAATAAATATTTGGGTTAGAAAAGTGGCAACCCAGGGATTAAAAAACAGCAAAAAACCGGTATATTCAGGTTTTTAAAAACCTGAATATACCGGTTTTTTGCTGTTTTTTACATGACAGTGTGTAGGGCTGGACGATAATTCGATTGCAATATCTATGGATCAATAGATGTGTGGTGCAATAGAAAAAAAAGGGGTCAATAACAATGTTTGATAAAAAATAAAGAGTATCCACTCATTTTTTCGTTATAGCCTATCAGGTAGCTTAATACAACAGTCACTACCTGCTCCAAACGAATCACTAATGCTGACCCAGGCAGGTCCATCACCCATCACTCTCTCCTTTCAAACCACAAAAAGGAGCAGATAACTTGAGCTGAATTTGTTCCTTAAGCGAACCATCGTCGTAAACTACCATCACCTCAGTCATATGCTACAGTAAGGGATCAAAGAGGCAGTTGTTCAGGAAAGTTGTCCCAGATCGCACTAAACAGTAAACGTAGCAATAATAAACCAAATAAAATACTACGGTCCTTTTTCCTAAACAGGACTCCCCTCCTGTTGCTCCCTACAAATCATTGTTATGGAAAGACAAGGGAAACTTACCCAGGTCACGCTGCTAATAACACCTGTGGCTTTTAAAATGTCCATCCGGTTCTCAACCTGATCCTCAGAAGCGAAGAACTCGTTAAAAAACAGAACTGGGGTGGATAGACCTGTCGGCTATAGCTCTGAGTAACTGGACTGGGCCTCAGTGTCCTGGGCTCCGTCTACACTCTGGTATAGGTGAGTAGCTGGTTAGCTTTAGCAACTGATATACATATATATATATGTATATACATGTAATGAGTAGTTTCACCTTTTGAGTTGAATTACTGAAATAAATAACCTTTTCCCAGAATATTCTAATTTTCAAGTTTCAACTAAACCATCCATCTTGATAATACATTTTACACAACTGAAAAGCCTATTTATTTTTCTCTAAAAGGGTGCCACAATTGTTAAGGGAATGCTTTATTTTGGTGTGGGATTCATATTCCACCGTCATTAATGGAGGAAATTTAAACACAGAGAAATAAAGATGAGTTTCTTTAGCCAGTAGCAGTCCGAGACTTCTCTTGAAATACAAAACTCTGTCCTTCGAGATGTCAATGCTCCTTCCGCAGAGGCAGAGTTTATCAGAGGCTATTTTCAGAAATTGGAGTGACCTGCCTGCAGTCCTGACTCAACCCCAGCTCAGATGTGCTGTTCATACCAGAGTGATCAACACAAAGACATTGGCTGACATGCAACAAGTGCTAGTTCAAGAATGGGTTATCATCGCATAGCAGTGTGTGTGACCAAACTGATGACCAATAGGATGAACTACCTGGCTTTTGTGGTTATCACTACTGAGGCCCCTTGTTTTATAAAATAAATAAAATATTGTATCACCATCAGGTCTTATTTCTTCAGACTTTTGTTATCCAATCCAATAAATGACGCAGAGCAGAATAAGTTATTTGCCGTTGGAAAGAGGACTTTCTCAAGATTTCAAAGGACGCAACTCAGTGCACAAATGCATTCTTCTTACAAATCTAGCAACATTTAAGGGAAATTAAACAAGCTTTCCAAAAATGTAAGATTTAATGCCAAGAAACACTACTAAATTACACATATAAATGACTAAACGTACTCTTCCTTTCTTTTTTACCAACAATAATGTTTTTTGCACATTTGTTCTGTCTAACACCGCTATTTAATGAGATAATTTTGATGGTTTGCAACCTGTTTGCATATGGTTTTAACAAAACAAAAAAAATGCAAATGCCAAGAAAATCTTACTAACATGACTGATTTTTAGTGGACCTGATTCCTTTTGATTGGTGACAGGTGTGTATCAAAGAAGTTCTTTACTTTTACATTGTTTTTCTTCTATTCCTCTATATATAGGAAATATGTCCCAGTAGGGGTGGAAATAGATCTGAAATATTTTTCATGGCATAATTTTTTTAACTTCCTCTGAAATTTGACATTATTAAATTAGGTACAAGACACCTCATCTTTTCTGGCTGAGAAGCATAGACTCAGACTTATGGGAACTGACTTATCCTGGTTTCTTCTAACCCTGCTGCTTTAGAGAGAAAGGTGCTTGAAATTGTTTTTCTTTTCTCCTTCATGGCTGCCTTAGAGGATGCTGATCATCGCTTTGGATCAAAAGGATTTTTTAGGTGAGGGTGTTACTGCTAGGGAGACTGCACCCAAATCATCAGGAACTTCTAGAGCCTATGTTATACTTCTACGTCTGCATCTGCGTGAAGACACGCAAAGCCATTATCCATCGATGCAAGGGCTCTCTGTCACTCACGCAAGGATGGGCGGAGTGGAGCCTGACTTTTTAATTATCAGTCAAACACAGTGGAGGAAACATGTCTGTAGCAAAAAGCTTTTCAGCTCAATCAAAACTCGCTCTCTGTCAGCCATTGCTTTTTGAGTTTACAAGCTGAAGTAAATAAGCTCTAGTTGAGCAGAGACATCACTGCAATAGTCAGCAGACCCACCAGAAAAGGTCAACACCCCCCCCAACCAACACACAAAAAAAAAACCACCACAAACCAACACAAACAAAACACAAAACAAAAAACCAACCCCAAAACCAAAAAACCACCCCCCCCAAAAACACAAACTGCCACCAGTGCAGAGCTTGCTCAGGCATGGCAGCAGGCAGAAGTGAGTGTTTCAGCAACCCGAGTGAGGAAGAGACATTTGGTTGCCAGGCAGCCAAGAGCAAAAAGCCTTTGTTGTACAAGAAGAACTTCAAGGACAGACTAAGACTCAGCAGCAAGACCAGAGCTGGAATCAGGAGGCTTTTTAATTTTTGCTAAGCACTCAGTCATTTGCACCGAGTAATCAGAAATTGCATCATTTCTTTTAAGTTGGCCACAAACTTAATTCCACCTAAGGATGAATTTATCTACTTTTCCAGGGAGTTAGCAAATCCACTTAAAAAAAAGGAATAGATAATTTCAATGTTTTTGAAAGTATTAAAAGAGAAAAAAAATGAACATAAAATTAACAAAATCAAGTTTGAGCTACTTTTAAATTATTTACTCTGGACTTTTAGTCAGGCAAAGTACTTGGAAAAAAGAATAAGATTTACAAATACACATCCAAGACAATAAATAACAAACAACATATTTCTGGTTCCAGCACAGCCTCTCGGCAGATAAAGCTCCCGGAAAAGAAGCATTTCAGGGGGAATATTGATCAGCCAGCCAAAACTGGATATTGGTAGATTAAATATTAAATTAGGTATAAGGAGAATAATATGACATTACCAAAGACAGACGTCTTTTAGGGAATAAGCGACATGAAGAAAACAACACTGACCTTAGCCGGAATATTGGTGGTTTTTATATAGGAAAATTGCTCTTAATCCTAGCTAAAACAGAAAAATAGCCTGTCCAGTTGAAGAGGGCAGGACAGCTCTGGAGATGAAATGTCAAAAATTAGGACATATCAACAGGTAAGCATCTTGGCATTAATGTGTGAGTGATCCATAGGATTGGATCACTTAGTGTAAAAATACATCCAGGAGTGTCTAAAGATCCTCCAAGAGCAAATCTGCCAAACAAGGAGGAAACAATTTGGTGACGATCAGAGCTTTCTCCATCAAAATGGACCAAGTTACATGGCAAAGATGTTAACTTTTTCCTCAGTCAATTCTAATGCAAAAATTAAAATTAAAAAATCTGTATATCAGAAAAACGTGTTTTAACATCTTCTGTGAAATAAATGAGATTATAATTTGAATAACAGGTTTTAAATGTACTCATGTTATCTTTCATATTGGAATGTATTTGATGATTTGTAAGAATAGCAAGCGCTCGATGTGTTTTGTGGTCGCTTCTATCAACAGAAATCAATATCAGATGGGGTCTGTAGTAAATCTGGCCTGTGAAGGCAGGCATACGAAGTCTAACAGCGACCTCTTGTGGTTACAGAGAAGCATGTCAAACATATAGGGTGGCGAATGTTTCCTGTTTCATCGATGAGGTTTCTCCAAACCAAGTGAAACCTGTGGTTCAAGATGAAAACATCACTGCAGATTTAGAAGCTACACGTACACACACACACACACACACACGCACACACACACACACATACCCACACACACGCACACACAAAAGAAGAGGCGAAGGGGGAAAGAGGAGGTCATCTGTACAGTTTTTGTCTCCTGTTTTATTTGGATGAATGAAACACTTTCAGTTACAAAAATGACTTAAAATGAACAACACTGTACAATGAACAAGCAGTTATTTTTCTTTCTTTTTTGGGGGGTTTTCAAGATAAATACACTAAAAGTCTAAGTTGCTACCACAGGGTTTGGAAAGGGGGAGTATAGAAAAAAGGTGCAGATGGGAGACAGATCACGGTGTGGAGCGACACAAAAGGGTTAGTGAGGTTAACACAACCGTACCTGCAAACACACACACACATACACACACAAATGAAGAAAGGAAACACAACTGACCGTTGTGAGAGGGGCGGAGGGAATAAAGCTACATGTTTTGGGAAGTTGGCAAACAGTATAGATCACGAGTCGGGATGCATTATTGTTACAAGAACAAGGGATCTTTTTGTCCTTTGACAGCCAAAAAATTACCCCGCCCATTCACCAGCCATGCACACACACACACACACACACACAACCATGCTCACAAGTGTAATAGTCTCCTCGCTGACTGAATTGTGTGAACCAACTTCCAGAGAAAAGCCCAAACTTCCCCATGGTGAAGGTTTTACAGCTCTCAGATAACTGCCTAGGGGTTAAAACTCAGACAGGCAGACGTCAGGGTCACACATTGGGAATAAATGAGGGTGGAGAGGAAGAGGGGAGTAAAGCGGTACTCTGGCAGCACGAGCAGAAAAAGACACAAACTTAAGAAGGATCTGAACAGCTACAAAGATACCAAGAGAAACTTCTGTATCGTCATCACCGTTGTCATCATCTTAATCATGAGAAGCTTAAGGTTACTTTTTTTCCCCAATGACAAATACTTAAAAATATACATTTCATCATCAATATCTTAATTATTATTATCATTATTATTATTTCCCTTTGGATAGCTGAGGTTAATGCTTCAAATTCTGGCTCACTAGGTGACGAAGAAGGGCAGACAGGGAAGGGTGAGGGATGGAGGGCTCGAGTTTAAAAAGAGGATCAAGTTAGAGTTCTTTGGTTTTATTCTTTAACATCTGACTTTGCTTTGCTGTGCTGCTGCAGAACCTTTGGACTAAAGCTGTATTGTAGAAAAGAGAAAGAGAGAAGAGTAGAGAAGAGATGAAGTAGACGAAGAGTGTGTATGTGTGGATGAGAGTGGGTGGAGGAAGATGGGGCAGCTTTGTTGAGGGTTCCTTTCGCTCAGCTTGCTTTGCCTCTTGTTCTAAATAAAGAAACTACCGTTCACAAATTTGGGAAACTGCTTCCTTTTATATTGATCTGAGCCTTTTGAGGCAATAGTTTGAGTCTTAGTAGAAGGTTCCTCAAAAAACAAAAACAGAGGCAAGCACGCTTGAGCTTGTTTAGCCGAGCTTAGCACAAAGACTGGAAACAGATGGAGGAGTTAGCTTTCCTCTGCCTGAACAAGGTGGAAATTATGAATCACGCTGATTCAGACCGTCTTGTTCACCTCGAGCGTGTGCCACCATTGATTGTACAGATTCCACACCTCCTTTCTCTCCTCCTCCTCCTCTTGTCATAGTTTAAATGCACTTTCGCACATTCATTTTCAGGTTTACTGTTTTTTTCTGGTTCACTTGCAACTTTCAGTTTAGGACAGAGAAGCTCATATCGCATTTTTGTTGTTTCGGTGGCTTGTGCTGTCTATTAGTGAGACTAAACACGTTGATGACACATTAACTGAGCTAAAAAACGGCAATGGCTTTAGTCACCAGTGAGGGGAGCACAGCGTCTGCTGAACATCTGACTTCAGCTGAACAACAGGTCTTATTAAATTGCATTCATCTCACAATCATTATTATGCAATTCCAAAGAACTGCTTGGATGAAATATTTGGTAGATTATCATATTTTAAGAGCCATGCACCCACACTTTGCATGCAAACATTATATTTTTCCAGCTGGACAGAATAATAGATGTAAAGTGACAGAATTTAATTATCCATGTCCCAAAGCTTACAGAAAAGAGTGGAAATAACGTGTTGGTGCAGAAGTTATCATTGCGACATTTACCAACAATATTGCTGTTGTATTTTACTGGTCTCTCGCAGTATTAGTTCTTAATGGCCCTACTATAGTAAAAAATAAAAGTTAAATCCTTTGCCTCCATTTAGGAATCCGTCCAAACAGATTTACAGAAACATAGGTTTATGTGTTATCAATATTCTTATAAAGATGCATGTTTGCATCGTTTTGGAAGAATTTGATTCCTTGATGCTTTCTGAGCACTCCTCCATATAGCCTTTAGCTTATTGCCTATGCAGTCCAATTAAACGGTTTGCTTAGAAGGTATCCTGGGAATTTATTGAACCTCCCAGCTTTTCTAAAAATCAAATGTTGATCTGCTGCTTGTTTTCCATTTCAACTCAGAAGCTGGAATTTCCAGGTTCCTTGTTAGAAAACTAAATAGGAAATCCTCTCAAAGTTATAATTCTGATTCAGAAAGTTTAACGTTTCTTTACAAAACCAGCATTGTTGCTGCTCAACGACTTTTAGTGAAAAAACGGCCAACAGCTTCTCTGTAATGGAGCATATATTTTAAAAAAAGTTAACGATGCACTGATTTCTGTTGTTCAGAACAACCAAGTATAAAATATTCTCACCACAGCTAAACGTTTAGATTTTGCTAGTTTTCTCTTGAAATAGTCATACAGTTGGGTTTTTTGCTTTTCTAAAGCATAGAGCTGGCTGTTAACACATATGCTGTTTCAGCTAGCTGATTGGCAGTGCACAGTAAACAAATAATGAGGAGCAGCACTGTGTTACTCTAGGCTAAAAGGACTGTTGCAACAGAATCAGCAAACCATTTCAGAAATATTAAATCAGTCACTTAAGCGTATATAACCTTTTACAGGGAACATTTCAGTACCACTGCTTTTCTGTCCTGCATTTTTAGCACATATCTGAGTTCAGGTTACCATTGAGAACAGAACCATTGACTAGTTTCAAGTTACTGCTAAAAAAAAAATTCTGTTATTACATCCTATGTCTTAAAGTCCAGTTTTACTTTGCTGGCAGAATTACAAAATCTACTATTTGAAAATGTTTCTAGGAATAATTAAATGAAGAATAGTTATTTGGGGAGGGAACTACAGTAACTCATCACTTTTAAAACCATAATTATGTTTTTAAAGGGCTATAGCTAACCAGCAAAAACCATATTCCGCACTGAAGACACTTTATAACAAATTACCATTCAATTTAGTAGCTGCGTATTTTATACTTTTGGTTTAGTCTATGTATCATCATTCAACTTTGAATAATAGAAATAGTGTAGAGAATTTTTTTACAACTGTAGTAATCAATATTGTGTGTCATTTTCACAACAGCAAAACAAATAGTTACTAATCAAAACCAATTGGATCATGTTAAGCGTTTCTGTTTTGATGTGCAAACGTGTATTCAATGTGCCTTTTGTGCAAATTTTGGGAAGTCAAAGTGTTTTTCCTCAAGGTTGTCATACTGTGAGAATCTCTACTGGCCCATGCCTGCATACCATGAATAAAGAAGTTCTGTAACATAAGTAAATCCAATAGCAGACCTGTGTGCTGCCTGAACAGATTTAGCCTTACCTTTACGTTTTTTAAACCACTGGCACTAACTGGACTCCATAGATCCACACCTTTGCTTTATTTTTAGATATGGTATCATTACTATATTACACCCCTAAAACATTATTGAACAGATGTATAATATAAATTTAAATGCAATGTGTTTAAGATTTGGTTCATGAAAACGCAAGGTTAAAAATGTATTAGCTTCCAGTCTTTGTGCTAAGATAACAAAAAAATAAAAAAGTTACAAGGGTTTTTCTTTACCCTGCTGCTGCCTTTATGTAAAGGAGTTTTTCCAGCCCAAACTCTGCCAATATCAAGATTTTAGGGAACGTGCACATGGTGCTGGATCCAAGGTGGGGCATAGACTTTGGTATCATTCACTTATTGGGGTATCCTCACCACAGAGTCCCGCACCGTGCACCAAGTCCATCAAAGCCTGAGTTGTACGGCAGAGTCGCTTTTTCTCCTTTTCCCCAAAGAACATGGAGAAAAGGAGCAAAACGCTGAGAATCCAGAAATTCTGGTTATGTGCTCACCTCTCCCTCCAGCTTCCACTTTCTCAAAAACACACATGCACATAGCTGTCTGTACATGTCACCTAGTTACCTCAAGTGTCAGCTGCTCCCTGGTACATCAAACAGAACAACAAGCCCCCTCACCAGGCGTTAGCGACCAGACAAGGGGCTGCTTTGGTGCTAAAGCTGCTCCGAAGTGGATCCAGAGTTGAGTCATAGAGCAACATCAAGTCCATGTTTGACAGGGAGGAAGCAGTGAGGCTCAGATGTGAGGAGAGGGCTGTATTCCAAGGCTGGTAACAGCGTTTAGCTATGTGGAGACTGGAGCCCTCACATTTCATCATCTGATTCTGAGTCTCACAGAGCAAACACACAGTCCTACAGCTGGACCCGTTCCAGGACCCTGATCCACACCTGAACCCCACTTTTTAAAGCATTCATCTATTTGGTTTATCATCAAAGAATATGAGGTATATGATGAACTATCTCTCTTTTACATCCGACAGTGGATGATTAAAAATAAATAAATTTAAAAGCAACATACAGCAAAGTGGAAACAAAACAAGATACAAAAGCAGATAAAATCAGAGACAAAACAAGAAGTTAAAAGGTGATGTGAGACTCTGTTGTCTCTGTCATGAAGAAACACTTGAATCTATAACACCCGTTGATATTCCTCCTCTGTGTTTTTGGTGTAACAGTAAAGCTCTTGGTTTGATTTCTACATTTGGGGAGTATTTAAAAGAAAAGAAGCAGCTATGTGCTGTAACATGCACCGCATGAGGCTCACATTCAAGCTGCTTTCATGTTTACTCATCAAAATTTGAAATTCAAGGAGACTGGAGGGAAAACATCAGTCAAGGAAATAAAGGAAAAACAAAACAAAAAAAACACTTTTTGAGTCAAAAAGCTCATGAGGTGTTTTGCACAAAGTGCTTCCCCTTTAAATTTACAGGGCTAGCAGTATTAACTTAAACTATTGGTAGAGATGTGCAAAAAGACTTGAAATAATTTAATTATTGCAAGAAATGTACTTTATTGCGTGGAAATTCCATCTTGAGAACAGCACTTACTGCAGTTTTGGTTTTAGTTCTGGGGAATGGAGATAGACTCTAAAGAAGGTTGTGTTTTTTGACTCATGCTCAGTTTTCTGGCAGATACCACCAAGTTTTTACTTAAAATGTCCCGATATTTCAAGTTTTGGATATCATGGTGCGATGCATTTTAAAGTTTCAAAGTAGAAGAGAACAAGGCCCACATCATCACATATCCTCCACCGTACTTAACACTGGGCATGATACACTTCTCCACATATTTAGATTTTGTTTAATAACAAACCCATTGTTGTCTGAAACAGTAATTTAAGATTACATTATTGGCCGATAAGCTTGGAGGCAAAGTTAATATGGGCCATCTTCTAGTCTTGTCACATTGGTCATAAAGGTTTTAATTATTACATTGACTGTAGATTTTGGTGAGTTTGGTGGCTGAGGAGTTACTTTCCTGTAGCCTTTTTTGTGGCAAATGAAGGTCAACACATCTGCCGTAGTTAAACATTTTCCTGTGTATCTTGTTTCGAGAATTGCTTGTTTAGAGAAATGGTGTCTGTGTCACAAAATAATATATACCTTAGAGAAACTGGAAGTTGTGCATTACTATTAAAAATTCTTACTTCAATTATGAGTTTAGAGTTTTGTTAATTAAAGGGATAATTAAAGGCTTTGGTAAGTGTGCCATAAATTAAATCTAAAAAAAAACAATTTTCTCTTAAGATTGAGTGCTTTTCTCAGTGACTACCTTTACTTGCAGCCAATATTCGGGTTATGGACGGGTTAAGGTCACTATTCAGGTTTCTGAAACATTTGGAATATCCCGTTTCTTTGCCTCAGCAGAGAGAGTTACTCCTGTATACATGGAAATTGTATGCCAGATGCCGCAAGTTCTTCTACAGAAAAGACCAAGATTCCTTGTGAATAGAAAATGCACAGAACACAGAACTTGCACAAATAAATGTTCCTTTTGCTGGGAATATGCCGACAGGCGTTTACATGACCTAATATTCGGGTTGGAAAATGGGTACCCCAGGGGTAATATACAAGTTTTTGCTGGTGTTTACATGGCCGTACATTACTGAGATATTGCTAATATTTCAATTTTGAAGGAGTTATTGGCTGCATGTAAATGTAGTCAATGATTAAATGAAATCAAATGGTTGGGTTTTCTAAAAAATGTCAATGTTTGATTATGTAATTGCACTAAAACATTAATTTATCTAAAGGCTTTTTACACATCTTTACAGTGGTTGAAATGTATTTGAAGTCTCTAAAGAGCTTTAAAAATGCATTCCTGGTATTATTTGGTGTAAAGAAGTAAAATAAAGAACTTTGACAGGGGATGTGTAATAAGACAATCAATCACAAACCCATCACTTGATCAGAAAAATCTCTGGAAATAAATAACAAATAAATAGAAAGTCAAGTCAGTAAATCAACCCTGAATAAATAGTACAATCAAAAGTCTAAATCATGATTGAAAACAAAGCAGAACTAGAAAGTCCAAAGAGAGATAGTTAAAATTTTTGGTCTAAAATCAAGTTATCATCAATGTTTTAAGGATCTTTTTTTCTCAAAGTCTTTTTTTTTTAAACGTTTTTTTTTTCTTTTCAGTACATCAGCGATAAGTAAGCAGTAGAACATAGATTTTTTTTTCTACAAAATCTATAGAAGCACTAACAGATACATTCCGTCTAAGAGTCAATGTGGAGAAAAGGTCTCACCTTTAAGGTGTAAACCCTCCCCTCCACATCTAAAGCTTGGTTCATGAAACGATTCTCGTGTGTCGACTGTTTCACCCGGCGAGGATCAAACCAAATATTCTTTGGATAGAGTCCAACTCCCTACATGTCAACTAAACTGAGGTTTACGCTGCGAGTACAGCTCTGCATCTTAAAGTGTACTTCAGATTGTTGTCTTTGGGTTCAAAAATTACAAGACGTTACTCCAGACCTTACCAACGTCTTCATTTTTAAGCCTCCAATGAACACTTTCGTGCAGATAACGCTCACCTCAGACAAACTGACCCGTTTTCTTTGTCCTCATGCACAATTTGGTTTGCTTCAGTATTTGGTTTGACGAGTTCAAGGTTTGCTGCTCAATTTGGCTTTCGTGTCATCCATTTTTTTGTCCCCCGCCCGGACAGGCTGATAAAAATCTGGAAGCTAAATTTTCACAGTATTTTTTTGTTTTTCGTCAGCCACCTGATAAAAATCTCTAGCACGACTACAAAAAAAATAAGGACCTCTTGTAGTAAGTAAGTAAGCGAGTACGTTATTCCAAATAAGTAATAAGCACTAAAATACAGTACATGAAACAGCATCAAGAGACACAGCAGAGGGGGAAAAAACCCAATCAGAACCAAAATTAAAAACTTTTGAAATAAAAACAGATTTCAGTTCATTGAGGTCATTTGCGTTTTGCTCCATCCAGGACCAGAGAGCCAAGCCGGAGAAAGCGAGGCAGAGGAAGGGACCCAATCCTTTATTTTTCTTGTCTACCTGCCTGTCTGTTCATCTCTCCATCAGTGCTACACAGTTTCAGAACCGGGCCGCAGTTCTGCGGACCTGAAGCTAACAGACGGACAGGCAGATATCTGCTGGTCCTCCTCCCCTCCTCCCTCCAGCCACATTTGGCTTGGATTATTTTTGGTTTGCTTCAGTTGTTCCTTGGGTAGTGAAAGTTTTTCTTTTTGGTTTGGTTTTGGATTAGTTTTTGGTATCCTCTTAAAAAAAAAAAAAAGTGTGACTACCCTTTTTGTGTGAGGGGTCCAGAGTAAAAGATCAGCCCCTTAATAACGCTTTTAGGTGGAGGAGATTTCACCAGAGGGGCCTTGCAGCGGCAACACCCTGTTCTCAGCCTCCTTCCTCAAAAACACCCCCCAATGGGTACATCCTTATTGTGTTTATGTCTCGGCTAAGGCTCGAGAAGAACATAATGCTTTGGTATCTTTTTGAGGATCAATGGAAGAATGGAGTGGAAAATGATATGTGAAATGTGACTGATGAAGCGATGATGGAAACAGATATACATCGAGACGTACAGATGTCAGGCGGCCTGTGCTGATTGACGAGGCAGGGACGAGAGCAAGCTGTGACTAAACTTGGCTTTATTGACTTATTTAGCCTTCAGTCTCAACGGTTATTCCTTCAAATCTCCAATCACAGGTCCTATTTCATACTTCCAACATCATTTTCAGCAAGCGAAGTTTCCTGGGCATGTTCGTTTAGACACGGACTAGCCTGATAATGGGCTCAACAAATATCGAACACACCATTGTTTTTCTCAGTAAATGTATTTCTAATGTGGCTGCTGAGATGAAAACCACATAAAGATGTTGGTAAAAACCAGAGTACCCCAAACATACAAAGAAATCAAAGCAAATTAGTCCATAATAAAGTTATGTGTAATATGGTGGAATGACACCATAAATGAGTATGAATCGGATCAGTATTAAGAAAGCAATTCTGGTTCTTCTGGGTGTAAATAAATGTTGGCTGGTTTAGTCCAACCTGATGGTCTATTAAAAGTTTTGTCCTTTACAGGCACAAAAACGCATGATGGTAAATAGAAAAGAGGTTTCTGGAAACCTAATTGTTTCAAAACAAAGGATGCTCTGGTTGCAGATATATTTTCAAGCGTCTAAATGTTCCAGTGAGAACTGATAGGGCCATTATTCAGAGCAAGAGAGAGCATATTTTCCCCATAAACCAGCTAAAACAAGGTGCTCTCTATAAGACATCTCGCAGATGAGAATATTTTGTGCCAAGGAGCTCTTAAATGGCTTCAGAAAGACATTTGCCTCTATTAGTACACATACATCAAGATTTATTCCAGGATTGAAACTAAAAGGAAACCAATATCAATAACAACTTATAGAGCCATCATTACCTCTTTGCGTCTAAAGCCTACTTTATTCCTCTCCGTTCAAGGAGGTGTAAATATGGGCAACTGCATTATCTGTTAATGAAGGGCTCTCAAACAGTCACGCAAGGACGAACAGAGTAGAGCCCAATTTTTTACATTCTCCGTCCAACGTAGTAGAGAACACACATCTCTGATTGGTCAGCCCGACATCATTTCACCAGAACGGTGCTGTACAGTCGATTTAATCAGTGGTCAAAGCAGCTTTTGGGTTATGCATGCCTTATATTGAATTGAAAGTTGATCTAATATGGTCTATTTGTGATTTTGAACACCAGGAGGTGAAGAGAACAACAAAACAGACCTCTGCGTATGTTTACATGCATTTTTAGAGTATACCGTAAGCTGTTGTTGTTATAAAAAGCTTTCCAGATCAATCAAAACTCACTCTCTGTCAGCTATTGCTCCTTGCGTTCACAAGATGAAGTAAATAAACTGTCGTTGACCAGAGACGTTACTGCAATGGTAGGCAGACCTGCCAGAAAAAGTAATCACCCCCTGCTTTACTGGTTAGGAGTTGCTTCGCAATATCAGAGATGTGTAAAAAGGAAAACACTAATACGTCTTTGTGTGATTTTGACCTTGCTGACGAAAAAGTATAAACCAGGCTTAAATCACTGGGAGCTTAGTTTTTGCTAGTTTTCTTGATCACATTCCCTACCCATCTGAAAAGCTCTGAGCACTGCTGACTGTTTAACTTCATTCCATCAGGTGAATCCAATGAAACATCCTGAGAAAAAAGTGGCGCTTTGAGTACATAGAAGAAGCTCCCAGAGCCTCTGCAACTTGAAGGGTTAGTGGTTGCGTGAAAAAACTGACCAAAAATCATACGCGAGCATTGCATGTTATAAAAAAAAAAGGAAAAAAAAGCTTTTTTACTCAGTATTTAATACATTTCAGCAAGCAAGTTCATAACTTCATTTACGGACTAATTTGTTAGGATCTTTTTGAACATTTGTTTGTTTTTTGGAGAAAAAAACACATTGTTCAACACTTTATCTTTAAGGCTGAGGGGTCTAAATAAGCGTTTAAATATATTAACCTGTCCCTAATGAGTGAACTGACACCTGTAAATTACAGCAAAGTGAACCAACTCGATCTGCGAGCTAGCACTTGGTGAGGACTGGATCACTTTCGCCATCTGTGCTGCTGCAGGGCGAGTCGCGTCACAAACAAAATGCATGGCAATGATGACGACACGGACAGAGAGGATGGCAATGATCAAGACAAGAGCAAAAACTACAGTAGCACACGTCAATAAATAGGAGCTGAAATGTGTAACAGCACTAATAAATAGAAAAAAAAACTAATGTTAAACTATATTTCTTTAAAAAATTACGTGTGTTTAAAAGTCGAACTTAAAAGAAATAAATGCAGTCTTATGCTCTTCTAGCCGACGCTCATACACAATGCAAAAAAAAAAAAAAGCAGCAATAATTTACACAATTATTCAACAAAATCAGTGAGAGACACATGGTGTGATGGACAGAATGACTCAGTGACAGGATGGTTCTTCATGTTTGGTATGCTTGTGTGTTTGCTTGTTGCAGTAGCAGTAGAGTCCTGGTCCTGGATAGCTTCAGTATTTACACGTCCTTTGAATAAAGCTTTTCTCTCCGTATTTTTGGTATTTGTGATTTTGGTTTGGTTGTCATTTTTTTTTGTCTCATTGTGTATCCCCTCCACCTCCTCTGGTAAAATTTTTGGTTTAAATGTATCCTCCTCGCTTCTCTTCTTCTTTCAAACCCGCAGCTTTTTGAAAATTATATAAAAAAAAAGGATAGTTCTCCTCTTTGTTTCTTTGTCCGTGCTGCCATTCCTTTTTGTCATATTGTCAAAGTTATCTTTTTGTCATTTTTGGTTTATGCACTTGGACGTGCTGTCTCGTCGACCTCTTTGTTGCAGTCATTGGTTTGTTTTCCTTCAGAGAGACGTGCCACGTTGCGAGAAAAAAAGTCCATTGCTGTCTCCTTTTCATCCATTTGGATACATAAAGATTTTTGGTTTCAATCTTTCTCCTCCTTTTCCCTTCTTTTACTTCTTTCCCTCCTTCTCTCCTCTTTCATTCTGTGTATTTTTGGCATCGAAAGACTTGGAGAGAAAGACGGAGAGAGACACTGGGAAAGAAAACAAAAACGGAAGAAGAGCACAAGAGAGAGAGAAAGAGATAGCTTTGGTGTGAAAGGCGAGGTTCTTGTTTAATCCTTTCCGCTCCTCTCTGATTGACCCCCAGGTGTGGTCACTCAATCTTGGGTCCCCCTAGGGAGGATGGGCTGTGTGCCATTTCGCTGGAGGAGCAGGAGGAAGCAGGGCTGGAGCAGGGAGAGGGGGAGCAGGGAGTGGGGCTGATGCTGCTGGCCGAGGGGAAGGGGGAGGACTGGGAGACTTTGGCTATGGCGGCGCTGACCAGTCCAGCACCAGGGTTCTGGCCCATGTGTAGGAGGCTAGGGTGGTTGAGGAAGAGGGAGGAGGGAAGCCCGCCTCCTTGGCCACCAGAGGACCCCAGCATCACCTTGCTGCCGCCCTCAAGAGTGGAAAGAGGCAGCTGGCCACCACTGGCTGCTAGGGCTGTGGAAAGGAAAAATGAAATGTAGGAATTAAAACAAAATCTTTCATTTCTACATTCTAAATCTTTTTGTGTTATTATGGCTATTAAACTACCTACAGTTAATTTACTCAATAAAACTCTGAGTTGTTGGGTTCTTTTAATGAAGGAAGCGTGAGTGGGATTTACTAACATCTGCTGGTACAAATTGGACATTGTGCAATCCTCCCTTTATGAAGTTCTCCCTCTTGTTGAGGGATAGAAACATTAGAGAATGGTTTGTTATTTAATCTGATGTATACCCAACCCTTGACTAGACCATTCTAAAATCTTAAGTTTTTTACTTAGGTGATATTAATTTATCAGATTATCTAAATTAGGAGTACTTTAGGGAAAATAAAGCCAGATGAAGTACATAATATTGCCTTTTTTTATATAATTATGCAAAACAAATAAAGTGGTCATCAGTTTTGAGATTTTTTATACGAAATTATCTGAGATGTTATTTTTCTTGCAAAGATCAAGAAGGTTTCAGAGACTTTCATACTGTTTAAAAAAAAACACTGATGAGGAGCAGCAATCCTTCCATGTAGTTTAGACTTTAGAGCTGCTTGCTGTTTCATATTAATGATTTAATTCTTGTTGATCATAATTTTGTACATTGTAGGCGGAAGATAGAAATCAGAGAAAGTGATTCATAAGACATATTTTAGCATATGACACAAAGATGAGTCATTGACACATTTTTATCTTTAATTTTCCATCCATCAAAAGAAAAAGTCTTGGTCAGATAATATTGTGGCCCCACTGTGTAGATTGTCAGTAGTTTATAACATAGAATATAATACAGAATGTCAAACCTATGTGTAAGTATAAAATGATCTATTTATTATTAGATAATTTATTGGATCTATTAAATCTATATTTCTTTCTCACAGTTTGACATTGAAATCAACTGAACTGTTTTTCTAAAAAGTGAGCTTCAGCTGCTCACATCCTCACTACGACCAGGAAATACAGACTATCATCCCTGTTCTAAAATATCCATACTGGCTCCCTGTAACACAGGTTTTAAAATGAATTTCTTAATCTATAAAGATTTGTTTTTGTATCAAACTTCCAGATCACTCAGGTCCTCTGGTTCAAGTCTGCTCTGCTTCCCCAGAATCAGAGTATGGAGAAGCAACATACAGTTTATGTGCTCCTCTAATCTGGAACAAATTTTAAAAAAAAATAAAAAGTTCTTTTAAATCAGGATTGAAAAACCATTTGTTTAAACTTGCCTTTGATTAATATCATTACTTGTAGTCTTGATATCCTTTGTTTTATCACTGCAATGCAATGTTTCTTGCTTATTTGTTGTTCTATGTTTTCACCATGTCAAGCCCTCTGAATTGTCACTCATTGAAAAGTTGCCATACAAATAACCTTGCCTTGGTTAAAATACATGTACAGGTTTATTTGAGTAACCAAAATTATTTCTATTTCAAAACTGCCAAAAAATGTATAAATATATTTTTTAAAACTTTCTTCACATTCAGAAGTTTACATTCACTTGGATTATTATCTGAATTAACAATTTTGGACATCGCTGTATTGTTACATTTGGAGGAAAAGGGGGGTATCTTCAAAGCCCAAGAACACCATCTCTGAGGTATCTGAATGGCAGCATCATGTTGAATGGCTTGCTGCAGGAATGATTGGTTCATCTTGAGGAATGCACATTATGTGGAAATACTGAGGTAACATCTCAAGGTATCAGTCAGTAAGTTAAAGTTTGGGTGGAAATTGGTCCTTGGAATGCACAACGATCCTAAGCACGCCTTAATATTAGCTACAAAATCTGATCTTAGAAACTGAGAATATCCACAGAATTGATGAAGTGGCCAACAAACTTGACTCAGTTACATTAGTTCTGTCTAGAGGAATGGGTAAAACTTACAGCAAAGTATTGTTGGAACCTTGTTGGAGGAAACCCAAAATATTCGACCCAAATCATACAGCCTAAAAGGCAATGCTATCAAATGCAAACTATGCAAACTTCTGAACAAATAAGTTAAATACATACACATTTTCTCATTTATTAATCTGTCAGTGAGCACATAAAAAATGTGGTAATTCAAGCTAATCTAAAACAGGAACAGCTCAGTCTGGTCTACTATGATATATAAAATCTAATGCAAGTAATATATAGGTTAGGTATTTAAATATCTGGTTTATTATAGTTCAGGATTCCAGCTTCAGCATATTCCACCTAATTTTAAAAAATCTAATACATTTTTTGCCGAGGAAAAGCACATTTTAAGCACTGGAGGACCGTTTTAAAGTTCCATGATATTAAATATGTGATTGCATGCTTCCTAAACACAAACCGAGCTTCTCAAACAGATGGTTTCCTGATTCATACAGTCAAATACTGACGTTCAAATGATGAAAAAACAAAGGTGGAAATGCCAAAGATGAATAAAACAGCACCTGACAAATACAAACACGATCCCACACATTACCGTAAGCACAGTGACACACATAAGCACACACATGCTGGAATGGATTAATGGCTGTAGATGGCGACGCATGATGAAAAGTTGGCTATTTATTTCCTACAGAGCGTGCTCTCTGTCTCAGCTGTTTCACGCTGTTGATGAGCAAACACACTGGGCTGCTTATTCATCCGTGTCTCCAGTCGGTAGTCAACCAGAGCGACGAGATTCACCCACAGTGTGTAACTGTATTAGTCATCATCGCACTTCTCTTTTTAGTGCAACCCCCCCCTCGTCAGTTTCTCTCTCACCCCTTAGAGGAAGGTTAAAAACGACCCGTGTCAAACTGATGCTGGTTGGGTGGACTCAGAGGTGGGGTCACTGCTGGGGGGAGAAGCCATGAGTTTGTTTTGAGACTATTCTTGTACTGTTCTCAAGCGTAGGAAGGTGAATAACGACTTGTATCATGTTTTGCACGTTCACATCTTCGTGGGAGTGCATGAGAATGTACTTGATAGAGAGGAGGAAAATCTATGAAAATGTATTTACAGTGCCTTGCCAAGGTATTCATAAACCTCATAGTTTTCCACCTTCAATTCGTGTTAGACCAGAAGTGGAAGAAAAATTATGCTTGGTTTTCCAAACTCTACATACGAAAATATGAGAAGATCCCTTTACTCTCACACCCCTAAGTGAAATCTAGTGCTACCAATAAACTTAAGAAGTCACCTATTTGCCCATTAGTTTGGTCTTGAGGCTCCATCCTGACTGAACATTTTATAGAGCACTGCTCAGTCCATCATCTGAAAACTGAGAGAGTATGGCTCACCTACAAACCTATCAACACATGGCTGCCCACCAAAAATGACACACAGGGCAAGAGGGGTATTACTCACTCGCCCAGGAGGCCCATGGTTATTCAAGAGAAACGACTGAGTTCTACATCTCTGATAGGAGAACCTCTTCCAAATAAACCCATTAGTCATTCACACATTCATTAGTGTCAAAAAGAAAGTAATTGCTGAACGAAAGCCATGAAAAGTCCCACTTGTGTTGTACCACAAAACATGTAGGGCACACAACGAACACATGCAGCCTTCTTGGAAAATAATATACTGAACGTGGTAAAATACACCACATATCCCACTCGTCACACCATCTTAACAGCATGTTAAAGCTGTTGAACTGAATTTCCTAAACAAGCTAGCTCAAAAATCTTTTTCCATAGGACTTAACATTTTAACACAGCATAGCTAAAAATATTTTGTGGAGATTAAAAAGAAACACAAAAAAAATAATGAAGCGGTTCTCCGCATCTGTCTAAAAGCCTCAGCCAATAACATGGCTGGGTCCGAATCCAACAACTGGACCAACTGGTTGCCTGACTCACAGGAGAAGTGCGCTTCCGCATTTATGTAGCTCCTCCACTCATTACACAATGCCGCATTTTGCAACAGAGTACCACTGGTGAGAGAGGTTCTCCGTTCAATAATGTCAGAGAAGGAGAAACAGTTGACTGCTACCACTTCAACTTTAGGACAAACTACCAGAGTCCCCAAAGGAAATATGCCATTTGAAGTCATAGAGAAAAAAGACAGGTGAGTGAACTGCAACTGGTGTTTTGTGCTCTTTAATCTGCTGTGGCGATGAGTGTTCCCAAATCAGTGGGTGTGGCCTAGGGGTGAAAGCCGATGAAATTAGTGAGTGTTTATGTTTTAAACTAGCTTGTTAAAATTTTTTTTTTTTTAATCGGTGGAGGCAACATCATGATGAGGGAAAGCTGCTCTTAAACAGGGACAGGGAAGCTAATCAGAGTTAAATGGAGGAAGCATGTAGCTAAATATGGGGTATATATATTTCAGCCTGCAAAGGTGAAGCTGATGGAACTCTACCCTAAAATAAGGTCAAATAAAGTATTCTGTCATGGGGGCTAAGTTTTTTTTTTTTTTTTTTGTAAAAATATGTTGAAAACTATTTTTTATTTCTCATTAAGTTATTTACTATTTGTATTACTTATTAAATAAAACCTCAATCAGATACACTGAGATCCGTGCTTGTAACATGATAAAACAATATGGTAGGTATAAATAGTTCTGCAAGGCACTGAATGGACTTAATATCATTTTTTAAGTAAAAATAAGTTTCTACACAATAGCTTTAAGTGTTTTTTATCAGTTAATCCGTTCTTTTCGATCCTTAATGAAATCTCTTTGCCTCTGTTTCCCTGTCTATACAAACACACACCTTGGATAGTAGCCAGGGGATTGTTACCGAGGAGGGCTTGGTTCATCCCCGTGTTAACTCCCATCACAGTGTTCCTGTTGCACCACACGCGTGTGCAAGCATGTACATAAACACAGACAGGCAGAGGAGAAAAGGTGAGGGGGGGGGGAAAGCAGGTTTAGTAGCAAGGAAAGACAATGGATGAGTTCAATCCTGAGGATAGACCTCTGTATGAGAGAGGCTAAGAAAATGCAAGGAGGGAAAAGTTTAAAGGTCTTTTGCGAAAATAATTAACACAAAACTGATGTGTTCAGTGTGTGTGTCTCACCTCAAGTTTGCTGCAAAATCAGTAATGTAGTTGGACATTTCACCGTTCTTTTTACCCATACGCCACAAGCTGTAAACACAACACCACAAACGTACACACACGAGCAGGTACACACAAACACACAGAGACACAGACAGGGTCAGATTGTATCGCTGCACAGAGGAATTTGAAGTGTTAAGTGGCATGCTTGACTATCAGTGTTTGCATTTGTGCTGGGGATCACAAATTTAAATACAAATGCAGGTGACCCGCGTGTGCCGCTGTACAGCAAAAATAGGGTTAATGTTTATGAAAATGTGTGGCTGTGTCAAGCAGCAGTGTGGTTTTAATTTGCCTAAATTAACAAAACATTACATGTAATGATTGTTTTTTTTGTGCCATTAAACATCACAGATGAATACATTCTTATATGTGAGAAATATCAAGAAATCAGTAGTAAAATCTTTATAGAGAGTTACTTGTTATTTTGTTCATAGTGTATGGTTTTGATTTTCTTAAATATTCAAATGTACTTAAAGGTTAAATTTAGCGGAAATCTTTCCCACAATAAGGAACTACTCACACATGCTGTTTTCCTTTTTTTAAAACTTAAATAAAAAAAAGGGACAAAATAACCTACAGTTTCCTTTTTACTGACAAGCATGAAGAAAGTTATAATCCAATTGAGAAGACTCTTAAAAACCTCTGTCATGTCAGAGCCATCCAAAGTTGCAACCAAACTCCAGGAGAGCAGGGGGCCTCATGGAGCCCTTGCCTTCTTAATGAAAATATAGATGCTGAAACTACAAACTTGTTGCCATGTGTAAGGAGAACGAGCATAATTTAAATTTGCTCCTGAGGTCTCTGAATGTAAAAGTTAAAATAGCTCAAAAAATCTTTAGTTTATCAAAAAATTATTCTAATTTAAAATTGAAAATGATATATGTAAACAATGTTTATTGTTTATATTCAACAGTGCAAATCGATTAATGCAAGCATGCAGCAATATGGTCAATTTAATATTTACATTAATAACAAGCAATGCAACGAGAGGTGGTGAATTTCCAACAAAGTGGAGGCCGAAATCAAAGAAGCCCCCAAAACATTCTCCACTTAGGGCCCCAGAAACTTTTGGACCACAATGTGAACATTTTTGAGTGTCTTACCCTGTGTTTAGGTTGAGTGTGCTGTGGCTGGGAGTGGCGGGGCTGGCTGTACTGCGGGGAGGAGGTGGAGGAGTTGCCGGGGAGGGTGTGGAGCTCAGAGGGGGGTGGGCTGAGGTGAGAGAGGGGTGAGTGGAGGTGAGGCTGGAAGTCAGGGGGCACATGGAGGACATGGTGGTCACCGTTGTGCTGCTGAGACTGGTAACGGCCTGCGACAGCTGGCTGGACATCTGTCAGAAAGGAGGAAATGGCTTTAAAAAGATGCCACAGGACTAGCAGAGTTTAGACTAACAGGTCTGATAATCACCATATGAGGGCTGTAGCAGGGTGGTTTGTGCGTTTGTGGGGCAGTGGGGGGCTGGCTGGGCAGTGGAGGGGTGGCACTGTTAGGGTTGATTCGCTTCTCTTTCTGCCGGCGGTTGCAGAACCAAACCCGGATCACCTCCTTCTCCATGTTCAGCTGCTCCGCAATCAATAGGATCTCCTCCGAGGTAGGCTTCTGGTTCTGGGTGGAAAAATTTGTCCAGACTGTTTCAACTGTGCTACAATAAGACAGGATTGTACAAATGTGAAGATAAATGCTGTTGGTGTCATGGTGTTATGAAAAACCAGTGTCCTAAGTTATTGCTCATATCTGTAAACCAGCCAGTGTTTGCACATAAGTTATTGAAATGGGTCTATTTTTAACCAGTTTAATGATTTTACTGTCAGCAGTTTAGGAGGTTAATGCTGTGGGAACTGTGTTCTGTAACTTTCATCAATCTTGTTGCTGAGGGATGTTGTCAACTTGGGTGATTAATAGTGGTCATAAGACACGATTCTCTGATTATAAGGTGTAAAGCTGGTAGAGAAGGCACTCAAAAAGCTTTACAAGAAGACAAAATAATCATATGGCAAATAATTTTTTATGTTACTGATGAAAAGATTAAAGTGCAACTCTAATCAAATCAACTTTTTTTATTAGTGCTGCCTAGATATCTGTCCATTATTTTTGTTATTTTAGTACATTTTTATATAATTATTAATTTTCTACCAAAAACTGTCAATGGATTCCCCTATTCAGTTTAAAACTTAAAAAAGCACCTCACGTTGGTTCTCAGAGATGTATCGATCACAAGCGACACATCAGTAGTGCTGAACAAACTGAGAAAGCAGCAGACGTGCTCTAAAAATACAAAGGAGCAGATGCGTATAGCTTATCTAATTGAGGCTGGAAAAAATAATATTGCGACTTTTTCCTCAGAGTTTATTAATATTTCCAACGGCAGCGCCTCCTTTTGCTGCATTTTTAATCCATTGCTCTTTAAGAAAATTTCTGTCCTGCTCTGCATCATAAAATATTTTTAGTTATAGTTTATCAGAAGTGTTACTGAAAAAAAAATCAAAAAACCTAAAGACAATCCAGCACATAACAGCAGGGTGTAAAATGCTGGCAGGGAAAGCATGCATGGAACGTCATAACCAAGTGGCTGGAATAGTATACAGAAACATCTGTGCGGAGTATGGGCTGGAAACCCAAAGGGCAAACACCTCCAAACGTGGTCGAGAATGACCGAGCAAAGATCCTGTGGGACTTCCACATCCAGAGAGACAGGATGGTAATGGTGAACCAACCGGACATTGTGGTGGTTGATAAAGAGCAGAGGAAAGCCGTTGTGGTGGATGTGGCAATACTAAGTGATGTTAACATCAAGAAGAAGGAACATGAGAAACTTGAGAAATACCAAGGGCTCAGAGAGAAGCTAGAGAAGGCTTGGAAGATAACGGTGACACTAGTACCCATGGTAATAGGAGCAATTGGGGCAATGACCTCCAAACTGGAGGAATGGCTCCAGCAAATCCCTGGAAGAACCTCCGACATCTCAGTACAGAAAAGTGCAATACTTGGAACAGCAAAGATATTGAGAAGGACCCTCAAGCTCCCAGGCCTCTGGTAGAGGACCGAGCTGGGAGTGGGAAACACCACCCACAGTGGGCCAGAGGGGAATTTTTATGTATATATATATATATATATAATGTATTGCATCATAACGACAGTTACAATAAATTTCATTAAATGGAAAACTGAATTAAAAATAATAATGATAGTAATAATTATAAAAGTAATAATAACAAAAAAAAAGATGATGATGCTGATGATGATGATAAAAACCTTCTATCTTACCGTCAGGAATGAGCGCTCCAAAGCCACTCGTACATTCGTCTCAATGCTGGTTCTCTTCTTTCTCCTACGACCAGGAACCCCATCAAAGCCCAGAGACGGAGAGGACAGTGAGCTGGGACTGGGCAGGGTGCTGTCTATGGACATGGTCTCTGTAAGGCAAATCCCAAAGTCATGTTAAGCCGTTTGGTTGGATCCGATCCTAAGTCACATGGAATGATTGTCTAAGAGCTGACCTGCATCATTGAGCCACTTTTCCAGCAGTGGCTTCAGCTTGCACATGTTCTTAAAGCTCAAGTTGAGCGCCTCGAAGCGAGAGATGGTGGTCTGGCTGAAGTCGTTGCCATACAGCTTCCCCATGGCCAGGCCTACATCTCCCTATCGACATGGAGAGGAAAACAGTTTGAGACAAGTCGAAACAGATTGAGATGCTTCGGCGCTGACACAACATCAGCCTCTGCTCACTTGTGTGAAGCCAAGCTTGATGCGTCTTTGTTTGAAGGTGCGGGCAAACTGTTCCAGCTCCTCCAGGTCGCTGGGCTCCTCGGGGTGAGAGGTCACAGAGGGCACTGTGGTCATGCCTACTCCGCCACCCACATCTACACTCTTATCTCGCTGCATCTGATAGGTCATGAGACAAGTGAAAGTGAAAATGAGAAACAAAACAAAGAGCCTTTTTTTTAATCACTGTGCGTGTTCAGGGAGTGGGTTTATCTTTTCCAATGAGTAAAAAGTTTCCTACCTGTGACTGGAGTCCCATTCTAGTAGGAGCAGAAAGGAGGCTCCCTTGGTTTTGCTGAGGTAGCGGAATAAGATTTGGTGTCGATAGGAGTCCTGATCAAAAAGATTGCGTAAGAAATTATTAATAAGTCAAGAAGGAGGAGATTTCCTCTACGTCATCAAGCCTTGAAGCTTTTCGCAGGTTGTCACATTAACATGTGTTTTATTACGCTTTTATAAAATAGATAAACACGAAGCAGGAGAGGATTGTGAACTAAAGGGAAAATAATCAATGGTTTTATTTATTTTTTTTGCAGTGTTTTTGTGTTCAGCATCTCTGAGTTAAGACTTCATAAAACCACCTTACACAGCAAATAGACAGCAAGTCCTTTGGGACATCGTCTACCAGCTTTTCACTTTGAAAAACCAAAATATTTGCCCATTCATCTTTGCAGAATAACTCAACCACAGTCAGATTTGATAGAGCATTACTGTAGCTCTGTCTGTATGATATTTGCATCATTATCCAATCCTAAGGTTGTTTACATCCTCTAACAGTGGCTCTTCCAGGATCGCCCTGTGTTTACATTTACCTCTATCCATAACCCTTACTAGCTTCCCTCTCCCTGCTGAAGACAAGCATTCCTACACCTTGGCTTTCTAAGCTTCTTTGCTGCTTCGATGATTAATTAATGCTCTCCTTCTTTGGGCTTTCTGTGGGTTTCCTTGCCATGTTTCTTCACAATTCTGTTTATTCCTTAATATTCTCAAGCAAATTTAAAAGGTTTTCACAAGGCAGCTGCTTTCATTCTTACATAAAAATTAGATTCAAAGGTATTAGAGTAAAAGGGGGGTTAAATATAAATTGTTGCCATAATTAAAATGTTTTTATTTATAAAGAAAGAAATTAAACTCTATTCTTATTCTCTAACTTAATTATTTGCGTCTTTCGTGTCGTTCCATCACACGGTCTTGTGAAAGTGCATTGACGTAACATGACATCATGGGAAAAAGCTTAAGAGGTGTCAATACTTTTGCAGAGCACTGAATGTAACAGAAAATGTTGACTTCCCACCTTGCTGCCCCTGCTGTGCCTGTGGGAGAAGAAACTGGGCTGGAGACTGAAGTGAGTGTCCGGGCACCAACACCAGCTGCTGAAGCTGCAGAAACTGCTGAATGTCCTGTTCGACAGAGAAACAAGAATGTGTCACAAAGAGAAGGGATTTCGTAACACAAAAAGTGCGTTATTGTACGGTTTGTTTTCATAAGAGGGAAGGAGCAGGTTCAGATTAACAGAACACATAAGATGCAGGGGGAAAAAATAATGAAAGAAAACAAAGGGGTGCATCAAGATGAGCTGTTCCACTGACTGAAGGTCCCTGTGTCTAACAGGAAATGGCTGGGACTGGCGGTCAGTACCTGGGCTGTGAGCTGGATAGGCTGGGAGAGTGTGAGCTGATGTGGAGGAGGTGGGACAGGGACACTTTGGTTGTTTTGCTCCTGTGTGCTCTGTCCCTGTCCCTGGGACTGAGCCTTCTGCCCTGTCTGTCCTGTATGTTGCTGTTGCTGTTGCTTTTGCTGCTGCTGGGCTTGCTGATTTGCTGCTGCAGCTGCCTGAGCTTGCTGATTGGCTTGAGCGGCGGCATGGGCAGCATGAGCTGCATGGGCTGCATTGGACTGCTGCACGGCAGCAGCCAGGAGCTGTGCCTGAGCCTGCTGCAGCAACAGCTGTTGCTGCGCTGGCAATAAAGCTGTCAGCTGCAGAAAATCAGAGGCAGGTAAAGGAGAGGGAAAGAGCAAGAATTTATGATAAAGAAGGAAAATCAAGTGTTTAAAAAGCAGCACAGGTGAAGCAAGCAAGGTAAATGGACTGGACTTTTATAGTGCTTTTCTAATCATAGTTACCACTCAAAGCACTTTACACGGGAGCCACATTCAGTAATTCACCCTCACAACTTTGCTGCACACACATATTCATATACTGATAGGGAGCTTGATAGGCAACTTTAGGTTAAGTGTTTTGCCCAGGGGCACATCAACATATGACAGGAGGAAGCTTGAACTGAACCACGGCTGCTCTACCTACTGAGCCACAGGTAAACGCACATCAGACTGTACACATGAGGCATATATGTGAGTCTTACCCCTGCTAGCTGGGAGCCAGTCAGCATTAGCTGAGTGTGTTGCAGGGCTGTCTGTGAAGGAGTCGGGCCGTGAGAGGGAGGAAGGCCTGGAGACATTTCTGGGCACTCATCCATCTTATTCTGGTTTAGGCAAGGCAAGGCAACTTTATTTTTATACCAATCTTTCAACAACACGGCAATTCACTGCAATTTAAGTGATTAAGGGATGAAATAAAGGTATCAATAAAACAGCACACAAAACAAATTACCTATCGAGACATATGACATTCCAGCTGTTATTAAACAGTTACTCAAAGGCAACTCTAAACAAATGGGTTTTTAGCCTTGATTTAAAACAGCTCAGTGTTTCAGCAGCTTTGCAGTCATCAGGAAGTTTGTTCCCGATAAGTGGAACACAGAAACTGAAAGCTGCTTCTCCATGTTTAGTTCTGATTCTACGGGTGATTGGTAAACTAGGGTTGGAGGACATTAGTGGTCTGAGTGGTTGGTACGGTGACAACAGATCTTACTTAGGTGTTAACCATTCAGTGATTCACAAACTAGCAGGATTATTGTAAAGTCTATTATCTGAGATACAGGAAGCCATTGTAAGGACTTTAGAACTGGGTTGATGTGCTCTACTTTCTTGGTTCTAGTGAGGATGTGAGCAGCAGCCTTCTGAATCAGCTGCAGCTGTCTGATTGATTTTTAAGGTAGACCTGTGAGGACACTGTTGCAGTAATCATGCTGACTAAAGATAAATAAATTGATTATTTTGTCATGGTCCTTTTTTTATCAAGGAAATGTTTTTTTAAGGTCATAGAAGGCTAACCTTGTTATTGCCTTTATTTGACCTTGGTGGTTCAGGTCTGTGTCTATTTCTACACCTAAATTTTGGGCCTGATCTGTAGTTTTTAACTGTATTAACAGAAGCTGTGAACTGACTCTTAATTGTTCATCTTCAGGTCGAAAAATTATTTGTTCAGTTTTGTTTATATTCAGGTGGAGAAAATGATGTTCATAAATCATAAACGTACAAAAACATAAAAGTAGTGGTTCGATAATTGCTGTTTTTAAAGCCTTGAGGAAGATGTGTGAGAGAAGATATGAGTTAATAATATAAATCAGATCAGGCTCAATGACAGGGAAAACATGCTTAAGGAAAACTGTGGGTAATATAACAAGGCAGCAAGAGGAGGATCTTAATTGGGCAATGATTTTATCAAGGTTCATTTAGTTTACTTTTTTTAATTTAATGTTGAGTGGGGATGGCATTTTTTATTAATGTGGCACTGATGTATAGATTGGCCCTCTAACTGTTTTCTGTAATGACAAAGATCATGTAGGGACACAAGTAGAAACTGCTTTAGGACAAAAGGTTTTCAAACTGATGATCGAGATTCATGATTACATAAGCAGAGAGTTTGCTTTCTCAGGGTCAGTTATAGTGTTTTTATTGAACTGTGTCTTCTGTCTGTGTTTATTCAGCACAAAGGGATGATCTTTTTCTCCCAGGACGGGGCATGTTTGGGCTGGAAGACTGAGCTTCTTCCAGCATACTGCTTTGCATATCTCTCATGGTATGAAAATGAATATTGATTCTTGGTGAAATGAGTAATCTTACAGACTCACTTCATTTGTCATTGGGCTCAGAGAGCAGAGTGCATTAATACGTTTTTTTTTTTTTGTGTGTGCATTTGTTTACACTGAAGACTGGGCGGAGAGTGGACACATTGTCAATGTGGCCATCCAAAGCAACAAAAGACTGATTCAGAGCTTAGAAATAAGCACAAAGCTAAAGCAGCCTTACTGTCAATATACCTACAGCGTGATGTCAGGACACAAAAGATGCACAAACACTGAAGCAGAATCACGCACCGACATGCACAGGCAGCTCATTAACACTGACACACTGCCGTGAGCTTACCTTGCCACCGTTCAGGTTTTGTGACAGAGGAAAGGGGTTGATTTTCATTGCCTGAACCTTCAAGAAATGAATCAAACACATAATTCCATAAACGACCTGATCAACTACTGTAGGTGCCTCTCACTGACATCCAAGTGCTCTTCTGATCAAACAAAGAAAGCAATTTGCAGACTTTTCTGGGGGACATTTTCATAAACGTTTCATGTCTTACTTTTACATCTATACTGCAAAGTCACGACATGCACACTTTCCATGACAAACCATTTTAATTAAAATAAAAACAATTTAATTAAGTCCAAACTATTCAAACACAAGATATTGTAAATTGAATTTTAAAGCAACTACATTTATTAGTTATCTTGATGTATTAAAAAACCCACTAAAGAGTTATTTTTTGTCCCATAAAATGAATGTAACTCATATATTTTTAATTTTACTTTGTTTAAAGGGAAATAATTTATCTTGGAATTTTATAAGTAATTAGTGGCTTCTTATGTTCCTGCGGTATAAAAATTATGCAACAAAAAAATATTATTAATCAGAAGTACAAAATAGGAATGATGACAAAAATGACACATGTCCTGAGTGGGATCAGGGATTACACATGTTCTGGAGATTTAGTACACAGTGTGTAATCCTCGAATCAACTGACACAGTGAAAGTGCACAGGAAATTTTAAGATTTCTAAAATGAAATTAAACAGAATAAACAAATATACATTAAACAACAGAAAGAACACATATCGTTATGTGCATGCAAATAAATTAAAAGTTAAACTGGAGCAATTATTTATAACGTCTCTTAAAATTAACTCAACATGTGTAGTCCCTGATCACACTCAGGACATGTGTCATTTTTAACACCTCTTTTTTTGCAGTGTGGGAGAATACAAGTCAAAAGAAGCAGATAAGAGTTCATTTTCATAAGTATTGAAAGGGCTAAACTTGCCTAAAGTCAGACAAAAACTTTAAAAAGAACTGGCACAGTGACAAACAAGGCTGGAAGAGAAGCTAAATTTTTCTTCCCTCCACGAAGACTGAGGAGGAAGGTATGCGAGGTAGAAAGAAAATTTGCTAAACTCAGCATTGAACCACAACAAAGCTGTATTCGGTTCAACCAGGCTCCAAATCTACTGTCAGATGCTTGCTACATGCAAAACTGGCTGTTTCGAAGTGAAGAGAGAAATATGTTTTTTACCCTGTCTTACTGTCACAAATATAAATATCTAGAGTTTGACTTTAACTTTAACTGGAACCATTTTATTTGGACGGATTAGACTGAGAAACTTTTTAGCAACAATCACTACAGCAGAAAAGAGTAAACATGTAGAATAGCCCTCTATGTCTGTTGAGAAACACAGCGGAGGATCTGTAAATGCTGTGGGTCTGTTTCTCTTCCAAAAGACCTGGTATACTTATTAGAGTGCATGGGATCCCTGATTCTTTGGAATTAGCAGGTGTTTTCAAGAAAAATCTTGGCTAATAAACTGAAAAAATTGTTATTATGGTCTTAAACGTGGACAAATTAGGCACCAAATAATCATTCTTCCATGGCCGTCTCAGTCAATAAACTAAACATTACACACTTTAATTGAGCACACGAAGCAGTTGGATATTGTAGTAAAGTGATTTATAAACCATTTTAGATCCAAAACAAAAATAGTCTATGGTGTTTGCCTAATTGTAAGAAAGGAAAAACATTTTCTGGATTTTTTTGTAAATTATTTTCTATCTTCTCTGGTATTAAAAGTTCGTTCTCATTCAAAGTCTCATCATTCAAAAATGCTGACCATATTCAGCCAAGTTTAACAAATTGCTTTTGCCCAAGTCTGTTTTATTTTGGATACTTTTGGTTCTATTTACTTATAAAAATTCCAACACAAGATAAAACAAGGAAAAAAGAATAAAGTTAATGGCAGAAGGTCCTTGTGTGGTGCCAAACATTTGAGTGATTTTTTAAAAATATTCGTCAATGTAATTCTCAATGTGAACGATAAAGAAAAAGCACTACATGAATGAACAGCCTGTACTGTCTGACAAAATATATTATATTAATATAATGATTTGTGAGAATCCTTTCATGGGCCTGAAATTGCCCAAATTTTTTTGGAATCCCTGACCTTCTATGGAAGTGCTGTCTGATTTGCAAACATAGTTCTACCAAGTATTTATTGTTGTAAAAGTACTTTCAAGTAAAAACAATTATTTATCAATAATGTTTTTTTCCCTCCGTTGAAAAAAGTACTAAAATTATTGCTTAGATTTTCCTAAAGTTTAACTGTAATTCTGCTGCTGAAATAAAATAAGTATTTATTCTAAGGGTTTTAAATATATATATATATATTTGTATCAGAGCAGCAAAATATTTAGAATTTCATTGTAAAGAATTATTTAAAAAAATAATTAAATGTTTAAAATATTTGCTTGGTGCAATTATCTTGATTTGCAGATCAGTTTGCAGGTGAGGGAGGTGGAAGATGATTGTAATGATCATAAGTCTAAGACCTACCTGGTGATTTGATTCAGGTCCATTCCGCTCTGACTCTGTGTAGGAGGCAAAGGAAAAAGTGATAAATCACATCTTGAGCACAGCTCACACACTTCAGCTTATACCAGTACTTTCCAATGCCATGCATGTTACACATCTGTACTAAAGGGGTTGTCATTTATGTGAAATAACAGACAAATCTTACCTGTGCCTTCTAAGGGTGAGTCAGCACCAACTTTCTCAACCTCTGCTGGCTTTGACATCCTGATATCTGCGGCAGGAAAGCCAGAAGTAAAATGTGTCACAGAAGAAGTGCAGATGATAGCAGAACATGAAAGTGACCAGAATTTAGTTGACAGAAGGGGAAAGAGGAAGACAAAGGCGACGATCTCAGATAGGTTGGGATTGAGTGTTTTTCAGGTCACAGAGAGAAGCCTACACACTGTAAACTTAAACAATGGGGCTGAATCATTGACAAACTATACATCTAGCCCACATTCATTCACTCTTTCCAATTAGTGGTTGATCATAGGAGTGGGTCGACCCAAAGGTGTTTGCTCGTTCTAAATTTAACCCGAGGTGTTTTCGTGGGAGTAAAGTAGCACTAAAAATGTCTCATGTTGTTTGTCATTCATCACAAGACCGCATCACTTTCTGGTTCTTTTGTTTGGGACAGTCCCAGGAGCGACAGTCATGAATGGGGCAAGACTGCAAATTTAAGCCTTTGCTTTTCTTTGTCCTGACAAAAATGGAATTTTGGCTTGGGAAAACAGGGACAGGGATGGTTTGAGAGGAGTTTACACAGAACACAAATGTGTGTAATGATGTGCGTGTCTATAGACGCGCCAGTGTGTGCGGTAAATTATGTTTGGTTATCAGCTTGTGGCATTATCTGCTACAAAACCCCTTTTATTTATCTGAAACCACAAACTGTAAAAGAAAAAAAAATTATTGTGTCCATTTGAAACCTTTTCTCTCTCCCCCAATTTGCTCTGCCTTCCCTTAACACAAATACACGCTCACACACACACACATGCACAGAGCAACTTCCCTTTTGTGAAAATATGCAAATCTGCCCAACGAACAACTAATTATATCTGCCACCTGCATAATAAACTCTCAGTCTCCCTCCTCCTTATTCACTCCTCTTCTCTCCCTGCTCTGTTGCCTTTTAGTGGTGCGTTTATTTTATTTATGTCGCTACTTGCAGGCCAATGCGACCCAGACATGGCTGCTTGCTTTGCAAAGGGTCAAGCAGTATCTCTACCACTGGGTGGCAGTAGCGACACGTTGGTTCCCTGACCACTGACCAGATGCCCTGTTTCAAGTGAACAAGCCATCAGTTAAATGTTACCAGAGTAAATTTGCCTCATCACTTATTTGGGTCACCATTTCCTCCCTTGTTTGTTACCATTTTACAAATATGCACTTAAAAACTTTAAGTATTTGAACAAAAGTGGGTTTTTTTTAAAGATGGATATTGCATATATGATTTAAAAATGTTTTATTTCCTTTTAAAAGCTTTAGTTCAAACCATATTTCCATTTATCTTGAGTTTCATTCCTTTTCGGCTTTGTCAACTCATTTGAAATATAACAGATTATGACCCCCTGATCAGACCAAAAGAACTTAGTGACCTACCGATGGCAAATATCCTTTGTTAATGCCCATAGCAACATTTCATTAAAAAAAATTGTCAAAGCAGGTATGAATCGATGCACAGAGACTGCTAAGATGATGGTTCCTTTTAAAGCCATAAATGTTTGGTTCAAAACAACTAAACATATGTAAAGGACGTCTGCGACATCTTAAAAGGACAACTAAGTGAAATCTTCTCAATTTCAGATTCTACAGCATATTATTTATTATCAGATTTTTCACAGTAGGCTAAAGAATTCAGTTTTTTTAGGCATTTATGATTGTTTTTTTCTTCTAGATGAAACTTTCAAATAATTAAGATGTTAATATCCTACATCCTGAATAAACTATAAAACTACAGAGGAGCAATAAACCTCATCTCAATGATATTCACCTTTCGATGCAAACCTGCAAAATAATTAAACCCCTAAAACTGATTTAGCGACAAAAAATTATATATTTTAAATTTAAAACATTCTGATTTACCTTTACATAGCTTCTTCAGTTTAAAGACACACATCATTAGAGAAGTATAATTGAGGTGCAGGTGTTATAATAGCTGTTAATAACTATCATGAATTCTAGGGATGTTCGATATTGGCTTTTCTACCGATATCCGATATACCGATATAGCCTAACTCATAATTTCCGATACCGATATAAACCGACACCGATATGTGGGGACCCTCCCTCATAAAAAACAAAAACTGCTAAACCCTTTTAGGTAACCACAATGAAATATCTTGTACCATGCAAACTTGAGTTGTAAAAAATTATAAAATGTACTAAGTAGTAGAATTTTAGTTAGGTAATTGAAAAAGGTGCCATTTTTATTTTGTCTTCAAAAGTAGCTGGAACAGTTTCTCAAAAACTAAACCTCAAATCTGTCATATTTTTACATTTTGAAAGAGAAAAGAAGTAGCTGAAGAGTTTGATATATAATATGTGTATGGTGTGAAAAACTCATCTTATTAAAAAAATAAATACCGATACCGATAATTTCCGATATTACATTTTAATGCCAATATCTGCCGATAATGACTTCAGGCCGATAATATCGGACATCCCTAATGAATTCTATTATCTATGGTAGGAAACCCTTGAAGGAAGGCAGCCGCAGTAAAAAAGGTCCTGAGTCATATGCTGAAGAACACCAATAAAACTAGACAATACTACGTTACATTATTTTTCATTACGTTTTCATGTGGGTCTTAACATTAATTAAAAATTATCTTAGAGTTTAAAAAATAATATTAAAAAGTTTTATAAGTAAATTTGGTAAAAAATGCAGAAACCCTGAACGGCTTCTGAAAATGGAGGATACAAAGAAAGACACAACAGCCGTAGAAACGTTTATATACATAGCATTTTGCTTTTAACAACTTATAACAATAAAAAGGGACAATCTTTAATGAGTTGCCGAATTAATTGTAATATTGTAATAATGTTTTCTCTAATAGATGTAATCTATTTAATGATCTAATACATGTTTATCTTAAATACAGTCCCAGTCTTGAGCTCCATCACTCATAAAGAATACTGGATATCTAGATATATCTTATTTTTTTGGAGCATCACTCACAAGATTGTAAATGGAAACCATCTATAGTCAACATTTACATGTGTGGGATTAAAATGAGACTAGCTGTGGGTTATATAATGAAGTCAATTAATTACTATATGGATCTTATGCAGAGCGACTGCTGGTAAAAGGAGGGACCAAAGAACATTGCTAAAATTGAACTAATAGCAGTTTTTAAGGACAGCTATAACAGCTCAATACCCAGCTGGTTTTCCAAGATGTGGTTCACTTGTCAGCCTTGTAGCGCACAGTGAAGACATCCATCTTGCTTCAGCAAATTCCAAATAAGGACTATGTTCACATATTGGCAGGTTCTGGAGGAGTCCCTGGCACTCCCGGCAACAAGTTTGTTTTAGTACAGCAGATGTGAGACCAGTCAGCTTCTGTACATGCATGAACGTCTTTAGGGAATAGGGGGGTGGTGGTGGGGGGGTAGGTAACGATCTGCTTGAGAAGCTCCTCTCGCTGCAATTCAGTGAGGGCCCACACACACACACACACACACACACATGCAAACCCACTCACTGACTGCAGGATATCCCTCAAAAAGTTTAAGCTAATTTGGTCAGGATGCAAAAAAAGGATGCTGGTTATGTATCTATGTTTAGGATCAGTTTGTGGTGATTCCCATATTACGTACAGTAAGAGACCCCCCCACCCCCCACCCGTTTTGGGGACATTGCGATGGTGGCTATTAGTGAAACTCAACAACTGTCCACTGTTGCTCAATTTCTGCTGAAAACCACAGAATTTGCCCCAAAATAGCATCTTCCTCTTATTTACAAAAACTCACCACAAAATTGGCAAGCCGACATAAAAGTTACTTTAATAACTGCTCAGATCAAGCAGTAAGGTTACAAGACAGAAAATCTACCAGATGAAACGATGCATGGTTCTTCTTGTTTATGTGTGCAGCAGAAAGGGAAAAAGTGTGTGATGATTCGCTGGGTGAAACGGCCTGCAGACGGTAGAATGGTGGATAATGTAGTCAGTAATACAGTGGCGGGACAGTATATCAAGATGCTGTGTCTTTTTCTCACTTCCCCTCCCGACTTCCCCTTGTACCGGGTTAAATGCTGAGTGCTAAACCCGACATTTACTGTCAGTGTGGCTAATAATATTAACCTGCTCTCCCTCTCTCAGTCTCTCTTTCACTCCATCTTTTAAAAAAAACCTGCTTATCTTTAACAACACGCCCCTGCGCGTTCAATCAAACAAGTAATTTTACCCATCACACTGAGCTGGGCTACAAGTCAAGGGTGAGAAGATAATATTAGGAGCACGGAGATGCACACTTCTTCAGCGGTTTTGCTTCTGTGCAAACATAATGGAAAACAGCAAGGACAAACTTTCTTTCTTAGGTAACTGCAGGGTTCAAGTGGGTTTATCTGTGACCATGTGAGACCGGCGAGCAAAACCAGATGCAGAGTTGTAACCTAAACAGATAGAAATTAATGCTGCATAATCCTTTGTCATGATGAATAAATGATGCAATAAAAAAGAACAAGGAACAACACAGTCGGTGCAAAGTCTGGACTGTTTCTGTTATTCTCCTCTGGGTATTTTGGCTCAGATGAAACTTGACTGCAACTAGTCTGAGCCCCAAACCCCTCACCCCACTTCCTGAATCTGATTAGATGTGGAGTTACAACTATTATTCCTCAATAAAAATTAAAAAAAAGAATCCAACAAGATGCTCACTTCAGCTGCAATAAAACAATTTTTAGCATCAAAAAGTAATTTGATTGAAATATATGTATGTATGATTGAAAAACTTTTCTTGTGAAATGCACTGAGATAACATCTGTTGTGAATCAACTTTATATAGATAAAACTGAATAAAAACGTAATCATTCCAGTCACTCCAGACCATAAATAAAGTACAGTACATAAATTATTATCAAATCTTACAATAAAATTGCAAGATTTGTGATGAAATGAAAGAAAAAAAAGTAAAATAATAAAATTAACTAATAATACAGTAACGTGATAAAGTAAAAATCTTATAAAGGTCCCTTGTTAACTATGAAATTTTACATTTCATTATAGCTTACTTGAACAATTTGTAACTTTTAGTTATGTTGCTTTAACAATTACACAAAAAGTGAAATAAACTGAAGAATACAATCTTATGTGGTCATAATTAATTCTGATCTCATTATGTAGAAAATTACAAAAAACATCCCATATTATGGCAATTTATCAGCAAAAACAAGAAACTGTAAGAAAAATAAATTAAAAGAGGATACATGTAAGTATTCAGTACATAAAATATAAAAAGAAAACATGAGTTAATTTATAATTTTATCTGCTACCACAATATTTCACTTTTACACTCAATTATTAAACGGATCCTTTAGTTGTATGCAAACACATGCAAAATAACTGCAGCCTCAGTTATCAGAGATTCTTACAGAACTTTCTGCATTGTTTTCCGTCGTGTTACAGTGAAACTGTTACTGCTTGCCGCTTTCTGTGCGGCTGATGTGTCACCCTGACAATCGGTGCAATTCCTTCGAGGTCGCGGAGAGTGACCACATCGGGGTTACGAAGTGACTCTTAGCTTTTTAAAATCCGTGAATCACCCTTTGATAAAAAGGTTGCGCATCATCTAATGAAAATTTGCAACATGCTTAACAAATTGATGGTTGACGCAAGGTGTGGAGAAAACACGAGCTAATTGACATTTGAAAAATTGATTTCTGGTAATTGGTGAGTCAACGAGCAGCCCTGCTGTGTCTATGTGTGTGTGTGTGCGTGTGTTTTGCCGGTCAGCTCAGCCTGTTTGTAACTTCTCACAGCCTGAGCTGACCACCTTAAAGAGGCCATGAAGTGAGAAGAGCTGTGCTTCATTCTGCTTTTCTTCTAAATATATTTAACGACTGGTAAGGAGGATTATTTTAAGTGTTTCCCCTTTTGATATGCTGTTTCTTTTTAAACGTACAAACATATTAAGCATGGTCAAAGCAAAAGCAACCCCCCTTCATGGCATGCACAACCGCAGAAAGTTTATACCACTTTAAAAGTTGCATGAAGCCTTATCAGTGAGACATCAGTGAGATGAAACCCTAATGCTACAGCACTTGAGAAGAAACAGAAAATTTCTGTTGCTGGTGCAGCACTTTTTTTTCATCATTAATTGTATTTCACACAAGAGTATTTAACATGCAGCATTAATTTCAAGCATGCACACTCAGAGGGAAAGTGAGGGAGAGTCAGGTGACCTTTCCCTGCGTCCACTCCATCCTTTCACCTCTCATCCTTTGATGTTGTCTAATTAGCTGAGCTTGTTAGACCCACTGGCATTAATCAACAGCCTAGACATGACTTTTGCTCTCACCCTCACACACACACACATTTCCCTCTTCCTCAAGCCTAATTGGTCTTGGCAAATGATGGGCAGCAACGACAGGGAGCTGCACAGACGGCCACTCACCTGGCAACCACATACTGGAGAAGTCTTTGGCCGCTATCGCCGCTGTCTTGGTCATGTCTGTGTGAGAGCGTGCGTGCTTCCTAAAGAAAAACTCTCACTCGCCCTCCCTGTGTCGAGTGTACTAAATCATATGGTTGAATTACCCCTCCCACCCGTGCCTGCCTCTCGGTCTCTCTCTCTCTCTCTCTCTCTCTCTCTCTCTCTTTCTCTGTACCAGTCCACACCCCCAAGGCCCCACCTCCTTCCCACATCCTGCAACATAACAGGAAGTAACTCTCAAAAGAATAGCAACTCAAGCACAGAGTGGAGTGTAAAATAAAAAAAAAACACACAAAAAGAAAGGGGGACAAGGCAGAAGAGAGTGGGAGAGAGTGAGTGAGTGAGCGAGGAGATTGATCAGATAGATTGAGGTGAAAAAGAGGGGGATGATGAGTGCCGTCGGAAAGTGATGGCGCGGCTGGAAACAGCCACTCACACTCAGTCACACACGCTGATGTTAACGCGCTCACACATGCAAGCTGAAAACAGCGGGCTTGACGGGTTTATGATGGCTCGTTTGAACCCTGACCCATTATACATTCAGAGCTCTTTAAAACTTTTACAGCCATTACGGTTCCTTTTCGTCGTACCTGTGTTTACTTTCTGACTAAAGTGGGCGAGAGGGAGCACACAGGTGGGCGTAAGGTGGTCTGTCAAGCCCCTACAACAGAAGATGTGAGACATCCTCAGCTAAGTTTAACACTCTAGCCCAAGCGGAAGGAAAAAGTCAGTCAGTACACTCACTGTACCACTGACCACGCTACAATGTGGGCTGCACACAGTGATACACCACAGAAACCCACTCTATGGTATTCTACACGTGACGGGTACGCAGGATACCAGTGGAACATTGCTGATAAAAGTAAATATGAACCACTATCAGCGCCACCCACTTGGATTAAAAGACTAAACCGAAAAACAAGTGAAAATCTAACGTCGAGGAATGATGCTTCGGTTGCAGAACAGCGTGTTTAAGCAGGATTTATTCTCACTAGATGTTCAGTTCGGAATGAGTCAGTGGGCTGCTGGGACAATGAGCTGGAGCGACCACAGGGTGGCACTCTTTATTCTTCTAAGCCAGGATCCGGCCCTTGAAGAGAGAGGTTGACTCGCTTCTTCTCCCCGTCCCCTCTCCCTGGGTTTGAGTTCACTAATTCAAAAGCTAACAGCAGCAGAGTTCCTTAGTTTAACCTTGTAAATACTTTATGTGGTGATTTACAACAACCCCATGTTCTGCAGGACACAGCGCTGCACTTCAGGTGCTCAGTTAGAAAGAAACAGGATTGTTTTTTTTGGCTGGATCCCATTTCTAGGTTTGTCCCAACCAGGGTTGTATTTAGACAATTATGATGAACAAAAGCTCACAAAATTACAATAGAATGATTATTCAATGTTGATTGGCCTGGTCCAGTTTTTTCCCTAAGGATTTTTAAATTGTCAAAACATCCCTTTAAATAGAAAAGGTCTTGACCAAATGACCAAAAATATTTGGGCAACCATGTTAGACATATAGTTTTAAACCACATTTTCACATGCACAGGTTAAAAAAGACATATAACCTCTCATTCTAGCAGTCTGACGATAAATCCAACTAAACGTTTCCTGTTTTAGGTCATTCAGGATTAGCAAAATTATATATTTTACCAAATACAAGAATAACAAGAGTGTGATTTACTTGATTACATTCTTTACATCCAGAAGTTGACGTTCACTAAAATCAGTGTCCTAAAAAAATCTGGGGATGTTCATAAGATGATGTCAGATCTTTTTAAACTAATTATTTCATAAACTACATTAAGTTAATTGGAGCCACATAAGGCAACACCCCGATCACACTCATTCCTCGCGCTACATCAAGGAAAAATTAAAAGAAATCAGTCAAACTAGCAGGAAGAGAACCGTGGATCTCTACGAGTAGAAGCAGCGTGGGAATTTCCAGCCATCATACCGTTCAGGACAGAAACATGTTCTCTGTCTGTGGGTTGAGGGATTGTATGTTATTAAATAAAAATACATTTCTATTTCTTTTTACTGTTCAATAAATTTGTAGCATTTTCTAAAAATCATAGTAAATATATAAAAATATCTCTCCTGTTTTTTTCATTAAGAAAAGACATAACATTTTCAAATTTTGACTATATTTGAACTCAGTGTTTAGTAAAGCTTAATGCTCAGGTGCATCAATGTCTGCTTTTGTGGAGTAACTTAATGGGTATGATTATGTATTTATAAAAAATAATAATAATTCAACCCTCCATGATTATTCAAAGATAAATGCTTTGTATTGAATATAAAACACAACATTTTAAATTAGTAAGTAAAAATTCCCATCCACAAAACCCTTTAGAGCTAGCAAATCTGCTACAAGCGCCTATGCTGGAGGACAAAATTTCAACCACTCGTAAGTTGTCTTGGGGTTCACACAAAAGCTTACCCAAGCTCTCAAAATACCCCAATACGGCACTTTAGACACCTCTGTTGGTATCGGTACTGAAGCTGGAAACCACCCGACTGCGTCAATCCTGTAACAGAAGGCAGCCCTTTAAGGAGGCCATAGGTGGATTTTTAGGTCAGGGGTCACCAAGGCTGTCTGGCTTTGGCCATGACCTTTGCTCATACCAAATTCTGCCCACATAAACCGGAGGGTAAATATGTATGAAAGCATGGCTGTTTAAGAAACTCTGTGGATGCACCGTGAGGGGTGACCTATATCAACAAAATTACACTGCAAGCAAAATGCTCACAACTTAAACTACCCAAAGATTTCATACAATTATTTACACTTATGTATTTAGAGCAGATGCATAAGTCTAGCCCAAATACTCAAATTAATTTGTAGCAGCTGGAGATTTCAAAGCTTGTGCTGTTAAAGGTGAGAATTTGGTCACTTCTAGAAGTTGTGTTTGTAAAACGGCGAACACAAGGGTGCAGTCTGATTGTGCTACTCCAGGGAGGAGGATGGGAGGAGGCTGAAGTCTCTGGAGGGCCATCAATCACTCCACTGTCAAAGAATGAGGGAGAGGCAGGGAGGGAGTGTATTAGATGTTGGAAACAGAGAAAGGGGAAAATGGTGAGGAGAGAATGAAGGAGATGTAAAGGTGATGGAGATGAAGGTGAGAAGGGGATGAATAAAGAGATTGGAGGACGGATGTCAGCTAGGAGGGGAATGTTTGTGTAATGGGTCAGCACACGGACATTTCAAAGGTCTCCAACCGGTTCAGAATAGCTCTACGGCGAGGCTCTCCTATATCGCAGCCCGGGGCCTACAGCACACTCTGGCTTTAATTCATATAATCCATCACATTCCCCTCCTTATAGATGGGACAGAACGGGGCTCACAGAAGGACCCACCAGGTCCAAATAGCATGACTCGATTATAAGGGAAGAGATTTAAAATCCACTACCGCGTACAGGTGCGTTAGTGTGTAGCCCCATGAGGACTTGCAGGATTATAAACAGTAGCTCTAACAGTGTGCAGACTACAGAGGTGGAGGTTGCATATGAGAAGCAGCAGGGGCTAAAAAACACCAACGCTGTTGGTTGCTTTGGGACCAGAGCCATTTCTCAACCACATACACCTTCCCAACACCTCTTCTTCCCCTGTCCTAATACTTCTCAATTGCTTCTCATCCTCTTCGCCCTCTGCCCCGCCATCCTTCTTTCACACCGTTCTCCTCCTCTCTGTATCATCTCAGCAGCCCTTTGGGAGCCAGGTTTGTCTAGACAGACACCGCTCTCTCCCACGGCGCGACCAAGGTTGAAGCTCAAATCTTTATCTCTGCTCGCCTAACCCTGTCCTGTTCTTTTGGCACAGGAGAGAAGGGACTGGCAGCACAAAGGACCACCGGGGCCACTAAACTGTTCCCTGACAAAAGAGGGTGCAGCGGAAAACCATTCATGCACTCATTATTAAAATATATACAGATGGGCTTCAGGTTGCTGTGGTTGCAGATACTCCTCCCTCTTGTGGTCGCTTAATGACATGGCAACATGGCTGACAAATTTGTACAAGCAGCGGCAAAAATCACAGCTACATTTAATAAATTAAGAAAATTATAAAAAAAGGTTGGCTAATTAGCGCTACAGCAGAAAAAGATTAAATAAACTGAATGTTTGTATTTTTCTGTTTGCATACAATTTAGAGTCACTTTGCAGCACAAATAGACTTTACGGGATGTTAGAAAATAAGTCATTTAAACATCGTGGGATTTGCTGTATCAAATTTGTTCTTTAAAAACCATGTTTGCCTAATTCAAAGCTGAAAAATTAGTTGTAATACCCCTAAAGTTGCAAGTCTTTTGTGGAAAGTCAGAAATCCTGACAATTTTTTCTCTCAAAATCCAGTATGGCTTAAATACACATAAAACATAATGATACCCATAACTAAAATCTATCAAATGGTATCTGAGAAAAAATTGTACAACATTCAGTATTAAAAGTATTGTTTCTTGCTCTAAGTGTATAAAACTGTGGAAAATAATTTAAGTGACAAATGATTCATTCTTTGTTTATAGTCATTTATGCTTGTAGGTGAGGTGGGGCTGGTGCCGATCCTCCGGGTCATTGGGTGAGAGGCTACCAACCGCACGACTGTGTTTCTTATTAAGCTTGAATTAAATTGCCAGTTTCAGCAGTAGTATCTCAGTTATATTGCTTTCCTTTTACTGTGCAGCCCAAAGTTAAAGTACAGACACGTCGGTACTGAACTACTTATTGGAAGTAGGGATGCAACGATACCACTTTTTTCAAACCGCTAGATACCCATACTTGGATCTGAGTACCTGCCAATACCAAGTACCAATGCAGTACAAATGCAGTGAACTGCTTGCTCCAAAAAATGATGGTCAAGTAGATAAAAAATAACATTTTAGTAAAAATTATCATAAAACTAAAATTTCAAGTTAAAAATAAACATTTTCTCTGAAATTATTGTTTCCACATTTTAAGTATCGGTTCATGGTATCAGTTAACTAACCCATACCGATACAAGTACATTAGAATGGTATCATCCCAGATACCAGTATCAATATCGGTGCATCCCTAATTGGAAGCATTTAAGATTATAATTTATTGTGCATAATATTTGCTAATATTCTCTGCTGGGCCATTATCTTCCCTACTGTTTTGAGCCTTTAGGAATGCACAGAAAAATCCGTTGTTGACCAGAGACAGACATTTTTTAAGCTTGGTTGACTCTGACACTGTGGTCAGCCAGTTGGAAATTAAAAAATCGTATCTCCCACCGACCAGTGAATGTCACTGCTACCAGGTTGCAAAAAAGTTTGGCTATGTTCAGAAATATCCAACACAGAGACTCAGTAAGAGAATCCCTTTAAAGCAAAACATCTGCTGTTTGTTCAGTCTGAGGGAGAGCAACGGTTTAGCAGATAACAGGAAGGCTAAACGGTGCTCAGGAAAGTTGCTTGTTTCATCCTTTGTACGTCTGAATCTCCATTTGTTACGGATCCTGCTGGATTAGGATATATCAGGAATATCTGTATGCTCTGTTAGTAATGCTATCTGCACTAGTCACTAACATAAGATGCTTTAATAACGTGAAATAATTTTGGTTTTGTTTTAAAATATTCAAAAAAACCTGATCTCTCACACAGCAATATGACATTGCCTCTGCTAACATCAATAATTAATCAGGTCATGGTAGGAAGGGCAAAAAAATATATTTTTAATTCTCTCTCTGACGTTTTACAAGATAATTCCTAAAGCGAAATTAGAATCGACTAAAGTTGTTTTAGGCAGGTCAAAGCTGTACCAAACCCAGAGCTTGGGACTAGTCCACAGACTTCGGATCAGTGCATCTCTAAGGACTTCATCTTTGGTCATCCTCAGCCTATTCTTCACTTGCTCTGCTTCTTTTACGTCAAAACCCTCTCATCATCATCCTCATCGCTGTCCTGCAACCTTCCGTGCCTTTCCTTTCACCCGGTTCAAACTTTCTCCTCTCCTTCTCTTTCTCCCTCAGACCCCGCTGGTCAGCAGCAGCTGTGACATCACCGGCCACCGTTCTCCGCTTGGATTGGACACTCGGCCACGTTGCCAGGCAACAGCAGCGAAAGGTCTCGGCGAGAGCGTGCTTGTGTGTGTGTGTGTGTGTGTGTGTGTGTGTGTGGGTGCGTAGGTGTGTGTTTATGTCTGTTTGTGGCTTCGTGAGTGAAAGGTGTGTGAGCGATTTTCCTCGCCTTGCCCTTTATCTGTGCATGAAGAATGATCAGAACAGATATACCTCCATGCTTTATCACAGATCAAAGCATGTAGATGATTGGGGCGCCTCATCGCCATCCTCCTCCGACGCAGAAGAGGGATACGTGTGTGTTAATAAAGAAGAAAGATGGCACAAGTGTGCACACGCGTCAGTGTCCGACTAAATGAATGCGCATGTTGGTGTTGGAAATCGGTATATGTCTGTATGTTTTTTGTGTGTGTGTGTGCGTGTGTGTATAAGCCCCCGGGAGCGGGTGGTTATTGTATCTGACACAGCGGCTCTTTCTCGCGCCTCATATTTCTGGGCCGATCGATTCCTCTGACTCCCGACAAGACAATAATCGCACCTCCCTCTCTCACTCCATCACAACCATTATTACTGACCTCCCCAGGGAATGAAAAAGGGTGGAGGAAGGGAGAGATGAGGAGGGAAGGAAGGAAGGAGGTAAGGAAGGGAAGGAGGTTGAGAACTGATGAAGGGGGGACGCGTGGTTGACAAAATGAGAGTAAGATGATGAAAAAGCAACAAAAAAACTGGAAAAGGACGACAGTGAGACAGCAGGAGTCGGCCTTGGACGGTGCTGAAAGGAGAGGCGCTTGGAAGTTGAGATAAGGTGATGGAGGGATGAGCTCGGAGGGGAAAATACAAGACGAAAGATGGGGTTTGATAAAGTGGAAGAAAGAATTAGAAAAAGACAAGTGATGTGGAATATGGTGAGGAACAACAGGAAGGACAATAACAAAGAGAATTGTTGAGGAAAGACATGAAGGATTCACACTATCTCCTTCTAATAAAGGGGTAGGATAAAAGACAGGGACAGAGGGAAGGAGGCAGAAAGTAAAAAGAGGTGAGGAGAGGGGGGGTTAGCCTGAGGTGAAAGAGGTAGAGACAGAGAAATATATAGGAACACACTCAAAAACAGAAATACACGCACACACAGAGAGTGATGGTTTTGGAGAGCTGTGGAGGTCAGCGCTCAGAAATATTATTAAATTGACAAGAGCACAATAGTTGATTGGCAGGCTGACTCCTGCACCGCCATTCAGTGGAGAAGAATGGAGACGCTCGCGCACACATGGATCTGCAGTTTTTCACAAGAATCAGCACAGCATGTGGAGACGCACAGACGCACACATGCACAAAGAACACACTGCCCTTTGTCCTCGGAGTGTGTGTTTGTGTGTCTGCTTTAAATCCAGATTACAATTACAGTAATTGGCTTTCAATTTAAAGGAGCTGATGTTTGACCCCGTCACCTTTCCGGGCCTTCTTCGCACATTTTCTCCTCTACCTCCTCCTCTGCATCTTTCTTTCCCCGAATGCACCTTCTCCCTTGTTCCTTTTCCAAACTATTTTATTTCCCAACTAATACCACCATTTCTGACTCTCTATTTGCAAGAAAGGTCTCTATTCATGTTGCATTTCTGGTGATACATATTTGGTCAGTTATATAGTCAAATGGAAGTGTTGTGCAAAGAGGGGGATGAGGGATATATAAGAAGAATAAGAAGCAAAAGAAGGGGGTGATAAAGGTGGTGTTGAAGCAAACTAGAGAGGGGGGGGGGGGCAAGGAAATTGGTCTGGCTAGCGGAACAGCTTTTCACCTCTCTCTCCCTCTCTTTTCTCTCCCTCCCTCTCCTCCTCGCTCCCTCCCTCTATTCTGCTTTGTATTCTGCAGAGATGACAGGGGGAAAGCTTTATTGCTCCGAGTTTGTATCGATCGGGGCCCCTCTGAGGGGGGAGGCCGGGGAACGCGCCGAGCGGGTCCTTTCGCAATGACCGAGACTCCCCCACTCCTCCCAGCCCCACTCTTCCTGGTTTTTTCCTCCCAACTCCAAACCCTTCTGACCGTTTGCCGGCTCGCTCTGAAATTCAAATTTGTAGTTCAGGAGCCCAAGACAGAGACGCTGGATGAAAAAAAAAAAAAAAAAAAAAAAAAAAAAAAAATATATATATATATATATATATATATATATATATATATATATATAGAGAGAGAGAGAGAGAGAGAGAGAGAGAGAGAGAGAGAGAGAGAGAGAGAGACGAAGGCATCTGGCTTCTCCCCCTGACTGAGGCCTTGAATGGAGCTGAGATCTGGTAAAGAGAGCCCGCAAACATAAACAGGGGGAGGAATTGGGAGGAATAAAGAAGAAAAGAGGAATAAATACACTCCTTCTTTGCTTCCCTTTCCCTTAAGTAACTGTCCGTCTTCCAACTGTATCCCCACAGTTTCTTATATTTTTTTTTGTGTGGTGAGAAGGAATTTGTTGACAGGTGAGGAATGAACCGAGCCCAAGCATGCATAAAGCTCCCTGTTTCTGTCCTCGTTAGAGGGACAGCGGGGGGAGATTGTACCCACTGAGCGACAGGAAAAAGCCCCTGAGGATGATGCTCTGTAGCATGCTGAACTACTTCAATGAGCACAGAAAGAGGAAACGCATCTCACGCAGACGTACAAATCACAAATATCAACAAACAAGTGACAAAAAAGTGGAGAATTCAAACAACAAAACGTCACCCTCCACTCTTCTACTGGCTTTTGTGTTGAAGAACAGATTTAAAGCCAAGACAAGCTAATCAAATACTTGACTTCCAAATGTCTGGATGGGGGAGCTATTTATCCGTTGATAGGATGCACAGCGTTGCAGCAAGAATAGGGACTGAAACAGATTGTCTGTTAGAAAGGTTACGGGTTCAAGTCTATGGCCAAGGGGCTAGATAGAGGTCAGGGGTTGTAGGTTCAACTCCCAGAGGGCAAGGAGAATCCTCACTGTCTCCCATCCAAATATCCCTCTCCCACTTAGTTTCATCCCACATGTGGACCACAGATGCTCTGTCTTCTACCGACTCCCAAACAAATACACGGCAAAAACGCGGTGAAACATATTCGTAAAACTGCAACCTGCTCCTGCAATTCAAACACAAATGACTCCCTGGTCCCTGCTGTTCTCTCCACTTTGTTTCCCCCATATTAACACTGATCATGAGCAGGCTCCATCATGACTGAAACAATCTCTGTCCTCTCCAACTCCATCTCACTCACTTCAGAAACATGTCAGGGGCCTCGGATATCAGCTGCAGCAGATGTGAGTCAATGTGACAAATTCCTGTAAACAGTGGATACATACGCTATAAATATATATTGTCATTGATATTGCCTGTGTGGTTTAGCGCGGCTCCAGATTGAGTTCGGTGATAAAGTATACATCAGAGACTTATGCTGGATACTACGCGTTTGATTTGTAGAAAGATAGAATCATATGTGTGCCACTGCACACTGAAACACACACGCTCACACACACCAATAGTACAATAACCTGCAGGCCCATAACCTGCCTTGTTGGCTGGATGGGTAAATGCATTATTAAACACACAGGATTTCATATGTAGAGACAGAAAATGAATGCTGCACTGCTGTGGGTATGCACTTCTCTTCTGTTTCCACTATTCTGAACAGGTTTTACTTTCTGCTTTTACCTTATACATCTTAGTGCATTAAATTATCAGTTTAATAATATTTTTTTTCAAGGATTATTGCTTTTTTAATAGCTATTTTTAAAACCTTTTTTACTCTTAGTAAAATGTTTATTGTTCGAGAAAATAATTGAAGGTTATTGTAAATTTAAGGTAAATACTTCACATCATGATTTAAATTTGAAAGGCAGAATCTTTTGCAAAATATTCCACATGCACTGATTAGCCAGGCAGAATATGACGGTCACACTTGACAGGTGAGCTGGGAAAATTGTCTTGTTACAATGCAATATTCTGCTGGGAGACAAGAGAGCCTGGCATTCATGTGGCTGTTACCCTGACACATGCTGCTGCCCACCTAAACATAGGAGAGCATACAAAGTGCAGACCACCTCAATGATGGCAATCTCTGACAGCACCCCCGCCCCTTTCCCCTTCAGCAGGTCGAGTTGAACTCGAAGAGCAACAACTTTCTTGAAATGGCTAAACAGAAGGCTCACAACATTGATTGGCCTGAAGTGTAACTACATCTCTGGTTTATATTTTGCCTCATGCAAGTCCAAACCATCGAAACATAACTTCCAAACCAGAGGATGAATGCCCACTTTGATTTTTTTTTTCTGTCTGTTGTTGGTGGTTTTGATAGAAACACTGAATGTCCTGTTATAATTCAGTCTTGCACAAGGAGATGAGAGGTCTTTGCCTTTATGTGCCTTTCATATATGTATATGGCTTATTATTTATTGTTGTCTAGAATAACATATTATTTTTCTAAATCAAACCAAGTTTTGCATAATGGATTAAGCAGAAACTGTGTTACTTAGAAGCTGAATATTTTTGCAGTGTGTGTATAACTATTTAAAAGCTTCAGATCTTAACCCCCGACTTTCATAATATCTCTCATCACTTTTTTGAAGGCAACACTCAGCTTTAAGGCTTCCTCAGATATTCAGACTTCTTTAAGCTGCCCAAAGTATTAGCATGAAATTTTCTTTTTTACAAACTTGTTCAAAAAATAACTCGACCTGAACTTTGACAAAACTGAGTCTCTGATCATTGGCATGTAAAACATTTTATCCAAAATAGTTTTAACCACATAATAAAGTGAGAGGGTTGGTTTATAATCCAGGAAATTCACATGGCTATTTGCTTTCATTTTCCCTCGTATTCCTACAGATTTGTCACTTTTATGAAACAAACAAGCCCTTGATTAACTTCAGTTGGCCCAAAACTCTAGATTATTCTCCTAACTAGAACAAACTGACGTTTCTTAAATGAATGCAGTGGTGCTGAGGTCAACTTTCATGGCCCTGTATGGTCAAACTCCTTTGTATGTTAAAGAATTGTTAAAGGAGTGAACACCAACTCAAGTCTTTAGGTCCTTAAAATCTATTACAATCCCAAAGCCCAGACAGAAAAGTTGAGGAAGTTATGCTTTCCAGAATGTTGCTCCTCCACTGTGGAAAGACTTTCCAGTTTATTAAGTTATCCTGAAAGTTTTAATTAATTTAAAAAGCAGCTTGAGATGATCTTCATCAAATCAGTCTGTTTTTATTAGTTTCTAGTTATCCATGCTAATAAACGTTTTCCCTTTTCTATTTCGAATCATGTTTCTTTTGACTTTGTAAGGCACTTGGTGATTTTCTTCTGTGAAAGGTTGCCATATGAATTAACTGTCTGTACTTGCTTACTTTCAACATGTTATCTAAAGAATGAGCAGACCACCTAGGTGACAGCAATTACTGACAGTAACCTCCCCCTTCAGTAGGGTTGGGCATCGTTTGCATTTAAACGATTCCGATTCCAATTCCGATTCTCACTATCGATTCCTGTTATAAACGGTTCTCAATTCCGATTCTTTGAGGTGCAGAAGAGGAAAAAAACAAAACAAAAATTTCCTTTGAAAAACCCTTTACCCACGCCATTTTTGTTTGTTCTGTAAATCTGTAAAAAAAAATTTAACTTGAACTGTTACTGTAACTTAAGTCAGGGGTAGATAAAGTAGCTACCAGATAAGTTATTTAGCTTAATTTTGATCTTATTTACTTAACGTTACCTAAATGTGGGTAACTCTACATCACTAAGGGGTTGCAGCCTTTTTACCACATACGCCGTTACTTTTCTGCGGTACGTGGCAATTTGTTTCTCTGACGGCTTTCCCCTTGTTTCCATGGTGAATGGGGTTCGTCTATTTGCTGGCTGGGGTCTCTGGCCGGTTAGCGTAGCAGCAGCAGCAGCTGCAGCCTGCCTTATGCTAGCGTCACTAGTATACTCAAACTTAAGCTAGTCTGTAAAGAATAAAACAATCATCATTTTCATGTACCTGATTCTGTTTCCAACGAGGAGTTGCTGGCTGACGGTTAAAAGTCTGAAGTGGAGGAAGTGATGGGAGTAGGAGATCGACGTGTAACACATCAAACACGGTACACTCGTTACCACACTGTAAACCACGCAGCTGCCGAAGGTCTATTGTCAGGTTTGTCGTACATCCTCCGTTGGCGCTAAGTTTATCACAGGTGTTGCACTTTGCGAATTCATCCTTTTCTAAGTTAAAAGGAAGCCAGACTTTCGAGCAGCGTCTACGCTCCATGTTGTTTAGAGTATTATACGGTCTAGGGTTCAGAGAAGTGACATTTTGCAGGGCTCGCTTGGCGGAGTAATACCCAATACAATCACCAGAAACAAACTAGAGCACGGCCCGTACTATTTTGTTTGCTCACACTGTGGGCATTTAGGAACCGAAAAAAGCATCAAAATTCAAACATCTTCTTAACGGTTCCGGAACCAGACGTTAGGAACCGGTTCCTATTTGGAACCGGTTCTCGGTGCCCAACCCTACCCTTCAGCAGGCCAAGTTGTTGGTTTTTATGAAAACACTGAATGTCTTGTTCAATGCAATGTTCAGCAGGAAAATAGTAGGTCCTGGCATTCATGTGGCTGTTATGGTGATACATCCTCCCCATCTGAATGTATGAAAAGTGCAAATGGTTCTGAATTGGTTGAAAAGAAAAAAAAGGAGGATATCTTGCAGTGAGCCACAGGACTGCATTTAATCATTCCTCGTGATGGAATTAGAACAAGCAAGAAAACCCACATCAACCCAACGATTAACCAAAGGGCCCACACACGTGGAACAGTTGAAGGGCAACTAAACCACAACATGAGCGCCGTGTGTGTTTACATCTGCAGGGCGGGCAGACCGGGCCCCGACTCTCACGGTAATCGATGAACGAGGGAGGAAAGGGAGGCAGTGGGTGAGGCAGGGATGTGTGTGTGTTCGGGGGGAGAAAATCGGTAAAGAAAGCAGGTTATCTCTCGTCATTATGGGAGGGGGAATCCCCGTCTGGAAGGGGAGGGAGGGGCTGGTGGGTGAGGAGGGGTGAGGGAAGACCGGGGGTTCATTGATAAAAAGGGAGAGAGGGGAGAAGGGGAGACTATGTTTGGCATCAAGAGAGAGAGCAGACAATTATCTGTATTGATTAGAGCGGCCCAGTACTGTGAAGACTGAGAAAACTATGACTGGATCAATAGAGAGGGAGAGTCAGAGAGGAAGGGAGGGAGAGGGAGGTAGTTAGAGGATAGACGGACCACGGAGGAGAAACAAACGACACAGTTAAAAGATACATATGACAAACATGAAGAAATAGAAAGGTTGTTTGCAGTGCAAAGCACAAGGCAAAAACCTTAACTGGCACAAAAGTTAAGACGGGGATCCCAGGGCCAGCGAGCGAGGAAGGGAGCATCAATAAAAACACAAGGCGGTATATTACGCTGTTGATGTCATTCCTCTTTATCATTGATTTGTCAGTACAACCACAGAGTTCATTCAACAAGTCATTCAGTGCCCTCCCATCACCACAAAACATGGCTGCACAGAGAGATGGGAGGGGTGGGGGGCTTAAAAAGGACAAAAGAAAAAGTGAATAAAACCTGGCCACTTATGAACTGGGCTCACACTGACTAAGTTCATTTCAAATAGAAAAAAAACCCAACATGATTCTGCAGTTTTTTACCTTTTCTCTAATTTTTAAATCAAGCTAAAAGCAATATAAACTCAAATATGATGGCTGTGCAAGTCTGACTTTACATTTCCCAATATATAAGCTTAATTAGATGAAAAGATTTAGCTCAAATAGGGTATATTTTATAGTGTGGAGATCTATGTGGGCGCAAGTTAGTGCTGCTGGCTCAAAGAAGGTGCTGGATTCAAAGCCACCCTGGGGCCTTTCTACGTAGAGTTTCTACATTCTTCTTGTCCATGATGTGATTTCTTTCTACAGTCCGCTGGCTGTTTAGGTAGTGCATGGTTGGTTGTCTGTCCCTTAATAAACTTGTAGCCTGTTCAAGCAGCTTTGCTGTAAAACCCTGCAGCAGGTATAGGAAACGGATGGACAGATATGTTTTCCAAAGCTGGGCCTGGTGCAAAATGCAGTGTTTAAAAAGTCTGATTTGAATTCCTTCCCAGGTCTTTTTGGACTCAGTTTTGTAGTCAGAAACAAAAGTTTTGGAACATTTTCATGAGAAAATCTGTGCATTAAGAAGACATCTTTAAATGTGTCCATTTCAAAAGCAAAAATAAATTGGTTGTTTTTGATTTGAAATGAATGAACTGGACCTGCGATGGACTGGCAACCTCTCCAGGGTTTGACCAGCTTCTCACCTGATGATCACTGGAGATCGGCACCAGCCCAACCTCCCCCAAACGCCCTGATAAACGATACAGATAATGAGAGGATAGATTGAAATCGGAATTGAATCAAGTAGGTACTGTTATTTGGGGCCATACTTACCTTTATAATAGCAATTTAGAAGTGAAGTTATAGGTAAATGATCAATAATGACCTTCCACAGAGACAGATATATGCGTACGTATGCAGTGCGTGCCTGTATGCAGAAACACACAGCAGTGACCAGTCTCTTATCTTTGAGGGTTAATTTAAACACTTTTCTGCATGAAATGGTTAAGGTTTGTCCAACAAGGCCCTCACTTAAACATTTAGCGTTAAGTTTAACCATTTCCAAAAAGTCAGTAAACTATGTGAACACATATTTTTAAAACTTAACTAATCTGTTCGGCTGCTGACATTTGTTCTCAAAAAAATACTGAAGTCTGAATAAAAAAAACTTAATGAAATCAACAAAGAAAGATGCAGAGATTGTGATAGTTTGGAAAGGTTTAAAAAAAAAGTAAGGATGGAGTGAGTGTGTTACTCAGATAAGGGGTCTATCTTTTGGACCTCAAAATCCAAAATGGTGGAGAAGTGGAGGTGCAAAAGACATGCAAGACAAAAACAGAAGAGTGATAACTTGTGCAGAGTTCATAAAAAAAAGAAAAAGCTACCCCTGCCAGATATTGGTTACAGTGCCTCCATTCTCTCCAAACTTCCTATTTGCAGTGTCTCAAACCAGAGGTCGAAAATAACAAATTACATTTACTTGTGTTACCGTAATGGAACAGGTTTTTGTGTAATTATACATTTTAAAGGTGTTTTTAGTTTTTTACTTCACTAAATGTTTAATTAAATTAGTTAGTAATTGGAAAAACAACTACTAATAAATATTATTAAAAATATTGCACTCGGAAATATTAGAATGCATTATGGATATAAGAGCTGGCGCGAACAAGAATAAAGATGGAAGCACCTGGCATCGATATGGATCCAGCAATCAAAAAGACCCCTCAAAAGAAAATTATGTTAACCCCTGGCCAGATGTTGGTGACCACTTCGGCTTCAGTTCAAAAAGGGCAACCGCATTATTAGATGTTTGACGAGGGACCAAGGTCGCAACTCTTAAAAACTCCACATTAAACCTGCACAAACACATAGAGGTAAGTTAGAATAAACTAAACTTCTGTCACAGTAAAGTCATAATTTAATAAATGGCTGTCTTTTTCACTGACCTGTCCACTTCTGATATTCTGTTCGGGGAGTAAAGTGTGTCCAAGGTTGGGGTTGGCGATTCGCAAATAAATTAAATTGTCCGGTTTTATTGTTTTTCTTGAAGCTTGCATGTAGGCCTCTAATGCCGAGCAATTTGTTGGGATTTTAAGAGTGATTTAGAATATGCAGAAGTAAAATAATACAACATCTCACAGACCTTTCAGAATGTTAGAAGTACATCTTTCAATACAAAAACACTTTACTGCAAAGTGAGGATGGATGAACTCGACAAAATCAACTGCTGCTCATAACTAACAAGAGGTTCGGATAGTAACACTCTAAGGATGGACACAAATAAAAAAAAACAATAATCTAGAAGTACACATAAGTGCATGGCTTTTTTGAGAAAAAGATTTTCTTTAGCAGCTTCTATATTTATTTGACAAGTTTTAAGTTTATATAACATGTTCTAATAATCTGAAAGTTTTAACCCAGTCTCATAAAAAAAATTGCCTAGTTTTATCTTCTTTGTGCAATTTTGGGAAAGTCACAGCATTTGTAACTGTTAGTGTTCCCTATTTTGATTGATAAATTTGTACTTAAACTAAAATTACACTTAGAAAAAAAAAAAAAAGAAAAATCAACTACTTTGAGATTTATGTCCCATGGTCTTCTTGCACGATTAAAAAAAACAACTAAAAAACTAAATAACATTTACTCTGAGAACATTTTAAATAAGCTACTTTTTACTTTTACTTTAATAATTTTTTAGACAAGTAATTTTATTTGTACTTGATTAAAATGTAATCACAGTAGTAGTACCTTTACTTGAGTAGAATAATTTAGTATTCTTTCCATCTCTTTCTAAAATTAAAACTTGTTTCTGTAAATCTGTCTTCCTCTCTCTCTCTCACACATACACATACATGCAGACACAGACACATGCATTAATACCTAATCAGACCCCATCGAGTGCATGTCTACCCACTCGCTACACTTCCCGTTGAAACTTGCATTACTTGGAATCCTTGGCCCCATTACCCAGGCAACATACCCACAGCAAACGCACACACACACACACACACACACACACACAGAAACACACAAATACACTGGATAACATCAGTCATTTCTTACTTTATAGAACATTACAAGATGATAGAATTCAGCCTCCCACTCATTTGATATTTTCTGACACGAAAAGAGCAACGTATTGTCAGAAAAGGTTTATACAAACTCATATAAATAGATGGGAAAACATAAACTCTGATTGAGCGAGCTGGAGCTGGATATTGAGGAAACCTTTGGTAAGGGCAGAAAATGTCAGGTTAGACAAATGACCTTTTAAACATGGAGCAGATGTAGAGAGTTATGCACACTATGGACAGAGGGCGCCTCAGTTGTCTGTCTCTTAATGGCTAGTGAAAAGAAAAGTGTCACAGTTTCACAAAGCCCTGGAATAAAACAGGTATTCCTGCATCAAAGGTGAATTTTTATGGTTAATGGTGCCACTGAGCAAGTCTACAATACAATATCTAAGAAAAAACGAGATAGTATTAAAGAAGCAGTACAAAAAGAAATAAGTGACAGTGACAAAGAGGTTGGGAGAGAAGTCCAGAAATTACAGGTGTGGAGTTATGCATGGGTGACATCACTGCACCCCTCCTCCAGCCCTTGGGAATGGCCACCTTGGAAACGGTCACGAAGGGAACAGAGTAGAAGGGGGTGAGGAGGTGGACTAGGCAGTGTACTGATAGACGGTGGAAGACTGACAGCTAATAAAGCAGTAAATTTAACAATTTCAACATTTGTGTAAAAAAAAAAGAAAAAAAAAGACAGACGTTCATGACAACCTATTAACAGTTACCTTCCCCGAAATCACATTCAGCCAGTGGACCACCTCTGCTCATAAAAGGCAAAAACGAGTGGCTCTATCCCAGCCTGCATTGTCCTCCTCCTCCTCCTCCCCCATATACTCTGACCTCTCATCCACTCCAGTCATTTAGAAATGGGAGATTTAGAGCGGCATGATGGTAAAAAACAGGCACATGACAGAGAGGCAGAGGTGGCCTCGGTGGTCTCTGTTTTAACACATGGAGGAATATTGATGGGAAAACATCTACACACTAAAAAAGAGAAGCTGTCATAGTGAAATGTTGGCAGTTAATGTATATATGGGTGTCTTGGAGGTCATTCTAACAACAAGCAAAAAGCTTGGAGAGTGCACTTAGAAACAGAAGTTAGCAAGCAACATGTTCCTTGATCTTTCAGGTACCGCAGTAATCAACACACATTTCGGAGCCCACACCAAGCCGTTCTGACCTTGGAAGGCTTTTCCTGTTAATGTATTTACCTCTGTCTTCTGCTACAACTAGTAAATAAGTCACTTCACTTTCTATCCAGTTAACATTTACAAAATATATGTTTAGGTAAATTGGTGAAGATATTGTCTGGAATTTACAGATGTGTTTCTATATTTAAACTTGTTTTATTAATATCTATTCCACATCGGACTAAGGCCTAAATAAGGTGACAAACTGCTCTTTTCCATATGAGCTGGATTTAGGAAGTTTCTTATAAGGAAACCATTGCAAGCCAAAATTTATTTGGTGCTCCATCAGCCTGAGCAAAATATTATGGCCAAAAATGCTGACTAAGTACAGAGCTGGCGCCCTGGAATGTAGTAGGGTTTAGTGATTTTATATCCTTTTTGCAGTACGTTACATACTTCTGGGTCAAATCGATTTTGGTGTCCTCCTTTCTATTTACATACACGTTATTGGAAAACTATGATTCTTAGGGTTCCAATAATGTTGCCAATCAATGATACAATCAGAATTGTATGCACAGTAAACCCTAATCATTGACAGAACAGAGCAACCTTGAACAAAAGTGGTATTTTTACATCCACAGGGGCCCAATTAATGTACTGATTTTTTTTGTAATTTAGCAAGTTTTGTAAGCTTTGTAATTTCCTTCATCGCATGAATTCTCACAAATTTTTAATCTGTACTAGGGGTGTGAAAAGCAGCCGCTATTTGTATCTGTATTTGTTGAGGAGGGGGAACAATTATGCATATGCAATATTTATTTATCTTTTTCCATAAATCCAGCAATAACATGTAACGGGAATGTCACTGAACAGAGAAAAAAATAAAGGCCACTGTGGCCACAAAACCTTTAAAAAAAAACAATAACAGTTGGAGGACGGTTGTACACGGCAAAGACTTATGGGTAATGTGTTTGTGTTCATTTTAGAAGTTCTCTGTTGTACGTTATGGTTTGTGTTCCAAATTTAGTTTAGTTTAGCAACAAAGCTAACTGTTAGCAGCTCAACAGCATAGCGTGGTTTATTTTTGGACATTCCATACCAGTGTCATATTTTTTATCCAAGAAAGGAGCCGAGGAAGAAACTGCTGGAGTCTGTCTAGGAATACCAGCAAAGCAAGTAAAGTTAATAATTATTTGATCGAAGGCAGCATAGGAGTCGCATTTCTGCTAGCCAATCATAAACGAGACATTTGGATATTGTGAATAATATGGAGTTTGACTTGTGATCCTGAGGTTTCACCCCAACCACTCCTCCAACAAACTGCAACATCCTGAAACAGGACTGAGACACTTTTTTCCCCACATATAACAGTTCTCAAGCTTCATAGTTGGGCAAGACACCATAGGAAAGTCATTGAAAAAACAAGTGACTGACACCTTTTAATAGCCTACAGAATCCTCTGCTGGTTGTCTTGGGTCAATACAGTCCATGGTTGCAATTTATCTTACAAATGCATTGGGCAGTCGATACCTGAATGAGCGAGCCTGCCGCCCATTGCTGCCCAGTGGCTGTAAACCCAATTTTGGGGGATCAGAGAACTGGCTGTACATAAGTGATTTTCTGCATCTGCTAAATTTTTATAAGGTCTGAAGATAATGTACACCAGTACCGAAAAAGAAAACTGTATGTTGTAGAACATGTTGAGACATGCCTGCAGTTCACTTAGGCTGTCAGAAACAGAGAGAGAGCGAAACACACAGGAGATAACAGGAAGGCTTAACAGGGTACAGCAAAGTTTCTCTCTTTCATCTTTTTGAGCTCTTAACCATCAGAATTTATTAAATATGAGGGATGTGGGAATGTTGGAAGTCTTTTGGAAAACCTACAGATAGGGAAAGAACCTTTCTCAATGCTTAAGAATGGTTTTAGTGAAGCTATCTTAATTAAATGTGCTAAACATTAATACCAGAGTCTACTGACAGTTTAAATGTCTAGTCTGTAATCGTCTTGCACTTGTTTCACAGTGATTTTTCTCCTTTACCACACTTTGGTATTCTTTTTGCTCCTAATTGTATAACTATTAACCCTGATGGCAGTAAGGCAAAACAAAGCATTTTTGAATGCTGTTTTACATTTTCATACGACTGTTTTTAAAGAGAATCTGTAAATTGTTGCGGAACAAAACAAATGCTAAAAATGTTTAGCATCATACTGGTTCAAGCACAGCGTTCATTTTCCTGCACATCTGCAAGGCAGGCTCACACACATGCTACAGGTTTAAATTTGGCATGCAACTCATATTAGATATGCATGCATATAACGTGATCAATATCTTTTGCTGAATAAAAGATGCTGCTGGTTTTTCACGGGGGTCGATTTGAAATGGAGATGCTATGCTAATACAAAAAGGCTTTGGTGAGACTGGCCCTGAACCTTCCACATACCAGCAGCTCACATTTAGACGAGCTCACCTGCACTCTCCATAATGCATGAGCTGACTACATATATATCATCCTCTGCACAGCTCACTCACACACTACCGACACGCGCAGGAAGGCACGAGCCCTCCGGTGTGTGCATGTGTGGATGTACGTGCAGGACGTCCGAGCCGGCAGATTTAGATGAACTTCAAAAGACAAACGTTGTCATTATTCAAGTAATTCAGTTTGGAAATACTGTATACTCTAGTATACATGCATTATATGAAGTCTAATGGTAAAGCTGCTGCAGAAACTGCTTTGGAAGCTGTAGCTTGCTATAAAGCATGTTGGAGACACAGCTAGTTTAAAAACTGATAATAAAAAAAAACAGTTCTTTGATCAAGCAGTGTGAAACACACAGACGGTGCTTAATCAAAACACTGGTAAGCCATCCAGAACTTCCAGGCTTTCAGCTGCGAGAAACAGGGTCAAGGCTGCTGAACAACTCAGTGTGAGCCAGCCTCACTGTGTGAGTGGATTTCTTTCTTTCTTTTTTTTGGAGGGTAGTTTGGTGTTTGTCTGCTATAAACCGTGTCAGTGATTTTTTTCTGCTGCCAATTAACACACAGACACAGAGTTATCTATAGCAGGAAATGAGGAATGTGAGGATAAAATACAGAAAAAAATAATAAATCACAGGAGGTGGAACAATTGATGTTGCCTCAGCATGAAAAACTGTGGTTTGCATTACATTGTTATGGCAGCGGACGATAAATATGCATTCACGGGGGCAGTTTTGTCTGATTTAGAAGACAAGTGAATTTACTTTGCACTGCTATCTCTTTCTGTCTCTCTGCCCCGGATAGTCTTTAACCTTGGCCTCTGGTGCTTCTGCCTATCGCAATAAAGTCACCCCTCCTCCTCCTTCACCTCTTCCTCCCTTCTTTCTGTCTCTCTCCCTCTCTCTTTCCGTGTCCCCCCGGCACCACTGTTGTCCACTGTTCCACTCATTCATAGTAAACACTATTGATTTTCAGCAGGGAAAATAAAAAAAAAGAGCCATGAATTTTAATGCCCCTATCTGTCCCCTTCTCCATGCCTATTCCTTTACCCCCCCCCATCCTCCTCCTTCAGCACCTCCAAACCGTCTTTCCTGAGGGGAGGATAAAGAGATGGGGATCGTATGTCCATGTATGTGTGCACTGGATATGTGAGTGTAAGGTAGTGGTATGGAGAGGGGGGTTGCATTTCTCATTTCCCAGCTGTGCCTCTCTCACACAACAGCCAGCACCCCCCCTGGATCCTCTACCCTTTACACAAAAAAACAAAAAAACACAGACACACACACCTCCTTTTCCTTCTGCTCGTCCCATCTCTTTCTCGTCCCCCTCATTGTTCCCCCTTTTCCTCTTCACACTGCTTTTAGCTCTGGGGATCGGAAGACGATGAAAACAGATAGGGGCTGCAACTAAAACAACCGTCTGCATTCACACCTCAAGTGATGCAAACAGTCACCTGGGTCAAGGCCATCGACAGACACAACAAACATATACATATAAATGGCCTGCTCTCCTCACATTGCCCTTTTCCTGTTCTAAATCTGCTTACAGTTCTCTGTCTGATGGCAGCATTTATCTACCTCCTACCCCCACACGAAAAACATCTTCCCACCCATCATCTCCAACCTTTTCTTTTTCCTCCATACCTCCCTCACATGGCCTCTCTCTTCTACTCTGTGTATTGATTTTGCTATAAGCGATGTCCCGGTTGCGACAGGTTAGCGCAGACAGACAAAGGCAGACTTCATCAACCAGTGTTAAACACAGGAGCCACGTCCTCAATAATCACTACATCACACAAAAGACGACAAGAGACAGAAGGAGGGGAAGGGAACCATAGAGCAGAGAGTATTGATGACGAATAGTGACGACAGGAGGGGGGGGGGTTGTGTTTTCAAGGTTGTCTTTTTGTTTTCTGTCTTTGAAATCTAAAGGAATTTAAGCTGTTTTGCTCAATATTCTGATTTCTCAGAATATTGAGAAATCGTTTCTGACATGTCTTTTTTAATAATATGAAAATAAAAACAGGATTGCTTGGCATTTTAAGCCAAAACAAACTTCTTGGTTCAAAGGGGTAAAAAAAACTAAAATTTCCAGGAGTAGAAATATTTCTTGGCTTAACTGAATGCATTGATGATTTAGATGTAGATATTTTAAAATTTGGTTTAGGGATTAAGAATAAACAAGCAAAATGTTATCTATTCTTACTAGAAGTTTATTAGGACTACAAACCGAAACTTAATTGCCATGATTGTGTCAAGGTCACCCTAATGAACCTGATTTCAGTTAAGATACAACAAAGATTTAGAGCTATATAACGCGTCAAGTTTAAACCAAATGCCTCGTCTAAAAGTAGTCTTAGATTAACACCAGAATAAACATTTTGAAAGATCCACAAAAATGTCTGTAAATCGAGCAAAAATTATATATATATATAACTCTTACTTCAATTTACTGTGAACTATTTCAGGATTTACTTTCAGTTCTAGTATTATGGTACTTGGCAATATAAAAAAAAAGAAGTGCAAATATAATAACGTATTTGCAGCTTATGTTGTAAATATACCAGTTTTTATGACTTTATAATATTTTTTGCAGGCTCAACTAGAAGTTGGGGTCACAAGTCTCTTCCTTCCTTTGTTAGTTTAGGTTGGGACGCTGAAAAGCTTGGGAACCACTGGCCTAAATGATGGTGAAGTTAAACTGTCTGCTACTGTTTTTTGTTCCAGTCTCATTACAGGAGTGAGCAGATGTGAACTTAGCTGATCTTTTCAAAACACTCTGAGTCATCTGTCTTCGTGTGTGCATGTGTGCATATGTATTTGTGTGTGTATACACGGACCGTTTTCATCTCCTCTTAATCTCCTGATCTTAATTCACAGTGTACATTGAGCCGCCTAATAGGATGTGACTGCTGCAGCGCTAGCCACAGCTAGCCGCTAATGAGACGGCCACCACAGCCGGAGAATCAAAAGCGCCTCATCAGCACTTCTAATTACTGTAAACCTTGTTAGCCGGCTGGAAGGCCAACATCTGCTCTCGGTGACCAGCTATAGCACAAATATAACACGAACCTGGCCTGACATTGCGGAGCGGGGAAACAAAGACCGAGCTGACGCCACACGCTGGGGTTTCATGTAAATCACAATCAAAATCAGGTTTGTTGTCAAGTTACATTACATTTTTCTAAGTTCTTCAAACAGAAGACCCGAATAGCGCATTGAAATAAAAAGGCTTAAAAGTGTGCAAGCTCTGGTCTATTTTGTAAATACACTATTACCATGAAGAAATAATTTAGGACACTATTTGCATGGTCTTTGTTCTCTTCCTCTGCTGCTGAAGAGCTTTCCTGTGCTACTTTATTCCACTGTGAGGTCCTGAGGGTGCTAATGTTGCCCATCTATGAAGCAGCAGGTGTGTGGACAGCAGGTTCCCATGTTGCTCTGTCAGTTTGCCCACTCGCCCCCTCTCTGCCTCTGATCAAAGCGCATCCTTTCAAACTCACCCCCCTCCCCAAACACACACACACCCCATGTACCCTCCTCCTGCCCCCACCTCCTTCTGCTGCTACTCTCTTCCACCTCCACCTTCTACCCCGCACCCCTCGCATCATAATTTGACTGATGATTACACTTGTCACTCAAGGCAGCATGTGGCCAATTAGGAAGAAGGGGTGAAGGGGAGGAAACGGACGAGAAGGTTGCAATGTGGGGGAGGTAGATTTTAGGCCCTTCACCACTTCTTCCACTTAGGCGGCATTTTCAGCTCTTAGCTACAGCAGAAAGAAATATTAATTCCTTTTCAGATTTCCGTTCAGGATTCAAGAAACAAAGCAGAGAAATGCACTTTCTGCGACGCTTTGGCCTTGTCTCACACTCTCTTGGCCACTTCACGGTGTGCCCATGTTCCAAGGTAATCACAGACTCATTTAAAGTCACTTTTGCACACTACCTCTGACTGGTGGTTAAGAGTGCGACGGCAGGCTAGGCTTTTATGGACCTTAATGTGTCCTACAGACATTTTGGCAGTAAGGCTGCCGTCCTCCCCCCACCTCCAATCCCAAGATGTGAGGACAGAGCGAGGGAGAAAGGGCCAGGACATGCAAGGCCGACTTAACCAGGCTGAAAACAGGGGGAACGAGACAGGATGAAAGGGAGGGAGAGGGACATGCACAGCAAAATGGACGGAACATGGGCGAGTCAAAAGAGAGGGGAGAGAGGGGTCACTTAGTCACTCCTCTGGCGCCCCCTGCTCTGCGCCTCCTCCCTCATCCCCCCCCCTTTTTTTTTACAAGCAGACAAAGGGACGAGACGAAGGGGTGCAACCCTTGTACAGAAGAGGAAGGGGTTTGTGCCTCCCTCTAACATCCTAAGATACCACCCCTCTTTTCTAGTTCTGATGTTTCAAGACAACCAGTTAATACCAAGAGCAAACTGAAACAAGCAGAAAGGCAGGGCAGGTGGGTAAAGTTTAGTGTTTTTATTCAGACATATTTTTGTACCTTGGAATTCATAAAGTTGTGGATAAAAAACCTGTTAAACAGCAGCTCGCAGGAACTTTTATACTCTTTTAACTTTTTCAAATGTTGTCACATCATAAATAAAAATGGCAACGAAATTTGAGGAATTGTATGTCTTCGATCGACCTGAACCATTATTATTATTTGGAAGTGGAAGCAATAGGTTACAGGTTTTATTTTTTTTTATCTCCAAAGTGTGACTTGTATAAATACAAAGCAACCCACTTTTAATCTATTATAACAAAGAAGAAAATAAGAAGTCCAGTTTGAAAAATGCAACAATTAATGCTTAAATAAAACAGTTTTTTAACCAACTTTCAGAGCTTATCGAAAAAAAATATTATTATTTCTAATAACCCTGAACACCTCACCCCACTTTAAAACATAGTGGTGGCAGCATCATGCTGTAAGAAAGCTTTTCTTCTAGCCGAGACAGCGAAGCTGGTCACAGAAGATGGAAAGGTGGATGGAGGTAAAAACAGAGTAATCCTGTGAAAAAAAAACTTTTAAAGGTTGAAAAGGACTAGAGACTGGGGCAAAGGTTTTTCCTCCCTAACAGTGACCTTAAATATAAAGCCAGAGCTACAGTGGAAAGGATTATATGAAGCCATATGTAATGCTTTGAAATGGCCAGATCTATTCTAGAGCCCCATTTCCAAAAGAGAATCTATAGAAAAACATCAAATCCGTCTTTTTCCTGTCACTTTCAACGATGCAGTACTTTTTATTGGTCTATCCTTTAAAATCCAAATAAAACACATTGAAGTTTGTTGCAAGTACTTGACATAATGTGAAAAAGTTCAAGAGTATGAATATTTTTGAAAGGCAACACAAAACTGTAATTTCATAATAGTCTAAGATGAAGAAAGAAAAACTAATTGCTAAAGATTATCCCGTTTTTGCATCTGCAATAAACAGCTTACCAAGCACTTTATGAAAAGAGGCAGGAGTAAGAGAGGTTGCACAAGGGAGGGAAATGAGAAGCAGAAGAGGTGGTGAAGTACAACAGATTAATTTCAGAACAGAATGCTCCTGCTGAGCGAAGGACAGAGAACAGGAAGGATAGAGGGGATCAAGAGTGGGGAAAACGCTGAGAAGAAAAAAGGGAGAACAGAGATTAAACATGCATTCAGCGCTCTCAAAGGGCTGTGGTGCTTTTCTTTAAGGCGGAAGGGGGAGTCTGTGAATGTGTGTGAGCTTGTATGCATTTGCAGTGATGGGACACAGCTACTGCACGACACGTTCACCTCCTGCTTCAAAACCCCGAACGCTGAGCACTCTCATCCGCCCTCACTCTGAAGGACATGCGGTGGAACCCCTGAGGTTAATAGCAACCCTTTATTACCATAAATCTTATCAGCTAAATGAAATGGGCGAGAAGGGACTCTGATTTAGGCCTCCTGCTCTGCTGGGCTAAAAGGGAGACACCCAATCAAACCCCTGGGTTTTATTAGTCTTTTTTATTATCTAAATGTACTGGCACATGAGCTGGGTGGCAGAGGTGACAGGCCATAGCAATCAACAACAAAAGAAGACGGCGGTCTGTGGAAACACAATTGGTAGTCTGTAAATCAGTCATCTCTGCAGATGTCGCACATGAAATTATGCATGAAATTTAGTGCTAACTGACCATGGGGACTATAGGAGTGGACCCTCTGGAAATAATATCTTAAATAAGTTAATAAAGTGGTAGAAACAGTCTGGAGGTGTCCAAGTCATACTGTGACTTCCTGATAGTTCTCTGTTTGTGATTGGCAGCCTGTTGAGATGTCCACTCAATCCCTGATGAAAGACCTTCTACCACTGACCAAGCATCCAAACGCTCACGGAGAGAGATGCTCTAAGATAGAGAGAGACGAGGAATGAGAGCAAGAACCACAGAAAGGAGTATAAATCAATATCTAGAATGGAGTCAGGAGGTTTGTATGTGTTTAGTCCTGCTGATGTGTTGATTAACTGCACTACACACACACCTTCACACATACCACACTCTCTTCATCCATCCTGGTGTGTGTGTGTGTGTTGTTCAGCTGATTAAGGTCTTGGGGTCTGATTAAGTGACCTGCTCCTCCAGCACCTGATTAGGGCTAAAGTTTTTTGTTGTTTTCTTTCTTTCCTTCTTTGCCGGACAGATGTTAATTAACAAATATAAATGCCTGAAACGATTCAGTAAACAAATTCAGACCTAATCAGGCTTTAAATGTTACTCATCGAGGTCTGTGAATTATGTTTTTTTAATGACGTCCTGCAGTGTACACTTCAAAGTGTCTTTGTCGGGGTATGGACATTTAAACCATGCCTCTAAAGGTCACTTTCCCTTCGCGCTGCAAACGTGTTCACACCACTTGAACCTTTTCACCTTTTGTCATGTTACAACTACAAAATTCAATTGATTTAATTGGGATTTTATGAGGTAGACCAACACAAAGTAAGATGGCGAGGGGAAGTCTATGTCAAATGTTTAAATCTGAACTTTTTTCACGTTTCTTGGAAGTCGTAAGGTTGTCCTAGGACAAACTTTCACTGAATAACATCTTCCGTCAGTGCTCCGTCTCTGCCAGCTTTGCACATCAAGTGGCTGAAATATTTACATATTCTTCTCCACAGAATACACAAAGTCAGTCAGACTGGATGGAGAGGGAGATTTGGACTCTGACAGATCCATTCTGTAACATTAATATGCTTTAAACTTAACTATCCCATTGTTGGAAGTAGAAACTCCACCACTGTCTCAAGTCATTCACAGCCTCTGACAGGTTTTGTTCCAGGATTTATCTATATTAAAGGCTTGTTAACACTAACCGATATGAACAGCTGGGAACAACCTACAGATGACTTTTGGTCCATTTCCCACAGCTTTGTTATGGAGGCCTTATAAGAATCCAGCATTCATAGCCCACCAGGTTGATGGTCAGATGGGCTCTTGCCACGTTCCTATACCCCCCTGTGATTCGTAAGCGAAAGTTACTGACTGTGGAGGTACCATCTTTATATCCGTGGCGGCACCCATTAGCGTCGCCGATTTCTCTCCATGTCTTCCTGCTGCTGTCGAATGAAAACAGATTTCTAAAATCGCTATATCTTCTTTGTCATATAACTGCACCTGCAGAAAGTGCAGCTGTAGCCATCTGAGAATTATTGGCATCTTGAAGATTACAAACCATTAGACAAATTTTCTAGCAGGTGTGATGAACATGACACAGTATTTTCAAGATATTGGATGCTCGCCATCCAAGTGGTCGCCATTTTCCTGAAAAAACGTTTTGAAAGCCATAACATCTTCCTACCAACGACACAAGATTGCTGTGAATAGAAGTGCCATACGGCCACCTACAACTATTTTTGTAAGATGGCTATAAGTAAACTGTAGGAAGGTTCCAAGGCACCCTTACGAAGAACATAAAAACTCTACTGCCAGCACACATGTTTTTTTGAGACTATCTCAAGTTGCTCTTGTAAATTGAATGGTAGCTGCACAAGCTTTGTAAAAAGGCTGCTAGAATCCAGAAATCCATCATTCGTAAGAACATTTGTGACGGTAGCTTTAGGTCTATTCATCTTCCCATTTACTGTTACCAGCATTCCCTGTTTGGACTGAAGAAAACCCATTCCCACAACATCATGCTGCCACCACTGTGGTAATGGTGTGCTGAGAGCCCATATATGGAAGCTATCGTACTTTGAAGCCACCATCCAGGGTTCAGTTCTAGACTTTGGCACTTTTACTCATAATGTCCCCTCATCTTTCTTCACCCATTTCCTGTCTGAATCCTGCAAATGAAGGTCACTAGCGCTACAAAAGCCATTAAATAAAATTGATGTATTAAAACCGATCGCTTCATTACACTTTACAGTTATGCACTACTTTGTATTGGTTTAGCACACAAAATCCTGATTAAATACATTGAAGTTTGTCGTTGTAGCACGACAAAAGTGTGTGTTAATTGCTCCTAAAAGTTGAAGATTTACCTTACATACATCTATCTCAATCCCCGTTGTTCTTTGGGGAAATTTAATACCACTCAATGCTGCTAATGAGCATTAATACTACATTAGTCTCACCAACAAACACACAATTAGGGAGGATTATATAAATATGTATTCCAGTCCTACTGCTGCATCTGCACACCTGTACAAATCCAATAAGAGGCAAACAGTTAATCCTATTAACTCTTCGCCTCTTACACAAATAAGACATCTCTACTAATGGTGTCATTATATACACTCACAGACCGAATCTCTGTGGATTAATCCAAAACCAAGTAACATGTTTAAGTCCCAGTGTGTATTTTAGGAGTATGAAGTTGCTGTGATTAGAGTGGGTGTGATTACATGCTCATATTGGCATACGCTGGTTTTAAAATTAAATCCGATTCTGACTTTCATGGTTAAGTCATTACACATCAGCTAAACATAAACCACCCCGCCTGCGGCTTCTTTGGGTCTTGTCACATTGTCAAACTAATATAGACCAACTGATAGCCCATTAGCTGCTGAAGCATCCTGACATAAGTGTGCTACATTCAGGACTCTATGGCTGCCTCATAAACTGCAATCTAATTCTACTACCAAGGGGAGAGCAGAGCGGAGGGAGTGAGAGGGATTCGGGTTGTGACAGAGAGCAGAGTGGGAAAGAAATAGGAAAAGAAGAGGAGAGGGAGAGAGAGAGCCACAGAGGAGGAGAGAGGTAGCTTAATGCAATAAAGCATGTAGTATTGACATCTTTCTCGTGTATATTGATTCCCCATTATGTTCCTAACAAACCCAGGTTGACATTTTGTCATTTGCAATCATGTTAACACTGTGACTTGCACGCTCACCCTCCACAAGCCAATCTATACCTTCACACACAGTTTGCACACGTGTTCATACTTGTGCACACCTACTCCCTCTTCGTTACATACAGACACAATCAGAGTAAACGAATGTATATCCTTACATCATGCAGCAAGTAAATAAGCATCCTTTTCAGTATAAGGAAGCAAGTACATAAACAAAAGAAGGAGTTGTGTTCACTAGAGAGGCACCAATCAATCGAACAGAGACTGGAATTTATCCATTTTCCTTTGATTAGCTCTTATTTGTGAAAAAATGCATAAAACCTAAGAAGTCCTATCATTACCTGGGAAAAATGATCAGCATGTACATTTGGACTATTTTGTGTGAGTTATTTTAGCTATTTTATTAAGCATAAAGGAGGAGTTTGTTGTAAGTTCTTAATCGTCTGTTGGATTCAAAAGAACTACCACCATAAAACAGCCGAAAGCCCATTTCGTCTCCGTTACATCGAAAAATCACCCTGACATCCCAGTTCAAGTTCCTAGGGAGACTGTTGTTGGCAGACCCAAATTAAAAAACAAGAACATATGAGAATATCTTGAGATGATGATTATGTAAAGGATTCTTCATAAAATAAAAAAATATGGACAATCCTGAACATCCTCTGCATGATGCTAATCTACAAAAACAGTGTCTTCAGTCAGACGTGTCTTCAGTTTTGCTGCAACATAGACCACTGCAGGAAATCCTTTCTGCCCACTGCCATATATATCTACAACAGCTCCTTGAAGAATGAATTATTATGAGAAACAACAATACTTAATTTGCCTCTGGTATCAATAAAATATTTATTGAATTGAATTGAATTGAATTGAAAAGCTTGGTCCATTCATCTCTCAAATTATGGAAAAATAATCTTAGATTAGTAGAAATATGACCTGAGTTTGAGTGGAAACTACAAAAGCAGCCAATGTTGGAAGAAAAGCTTCACAAGACCTTCATGAAGCCTAAAAGCTCAGGAGAATTTCAAAAGATTAAAAGATTGCAGGCTACTCTGAGGCAAATATCTACGTTACTGACTGTAGGGCCCTTACTTCTACAGCACTGGTATACAACTAAATTGATTGGTGTAACTTTTGATAAATGGAATTTTTTTCCTATTAGCATGCATGGATTATTTGATATGATATCCTGAAAAAAAATACTATAATTGGGTTCAGGTCATTCTTATTAGGAACTATTTTCCGCAACTGCAATCATCAGAGTAGTTGTACTGCAAAAATGTCTCTAAATATCACTAAATGATAAAAGCAGAGAATGAAACATCAAAAAAACAAGCATTTTAAATCTGATATTTGAAACCCATCTAAGAATACAAGCTTGCATGTGCGAAAAAGAGTCAGACTTGTAAGAAACAGTGGTTAATGGTGTGTGGCAGAATGTGAATAGTGAAGATGAACTGAATCTATGTGTGTGTTTGGGTGAGGAAAAAGGCATTTTTCGGCCTCCTTGATGCCCCATCATATCAAATCCCAGCAAGCCCAGCACTGTGCAGGAAACTCAACGGTTTCTCCTCTATGTCCCATTAAACTTTCATACGCCGGTTAATGCTGATGGCTCTATAAACCACTTTACTACGTACACACAGGTAGTTCACACAGCAATGCCACTGACCTGTACCTTTCACAGACAAGGTGCCATTAAAAATAGAACAAAACCTGGATGGGTTACAGTAGCTCACCATCCAGGTGGAAAAGGGTCTAACACGCTTGTTTTATGCTACTGTATGTGAAGGCTTGTCTGTTTCATGACGATGTGTGTGGGTGTGTGTGTGGTTTGGTGTGTGTGTGAGAGCCCCCACAGGGGTTGTGCATGAATGCTCGAGGCCTGTTGTAACATAAAAGAGAAAGAACACACAGGGGGGCAGAGAGGGGTCAGGTGGGGCTGGGTCTAACACTGCCGCTGTGACCTCTGACCCCGCACAAAGCTCTGACGCAAAGGAGTCAAGTAGCTGCCACCAGTCAAAAGAGACAAGTTAACTGAGAGCTGCAGTCAAAAGCCCAGTAAATACATGGGAAATCTGTGTGCCTCGCAAAAAGTTTTCACACCCTCTTGAACTTTTTCACATTTTGTTACACCGTGATCACAAACTTTAATGTATTTCAACTGGATTTTAGTTGACAGACCAACACAAAGTAGTCATTTGTTGTGCAGTGAAAGGTAAACAATGCAAAAAAAATTCTTTCACAAAGGAAAATCTGAAACATATGGCCTGAATTTACATCCAACCACTGTAATTCAACACTTTATCAAATCTCCTTTCATGGCAAGTTCAGCTGCAGGTCTTTTAGAGTTTGTTGGTTGTCCATAAAAATAAGCTTTTTTTATGTTATTCTTTGCAAAAAGCTCAACCTGATTCCGATTGAACATAGAATGTCTCCAAACATAGATTTTTTTCATATTCCCAACTTGATTTAGTTTTGTATTTTGATTGGGCCATTCGAAAACAGGACTATACTTTGATCTAAACCACAGGTGTCAAACTCCAGTCCTCAACGGTCGATGTCCTGCAGCTTTTAGACAACTCACTGTTTCAACACACTTAAATCAAATAATTGGGTCATCAACTGGACCCCATAGAACCTAAGTGCCTGCTGAGGGGGTAATTTAACCATTTGATTCAGGTGTGTTGGACCAGTAAGCCATCTAAAGGTTTCAGGACTGGAGTTTGACACCCCTAAAACATTCTGCTCTAGCCATGGATTCCTGCAGGAAGGTGAACCTTTACTCCTGTCCAGAATCTTTTGCAGTCTCTACAGATTTTATTTCTCTACATTTAGCTACATTAATCACCTTATCATTTAGCTGTGGTCTTACCTGACCTCTTTGCTGTAGTTTTTTGCTAATGTTCTCTAATAAACATCTGAGGCCTTCACAGAATGGCTAGACTGATACTAAGACAAGAATTACACAGGTGGACTCTGTTTACTAATGAAGTGACTATTGAAGCTAATAGGTTTTACTTATTTAGGGGGTATCAGGGTAAAGGGGGCTGAATACATTTCAGTGCCTCACTGTATGATTTATTTTTGTAAAAAAAAAAAAGTGTTCCTTTTTTTTCTTCCACTTCATGCACTGCTTTTTTGTGGGGTAAAACACATTAAAGTATGTTGTAACATGACAAAAAATGAGAAAGTTAAAGTGGAATAAATGTGTTTGCAAAGAAAAGGCTGTGAAAGCAAATAATTAGCTTCTTTAACATGTCAGCTAATTTACGATTTGGTTAATTTCAGTATTAATTTGTTCCTGGACATCCTTGCTTCCATCTTGCTTTCTTGTGTTCACAGAACTGTTTTACTCCTGGGTTTGAAAATCGACCAGACACCCTTGCAGCAACAAACCCTGCATTTTTCAAGAGGGACATTGCACTGTTCTGCTTTATATAAACAGAATAAAATCAGCATAGCATTGTGAATCACTGTCAACCCTTTCGTTCAAGGAGCCCAGCTGCCTGCGCACACATCCCCATCTGTTTGTCTGCTTATTCAGATGCAAGGCCGTGGCCTGGGACCCTGCAACATAATGGCTCATCTGTGGTTTATACTCACCTCTACAGCTTAAACTGAGTTTGCCTCACCTTCCTCGTTTTTCATTGTCACCTGACTCACTTTCATGTGATTCTCTCCTCTCTCGCTCTCTCCTTCCACATTTTTTTGTATCTCATTCTGACATTTGCCATTTTTCAACACGTGGAGCGCAAAAACTCGTCCCTGCGGATCCCTTTGCTTTACCCTCCCTCCAATATCTATCCCGTCTCCTCTTTGTGTACATCTCTAGAGAAATGGCAGGTAACAGGTCATTCTTGTCCCTGCACGCTCTTTTTCTCTCTTTATCTCCATCAAATGTCCTTTGTCTTGGGTTGCACTGAAAGGTGAAGCTGGCCTTCTCCAAAATCAAATGAGTCGAAATAGATTTGTAAAAGTTATACAAGGAATTTGGGTTGATTTAGTTGGGTGACCGCTTTAAAGGGATAGTTCAGAATTTTTTTAAGTGAATTTCTGGCCCTCCCAGACTATCAGTTAGCTTCAGCATCTGTGAACAAGTACATCAAATTTATGGGACATTCTCTCTGTAAATGTGAAATTTTATTTTTCGGCACCCCAGGCAAAAATTTGAATTCTGACCAATAAAGCCAAGAAGCCCAATGTTCTGAATCCAAGATGGCTGCCGTGCATGTAAACAAACTCCAATTTGCTATAAACTATATTTCTGCACATCTGTGCTAGTTCAACCACTGCAACTCATAGTACTGTACAACTCCTTTTTGTGAACAAGTTCATCTAGTGTTTGAATGCATGAGATGTAAAGAATTAGTCATTCAGCTCTTAACATTTAGCAAATCCCACTGGCTTTCTGACTTTCAACAAGGACACACTTAACAGAAATGAGCTCTGACTTGTGAGATAAATCAAACGAATCATAAAACTTAATGAAAATGTAAAATAGTCTTATGGAGGTAAAATGTATGTCTTTTGGAAGAACCTCAATACAAAAATCTGGAACTATCCCTTTAGAGGCCCATTTAAATCTGTGCACAAAGGCAAGGTGCATCTCAATAATTTATGTCATTAAATAGTCTATTTTTTTGTCTGCAATTCTAAAAAGAAAGTAAAATTCTTATAAATTCTGATGACACACAGAGATATATGTTTTCAGGCTTTATTGCTGTTATTTTCATGATTACATCTTACTGCTAACAATCTCAAAATAAGTCACTCCAAAATTTTTTATATTTATAGGACCAATAAGATCAGTTTTTTAAATATATAAATGTGGCACTAAGGGATGTCATAAAAAAGTGAACTAACACCAGAAGATGACAACTCCACTGATGATCACTGACCTCTCGAAACTTGGAAACATTGTGAATCTCCATTATTTCCCCAGACTTTGGGACACTGATGTCTACATTTAACTTAAAGTTTATTTCTTATCTAAAAAAAACGACTTTGGCCCCCTCAGTAATCGAGTCCTTATTCATACCAGGTTTTGTCATTGTCCCTGGTTTAGGAATGGCTAAATACAAAGAAGACAGCCGTTATGGCCCAAGTCCTGGATCTCTGTGTGCTGGCTCTTGACGCACTAAATCCCTACTTAAAGTATCTCCTTAAAGCTCTTGAATCACTTCTTTTACGGCTGCAAATAGGTTCTTTCATGGCTACGATTATTTCTATTGCTCTGTTTGGACTACAGTTTTTCCTTCGACTTAATTTTTCATGAACATACTTGGATACAGCGATCTGAACTTTTCTTTTCTTTCAGCAGTGACCTTTATGACTTACTCAGCCAGTGGAAAGGCACCATTTTCTGCCAGCCATAATCATCACAATCAACCAAATAAGTGCTTGGCATACATCACTCCATGTGAAGTGAGATTATATATATATATATATTAAATGAGTAAGCATGACTAACTATATACAATTTGTACACCTATCCAGGTTCAAAGTATAACTCAGGCCTTCTTCCCAAGTAACATGCGGATGCTTGAATGCTAATGAACAACTTTACTATTATAACACTTTGCCGAACTATTTGTCTTCGTATTCTCCCTACAAACAGGAGAGAAAGAGGCAGATGTTGAATTACTAGAAAACAGACCAGGCTGGAGCTCACAGTCCTCTGACAGCAACACTTAAAAACTAAGTCCGGTCTGGACGCTCCCACCATGCGTCCCCTTTCTTCCACAAGAGCGAAGTTACAACACAGACGGCGCCACAGCTTCACTCCCTCCCCATCTTCCTCTCCTCTCCCTGCCTGACTCCACACTCCCTCCACTCCCAACCGCGCAGCAGCCAAGCCATGGGACAGAAAGGGACGCATTCAGTGAGTCCAAGTGGAGATGTTTGCCAAGATGAGAGCATTTCATGCGCCTTGCTTGCAAAAACACCCCAATGATAAATACAAGTCTGCGATCACCAGCAAATTATGCTTGTGAATAAAGCGCATACACACGGTTATAAATAATACAGGAATAAAAGGGTGTAATTCTTCTTTCCTTTGGCGTGGTAGTACTTCTCCGTGCACCTTGCTCTCTCCTTCTGTCACCCCCTCTCACTTCTTCCACCGGCCCCGGAATCGATCTCCGCAGGATCGATAAGTTGGCATGAATATTCCCTGCCTGCCGAGAGTCTAGTTGGGGAGAGTCGAAGGCTGAGGCTCAGGCGCAGGCAGCGGAGGAGAGGGGAAGGATGGGGAGCGGAGGCTGGAGAGCAAAATACCCGGAGAAAGGAGCGCATTGAGGCGGAGAGGAAATGAAACGACACACGCGGGGGGGGTGGATGGAGTAGCAGCGCATCGGACTGGACGGCAAATGCGAGGATATATATTTTTTCATCTTAATGAGCGGATAAATTAATTCCGATTCAAACAAAAGGTGCGCAGGAATCTGGTAAAAAGAGGAAACCGGGGGAAGTGAGTGTGTAAAGTGGGTGTGTGTGTGTGCGCCGACAGCTCCTTCAGCTCTGCAAGCACATCGGGGCGGGTCTGCAAGGCTGGCCGACATGGAGGAGGTGTAGCACAAGGAGGACAAGGAAGGAAGATAAAACAATAAAATAAAATAGTAATGAACAAAAAAATGTCTTACCGGAGTTGGAGCGGAGAGCCAGAGGGGACTTGAGTCGCCAGGCGCTGAGGTCAGGGGCAGTTCTCTGAAAGACGAACGGCACCGGCAAGGGAACAAACATGATCTTCTTCCTCCTGCTTCTTGTTTGGATGCAAATAATCTGACACAAACTGTGTGACAAGCTCTGTCCTCCTCTGATGCTTCTGAGTCTTCTCTGGCAGACAGCTTTGGGGGAATATTTGGTTTGTAGAGCTCACAACATTCGCAGTTAGGTGTGTGCACATGTAGCCTCGATTGCGCACTTTTTTATGTACACGTGTGATGCATTAGAGTTTTGGTGTAACCTAAATGTGCATAGATTATATATATGTATATATATATTTATATAGACGTGGGGTGGTCCCTTGAGTAACAAATACGCAGACGGATAAGAGAGGAGCTCACTTCTGTAGCTACATGAAAAGTTTTCTTAGAAATAAAGCTTAGAATAAAAGCTGATGCACCTGCGCCTTTCTTCTATTACTTTTGCAGTGTTAAAGCTTTCTCCTTGAGTAAACATAGAGGCCCCCGGAGCTTATTTTATCCTCTCACTCCTCAGCAGTTCCTGTAGGTGTGAAGAAGGCATGAGAACAGTCGCTGAGCCTATTCATGTGGTGTCCCCGCTTTGGTATTTGCTTTTGCAGCTTAAAACACCATCGGATATAACACAAAGACGAGACAATAAAAGACACGCAGAGTTATTAAGATGTATGCATTATTTTTGGGCTATATATATATATTTGGTCTTTAGCTGCTCCTTAGTCAAGTACATTCATCCAAAATACGCGCAAACGCATCCGATCGTGCATTCAACACAGCTCGGTGTAAGCCTCCTCTTAAATCTAATATGAAATAAGTATAAATTAGTGGTAAATAAAAAGGGGCACAAACAAACAAGAGTCAGAGAGCACGGCAGCGAGCGCGCATGGCACTGACGCTCCTCCTCCTTCGCTCTCTGTCACAAGGCAGTAATTAAAACGTAATCAATCGATAGGTAAATAAATAAACATCTAAATAAATAAATATTAAAAACGGAAAATGTCACAAAAAATAGAAAGAAACTTAAAAAAAGATAGAGATAAAAACAGAAGACGGCGTTGCTATTCTAGAATCCGACCATGGTGTCGCGTCTTATCGGTACACTTGCCTATATCTCCGTCCATCCGCCTGTGTGTCTTTGTTTTTTGTCTTTCTTTCTCTCTCTTTATAGAATTTTTATCTGTTTCTTTTTTGTCCCCCTCCCGTTTTAATTTGGGAACCCCCAGATAGCTCACTCGACCCGGCTCCCCTCCAGGATTGTAGCGATCTGCCACCAGGCTGGCCGCAACATTGAGGCGAGAGAGGAGCCGCTACTACTCACACATCACCACCCCCAACCCCCGCACCTCCCTCCCTCCCTCCTTCAATCCCTCCCTCCTCCTGCCTCCCACACCCGCCTAAGCACCTCACCACCACCCCTCCTTTCCCACCTCTCTCTCGTTTTCACTACCGCTGCAAAAGGTATCCTGTATTGATTTTTGTGCACCGCCACCATCACCCCCCACTCCCCAACACCCCTTCCTCCTCTTAATAATACCAGCTATAATGATGCCATGGCGGTGATCAGTGCATTACTGTTTGGACTCGTTGAGAAGGTATCCAAGTCCCCATGAGAGGCACCTATACAGCTAATGTCTGCCAGGACGCATGGCTCCCTCATCATGAAGTTATCATTTCTCCTGTCCAGAGCCGACCCAAGGAATATGCAAACTAAGCTGCTGGTTATAGGGACCTCCACCCCAGTTAGCAGGGAGCCTCCAAGAGCACTTGACTTCTCATCCTGATACAAGTATTGTCCGTTCTCATCATATTGTTGGAGACACAAGCAGGTGCTGGTCATTCTGCCCGGTTCATTTAGCAGTTGGCCAGTGAAGCATTAAAAGGGGAGCGAGCACACAATAAGATTTTGCAACTTATCTTTCAGATGATGGGTACTGAAGAGGTTTTCTATTGCTTGATGCATGTGCAGTCAACGGGAAGTTGGCATCCCTATGGGTTGAGTAGAAATCCTCTGATTGCTGCTAGCTTAAATGCTTTTTGCAGGACTGCAATGTATTTTATCCAGGAAACAGATTTCTCATTTTAATTGGTCCAGAGGAGGCAGGAGGAGGGGATATTCATCCAGAACTGTGACTGTTTTGGGTACAATATGGTGTCTACTATGGGAGTTTTCATACCCACCAGGATGGTTCAATTTAACTTATTTTTTATTCTACTTATACTGTACTGTAGGGATAGAAACAATATATATATCCATAAGAGATTGTTAATTTATTTTGGTTAATGACTCAGCTGTCATTAACCCAACCAATGTTTTCAGAAAATAAAGACACATTAAATAAAAATACAACATGATTATTATTATTTATCACTGCAAGTTTTGAGTAGGAAATAGTGGCCCAAAAATCCTAAGAAATTAACTTAACAGGGATTTTATTGAGTGCTTGATTCCTACTTGGTTGGAAGTCAAATTTGCTCCAGCTTCCAGCTAAAAATGGAATAACAATGTTATCTCAAGTCAGAATTCAGACTCGGGAGGTCGGAGGTCAAATAACTGATTCTTCAACCAACAAAGCCACGTTGTAGACAGAATTTCATCAGAGTCAAGTATCAAAACAAAAATAAATGGAAACAGAGATAAAGACAAGGTTCTCTATCCAGAAAATAATATTAAAGCATTTTCACAATTATTTATCTGTGATGAACTGGCGATGGTGTAACTCGCCTATCGCTTGTTGAACACTGGGGATAAGAGATCATGGATGGATTGATGATTTGTTGTCACAATTCATGAAAATACTGGACTTCACAAAACAATAAACTGTTTTAAGCCTTTACTGATGGTATTAATGCACAACTACATACAAATTTTAAAGTATGGTTTAGTTTTAAAACAGAGTTTAAATCAAGGTGAGAATGTTAAATAAAATATAGCAAATGTAATGAATATGAATGTATGTATTTAGCATTCAATTTAGCTAAACCAGGTTAAAATCGTCACGACTTTGAGCACTAGATGGCAGAAAAGTGCTTTCAATCTGATCTTTGGTAGTATTCCATATGCATCAGCAGGCAGTAGTGGTATACAAATGTCATCATGGCTGTGTGGTGGCACAAGCAAATTTATGACAGTTTTCTGTCATGCCTATGAAAGGGTTTGCTTACTTGTAGTAAATGGAAGTACAAATAGACTAAATGAGAAAGCTTGGGTAAGAAATGAGGTAATGAATTGGCAAAGTGGCTAATTGACCATCGGCGGCTGATAAACTGTCTCTTGAAGATTGTCCGCATAGAAGAATTACAAATAGCATTTGATATGTTTCACAAAGCATGGCTAAACACACACACAAACACACACACACACACACAAAGACTATATTCTACATCATGATCCATCCTTTCTGCAGCTAAAATATCATTTTGTATTTACCACTAATTCTAGAAAGTTACTTAATCATATTTCAACTCCCTTTTTTGATCAAGTTTTTTGTCTCTGTTTTTTATCTATAGATGTTTCGATAGCCTCTGCAGCCTTCCTCAAAAGTGTCACACGGTGACTCGGCTGCAGAAACATGGAAAGGTGAAAACCTTAATTACCGACAATAATTAAGAACCTCAAAACAAATGTTAAGACAGAATTAATATTGTAGCAGATATTCAGCACACTGCTTTGTAAAGGAAGGATAAGATGCCTTTTCTACAGTTTCTCTCAATAAATGAGGATTCATGCATGCTCTAGTACTACAACACTCTATCGCCCTTCATTGCTAATTTATACAGCTCTGAAATTTTGAATTATTAGACACTGATTAGTTACAGATATTAAACTGGATCAAAGTGATTCAAAATTTAATTGTAAAACCAGTTAAATTTGTTGTATCACTGTTCCTAGCACTGGAGGAACTGGAGATTTCTTTTCTAACAGGATTTTCTATTACTGCGTACTGCCAGTCAACTGGCTGAAATAATTTTTCTACACTCCTCTCTTGATTAAAAAAGGAAAAATGTAGTTGTTTGGAAATATATCTTGACAATAATGTCGTTATAACAAAATGAGCGACAACTATCACTGTAATGCCATTTTAAATTTATAGTTGGCAAGATGTTAACCTAATCTCGTTCATCTCTGTGTCCAGGAACACAAGCTGCTTAAACAACATCAACAAGCCTGCGTCATCATTTATTTTACAGGGATATTTGGTCTGACTGCAGGCCGGCTACCAGAACAGATAGCCCCTCTAATTAACCAGCTGTTATCGACTTCTCATACTGTCGCCACACTTTAGAAAGCAAAACAAAAAAGGGGTAATACTCACCGCAAAATACATGTGACAATTGCTAGCTACAAAATTTAGCCGCCGATTATTCTTTAAATAAAAAACCTGTAAATAAATGTTACTGTTGACATTTTGTACAGTATACCGATAATAATAATTATTTTTGCATTATTTCTACAGGGATATTTGGGTTTTAAGTTTGATTAAATAAAAGGAATTAGATCATATTCTTGATTTCTGTTTAACATGTTGAACAATTACTTAAAAGCTGTTAACCTGTGTTACTGTGCGATTCTCCCACTACATTGGGTTCAGAACAATAAATGTGAAAACATTTGAACTTCTTAATGATTTAGATGTGCTTAGAAATTAAGATATCAGACAAGTATTTGTAATTATACTGTGACAAAAATTAATAGTCTGTAATAACAATAAGAATTTAGTTCTGTTAGTTTGATTGTCAATATATTCACATTTCATGCACACTGTTGCTGCAACTTAATCAATGAATAAATAATTTTATTACTGTAAGCTTGCAACCAATATTGATGCAAATGTTCTCTTTTTATAGAATTGACTAAGTCTGCATTGAAAAGCTGTCTGCTACACATATGACCACATGAGCAAGGCAGAAAAAAAGGCTCCACCATTATTTATGGCTATTTAATTAAATCTATTTTAAAAATAAATCTGTTTTGGGGTACACAACTGAAAATTTTGTATCAAATATAAATCAATACTTGATTTGACGACTGATGCTGAGTCACCGTCCAGAACCAAAATAAATATTTGGTTTTCTGATTTTTAAAAAGAAGATAAAAGTACAATTTTAAATTACATTTGAGGATGTTCATGATCATTTATCTCTAAAATCCAATTAAATACACGTTGTGATGTTGTAGGTGGGCTACATGGGTACGAAACAGTTTGTCTATTGTCTAAAATGTAAATAGGAAAGGAATAATGAGTGAACTGATCCAAAAGAAAACGAAAAGAATACTGAGAGTAAAGCAAATCACATTGGGTTAGAGCCATTTTACTTGTTAATCTGTTAGTAAATGAAACATACAAATAATCCAACTTTGACAGTTTACATTAGATATTATAATGCATATTGTTTGTAACGTAAAATCCTATTATCCAAATTGTAAATTTAACAAGAAATATAAAGTTGCCTCTGTAAAGTATTCATCAGCCGTTTTGCTTCGTAATGTTTAAAATGGAGAGAGATATATTTTCAAGTTAGCAACAATTAGGAGGTCCCACTGGTCTTTTGTGTGTTGCATTATTCCCAGAAATGACTTCCAAGACAAATAAAATGGGAAATTTGTGGTTAGTGATACAAAAGAGGACCCAAAGCAAATTTTTGCTTAGAGCAGCAAAGAATCTTGGCCTGTCCCTGTTCCTGATCGTACGAAGCCCTCCCAAGTGGACAAGGGTGGATTTTTAGGTTATCCAGAAAGATGCAAGAAGACAGGAATAACAGCACGATATATTGGTTAACAGATTTTGTCACAACATCAGCACATGCAACATCCCAATCACAAAGGCGGGTTATATTTGGTCAGCTGCAATATTTCAAGCGTCATGCACTAAAAAATCTTGGTAGCATTAAACTATTTTATCAAACAAAGCTTTTAGTTTCACTTTGACTTCACGTGCGAAATAAATGTTGCTGATCCAGATCCTGAAGCTGAGGGAGAGTGGTGGAGACATCGTGGTGAGAGAAGATTAAATCAGTGCAGGACATATTGGTTAATTGCAATCCATTTTCCAATTGAAAACTTTAGGAGAAATGTTGAAATGTCATGATTTCCTAATATTATAATTTTAGACAGGAGGGATCACTCCAGGCACGAGAAACTTTGCAGACAAAACCCTTTCATATATTTTTTTCAAAGTGAACTGTATAAATCTGATAAGTACATGAAAAATCCCCAGAATTGTATTTTGAATAAATGTTTACGATGCTCCTAGGTCACAGGTACAATCACTATCTGCCCCTTTTTTGTCCCTGGATAGTCCCCCTCTGTCCCTGGCCTCTCCATTGCTTCCTCTGCGACGTGCTACATGCTTGTCAATTACAGGCCAGCATCAGTCAACACAGGGCACTTACACACCAGATTATTGTCGATATAGATTTTTAAATAGAAAAATCTATACCTTAAACATCACAGTCAATACGGGCAAATCAATAGGAATGAGCCCGCTCTTGCTCCTGTTGGGCCTGAGAAATCCCACCCCTTCCATGCCTCCATCACGAAGACTGCATGTTTTAGTATCTGCCGGTGATTAGGCCTGCTTGAACTTGAGATTGGACACGTGCAGTGAGTTATTTGCTTCGCATCACCATGTTCCTCGTTCGCTCGGTCATCAACCGACAGTCTAATTGCCAAGAAATGTGAGCGGCACACTAATCTGGTGCGCTCTTAATTATGAAAAATGCCTCATCCCCTGCAGAAGACAACCTGGTTTTATTGTCCTTCTCCCTCCGCTTCACACATGACAGATGATATCCCCAGGTCCAATGAGGAAGAGGAGGGAGAGACGAGTAATGAAAAGGTAGGAGAAGAGGAAAAAGAAAGAAATGAAGGAAGGGAGAAGTGACTAGTTGTCCTTCAAAGACCCCCTTCTCTCCACAAAGGGAGCCATGCGCGCCCCCTTTCCCTCCTCCCTGCACTCCTTCCAGACAAAAGCAATTATTTCTTGTAGAATGTAGTGTGGCTGTGCGCGTCTGTGGAAGAGAGGGATGGAGGGAGGGTGTGTGAGATTGAAGGAGGGGAAAATAAGATGGTGTTGGAAAGGGGTGAGGAAGATGAGGAGGAGAGGAGGAGAATGGGCAGTGGGGGGAGTGGGGGCGCTAACAGCATCCACCCGTTTGTCCTCCACACACTCGTCTTGCCAAACTCTTCTTTTTCCTCCACCTGACACAGAAAACTGCCAACCAGGTCATCTCTCAGACATGAAGACCTTTTTAAAACACCTGTCCGGGTTTGCGGTACATTCACAAACCGGCAGAATGAGCCGAACTTGGGCTTGAACTTAAATCTTTGCCCAATTTAGACCGCTTTCCCTCATCATGTTCCACTGCTTTGTGTAGTTTGACAACTATAAAGCCCAACACAATAGCTTTGATACCTGGTGATGACACCCGTCTGTAGTCTCACACTCAGTCCATCTGTCCGCCTCAAGCCAGCAACGTGGATTTCAGCCCGGTCGGTGTGCTTCTCGTCTGCTGCCTATAGGGCCCGCAGCGGGTTCCAGTCCCCTGGGACCTCCAGGGAAGGACTCCCCTGAGGTGGGGTAGGAGGGGTCGCTATGGCCAATAACCCCCACTGGACCGCTCTCACTAACTGTCCTAGCCCCCACCCCCCCATAATCCATACAGACCAATAAGATCTGGCTCCATTGTTTTCTGTTCTGTATTTTCACACAAATCCGTCTCTTTTTTCGTTTTGTGATTTTTTCTCTCATTATTTTCAGAGATACAATAATAGTAAAATATTGAATAGTGGCTACTCGCTTTAAAGTTCAGAGATTGAAGATAATTCTTGTAGTTTTCTGGTGCAGAATCCAAGCTTTAATCAAATAAATTCAGAATATTTAACTTGAAAATCCATCCATCCATCTTCTTAACCGCTTATCCAATTCAGGGTCACAGGGCAGCTGGAGCCTATCCCAGCAATTATCAGGTGTTAGGCAGGGTACACCCTGAACAGGACACCAGTCTGTTGCAGGGCCAACACAGAGAGACAGACAACCATTCACACTCACATTCATTCCTACAGACAATTTAGAATGATCAATTCAGCTATCATGCATGTTTTTGGACTGTGGGAGGAAGCCGGAGTACCCGGAGAGAACCCACGCATGCACGGGGAGAACATGCAAACTCCATGCAGAAAGACCCTGGACCGGGATACGAACCCATGACCTTCTTGCTGCAAGGCAACAGCGCTAACCACTGCGCCACCGTGCAGCCACAACTTGAAAATCAGTGAATGTAATTTTTTAGATTTCTGCAGTTTACAGAATACATATAGCCTGTGTCATATATGTATTCTGAATGTATCAAAATGCTGTGATAAAGTTTTATATGATGTAAAATTTTCATGATGCACATTAATAATCAAGTGTTACTTTATGGGAATCTATCTATCTATCTATCTATCTATCTATCTATCTATCTATCTATGAGTTAAATGAGTGTTTTTTTAGTATGTCATACTATTCACACTTTTTTGGAGTAATTTCTTTGCAGATATACAGTAGTTGATCACACTGCTTTCCACACACAGAGCAATTTGTTCAATTTCTCACCACAACATGTTTTCAATGTCACATCCATGCTGTAGGTCAGGACACTGCATGAAATATTTATCCAATCAAAAGGAGACAAAAGTATCCTCAGGCTACACATTAGTCATAAGCCGGGGCCATCCATTAGTCATTTTGTTTATTGCGCTCTTGGTGATCGCCCTTTTATTAATTTTTGAATGATTGATTTGAGTGATTTTTAAACAAGGTTTGAATAATTAGCATCAGTTTTATAGCACATGGTGCAGAGGAAAGCAAAATGAAATAAATGTAATTTAAAGAAAAATTGGTGTGTGTGTGTGCGTGTTTTTATGTGACCCTGCTCTGTTGCGGGTGTTCGCATCCATGTCATGGTCACAGTTAAATGGTGATGTCACGATGACAAACGAGCTGGTTGAATTAAATTCTCACTCATCAATAATAGCTTTGGTCAGGAATCAATAGCGGGCCAACGGTGGCGTTTCTGGCTCTGTCAGCGACCTAACAAGGCCCCCTATTAGGAAGGACGCTGTCGGCCCCCCCATTCTGTCTTAAGAAGTGTCAAACATGTTTTTCTCATATCCTCTCCGCAGAACCGCACCAATGACATCCAGTGGAAAAATGCAATATTCACAGAAAACCACATTCTGACATGATGTATAGATTTGTCAAGATAATATGGATATGATGCATTGGCTTTTATGAGCTTTATTTGCTGCTGTGTCGGCCAATGTATATGTGGGCAGGTAAGTGTTGTTTGTGCATCTCCGTAGGTGACGGTGTGTGGGTTGGTGGAAGGTTTTCGACAGGCTTTGGATTCCTCACCACCACCACCAAACTGCAGAGTTCAGATCCAACTGAGATCCAATCAATTTCCAGAAAATACACACAAACGGGAGCGGAAAGAGTGGTAGTTGTGTGAGTCTACTGGCGGATGCAAGTATGAGGATGTCAATGCCTGTTCGCAGTGGCACAAAAAAAGTACCACATACCCAGCAGGAAAGATAAGACTAGGGAGTCAGAAACAGAGCCAGAAAATGCAGCCCGTATCTCCCACCTGCATACCTCCACCATCCACTCCCTCTTTCCTCCAGCGAACAGGCGTCTGATCCAGCTAAAGCCCTTGTTCCCTCTGTATTCCTTGTCTCTTTTATGAGCTTTTATTAACTTTGCCTCCATCTTTCTGTCAGCACCCCCAATAATCAATGCTGATATATTGCCAATATCCAGCTTGGTCCCCCGTGCCATCTTTCACTGAGGCTCTGTTATTGGGGGGGATTGGGCCAATAATAATGATATTTATAATAGATATTTATTATCTGGGTTTGTGGCAGTGCTGCAGATGCACCCTGCTGAAGACCTCACACACACACACACACACACGCAGGAGAGAACACATAGTCTCTCTGGGAGTCTTTAATTTACACTGGTAATATCAGGCGATTATTCCCCACATAGATAGTGCAGGGTTATCAGGCCGCAGCCGCTCCATGCATTCAGCCAGCATTATAGAGTCCTCTGGCTGTGTGTGAGAGTCCATGAAGAGCGGGAGGCTCACCTACCGGCACCGAGCGCCGTTTAGGAGCCGAGGGAGTTTTTACAGGAGGCAGGAAGGGAAGGGGGGTCAAGATTCAAACTGCACTTGGTCAAGGGGAGGCGATGCAGGAGAGAGGGGACAGGACAATCTGGCCTCTCGCCCTCCTTAATCCACCCCCCCCCCCCGCACACCCCTCTCTTACTCCACACCCCCACAGGCCTCATCTACACCCCTCCTGATCCTGTAGCCAGGGCCCCAGACGGTAATCCACCCCAGTGCTCCTCATCCTTTCATGTATTGATTTCCTCTCCTGCAGCACGGTTACATGTCGCACCCACGTCATTGGGTCTGATTCTTGCTACCAGCTCCCTCCCCTCTCTGCCTCACCCTCTACCTCCCCCTCGCCCCATCTACCACCTCCATCGCCACCAGCAGCAGCTTCTTTAACAACAACAACTAAAGGTGTAGGAGGTTTGGGGGGGGGGGACAAAAAAGAGGAAAAGGAGGACAGATAAAGCACATTGCAGTATTTCAGTAAAGCAACCAGCGTTTTACAGGGACAGGAACAAACAGGAGAGCATGGAGAGAGAAATAACAGTAAGAGGGAGAAGAAAAAAAAATCTACCCCCAAGGGGGGTTGCAGAGGATATTGTGGAAATTATCAGAGTGCGACACATGCTGGAAGTGCATGGTGAGAGATTTATTTCGAATTTGTCTCTGACAGTGAAATTCATCACTGGGTACAGCCAAATCTGGTGTAATTTTATGGAACAAAAGAATAGAAATGTGAGAAATGAAGCTCAAATTTAAGGGACCAATTACTCAAGAAATTACCAGAAAAAATCAGAGGTTTAAATTCTTTACAACACAATATCGTTGTTGTTTTTTTTGTTTTTTTTTGACATGTTTAAAAACTGGACATCCTCTTGTTTTTCCCTTTTTTGTACTACCCTATTTTAATGTTGTATAATGATAACTGGGAGGAGGATCAACTGTATTTCCAAGACGTGGAAAAAGTCCTTTGATCAGAATAAAATCAACGATATCCATCCAGGAACCAAACAATGAGATTTAAATTGGTGCAAAACTGGTCCATGGCCTCCTTTGGAAAATACATTTTCAATCTCAAAGGGATTTTAGTGCTTAAATAAAGGTTTAATAAAAAATACATAAAAATTATCATAAATAAGAGCTTCAACATAGGCGGATCTCACACAATGTATAAAATTCTCACCATCAACCTGACAGAAAGAAAAATGTTAAATGCAAACAGCATTTACAGCTTCCCTGTTACTCTCCAATAATAACAGGCATTGCCCAATACTTTGAGCTTCTTTCAATATTTATTTAGAAATACAAAAATCTGATTCTCACAAGTTTCTTTCATCTAATTTCAATTAACTGGACAAAGAGTTTAATTAATAGAATGCCTGCTGTAATACTAACATACTACTTCTAAGTGGTATTTCAGTGGAATTCAATGTAATAAACCTTCACAAAATGGTGCTTCACTGAGAAATAGAAAAATAATTTGTTTCTGATTTAAAAGTTTTTTACAGATTCTCATATTAAGGTCTGGTATTTCTAAAACATGATTAATATTCTTTAATACATCACAGCTCTGGTAAGTAGGTTTAATGTCCTACTGGAATAAAATAAAAAAAAGAACATGACGTTCCCCCCTCCCTGTTTTTTTGTGTGCAGAGTTATGGTTTCTTATGCCATGTCCCCCTGCATAGCTGCAGAGGGGAATTAACATGGGTTTCTCACCTCATATGTTCAACTTAAGGAGTGCAAAACTAAAACTTCAACTGTCCATTGCTTAAATCACCTGAGCTGCAGATTTCCGCGGCTCCTCCAGAGTTACCAAGAACATTTTGGCTGCTTAGTGTTATCTTTGACCAGCCTGTCAACTCACAGACATCTTGATAGACGATGGACTGAACGTTTCTCTATGGAATGTCCACAACTTGAGACACCTTTTTATAACCTAATCGTGCTATAAATTTCTCCATAACTTTCTCCCTTACCTGTCTATTGTCTTCTTTGGTTTTCATGAAGCTGTTTGTTCATTATTGTTCTCCAACGAACCTCTGAGGCCTTCACAGAATAGATAGATTTATACTGAGATGATTGCACCACAGTTTTTTTACTGGTAAAAGGGGGTTAAATATATATTACATAGAAAAATTAAAACCAGGCATTGTTTTTGTTCAACTTTATGTTAATGCGGTTCTTTTTGTAGCTCAACTAAAAACGAAAATCCTAATACAATAAAGAAATGCTTGTAATAATTGATCAAATATGGAACAGTTTAAGGGGTATAAAAATTATAAACTTTTAATTAAAAATTTTTAGGAGAACATTTAGAAAAATAACATTTGACAGAACTGTTAAAGATACAAAAATTCATATTTGACATTTCCTGTCTTTTAAAAATCCTTTAAAACTTATTGATATGAAATATTGATTGGGAATAAGAAAAAGATTAATACAAGGTGGCCTGGTTAGACACTTTTTTTCACAAATCTCTCATAGAACATGATTTGAATTTGGATTTATCGTGGCCCATGTGGTCGGTGTGTGCTGAGAGGTGCATGTAAACACGTGTGACATCGCCTCCGTCATTGGATGAAGCAGGCTCAGAGTGCTGCACGTCAATGGGTAATTTTCAAGTATGTGTTGCACAAAAAAAAAGTCTGTGAGATCCAAGGATAGAGCGTTTTAGTGTATGAGCTGGGAGGGGCGTGTGTGTGGCCGAGTCCGTCTGAGGGTGCAGTCAGTTTGAGCTACCATCAGTTCGTCTGAGCATCATTATACCAGAAATAGTCATAACAAGCGGGCAGAGACACATATTCTTAATGCATCCATTAGTTTGTAAACCATGCTGTGTGTGTATGTGTGTGTTCGGGAGCATGTGCTGTCAGGTCAGGCCTATCATCAGAGCAAACACAAGCCCCATCACTACAGGCAAACAGTTCAGCCCTGTGGATGCATTTTAACCACTTTATCTTGCACTGCTTATTTTCTCAACCCTGAAATGTATTTTATTTATGGAAAACTTACTTCTACAAATGCAAACTTTTACATTTAAAGCAAATGATCAAGATTTTTTTTGATAAAGTTTCACTATAATCTTTGTAAAACATATTTAGTAAAACGACACAAACTTTATGTCAGAGCAGGACATTGGATTATCTCTGACAGCTGCACATATATTAAAGTTTTTCTAGTGTTGCTGACAATGGTTATTTTTCCTCCTTTTGCTTTTTGAAAGCACTTATCTAAAGTGGATCCACGCAGAGTAAAGTGTAATTGCAAGAGAGTAATGGCAAATATGGTCCATGTATTGGGCATCATGCAAGCCGCTTAAACTGCAAACAGAATCAAAAAAGCAGCAAATGACTCTTGAAAAGGTTAGCACAATTCAGTCAAGTATAGGGGATACAAAAGGAAAACCTACGTCTGAATGTGAGCTTCAACACTAGAGTCAAGAAAAGGTCAAACACACCCATACAGGCAGGAAAATATACAAACACTTCATAAAAAAACAGTCAAAAATGTTCCTGTGCACATACAGACTTCAACGTTCGCTTCACGTATAGGTGCGCCACCGTGCGTACACACACACAGCTGAGTGTGCAAGCGTGAACATCTACACATGCACAGACTCGGATTCAGCCAATTAGGCCCACCACCTTCTGAGAAACACCAGTGGGAATGCGAGATTCAGAGTCTCGCAGGCCTCTAAAACCTTAACACAGTCATAAGCCAGAAATAACACACACACACACACACATTCACACGCGAGCGTCTCCAGCAGGCTCTGCAGACCATGTGAAATAGCAAGGCAAAGACAAAACACTCCATTCCATCTCTGACATTTCCAATATCTGTCTATCCCTTATAAACCTCTGTTCACTCATAAAATGTCTCATTCTTCAAAGATGAACATGTTCCACCCAGCCGGCTGCCAGCTTACCGACAGACACCACTCCGTGGCTCTTGTTACCGGCACAAAAATATTGATTCTTTATAAATGTGACGGTCGGTGCAATATCAGATGCCTTGATGATCAATTATCTGTCAGTTTTTCTGAACAGCAAAAACACCAAACTCTGTTCTCTAAACCAAATACTTCGTGGCCTGAACTAATGATTGCAAACAAACACGGTCTTTGCCAAACCTTAAACACTGTTCAGGTACATGGATGGATGGATGCTCCCCCCGCCCCCCGAGAGAGATCCGATTTATCCTGTTTTGGCTTCTCTCCACTGGCTCCCTGTTAAATCCAGAATAGAGTTTAAGATCCTCCTCCTTACGTATAAAGCCCTTAATAATGAAGCTCCGTCGTACATCAGAGATCTGATTGTTCCATATGTTCCTAACAGAGCTCTTTGTTCTCAGAATGCAGGTCTACTGGTAGTTCCTAGGATTTCTAAAAGTACAATGGGAGGCAGATATTTTAGTTATCAGGTTCCTCTCCTGTGGAACCAGCTCCCAGTTTTAGTCCGTGAGGCAGATACTCTGCCTATTTTCAAGACTAAGCTTAAAACCTTCCTTTTTGATAAAGCTTACAGTTAGTGGCTTAGGTTATCCTGAGTAACTTTTTTAGTTATGCTGCTATAGGTTTAGAATCTTGGAGGACAGACTGACCACTTTTCTTATCTCTTCTACTTTTCTTTTCTACTACTCTCCAGATATATTTTTTCTGCTGTTATTGGGATTGTTAACCCAGTTTTCTCTCAGTATTTTTCTCCCCATAGAAGCTCCACATGGTCTGGTATCCTGTTCAACTACAATACCCCCTGCTGGATGGGGAACATTGGTCCAGATGATGCTCAAAGTTACTGAGCATCCTCCATACTGTCTCTTCTCTGTCTTCTCAGACCCCCAGACAGTCGTGGCAGATTACCACTTTTACTGAGCCAAGTTCTGCCAGAGGTTTCTTCCTGTTAAAGGGGAGTTATTCCTCTCCACTGTCACTACATGCTTGCTCAGTATGAGGTACTGCTGAGGAATTGCTGTGGTTGGAATCTGCATGATCCGAGCATAACCTCATGTCAATGACTTCTTTACATAGAAAACTTTTAACTGATTGGAATGTTTGTATAATTGTATTGACATTACTTTTGTTGTAAAGTGCCTTGAAATGACATTTGTTGATAATTGGCGCTATATAAATAAAAGTTAATTGAATTGAACGTGTATCTGGTGATGTGATCAGAACAATCGATCAAGATAAAAGTCAGTTCAGAGTACACGGGTGAAAGATATGCATCTAGAATGGATAGACACATACAGAAAGACAGAGGAGGAAGAGTCTGTGTGAGAGGTGATGGACGAGGAGGAAGGGGACGAGGACAACCAAAAAACAGTCACTACTCATGATGTTTGGGCAAATATTGCAAACTGTTGTGCATTTGAGAATTACAGTAATGTGCTTTACATCTTTACAGTATTTATTAATTAATAAATTTATTGTTCATCATCCATTTAGTGTTTTTATCACTCTAATTAAAGGAATATTTTGATAAATGCATGTGTCCTAGTGTTATCTGCAAGCTCTGTATGCTGTGTCTTCAGTTATTTGATGTAGTACCTAAGAAATATTCTGTGCCTATGAGTTGAACACATTTGGTTTTAAACACATTGTGACTGATCTTGAGGTGAAAGTTTGATATTGACTGAAAAGTGAGGTTTGGTGAATGTATTTAAGATTTTTTGGATTTGTGTTTGTGGGTTTGAAAAAAATGAGTGGAGGTTTTAAGGAACGTGTCCATTCAGAAAAACTTGGAACATCTGCAAAACCTTGAAAAGTATTAATGCCTCTTAAACTTTTGTCCATTATGTCACATTACGACATATTTTTCACAAAGAATATGGATTTTATGTGACAGACCGACATTAAGTGGAGCATTAATGTATGGTGACATAAAAAAATATGCATGTTTTGTATTTTTCTTCCAAATAAAAATCTGGGATTAATTGTATGCATCAACTTTTGAATCTGATGCCCACACTCACTAAATACAGAGCACTGTTGCATATCTAATAAAAAAAACAATATTTATCTCAAACAGAAATTGAACGATGTCCAATTCATACCATCCAAGTTTCTTCAAAGATTTGTGGACAGCTGTGGTGATAATGTGGGCAGGAAGAATCAGTCAGTCCTGCAATAACTCTATAAAGGCTGTTGACTAAAGACTTTTGTTTTTGTCATACAGGCTCATGACTGTCATTATATTCTAACAGCTCAATATTTGTGCCGTAGGAATATTATTTAATAGTAACATGTCCTGGATGACATCATCAGGTGCTGGCAAGCACTACTACTTCACCTCATTTGAGTTAGCAGCCCCACTTTAGATCTCTGCCTGGCTGTATGGTTAGAAAACTGAATAGAGATTTTAGTCAGGGGTATATTCCCTGCCCTGTATGATCGACCAAAGAAATGGTTTGAACTTCCTCCTCTCTCTGCACTCTGGTCCTTCTCTGCAGTCATGTTGCCTCCTTTTCAACTTAGCTGAGGCTTTAGGATGCAGTTCAGGCATTAGCTGAGCTTTTCATATGCCAATTAGCTGCTGCCAGTTTTAAAAAACGTAACTTTTTTGCCACAGTGATGCATTATAACAACAAAAAGTGAGAGCAAAAATCCTTCCCACCATACAACATTCAAAAAAAGTTAAAAAAAGTTATGCCTTCTCCAAATAACAACCTCTGAATTAGGGCTGGGCGATATAGAAAAAGGGCATGTTGATAAAGGAAACAGTCATTTTGATTGATATCAATAATAATCGATTACTATCACAAAATATAGAAAATATATTTTAAGTGCGTCCCTGGTAATTTTGTTATTTGGCAATGCACTAAATTTAAGTAAGAATTACATTAAGTCATTGTTTCTTTTATCCACGCTGGTAGATTCATCAGCTTGTTATTATTGTTTTATTGTTAAGCCGCCAAATCGGCCCAAAAGACCAGATAGAAGCACTTCTGAGACGTTCATACGTCCAAGGAGAATATAAACATGGTAAAATTAAGGTTTTTGAGCCAGATTAAACCTTATTACAAGCTGCATTTGTACTGCTCCAAGCACTTCATTTCTACGGATGTACGCTGATTAAGACTGGATGTATAAATACTGCTGAAAGGCTCAAACTGGCTCCAAACTTCTCAGGATGAGTGAAAAAACACAAAATTTGCAAATAATTGAAAATAATTGAAAGTTGAAAGTTAAATGTTACTCTAGGAGGCGTGCCCCCAAAGATGGGCTCCAGGTTAAGGTTAATTTTAAAAAGCAGAACCTTTCAGTACCTAAGAGAGCATAGATTTATCAATCATCTAAAAAACAAGGGAAAGCGTATCACAACTTCTAACCTGAAAGGGGCAAACTAGCCAAGTAGAGGATTAATCAGAGAAACAGCCAAGAGGTCTTTAGTAACTCTGGAGGAGCAGTCCAGACCCACAGCTCAGGTGGGCGGATCTGTTGACAATCATGATCTGGCCTTTATAGAAGAGTAGGTAGATGAAAGCCTCCTCTGTGTTGCAGTGATTTACACCTTCCCACACCTCCTAACTTCATCTCCTGCTCCTCCTCAGTCTGTTAATTCACACCGCCATATATTTACCTAACACAGACCTCTCCTTCTTTCATCTTCCCCTTTCCTTCCTTTTTCTCTGTCTCAGCCCTGGCAAACGCTGTAGGCTGTGCGAGTGAGTGTGCAACAGATTTAGAGGGAGGATCAATAAGAAATTTAAAAATCAATGCACTTAGCGCCAGGAAATCAATGGGCCTAATCGGGATGCCAATCGGCCCAGTCAAAACAATTAAGAGGGAAGAAAAATGTTTAACAACCTCCTCTTGCTTACATAGACGGAGGGGGTAGGAAGGAAGAGAGTGACAGTAGAGGAGAAAAAAAGGGCCTGGAGAGAAATATCTGAGGTAGACACAGAAGGATGAAATGGAGTGATATATGGGAGGGAAAGGCTCAGGAGAGGAAGCTCAAAGCTCATATCCAGGGAAAGAGGGATTGGACAGGGACGAGATAGGCAGTGAGTGAGGGATTCAAAAATGGAGATAAAGAGCAGGAAAAAAAGAAAATGATGCAGCAGGTTGACAGTCTTAAAGGAGAAAGGAAAAAGTTGAAGGATTTGTGTGTTATTTTTTTATAAATCCAGCTTTTTTTTCTCTGAGCATTCTTTGTCCAAGACGGCAAAAAACAACATGTAACCATTACAAATAAGGTCACACTTTGTGATCAGAAACACGAAAGTAATGCTGTCCCTGTGGAAAGTGCAGCTATTTCACTCATCAAAGCCTCCCGAAGCAGCTGCGCCCCACAGTCACTCACTCATCGTTACAAGACAGCCAATCAAGTGACAGCGAAAATCACAAACAAGCAGCACTTCCAAATCAGCAACAACACAAAAATGAGGCATTTTGCTTCCCTCCGAAGCAGCAGCCAATCAGAACCGATGTTCAACAAAGGCGGCGGCCCAATGGGAAAGCGGCCACTGAGTACAGGAACGACAGGTTGGGTTGGTGGGTGGAGGTGGAAGGGAGGTGGGGGTGGTGGGCTAATTTGGGGTCAATCAATAGATCTCGCCTCTCTCTATCTTCTGCCTACTCACCACGCTAAAATCAATGGGGAAGCCAATAGTTCCCCGCCCCAGAGTGGATTAGTGAACACACAACTAATCAGCCACTCACTGAAACTGACATCTCAGCTATTAACCTATTGATACGGGGGGACACGTGTTGGACGCACACGGACCGTCGCTCACGTGGACGGATTCCAGCACAGACACATCTGCAGAGAATCGACGAAGAGGAGGAAACCATTACAGTGCGTTCTAAAAGTATTACTACCCCTTGTTTAGTTTAATCGTGTATGCTTGGGTAGACCAAAAGAAAGTAGTCGATAGCTGGCATGAATTTGATAACAGCTTTGGAGGGAATGACATCACAGAATGACTAAAGTCTGATTGGATAGAACACAAATCTTCCAGTTTTGTCACAGATTTTGAGTTCGATTTCTGTCTGAGTTTTAACTGGGCCATTAGTGCATGAATAAGCTTTGATCTGAGCCGCTCCATTGTCACCCTGACTGTGTGTTTAGGGTTGGTATTCTGCTGGAAGATAAAAGTACAACCCGCTCTCAAGACCTTTGCAGCCTCTAACAGGTTTTCTTTCAGGACTGCCCTGTATTTTGCTCCATCAATCCGTCCTTCAAAGGATAGAAAATAATCCACCTACCATCATGCAGCCTTCTTTCAAAAAAAGCGTTTAAGTTTTTATCCCATCTTAGCAGAGCATCTTATGCAACATGTTTGATATGTCTACTCTGTGTCTAATTGCATTTCCTCAATATAGACCAGATTTTTGGAATGCACTACAAAGGTCTACCTGAGCTGGATCTCTGGATCTCCTCTTTGGGCCTCCTAACTGCTGCTTAAGTCAAAGCCTTGCCCCGCCAGTCAGATTAGGTGCACAACCATATCTTGGTTCATATGCAGTTAATTTGTGCCCTACTCTCTCCATTTTCTGATGATTGATTAACTGGTGCTCCAAGAGATGCCAAAGGCTTGCCGTATTGTTTTATAATTTTACCATGTTCCTTGGTCTCTGTTTCGCTTATGTTTTCTAACAAAACTCTTCACAAACATTTGGCTTTATCCTGAGATTAAATTCCACACAAGTAACAGACTAAGGAGACTGCTAAAGTTAACTGCTTGCAGTAAATTGCATTTAGGAGTATTAAACGGGATTGAATACAAATGTAGTATAAAGTGTGTACACACCACATTTCTCACTGCTTTGTGCTGGCTTATCAAATACAATCCTAATTAAATGCATTTTTGTTTTGTAACATGTGGGGAATATTTTTTTTCCCTAAGACACTGTATCTCTAAAACCATCTAATTTTAGGATAACCTAATAATTGATATAGTAATAGAAATATTACTTGGTAATATATTATATTTGGTCTTCTTGTGCAAAACTGCCTCGTTTTTTCACCGTAATGACTGCAAGGGCTACTGCTACCCAGCGAGCACCGGCTTTTGTGAAAAGGACGCAGGTCCAGAGCATGTGGAGTCAAACTGACAGCTCTGACTGAATCATTTCAACATTTTAGAGCAATAAAAATAATTGCAAAAGCACCTGAAGAGTCAGAATTTCAATACTCACAAAAGAAAGAGGATATGTGATCAAAGAGGCCCTTCACAAAGGAGGTAGCATGCACCTGTCAGAAATCACATTAGGAACGATAAAGTGTGCAACTTAAAGGAAACTGTTGCAGATTTTCTTTGTGACAAAACACCTCGCTGAGTGTTCTCAGGAAGATAAAATAATATGTACCTGGCTCTTAAGAGGAGCACTACACAAGGATCATTTTTCAAAAATAACAGCCCGACTAGCTTTCATCCCGTACTTTGAAAGCACCCTTGTTTTCTGAGATTGCCTCTCCTTCCTCTGTTCCTCCTGCCCTCCTCCTCCTTCCCTTTCGCCTCACCTTCTTTTTAGTCCCTCATGTTTTAGTTTTCATATGTTGGTTTTGTTCTTCCTCATTTTTCCCCTTGTGTAAAGAAAAAAATAAATAAAAGGCTGAAAATAGGATGAGTGGAGGGGAAAAGTGGAAGATGCCAATAAAAAATAAAAAAACACCCATCTCTGCACTGACAATCCAAAACAAAACACATCCATTTACATCAAGATCTGCTAAATAACTTTTAATGCAAGGAAAAGTGCTCAGAGTGGTTGAAGTTCTGTGTGCCAATGGGCTCTCCCTACAGTGTGACTAGAAGAACATGATTGATCAGCTACAGACAGATGCATAAAAACTGGCCTTTAAAATCGCATCTAGATATACAAGTTACAGGAAAAGGCCAAATCCAGACTGCATGTTTCTTTGAATCAACCATGCAGTTTGATGCAGTTTGAAAAGAAAGAGAGGGCAACTTGTCTTTCTCTCTTTATTTTTCCATGCTGCTTGACATCTTCAGAGCAATCCATTTTCACACATTAAACACACAAAGAGAATGGAAGTGAGAGGCGTATGAAATGGACTGGATTTCCTGTTTTTGCTTTTTTATTTCTGCTTCCTTCTTTATTTTTCACAGTGGACCCGGGGTGAGCAGCAGGCAGTCATGGCTGGGGTCGACATGATTGTATGTTTAGGGCTAATCCAAACCTCTTCCTCCACACACTGTTGTGGTTAAGATGGAGATGGAGAAGAGAAAACATATTTGGGCGGGGGGAGTGGGAGAAGGGTGAAAGTGTGAAGTCGCATTGTTGAAGATGTCCAGGCAAGTCCGGATGCATTGGTTCCGTATAACGTCCCTATTCCACTTCAATGGACGGATGCTGCCATTCAGAGAGGGACGCAATCCTGATTTCTCGCTTGAGACCCAATATCTGCACCAATACAAATGGGTGGTAGTTGAGTGGGGGGGTTATGGGTTATGGAGGGAACGTGATACAGCCTGAGAATACAGCCCCTTTTCTTCTTATCCTGCTCAGCCATATTGATGTTTTCTGAGCCTTTTCATAGCTCAGCCAAAATGAAGTCTTTCATGGTCTCAGCCATTGGCAGATTAAGAAAACATATCCCATTTTGTAGAACGTGACAGAAGCTCTCTTGTTATCTGAATAATGTGAGTGGTGCTGAGGCAGCACTGAGATGCTGTGTGTGAAACACTGTGGTTAAACTCAGCGCTGAAAGCGCAGCCTGTCGTCACTACTTGGAAAAACAAACTTTTGTTAGAAGTGAAAGCCCTTTTCACTCTAACTTATATGTTTATAATTTTAGCTAGTAGAAAAATATCACCTTTTTTGTGTGTTTGTGGGTGGGTTGGTGTTTGGTGGTTGTGTGGTGGTGTGTGTGTGTGTGTGTGTGGGGGGTTATAGCAAGTGGAAGACATTCATACAATTTTGCATACAGTCCAGAGAGAATAGTTCTGAAGCTTGTTCCCTCTCTTTTCACATTTTGTTTTTTACAGCCAGTCTTGTAAGTGAACATGAAATCATGTTCAGCAACCTGCAAAAAGAAAAGTTAATATAAATCATCAGGCCTAAAATGACTTAGAGTTGCTAAGGAAAATGTTTATGTAATATTATTAAGAAATAGAAACAGTAACCTTGCTCAGACCCCATGGAGACGGTGGAAATTTGTCATATAGGGTCTACATGGCTCATCAACCAACCCGGGTGGCAAGGCAATCTATTTTATTTCAATAGCATACTTTCAACAGCAAGGCAATTCATGGTGTTTTGGTAGATTAGGGGATAGAGTAAAACAATAAAGCATGAAACATTGACAAAACATATGATGCAATAAAACATTAGTTAAAGGCAGCTCTAACCAGATGGGTCATTCAATGATTTATAAAAAACGTATATTGAAATTGAAATCTATTCTTTAAGCTACAGGGAGCCAGTGTAAGGACTTTAGAGCTGTGGTGATGTGCTCTGCGTTCCTGGTTTTTGTGAGAGTGTGAGCAGCAACATTCTGGGTCAGCTGCAGCTGTCTGATTGACTTTCTAGGTAGACCTGTGAGGACACTGTTGCAGTAATCAAGCCAACTAAAGATAAATGCATGGATGAGTTCAGGCCTGATCAGCAGCTTCTGTATCAACTGAAGCTGTGTGCTGACTCTTGACCTTTCCTCTTTAGGTCCAAAAAAATTACTTCATTTTTTGTTTCTGTCCAGCCAGAGAAAGCTATGACACATCCATCAATTGGTTTGTTTGTTGCATTTTCTTAGTATTTGGATGGACTCAAAGTAACCTGGTGAAATTTTAATGTAAAGCTGAGAATCATCTGCGTAGTTATGGTAACTAATCTTGTTGGTTGTTATCTTCTTGGTTTGCGGGAGCATGTACATACTAAATAGGACAGGCCCCAGGATGGAGCCCTGCGGCACCCCACATTGGATTTCTGTCTGTTCTGATGAAAAGCTTCCTTCTGAAACAAATAAGTTCCCTTTCTTCTGGTAGGACTCAAACAGGCCAAGTACTGTACCAGAGTCTGACCCAGATCAACAGTGACAAATGCCGCAATGAGGTCCAACAGAACCAGCACCGTGGTTCTACCACAGTCTGTATTTATGCGGATGCCATTGAACACTTTGATGAGGGCATTATCATTGCTTTGGGATGCACGGAAATCAGACTGAAAAATATCAAAGGCTTTGTCATTATTAAGAAGCTATTTAACTATTGAAACATAGCTTCTTCAATGGATTAATTGAATCAATGAATAATATTGAATAGATTCAGGAGATTAGAGATTGGCCTTCATTAGCGTGTTGTCCAGGTTATTGTTCTTGTTACCTGATGTTATTAAAGCCTGGAGGAAGACCCCTGACATGACAAATGAGTTAACTAGTTGGGTCAGATAAGGCTCAATGATACGGCAAAATTTCCTTAAGAAAATTACATGCAGGGACATCACAACTTTTCTGAAAGTTTGCCTCCAGACAAGTTTTGCAGTAAATTGCTTCTTTGAATTCCTACACCAGGTAGCCCAACTCTAGTCCTTGAGAACCCGTCTCTTTTTGTCCCTTCTCTAAACCAGGCCTCTGCAACGCCGAGTGACACGCTGATGGATGAAAGTAAGCAATGGAGTTAATTCTGTTCCATTTCCAAATAAAATTTTAAAAAATACCAAAAACATGGATAAATGTCTCTGTTGGAAAAAGTGGTAGACCACACAATCAACTCGAAGTTTACAACTATATAAAAGGATATATGCTTGTAGATATTCTTAGTAAAAAAATTGTATAAATTTAGCAATGAGGTTATATAAGTTAATATCAATTGGATGAAGCCTAGTGATAATGAGCTTTGTTTAGATCGCTAGTTAGCAGGCCATTGTTATGTTAACTAACACTAAATGACTTTAAAACATAACCTTGCTGTACATGAGCAATTCTGGTCTTCGGGGATGTTTTTCTTTTTCTTCCTCTTGCTTTGAGACCTGAAGATCCGTACCTCTAATTTCAGTTTATGTTGTTATGTTCAGTTTTGTACAGGGCTTTCTTGTCATTAGTCCCAACTGTTCTGAAGGTTGCTTGCAGATATTAATTGTTGTTGGCTCCAAAAGCTTATTTAAAAATGAGCGCTCTCATTGTAAATATCCAATATGCCCTATGAGGCTTGTCTGGGTTAGCAACAGAAACAAAGGAGGGTGGAGCTTAGCAGGACTGAGCGACAAGTCAATTACAAATTAAAACTTTTTTTTTTCTGGGTTTTAGGAAGTAATTAGAAAATGGAAGGAAAATAACATGTAGTTTTTCAAGATATTTAACAATTAAACACCTGAAGAGTGAGGTGTGCATCTGTATGCAATCAACGGTGTAGACAACAGCCTATAGAGGTCACCTAACTAGTTAAAACTTCTTTCAACTCATTATAAACACGTCTGTTCTATGAGGGGGACTGAAACGCAGCTCTGTTGCCACTGTTGCCTAAGGCAAAAAAAGTCCTGGGTTTTAATCCTGGCCTGACGTATTTCTGTCATGAGATACAAGTTCAAGGACCCAAATGCAGACAGGATGAGGTGAAAATGATAACGTATTGATGTCTAGGACTGAGAAACGCAACAGGAGAATGAAGAAATCGAGCATGGAACAAAAAAACAAACCAGACGGGGAAACACTACGGAAGGAGGCGAGAAACCAACAAAGAACTAAACCTTAGGTGACAAAATGTACACACATGAGTTTTTTACAAAATAAGGAAAAGCTGGAGGTAATTACAACAGGAGGTCACAATGGGACTAGGAAAAGACGCAGGAGAGAACACAGAAAGTCACCAAAACACAGATCCTGATACTTTCTACATGGAATTAGCATGTTCAATCAGGAGGGAGGATACAGTACATATGCATCCCCAACCTGTCAGGTTTTTATTTCTAAAATGGTGTAAAAACCATGTATACATTACTCTCCACTTCAGGATTATGAACTACTTTGTGTTGGTCTAATGCATGAAATTATAATGAAATAAAAACCTTTTTTGTGATTGTTATGTGACAAACTGTGATAAAATTCAAATGTAATAAATACTACTTCAGGATACTGCATGTGTCTCAACAATAGTTACATATTTACCATTCATTTATAAGTTGAATTGTCTTGTGTAACAATCACAGAGAAGCAGGAGCTCGCCCCAGGCCCCGCTAATGTAAGAACTGCCACTGTACATGGGGGCTGAAAGATGCATCATCCCTCAGTTGATCATCTACTGTGTGACAAGTCTTAAGTGTTTAGCTCTGTTCAAATCTCATTGTTGGTGCTAAAACTATATTTTTCCTTCTGGTAAAGCGTGTTATGTTTAGTAATTTTTATCCTTTCATCCAAAGAAAGAGAAATAAATTGTGTCTTTGTGACATTGATCGAAACAAAGCGCTTAAAAATCTAATTAAACATTTTTTTTTCTGCTAGTTTGGCTGTTGTTTGCAAGAATGAAACTGGTACCATGACATTAGAAGCCGCTTCATTTTCTAATGATTAAGAGATTAGACTTAGAAGCCAAAACCAAAAATACAAAATAAATAAAAAATATATTTTCATAATTCCTGACATAATGCCGCTAATTATTCAATAGGTAACAAGAAAAGTCTTACTTCTTGTAAGTAAGATACAAACAAATGAGTAACTGTATCTTGACTGTGTCCTAGTTGAAAGAAAATTTGACCATCATTATGCTCTAGATTTTATATCTGACCCTCGAATAAGGCTCAAAATGTTACTGATCACGTGGAAAAAGAAAGAAGCCAGAGGAGGCGACAATCACCAAGGCCAAATCACAGAAAATTGATCACATCCAACAAAATGGCTGCAGTGACTAAAACTGGTGTGAGCTCACTCAGGATAGAGGTAAAACCTGACAACCGCCTTTAGAAGACTGCAGTGAAAAAAATGTATACACATTATAAAATAATACATACAGGAGCAAGTTCCAGAGAAATATGTTGGAGACAGCATTGACCACACATACATGTAAGTGATGAAGAACTGAAAATAAGGTGTGCTGCTGTGTCACCTGGAGTGTCTAAAAGCGTTGCCCTGAAAGGTAGCATGTTCAGATATGATAGTAAGAAAGACGAGGGTGGAGGTGAGAAACAGAGAGAAGGGTTTGGTGTAGGAGCTTTGGGATTAGGGAATGAGTGTGAGGTAAAAGGAGAAGGATTAGAGGTTTGGATGTGAGACTGGGACAAAGTGAGAGGCAGGTGGGATGGAGCAGCAGAAAAACAGCAGAATGAGAGACACAGCGAGAGGAAACTGTACGGGGCTTTTGACAGAGAGAGCGGGGATAAAAAGATGTGTTTTTCCTGCTTCTTCTGTTGTACTCCCTCTCCTCTGGGCAACTTCCCGCTGCTCTTCCCCCCTTTCTCGCTATACCACCATCCTCCTCTGTCTGACACAGTGGGAAGATAGGTAGGAAACCTAATCAAGCCAGACAATCTGGCTGCTCTCTGCTGACACTCACAGGCACTAGGAGGGCACTACAATTTCTGCTGACCAGGCCAGCATCCCCCTCCCTGACTCCCCCTCTCCTCACCTACCGGCCAGAGCAGCCATCAATCCAGGACAATAGCCCGGAGGAGGCTGAGCGAGAGGGGATGAAGAAGGGGAGGATGTGCTGCTGCAATGCTCAGTGGATACGATGAGCCACTAAAATGTCACAAAAAAATAAATAAACACAAGCTGAGTGAATCCTGTTGGTGCCTGTGACCACCAAAGATAAAATTTCTACAAAAATCTGAACATGCTGGCAAAATTAATACAACCGAAATCATGTTATTGATTATTTGTCAAAGAAAATTAACGTGTGAAGCTAGAGGTCTAGTTCGAGTTCAAGTGAGAAACATTTCCTTTGCTTGATATTTTCTCCCCATCAACATTTAGAAGGAAATTAGAACTCAATAAAAAATAATCTAACAAAAAACATTTCTTATAAGAAATATAAAACATCACATCACAGCCCTTAATCTTTAATTACATTAAATGACAATAAAATGTCACCAAAAACCTATTCCAATAAATGCAGATTTAAATTTATCTACTTAAGCTTGATAGTAACAGGAAAAAAAGCTCAGCAATTAAAGCAATAAATTTACAGTATTTTAGCTGGGGTCAAAATCAAAGATAGCAGTGATGATGTTATAAAAAGAATATCTATATTTAAAAATCTCAAATATAAAGTAATTATTTTTCACTCAAATTACTGTTTCATTTGGATTCATATTTGTATTTTGAAGAATAATTAGACATAAATAAACCTTTCTAATAATACTGTTTTTTAAGTGTTTTCCTGATGAAAAAAAAATTTGAGGACAGATGAATTACCAGATGGACGCCACATTTAAGAGCAGTAAAGTGCTATCACAGGCTTTAAAGAGAGTATAACAAAGAAAAAAGAGCTGAGAAATTTAAATATATTGAGGTTCATGACCCTTTTTAAAAGGGTCAGCAGATCTCAACGTCCCTGGTAGAGCATTCCCCAGCTTTGGTTGACTATAACAATCAAAGCAGCTTTTCCTCCTCATCTCCGTCATTCTTAAATACCATTAACCTAACAATCTGGGTGGAGCACATCTTGTGATCTTGTCACTAAGATATGACCACATAAAGACATCTAAAAACAAGCACCACAATCTTAAACTCAGTTCTGAACGCTACTGGAAGCTAGTGGATGGATATGAGAACTGATGTGATGGGCTTTCTCCTTACTGGGCGAGTTAAAATTCTGGCAGCAGTCTTCTGAACTCATTGCAGCCTTGCGGTGGCTTTCCTTGGCAGACTAGAAACCCGGTTTGGATGACACAAAAGCTTGTGCAAAATTTTCACTGCAAGATTTACAAAGCATGCTCTGATCCTTTGTAATACTGCACAGATAATAATAACATGCAACCTTCCATACATTACTGATGTGGCAGTGTAAGTTAACTGAAGGTTTTAAACTTTAGCAATAATCAAGTATAGCTGTACGCAAAATTAACAGTATTTATTTAAATACAGTCAGTACTGATAGTTGATGCATCTACTTCCTGTTTCACACCTTGTCCACTCTTGCAATTGTGTTAGATCATTTAATTTAACTTAGTCTTATCATATTGTTTGTTACTCACACATTTATTAAACTGTAATCTTGTTGCTTTGCATTAATTTACCTTGCTGTGTTTATACACTGCATTTTAGAGATTGTCTTGTTTTAAATTCAAATATCCTCAAATAATCCCAGTTTTCAGCTAAAGAAATAAAACACTTTTATATTTTCAAAAAACTCATTTTAAATCATGACCCCTCTCTGAGAAAAAAACAAAATAAATGTAAACTCCCTATTATAATAGGATCTGAGAAGCCTTAAGATAAACAGATGCTATTCATGTCCTGAAATATATCATTAAATCATTGAAATACAGTTCAGTAATATGTTTATTAATACTTTACATGTCCTGTTTTCCTTTTAAACTTTTTTTAAAATTCCAACCAATTGTATAAGTTCATATTTCCGTGTCTGTACGTTGAGAGCGACGTACAACCGAAGTTCACTTCCTTGTTGATATGCTCGAACTTGACCAAGAACCCGGTTCTGATTCTGATCAGTTTCAAATTGAATTACAAATATTAATTTACACGCCTGATTCTACACCATCACAAATATAATTCAGTTCAACTCTTTACAGCATGATACTTATTTAGATATTCTAGAATGTATAATATTTATACTGGATGAGCCAAATTGGGAAGAGATGCAATAGGTATCGACTCCTTTTCTTCTCCTTTCAAAACAGAATATGAATGTTTTATTTTATGATTACCATTTCTTTTTCTTTCTGCCTGATATTAGATATTCCTATATTGAAGATAGAAATAGTATTCATTGATTCAATTTTTACAATAATTGGTAGAACCTTCTCCGTTTGAGAAACTGAAATGTTAAAAGATTTTTTTGAATAATCTCAGTTTTTGTCTTCGAAGTTTTAGCTTTTTATCATTCAAATACAGAAACTGTTGCGTTATTACATCCCTGAATCATATATTACTATTCACATTATGGATCCATGTCAAATCCTAATTGAAACAGATGTCTGTGAGCACATTAAGGTATAAAACTCAAGACTAAATGTATTGCAGTTTTATTTAGGCATATTCCAAATCTTGTTTTAATCCACTAAAACCAACTTGTGTACCAACCGATAAAATGCACCTAAACACCCAAATTCACATGTTTTCCAGTTATTATACATATAATTTAGTTAGTTGCATGACTGTAATAAAAGATAATAAAAAAAATATTTTTTTAAATCTCCTTTAACCATCTCAAAGAAAGGACTTGACTTGTGCTCCATTACAACTCCGCTCCTTAGAGAGGAATACAGCTTTGTTAGATTCTTGAATAAAACTGGAGCTTACCACTTATCAGAGGCTATATTTACACTAGAACATAATACGGGGTTCAATTCATACACCAAAAAATGAATATCAAAAATGGCGTAAGACACCGATTGATAAAAGCTTCTCCATCCAAAGAAACCTGGATTTTTTGACTCAGGTCACATGACTTGCAGCAATGTATCGAATCTGATTAAGCAAAGGACAGTAACAACTGTGTAAGAGGTAGAGGTTACTGAAATATATGAACTAATAAAAACCTATAAAACAAAGACCATCTGAGTATATTATATGAGTTTTCAGAAATCCCTCATAGTCTCCATGTTCCAGTTTAAGATCACACTGATTTTGGCCTGTCTATATTCTCTCGCTCACTATTTTGTATAAACAGACTTCAAGCATTATTTAAGGATCTCCAAACTGTCATTACTGACTGACTGACTGCTTTAGATCATATTTGCAGTGGTCTGCCATAGTAAAAACATCCCCCAAGTACTCAGCTTTAGGCCCCTGAGAAACAGCAAACTATATCCTGCAGGTAATATGGATGAGGTTCAATGTGTGTATGTTTGTGTGTGTGCGTGTGTTTGTGTGTGTGAAGATCTACTCAGGGGAATTGAATGTCCACTGACAATGGGATGTAAGGAAGATATTAACAACTGGAATTAGCACATTGTTTGCTCTCTGAACATTAAGTAGTTATGTGTGTTCATGAGTGAATGCTAGTCACTGTTACTGTAGGTATATTTCTGCGGATGTCGGGAATGTCTTTGTGTGTAGGCGTGTGTGTGTGTGTGTTTGTGTGTCCAGGCCAGATAGGCCGTATTTGCTAATCTGGAGGGGGGTAGCTGGATAAGGGGGGTAGGGTCAAAAGATGGGGTCAGGTGTTAATTCACTACTTCAAACCAGAGTGGAGAACACAAAAACCAGAGGTGTACGAACCCACGTGGAAACACCAAAAGTCCACTGTTGTAGCCAGTGACTTCTGCTGCTTCCTAGTTCCTGCTTTTCGCTCTAACTTTTATTTCACTTTTTCCTTCTCAATCTTCCCCCCTTCCACCTTTCCCCCTGCCAGGTCCAGTGTGCTGCCTCCTCCCCCAGCTGTTAGACCCCTCAGAGGTCAGTCTGTCTGCAGGGTCATCAGTCTGGGATGAAGCTCACCTTTGACCCCGAGAACCTTGATGTATTCCAACCACAAACCCCACAGACACACTCCTATAATGGACATGTGTGGCCTCACAAGAGCCCTGTTTCATTGTGGTCATTTTTGATCAATTTATCACCTCTCTTTTGTCACTTATTGAAGTCCTGTCTGTTCTGCTGAAGTCCCCCCCGTCTGTGCAGCTGCTGCGGTACTGGTCAAGTGAGTCGGGTTAGGAAAGACAACAGAATCGATGACATTTTCTCTATGTTGCAGGCAAAGAATCAGGCCACCAGTCGTTAACTAATCAACGCACAATGATTTGTAATTGATCGCTGATTATACTCAATAACTCCAACATGAGGCGATGGAAACACACGTCAGTTCAAGAATGACAACCACCTACACACACTTGAAAATATTACAATAATGGTTTATTTTACACAGTTTTTCCAGCAGGCTTTAGAGAAAAAATACACAATGAATGTATTAGTTCTAGGTGTATATTATATATATATATATATATATATATATATATATATATATATATATATATATATATATATATAATTGCCTTTTTCTGCCAGCTGGAAATTGAGTAATATAAATTTAATTAATGAATACGTTAAAAAATTAAAGGTAGTAAATAATAGAGCATAACATATAACGTTTTGTATTTAAGTATTTTTGTTTGCTGGTCAATGCTTTCTTCTTCTCAGAAAAAAAAAGACTCGTTGTGCAACTGCAATTTCTCCCCCTTAATTGAGGAACTGGCCAGGCGACCTTTGACCTGCAGGTCATTAGCTCTTTGTGCACCGGGACATGGAGAGCCGCCAGCACCATTTGGAGAGAAGAGTCGTGAGCAGAAAATGGATTAATTCCGAATATATGGCCCGTGGTGCTTGATACGAGCTGAAAATGGTAGGTGACTAAAACGAACTGAAGGAAAAAGGGAATTATAAAAAAACAACACACAGTTTAAAACCTTTGCAGAAGCGATGCAGATGTATTACATCAAAACTGAGCCAATAAAGCCGTTTTAGAAAGGAGATTTGGGACGTGGCTGCTTACCTAAACCATAAAATTAGAGATTTGGGCTGGGCTGGTGTGTTTGAAGATGATAAGGAGTCAGGAGCAGCAGCATAACCTGAAGGAGTCTCCCTTCGATCATTTTCTGATCACCGATTAAATTGGGTCGATTTTTCCAAGAAAGTACGACTTCTAAATTATGCAGAATCTGGAAATTATTTGAGTAAAAAAACATATCTCAGCACTTATTTCTAAATATATGCCTCGTTAGAGTTATTAATTGATTTAAGAACCTAAACCTATCTCAATTGACAACAATCGTTTTATTCCGCCTTTAAAATATATTCTGGAAGGGAAAAAAGTAATATCCTGAGATTTTTTTTCTTATTTCTGCAATACCAGAAAGATCTAGCTGATTTTTTTCTCTGAAATTACAGCAGCCACACATGTTCAAATTTGTGCAGTGAGCTGGGATAATTTACTTTTACAGTAAGCTAATTTTCAGCTAATTATGAATATTGACACATCGATACCCACAAACAATCACAAACAAAAAATAAGAAACGCTGATTTAAAATATGGATATTACCTTACAAATGTTACTCAGAGAGTTATTACGTCACAGTGAAAAAATATAAAATTTTAATATCAACTAAACAGGAGAACACATTCTACAAAATTCTTTTTTCCTTGACTGATGAGACTGTTGTTTTAATAATAAGCATGTCGGCTTAAAAAATAGGAGCATCCAACATAAGATAAAAACAAAATGTAATCCTCGTTTTCTTAAATTATCTACATACAAAATAATCTGCATTTAAATTTACATATTCGCCGACAAAATTCTGAATTAAAATGAACCGAATAAGAAAAGAAAATGTTAAAAAAGTAAAACATAGTATAATTGACAGCGTAACTACAGTTAAATAATGAATCAGTTGCGTTTTATTTTCTATATGCCTGCACTTCCACCGAAGCTGGAAAAAAAGTTGAATTCGTTTTAAAACGGCAAATGTTACCTTAGGTTTTATTAGAAATAAAAGAAACATAAATATAAATGAAATAGAAATAGAGCAAATTTGATAATTGATGTGTGATGGACCACACACACACACACACCCCTACACACACACACGCACGCACACAAATACACACACACACAAAAGTTATAAAAGATAGGTGCAAAGTACCTACAAATGTAATTACTTATTTAAGTTGCACTATACGACAAGGAATCAGTTGGAATTATATTTTGGTCGAGATTAGATTTGATGATAAATTCATAAATACCAGGTTATGATTGGACCTGTTTTTTTTTAAAGTGTATTGAGGTGTTAATTTAAATGAACCAAATTAATCTTAAAGTTGATGCAGAGTCATAAGGGCGTTTTTGTGATTAAATTATTAGTTTCTGCTCAGAGAAAACCCCTAAGGAAAATCAGGTCTTCCACCGTTTCTTATAATTGTAGGACAACTTTCAGAATAAAGCAGAAATTATATGTTTGACAGAGCAACAACATGCAGTCAATTTGATCTTCTTATCCAATCTAGAAGAAACATCGCCGGTGAAATAAAAATGAGAAATAGTTATCCTGCTTGAAATGCTTTTAATTAAGTCTCTGCCTCCATTTATTTAAATAATCTTTGGAAACTTCGCTGCACTCATTTCATTAATAACTTGAATCTTTTAATATTGTAACATTAATAATGCCATAATGAAAAGTGTAGTTCAGTGTAGGCTACTTGTTACAATTATAGGGCATCATTAAACCCCCCCTAGCAGCCTCCACCTGACTCTGCAAACTCAGACAAGTTCACATGTTCCCAACCATGAGACCAGCGAGACCACTATCATCAAAAGAATGGAAGCTTTAAGGTTTATTGTATTCAAACCCATAAGCTAAATGCGTCAACTATTATAAGCTTTTAGATATCTGTGTTGTTCTACTTGGTTTTAAAATGAGCAAAGGTCAAGTAGCGGGGGCTGCAAAGTTGATTCTTGCGACGCATTACAATTACAATCTGGGTAAATAAAATAATGGCACTAAATAATTGCATGCAAATTATTTAAGTTCGTGGATGATGAAAATACACAAAGCGGAGAGTCGGAGCGCATAGATGTGCAGGAAGGGAGGCGGGTAGCGGCAGGAAGGCTGCTCTCTCCTCCGCTCCGCTGTAGCGTTCCCTTCTCGGGCTTATAAAGCCCCTCAATTCCCCTCCTTTTAATTGATTTTCCCATAATTAACTCAGTCTGTCCATCGATTTCCTTTCGGCGGCGCATAAGCCCCTACATCCTGAGGTGGTATTGTTACTATCTGCGGATGTCGGGAGCAAATATCGACCACATTGATTAAGAAGCCCTCAGCGCAGGTGAATCTGGCAGTCAACGCAGACCTTATGGGGTGTTCACAATTGAAAAATCTTCCTTATACAGATCGCCCATAGAGAGGTCTCTTATTATGGATCATAATTCAGCGCGACCAAATTCCGTAAATTGATTTATATATGTCGGATTTTGCATAATTTCCCTCCTAGAGATATAAACCTCAAAAAATGGGCTCAGGAAGCGCTACAGTTCAAACATGAGCGCCAATCAGCGCCATCGGATGCAAAATGTGCACCGTCCTCAGGTGCAGAACCTGCAGATGCATGCCACACAGCGCATCCCGAATCAAATATTCCCGCGATATTATCCAACATGCAGAGCAGGCAAAGGCGCTCGACGTCATTCGTCCGCGGAGCAAAGGAGCAAGGGAGGATGCAGGAGAGAGGGAGTGAGGGAGAGTCAGAGAAGTCAGAGGGTTGCCCCGGTGAATTAATTTCGCTCTAATCAATAACAAAGGGGGGAAAACCCAACCACGCACACACACAAACCATTATATCCTCACTTCCTTCTCCGCAAACAGGAAAGTTAAAGCTCAAATAATTCTCCTTTTGATCAGACTGAACAGAAACAAGGGTGAGATTTGAGAAGGTGAAAAGAGAGTGAAAGGAGGGGTAGGAATATGTGCTGGGTCGACCCCACCCCTTATCAGAATAATGTTCTTGTTTAGTTGGTTTTATAGGTGTGGAAAATTTACCAGTGCTTCCATCGGTGAACGTCTCCATCCCTGCCACGCGTGCAGCCTGTCTGGACAAGAGGAGGGATGGGGAGCGGGTAAAGCTGGGGAGAGGTAAGTGAAAGGGGGGCCGGGGCAGGGACTGGGACGCTGGGTCTGGAGTGGGGGGCTCAGCATTAAACTGGGAGGTAAAGGGTGTGTGTGTGTGTGTGTGTGTGTGTGTGTGTGTGTGTGTATGTGAGGATTTGGTGACACCCTAACCTTTTATGTACCCCCCTTTCTTTAACCCTTCTCTCCATCTCTCACCCTCGACGCGTGTCTCTCACCGGTTTCCATAGCGACCTGGAGGCTGTGATGCTGCTGAGGAGAAAGAAGCGCGTGCGTGACAGTGAGGATGAAGAGAGGATGAAGAGGAGACGGTCATTTGTGAGGTGCTGGTGGGGGATAAAGCCACATCTAAGAGTATCAGCCATGGATGATGACTTATAGATCTGCAGTTTTAATATTCAAGATCACGACTTTTAGATTCTCTTACCCTCATTTAAAGCGTTCATTCATACAAGCATTTAGATATTAAACATTTTCCATTCAGTTAAATTTATAACGTTGTATAACTAGGAGTCATTTGAGGCTTTTCAACAAGTTTTATAACTTCCAGTCCTGGTGAACACAGCTGAGCGGATATTCAGCAGTAGCTCCACTGCTTTGAATACGAGGCCTCTTCAAATTTAGCATGCATCGATATGCTGCCACCTGCAGGCCAAAGCAAGAACTTCTTTCTGGTCAGAACATTACCACCATCCTTTGGCTCCAAACGTAATAATAAAAAAAGAAAGAGGGAGGGGAAGCTATATCTTCGGAAAGTAATAGCCTGGCTCCACAGATGGTTTTTTTTGTGAGACTTAATTATGTAGGCTACTACCCGTTTATTCTTGATGACTCAAGTATTATTAATTTTGAAAAATATACTTGAAAATGCGGCCCTGTGGACTGGCGACCTGTCCAGGGTGTGCCCCGCCTTTCGCCCTTTGACCGCTGGAAATAGGCACCCCTGGAGGACTAAGCGGTTCAGAAAATGGATGGACGGATGGATAGTTGAAAATGCATAAATGTCTGTCAAATATCTTGTTTCATTGTCTGCTTATCCTTACAGGGTGGGGTGCTGATTCCCAGGGGTCATGGGCCAAGAGATGGGGCAAAACCTGGAAAATCAACTACCCTAATTAGGCATGGCATCATGAGCACTTGCAGGTTAGATTATTAATGTTCATCCTAATGGTTGGTATCACTTTTGATTTACAGCAAGAAGGTATTGGGTGCAGACTCCAGTTTGAGCTCTTTCAATTTGGAGTTTGCATGTTACAGTCTCCTGTAATGGACTACCTACCTGTCCAGGGAGCAGAAACTTGCTTTATTAACATTAGAGATAGTCGACTGTGATCCTACAAGGAAAAGCAGGTATTGCTGAATGGATATTCCTAACAGCACCTCTTAGTTGGTGGGATATATATATAATCCGGCAGGGGAACATTTTTTCCTAAAGCTGGAAAACGGCCAACAAAAAAGATTTGAGCGAGTTAAACAGTTGTTCAGATGCAATGGCTAGATAACTGAATCAAAGCAACCTCAAAACTGCTGTGTTAACGGTCGGTAGTGGTCAGTATCTATTATCAGTGCTAATCTGACTGCAGGATGATGCAAGTGGTGAGTGGCAGAAGACATAACCGATAGTTCAATGGAAGTATGTTGGCTGCTCAGATGAAAACATCATGTTGACAGCTGAATGTGTTTGTGTTGCAGGAGGGAAAGTGGTGAAGGCAGTGAGATGGTTTTGGTAATGATCTACTGGGAAACCTCGGAGCATCTGAAATTAGCTTCCTTCATAAAAGCTGGCCGGACTGGGTCTTACAGACAGGATGAGGAACGCCATCATTCAGGGTGAGCTCGGCTGTCGTTTCTCTGTATCAGAAGGAGTCATATGAGCTGGTTCTTTCCTAACCCTAAACCTGTAAGAAGATGCCAGGGCAGACCCATACCTCGCTGGAGGAACTATGATATTTTTAGTAATGGGAATAATGTTGGATTACCCAGGGTGAGTTGAAAAATGCAACTAAGCAGGGTGGACCCGTTAGTGCCTCAACTTAATCTTAGAGGAATACAATAAATGGATGGATGGATAGAAACCTTGTGTCCTGCAATCATTATGATTTTTATTTAGACAAACACCATATACCTAAGCATTATTTCAGAACATGCATACCTTCTTTGGCCACTTTGACCAGGATGATGCACCTTGCCTCAAAGTAAAAAAGGTTCTTGAGTCGTTTAAGGGGCACCGCAGCTAGATGGAGGCGTTAACTTTACTTCCCATTTCACCTGTTATCAGTCGAGTGAGCGAATACTGGAAATATCCATGGTCAGGGGCAAGGTCCTGCCTTTTTCGCCTCTAATTGGCTAGCCTTATTGATTTACTACTAAGCATAACGTTTGATGACCATTACCAAACCTAACTCACGACTGACTAATTTTCTAATCCTAACATTCCAGTACCATTACCTAGCCCTAACGGGACTCATTTTCTCTTCCTAATAATCAACGACCAGGGCCTAACTCTACTGTGATCCATTTATGAATTATAACATTTCGTACTGGTACCCAGTCATAATCTACAGAAGGCGGGGCCTTGCCCCTTTCGAAAATTTGTGTCAAGTGAACATCTATAGGATATGCTGGATAAACTAGTTAGATTACGAGAGGCCCCACATCACAGCCTACAAGACTAGAAGGATCTGCTGGTATCACCTTGTTGCCAGATCTCATAGACACAGCACCTACATGTTGGGCTTTTACCACAAAAGGGGGTCTAAAACAATGTTAGGTAGATGTTCATAATTATGCCCAATTGGTGTATAATTTTGTTTTTCTTTCCCTGTAAAATATACCATTTGCTCTAAATCTTAAAGGGTTTCAAGACTTCAAAGGAAAATTTTCCTCCATCGTAAAGATAAACCAAAAGTAGATAGGAAGTAGGAAGAAATAAATGATCCATCAGAAAACGTCCTAATAAAAACAGAAATATATACAGCTGCCAAACAATGCATGCATCCCAAAGCACTTTAAAGCTTATTTATTACACAATTTAGTGGACAGATGCTAACGCAAGAATAATGCCATGTCTTGTTCGGGAGCCAATTAGGGCACCACAGAGAATGGTTGAAGCCAAAGTTACTGGGGGACAAAAAAAATCAAACTGCAACTTCTTACTTTAAGACAAAACAGATGATTTGATACATTTACTACACAGTTAAAAAGTAAAAAATATTCCTCAGATTTAATCCATTTATGTCCATTTGTACAACATTTCATGTTACAAGGCAACTGAAACCACTGTCAACTAAACACTAGGAACAGGGGAAGCAAGATGACGAGCTTTCAAACAGAGCTTATCTAATTCTTTTCTCCCTAATAAAAAGCAAAATATTTCTCCGTACGATCAAAGGGATGTACAATATGCTGCAGGTTATACATACAATGAAAGCGGCCCCGGCGGGGCGACAGCAGTCTATAGTGTCTATCAGCTTTAGATGACACGTTTCGATAGCGGGGCTGATTTAGGCCTCAGCTACTGTGAGATGACTCAAGTCTCCATCCAATCAAGCCGGTCGGAGGAACACCTGCGGACAGTGGAATAAAGTCTACAAGAGAATGATGACCAGTCCCCTGCCACACAAAGCAACATTACATTTAGCTTTTTTTTTTGTTCCTCAATACAATTTGCACCACAGAACACGAAACCATCTCTGATGTCTCTCTGAAGTGGTCCGGGTAATAAACTGAACATTCACTGCAGCAAATGTGAGGTGTGAGGTGATGCTTTAAAAAGTAAGGGTTGCTTTATGTAGTTTATTCCAAATCATTCCCCAGTGCAGGTCATGGAAAGTGAAAACATGTCAAAACTGATTTCTTTTTTTGAAAACAATGTTTTTCTCTAACATTGTCTGACAGTCATAGTTTAGGTTCAAGATTGTAGTTAAAATTTCCTAAAGAAACGTGCTCAATAAAGGTAAGTGATCTTCAGACCTCTCTGTGGATAACTTGCTTTGGATATAGATCAGGTAGATCAAATTAAAGTGATTTTTCTTGCAGCAAAGTGCAGATTTAAAAGATTTTTTAATATATAAAACAACATATTTCTAGTACAATCAAACTGGAAAGGAAAAAAATCTATTAGAAGGAATCGCTTTAGTAACCTGGCTGGTCACATCAATGTGCACAGCGATCTAATGAAATTTAGTCAGTTTTGGCTTTCAATCTAATTTATTGAGTGCTTCAGCATCCCGTATCAGAGATTGGTAATTTGTGCCCACTTTACCTTGCAAAGGTTTTCCAAATCTACCTGATCGTGAGATCATCACTTATCCACGAACCTCTTCAAATCGTCTGAAGGGTTGGAGTCAAAACTGAATGCTATCTGATCATAATTATATCCACCTTTATATAAAAGGTACATAGAGCCTGTGTCCTTGGGCCACATGAAGTTTGGACATTCCAATCACATCAGTACTTGCATATAATCATTTGTACTGATGGAGTAACTTTACACATCTGGAAAATAAGGGCCCCCCAGATGAATCAGATTTTTTGTGCAGCTCCACAATTCTCCACCTGATATCTTCACTGATTTATTTAGATTTTCCCAGCCCCTCAAATTAGAAAACAATGCCTACACAGTAGCTCAGTTAACTCAACTGTGTCAACTAAACTATCAGGAGTTTCTAAAATTATATAACATAATTATATAATTATAATCTGGGCTTTCCCTTTAGTGTTTAAAAAGATACTAGTTTTCCTGTATGTATAATTTTGATTTAGAAGAATATAAATACATGTGATATACACCCCCCCTTTTCATTATTGTGGAATTTGGCAAAAAGAAATAAATCATTATGGTAATTCTATCTGACTTAAAACAAGAGAAGTCTGGTTTATTTAGCTTCAGACAGTGATCATATTTTTTTTTTGTCTTATGTTTCAGTTTCAGCTGAATTTTTTTTCACCAAGAAAATATCTGATTTTGGTCAGAGCATCCAAGGTAAGACTTCGACTTCTGAGGAAGAACATCACAATATAATTTGAGCCGTTTCTCTGTAGTTTTGCTGACTTCTCAGAGAAAGCGCCTGAATCTACCTGTGGGCACCACTTCACTGCTCTCTGCTTTAAGGCTGGGCGGGTGAGAACTGGGCTTTCTGAAACAAGAAGGTCTTCCCCCCAAGGCAAGCCAAGGGCAGTTGAGCTGGCCATCAAACAAAGTATGCTGCAAACAGGGTAGGAAACACCCCATCAGATTTTTCTCCCAGAGGGTTGGTTCTTATTACTGTTCTCCGTGAGGGCCCTTCGATAAGAGAACTGCATTTGTACACAAAGGAGGTTTGTGGGCGCTGGGAGAGCTACCACCTGAACAAACAATGGTGGCATCTGGACAGAAGGTTGGCCTAACGGTTGTGGAAACCATAGGTTTAAACAATGAAAGTTTTTTTTGTGTGTGTTTGCGCGCATGTTTTATGCAAATGTCAGAGTTACAACTCTAGAAAGACAATGGTTCTACAAAATCTTTCTCTTTCATAATAAATACAATATTAAAAAAACATTTTAAAAACAATCTGAGTTGGAGGCTTTAAATTCATCCAAATACAGAATTGGTCAAATTAGTTTGCACGGCTGGTAAAGCAGTGTGAATATGCTTCAGAAAAAATTAATCAATTTTTTTTTATTCAAACCAAACCTTTAAACTTGAGAGCCACAGAACAGCACTTGGTTTTCTCCACTAACATCTTAGGGCCCCTGACTTTAGGAAGCAGTTAATTTTTGGGTCTGTTTGTGTTCATTTGACCACGTTTAAGATTATTCTGCGTAGAATCTGTATGTTTCACTTTTAGTATTCTCAGCGAGTTCATGAACTCAAGGTTCCCAGGGGCTTTAAAGGGGAAACAGGCCCTCAGCCTCACAAATCTTCCATCATACTTTACAATAGAGAATAAATATTTTCAACATATTCATATTTTGTTTAAAATCAAACCTCCATTACAATTCTGCTACACCCCTTCCACAGAGCCTGTGATATTTATATCCTGGGGGATAAAAATGCTCTAGATTGCCATTTAGAGGTTCCTAAACAATTTGATCAACTTTTTTAAGTTGACGCTTCGCTTGCATTCATTTTAATAATTGATTTTGAGGGGCCCCAACATTTTTGTTGAAAATTAATTTTTTTAAATTATATATTAATTATATTTTAAATTTCCCCGTTTATCTGTTTGTGTCTGCATACTTGGGAGCGCAGGTTGTACTGTAAACTGAAATTTCCCCTCGGGGATCAATAAAGTATCTTTGAATATGAATTGAATTTGAATACGGCATAATGCAAGAAAAACATCTGGATCCTTCAAATATTTACATTAAGTATAAATGTAATTGCTTTGTAGATGCAGGAATAAAAAAAAAAGTATTTGAATGATTGATTACCAAGCATTATATCCGAAATTTCCTTTTCTGCTTCAAGAGGGAATGTCATCACATCAACAGCTAAGGTTACCAATTTCAAATGAAAATATTTAAAAACAAAGGGAACTCCATGAATGGATATGACCCTCGTTGATCTGTCGGCTGCGTTCAACAGTGTGGACCTCACTATTTTGTTAACCCGGTTGGAATAGGTAGTAGGGATAACTGGGTCTGTGCACATCTTTCCATGATCGAAGTCTATGCATGTTGTTTCAGGAAAATGTTTCCTTGGGGTGTTTTGGAATTATTACTTTTCCCAAGTTTGTTGATTGGAAAGAACCAAGAAATCTATTTAAGGTTAACCTTTTATTTAGAAACCAAGGACTACATTAGCAATTTCTCCACAGATATATCTGGAGACTCTAAGCTGACCAGGCTGCACTGACAGTGACCCAAGAGTCTCTTTTTTTTTTGCTCCCTTTGTCCCTGATATATAAACAGTGTCATATCACCCCCATACACTTCACAGCACATTTTTTATGGCAGAGTGGTATAATTAACATTTTTGTGTCCTCCTTGTTCACAGGCTTTTCTCATTGGTCAGGGTGCTCTTTCACCCATACCATTTCCAGATAAGGTATGATCTTGGGGTGTTAAAACTGTTTGCCATTGTGGAGGGAATGTTCTCAAGGTGTGAAGAGACGGTGAGGCTCTGCTGCAATGAAACAAAACCCCAATTTGAAGGTCACTGTGAAAAGGGCCACAACCCCTTTCTCCCCAGATGACTTTCCTCTTTCAGGCATGAGAAGCCTGCATGGATTTCTTATCCCAGTCTTGGGCCATTTGTCGATCATAAAGTGTTGGCGGGCTGACCGTTCTGCACAATAACATATATTGACACGTACATCACCTTCTTGTTATACTAATTATAAATAAGCAATCAACTACAAAGAATGCTACTAATATATGTTATTAATGTTCTACAGGTGTTCCTCAGGGCTCCCTCCGATTCTCACTATATATTCTTCCTCTAGGTAACAATTTCAGGAAACATGGGAGTTCATTTTCACCTCTACGCAAACATTTGCAAAATGTACATACCTTTAAACTTGAAAAACTTTCTCAGGCTGGTATTGGATTGCCTGAAAAGGTACACGGCTAGTTGGCTGCTAACTTTTGTATTTGAAGGATTCTAAAACCGAAGCAGTCTTTTTTTAATCCAATGGTAAAGGTGCGCCCTTTTATATTGACATGGCTTTGATCCCCATGTTTCTTAGTATCACCAATTAAAAAAAAAAAAAAAAAAAAAAGGATTCAAAATTGACAGAGGAACAAGTCAATTCTTTACTTACATCGTGTTTCTTTCCAATTAGACATTGCCAAATTAAAGTCCATACTGACCAAGTACTTGGAAACAGTAGTACCTGCTTTCATTACGTTGTTTATTCCAATTCTTCCTCAGTCTGCATTAATAAAGCCACCCTCACTCGCCTGCAACTTTCCTAAAACATAATACATCACTTCAGAATATGGTTCAAAATACATTCATTTGAAAAGAGGCAATGGTGGCACAGGAGATAGGCTTGTATTCAGAGAGTTGCTTGTTCGAGCTCAAGCCCAGACTGTCTTTGCCATTATGCACTTTGGCAAGACAACTGTTGCCTACTGGTGGTGGTCAGAGGGCACCACTGGTGGCGCCAGCAGCCCCGTCTCCGTCAGTTAGCCCCAGGGCATTGCGGCTACAATATACCTTGCTATCACCAGTGACTAAATGAGTGAATGTAGAGTGAAGCACTTTGGGGTACAGAGGGATTAAATAAAACACTATACACGTAGAGCCCATTTACTAATTGTTTTTATGTCAAATGGACAAGCCCCGTATATTTGGTTGAACTTCTCTGCCTACGCTTTTTAAGGTCTGCCAACCAACTTCTCTTGCGAGTTCCACCTGAACGCTTGAAATGCCGAGGGGAAAGAGGTTTTTCTGTGTATGCCCCTAAATTGTAAAAGGAGCTACCTGAGATGACAGTCCTTTTCGCTTACTGCTTTTAAATCACAATTGAAAACGTAATAATTTAGCTTTTAGTCTTATTGCTAGTTGTTTTAAGGTGAACCTCAGCATTTGTTCCAGTTTCTAAGGTATTTATTGCTGTATGTAGTCTGTTTTGACTTTTTTTATACTCCGTTTTATTCGTATTTTTTGTTTATGTCTTTGTACTGCGCTTTGGTTCATTCGTCATGTGTAAAGCACATTATAAATAAAATGGTATGGATATAGTTTGTGCGTAGCATCCCTACCCAGCCAATTTATCACATTTAAAACTGTGTTTTGGTGCAATTTAAAATTTCCCCTGGGTATGATCAGCTCATTCTGGAGCACTACATGTATTAAAAAGTTTAGATTTAGAAATTAATACCTTGAGTCACTTTATAGCTCCAATGTTTGGTAGAGAAAGCCCAATTTTTTCCTGCTGCTGTGCAAATTTTACACCTGTAACGTTAAGCAATCTACACTCAGGGAGACCATTTGGAATATTTGACAAAGACAAACAGTCTACTTAAAATGTTGCAGGTGTAGCTTTTAAAGAACCAGGAGAAGAAAAAAAAAAATCAGCAAAATGGCCCATTATCAAAGACGCTATGATTTCTAAATGTTCCAACGAACCGTTTCTTTCCATCTTAGACATGCAAAATGTTAAAGACAATTAGAAATATATAAAAAATGAATCGAAATGAGTAGGTCATCAAAACCTTTATTATTCACCAGAAATGACATCCAATATACAAAGATTTCCACAAAAAAAAAAAATAATTACCCTTCAAAAGAAAGAAATCTTCCCCTGAATTAGTGAACAACATAGAAATTATTTCTTTTACCAAAAACACACAAAATAAACATGGAAATCTGTTCATTGTCTTCTCGTCAGTCTCTGTTCGGCCCTGCAGAGACTTGTACTTCAGACAGTGTCTGCCTGCTTAAGTCGTGCCAGTTTAAAAGGGACTTAAGAGTGAGAGGCCTTATTGATCGTCTTCTATGAGTGAAGTCCAGGCATTAGTTCCAGCAGGGCGAGTAGACAGCTGTCCGTGAGCCACTCTACCGGGCCAACATCGCAGGGCTGAGTAGAGCTGGGATGTGCACTTTTGATTTTGATCTCTCCAACATCACTTGTATTGACTGACGCTCTGTCCTGTGCTTTACTTGCTGAGAGAAGCACTTGCTGAGGTCTAACTGGGAACTCAGGCACAAGCCACCATTACATTATCAGGGCTGCTCTCGACAAGCTTGCAATGATGAATCTTCCACGGTCTGCTGAGACCTGTTCCTAATCACTGCTGTCATCTACTGATGACTAACGCATCCACTGACCACAGCAATCATACGGTGGGTTATGGTGGTGCATGGGGCAGAGAATCCTGGCGTTATCTTTGCTCTCCCCTGTAAGCTGGGCCCTCCAAAGTTTCACACAAAAGTCAAACTGTTATGAAAGTGGCAAATTCTTCAAATTTTGCTGAGTTCAAAATAATGTAAATATGGTAAATCACCCAATTCCTGATTTATTTTTCTTCATTTTTAAACTAAATTAAAATAGTTTGTGGTTTCAGCAGTGAAGTCGCACATGAGAGCATCCAGAAGTAGCAACTCAAATGCATAGATAAGAAAATAAAATGTTTAAACTTCAATATAATTTGGTCAATTGAGTCGGCTGTTTATTAGTTTTTAACTACTAAAAAAACGTGTCGCCACTCGATCAGGAGGCGTAGGCTTGCTTTTTGCCTTTCCTAGTGTTAAAGAAGAAAATCCTCCTTCTAGTTTCATCGTGGTGATTAATAATTTAGCACCTGTACATAAATCCAAATTTAACAGACTAGTCCATAATTATTCCGCTTTCGTTCATAGATATTGGTGTTCCAACTTAAGACTGTTCTGAAAACATAAAGGCATGTTATGAACAAAAACGGCCAATGGTTACTACTGACATCTAGTGGTTGTCATGTCAATTGCCAAAAAAAGGCCTTAAAAGTGCTCCCGGCTTCCAACTGAACGTCAACCTTCGATTATAGTCCCAACCTTTCCTTCATTCAAGCATCATATAACAAGACAAACAGTCTCAATGGATCACAAGGCCTAGCAAGGTTGTGTGCGCCCACCATTGCGGGACGACATCGCTTTCCTGGCTCTCAGCAGCCTTCGGCCCGCCTCATAGTCATCCTGGTCCACGCTGATCAGCAGGCGGACGCCCTCCGAGCCGGCGGCCGTCCTCAGGGAGTCCGTGATGAAGACCCCCTTGAGGGCCTCCAACAGAGCCCCGCTCAGGTAGTCTGCCCAGAAGGCCTCGAGGTTGTCCAGCTCCGTGAACTTGATGTCGCAGACGATGGAGCCCAGGTCCCTGGAGCGCAGCAGCGAGCTGGCTCGGCTGAACAGCTCGAACTGCCGCTCCAGCGGCTGACGCTTGTCAGAGGAGACTCCTTCACGTAGTGCTGACTCATGCTCCATGTACTCTGCCCGTACACGTAGGCGAATATCTGATAACAGTAAGAGGGGGAGGAAACAGTGGTGTTGGTGATGGGGGAGAGGGAAACAATGAAGGAGAGGCAGTAGATAATGTAAAGGGGAAAGAATGAGAAAGAGAGGGAAAGATTTCAAGGGGTCATGAGGGCAAAAGAAAGGGGAGAGAGAGAGAAACATAAAAAAAAATTCAAATACCAATTATTTAGGTTTCATCTACCATGCAGTGATAAAGTATTCATCTCCTAGATCTCGTTTTCGGTTTTACGACACACCTAAATGTTTCAGATCAAACACGTTTTAATATCAGAAAAACGTGAGTAAATATAAGAAGCAACTTTTAAATAAATGTTTTCCCTTATGCTGAAAAGTCGTTACTGTTTCATCATAAACAGACCGTTTAAACATTTGGTTCAATTTCCAAAGCCATTCCTAAACCTGATTATATCCCGAATCCAGAAATCACCAACACAGAATAAGTCTGACAACATGAAATTACGGTTGAATAAAAAAATCTTATATCAGCAAAGAAGTGATTGACCTTTAAAGGATCATTCATGGTTATATGTACATCTCAATGGGGCTGAGTTAAAACAGTTCTTCAAAGCAACAGGGCCAAAATTCTTGTAGGGTGATTTAAAAGGACTCGGCTGTTATAACCAACGTCCGCCACCAATGAGGCGCTGCTAGTGATTAGGTTTAGCGAAAAAGGGATTTGCATATGAAAGTTTTTCCTTTTAATAGCCTTTCTTAAGTTAAAAAATAAACTAAAAGCTGCTTTTTGCATTTATTCATGTCAGGATTTATATCAAAATGTTTGATCTGAAACATTAAAGAGCGACAAAAAGGCAAAAACAAGAAATCTGAACGATGCAAATACTTTCCACAGCACTGGATCACTAGTAGGCATTGTATTAATCAGTATGAAACTGAGCAGCGACTTTTTATTTTTATTTTAAGGGGGGCACAGTTCAAACTCAATGGGCTGAATTCAATGTCATTCCTTTTTGTTTTAAAATGTGTTCCACACAAAACAAAGACAAATCTCAAGGTGCAGCAATGCAGAGTAAACAGATGCAGGGCGCTGGAACTAGACCAACTCATCTGAGAGCATCTTTGCTGTAAACATGGACCCTCAGTTTGTTTTGGTGAAACTTGTGTTGCTAAGTCGGAGCAAGGAAAGGAATACTCATCTGATCCAGCAGTGTTGTTCCTTTTCTCGGTCGGTCATTTCTATGAATTTGAGTATCATTGGCAGCTGTTAACAAAACGGTTGAATCAGAAGAAACTGGAGCATGAGAACTTTCAGTGTGACAGCTTTAAAAAGGTCCAAAAACAACATGGCTGAAGCGTTCATGTAAGCCTTAGACTTAGGCTTATTGTCTCACTTAAAATCTTTACATCAAGATAGATTCTTGTTATAAATGTTCAATTTTAAGAATAAATAGCTTCTTGAGTTTCAGGAGTTTGCAGTTTTACAGGACTGATGGTCATGCAACAGCACAGCGAGAAAGATTAGAGGATACATACTGTACTGAGCAAGAGCAACGCTGAGATCATCTCCCATGACATTTTTCCAGAGCTCCAAGAGGAAACCAGGTGCGGATGACTTTAGCTGCAACAAAGACCCAGCTCTCCCAATCAAACCCTCATCAGAAGATGTAAACAGCAGTCGTCACAATCCAGAAACATGCTCATTCAATAATGCTTAGTGGGACTAACTAGACTCAGACCTTCTATAAAAGATCAAAGGTAAAATCATAACCAAATCAGTATTTGGACTGGAATATCTTTATGCAAGTTTAGCTAAGTGAAATGGTTGTAAACTGAACTTGTTTTTTACTAAAAAAAAGAGCCAACACATCATGTGAAATCATATTCTATCTGGGTCTGTGAGGGCATTAATTTTTACATATTTGTCAGCACTAATTGCTAATTTTCTGCACCTTTATATTACATAAATAAACATTGAATGTGATTTCCTGGTATCTGTCTTTTTAATATTCTGTCCCTAAGAGTTAGACCTCATTTTTAAGTGGGGCAAATACTGTCAAATGCTTTTTTTGCTCCCAATGTACATTTGACTGGTTAAAGACAATTTTTGGAGTTTTATTCTGACATTAGCCGCTTTTTTTTCCATATTACATTTCCTTTTCAATATAACACTCTGATACAAGAAGTCCCAGTTTGTTTGAGGCCAAAGCAGATTGCAACAAACCTCTTCAGCCAAAATTCATGCCAACAGTAAAAATGCAAATGTCTAATTAAGGAGTTGATTTTTTCATCCTTTAACATTTGTAGAGTGATATCAAAACACTGGTTTCAATTTGCATTCTTCCAAAGTGTGTAGGACTACAAAAAAGAAGACTGGAAAAAACAGGACACTCAATCCAAATTTAAAGAGCTGGTTAAAAGACCAACCAATGATTAATTTAATTTCAGATGATTAATTCACATGTCTGTCTATTACATGAATGGATTTTCTTCAGAAAAGCATTAAGGCACAAGAAAAAAAAAAGTTTTCAGGAAGATATTTAATTCTGATGGCTTACAAAATAAATGCAATTTAAAAAAATATATTTTGTATATCACAAATCATTGCTTGTATATAGAAATACATAAAAGTATTTGCATATTTTAACATTTTATTATTATTATATCAGTTTAGTAATAGATAAACTCCTCATGAAGGCATATCACAAAAAATTATTAATCAATCCAGTTGGGGGGGGGGGGGGGGGGGGGGCGTCAGACATTGTTCAAAAGTAGTAATACTCTTCAAAGGAATCTGGTTTTAAAAGATTATCTTTAAAAATAAACTATTAAAATGAAGACTAGGGAAAAGGAAGGGGAGAAAATAGAAGCAAAAAATGGAAAAATCTTAAATGATTCTGTCATCTAAAGGCTTTGGGGTTACTTGGTAACCAACCATGTGTTGTCTATAGCTGCCTCTGCTCGTCTAACCAGAAACATTTCAAAAGGTGGTTTGGTTATATTCCAGTTAAACTGTTTTTCTCTACATGACGATTCATGTAAATACAATTATAATCCTACAGGATTATAAATGCATTTACATGTTTATCTTAAGGCAATAGTCAACTCAAACTTAAAATACCTGCTGTGGTCAGAGGGAGGCATTTAAATTGACCTTTTCTGTCATTACACAGCATGCGATTGCCAGGGCTAGGATAAACACTTGCCCAATTACTGCATTTATGGGCAGCCTTCATTTCACACTGAGCAGGATGGAAGCAAAGACAGCAAAAGCGAGGGGAGGGTCATTTAAAAACCACAGGAAACACAGTGATAGTCATTTTGTTAGGGTTACAGAGCACTTCACGCTTCATCGGACACAGAGACATCCACTTAGACAGGACATTAGGAGGCACAGTTTTCATTACTCACTTTCAACACCAAGCCCGTTTGGCTTCCTTACTCCCCCCCCCCCCCCCTTCCCTCCTCCTCCTCCACCACCAAAAAAAAGTTTAAGTACCCATTTACGAGGAGTTGCTTGGCATGGAGAGCTTCAACTCTTTATCGATCCATTTTTCTGGTGAACAACCGACCAAGAGAGTGGAGAGCTACGGGGAAATCTGAGAGCCAGGCACACAAACCTCTCTCCTCCCACGGAAAAATCACCCTTTACCGTTTTGCGTGGTTTGAACATTTAGTGTTCGATCTCTCGCTCTCTCTCTCATTGTGTGTAAGGATATCGTTTTCCTGATACACACGTTGGGACTGTTTAGAACTGTGAATACAGAAAGAGAAAGAGAGACAAGCACAAGTGGGTTGGATGATGGTTGACCAGGTTGCTTTTTCTTTTTCCTTCAACATCAAGCAGGCACTTCTTAGTTGTAATCAGCTTTCAGATTGGCCAGTAGGAGTCATTGTCAACTTAATTAATCCAGATGCACTTAAATTTCCTCTTATGATACAATGGGATGCTTGGGATTACTCTTATGTTGGACAATTTTCTTGCATTGAACCTTGACGACTAACAATTTAGGAACCAACTGCAAGGGCTAATCAGCAGGGTCAATTAAACCAAGCATAGGCTTCCCCAAGCACCCCTTATAGGAACAGCAATAATGGCAGTCGTTATTGTCACAGTTTAATTCAGACACTCTGGTGAAAATGGTTCTTAGAGATGAGTCATGACAAGAGAAACTATTTAACGTCTGTTGAAATGCTAGGGGCCAGTGATGGACTGAACTGCCCTATCTATCTCTGCTCCGTCTTGACGAATGCACACGGGGGGCCTCACACAGGTCGCAGAGATAAGATACAGCTAGAGCGCCCCTCAGCAGAGCACCACTCCGTCTCCTCAGAACTGCTTGAGAAGACATTTTTTAATGAGTTATTTCTTTAAAATTGGCAGCCATCTTAAGAGTTCCTGACCATAAAAGCAAGTCTGGTCTTCCCACGTTGACAGAAATTAGTTTTCTATTATGCTAAAACTAGGTGAAACAGGCTTTTTAATCACAAATATGACCAACAGATTTCTTTTTTTCCCCACAATTTGTTTCAATTGATTAATAAAAAAGAAAATAGAAACTGTGTCTTACCACCAACCAGATGGTTGGAAACCATCTGGTTTCCAACCATCTGGTTGTGAAAAACGAGATATTTTTCACATTAGTGTGGTAGTTGTTAGAAAGACTAAAGGTCAACGATCAGTGAGGTGTTTAAAATGAAGCTGTATTAGATATAAAAGGTGTAGTTGTATCTGAAAACAGTTTTTTTCCCTCTATGGAAACAACTTTTGAACCGAGCAAGAGATTTTAGAAAATTTAATGAAGGTTGATCAAATTACAACAAAAGGTGCTCTGTTTGATACTTTTAAGTTCTGTATGGCTTTGTGGATTTAAGGATGTTGGCAGCCATTTAAAATAAAATTAACTTCTGTTAAAATTACTATCGGCGGGTCAATCTTTTACAAAACTGGATAAAACTGGACTCGGACATTCCCGCCATCTCGCTCCATAGCCCTCCGTGGCATTATGACAAACTTTTTAAAAGCTCCTCAATGATATTTACTGAGCCTCTTGGAGAATTATTTCAGCACTAACCACTCATACTGTTGATATTTACTGTTTTATATTATAGCAATTCACAACATGTCATATCAATGCGTTTTACAAGAAGTCTCTCTTTCAGTTCATTATTCCAATGAGATAAAAGTTTTTCTATTCAAGGACAACAAGCTGATTCCATCGACTCATTGGCTCAGCATTCGCTCCTCCTGAACCAACATGTAGCGATATTATCTTCGTATTAGTGCACCTCACGGACAACTTCCACCTTAGGGGACAAAAAAGTTTATCTCATCTTATTGTAGACATGAAGTTTGCTGCGATGGCTTGTTCGAGTTAGTGACAGTAACTACTGAGGGCAGAGCTTAGTGAGGACTGAGCCAAAAGTCTACCATGTAGTTGATGTACAGTTACGTATGAACGCCATTTAAAATGTTGGTTCAGGAAACGAAACTTAATAACCACATTTTAAAAACAGCAGGTTGGTCATATTTGTGAAACTCTGTTCAAAGGATGCTTTGTCCATTCTGATTAAATGAAATTCAGTTCTAAAATAGCACAACTTCAGCTAAGCAGATCGATCCAGACATCACTTCTGGTGGGTAGTTTTAATTCTGGACAGGGGCTGCAGATTTGTGAGGGACTTGTAGCGTACTGCTGAGGACACTGGTCAGTTCTTTACAACACTAAACTCTGGTCAGAACAGGAAGGAATCCAGATTCTGTGGCAGAAGGCTTTCTTTTTTTTTCACAGTGAAAAGGACTAATTAAACAAAAGATGATTTCTCTAAAAGCAAATTAAATTTGATGATAGGGGACCAGGTAAGGAGCACCTATATTATGATAGACAAGCATCGTACACAGAGCAACGTAGTAGCTCCACCCCCTGTTGTAACAAGGAGGAGAGCCTCTTTTTACCTTAGGCATCGGCCCAGACTTGTGAGAGCACATGACTGAGTTGATCATGCACACAGCGGTACGTATGCACAGAGTGGAGTGACAGACTTTTTTGTTTTGTTCCTCAGTCTCGATCTCTGTCTCCGTGATCCTTTGTGTCTTAGGTAACTCGATGTGAGTCACAATTGGAGTCAACCTGGTGGAATCAAATGTGGAGTCAAGACAGCAACATGTTCACAGGCAAATCACTTAACTTTATTACCAATGGGGTGGGGGCGGCGTCTTCTTTCGGAGATTTTATTTTGATGGAGTCGGGATTATTTGGGTATTTTGAGTTACTTTGAGGAATATTTTATGTTTTCAGGGGCAGACGGATCTTTAAAAGCAAAGTTTCATGAATAACTGGGCAAACAGTAGGCAAACACTTAACATTGTTAACTGTTGATAAACACGGGACAGAATGATAAAGGGATGGGTATCGTTATGGTTTTGTTGACATGCATAGTAAAATTTAAACTTCAAGCAAAGAAAGTGCTTCATTAAATTGTTTTGAGCCTAAATAAAGATAATTCATGAAAAGCTCTACAGTTGTGCAACGGTAACACTTAAGATTAAATGGACTGATTTGTTACAATGCTGTGGAGGCTACATAAAAAGTTGAGAAGATGAAATATTTGATATTTAATTGTGTTTGTCTGTAAATTCTGACATTTAAAACGCTAAGAGGTTCAACAGATTACATGAACCAGTTCCTACCCACACCAAGCTGTGTTATATGGTGTTACTGTCCTCTTCAACCTACTACATATATCTGCATTTATTAGTGAGCAAATGAAGCCTGACTTGCTTGTGGACAATAGACAGACAAATCAAATGCTATAGGCCCTCTTAAAACTTGATTAAGACCATTATACATAGTGCTGTGTTGAAAAAAAAGAACAGAAAAATCTATTCTAAAATTGATTCTTAAAAAAACAGATCCCAAAATCGATTTAATTGTTTAGCATCGTTTGCTCTTTTCACAGCTAAAATAAAAGAGAAAAGTCCAGATTGGCAGTTTTTATTAACCTTAACCAGTGTTGCATCACTGAGTTACAGCCATATAATTAAGGCAACAGCTCAAGAAAACTTATAATAGCCCCGACCCATATCAATGTCAAACTGGAACAGACTGAACTGAATCGTGATAATTGATTCTAACTTTTGGAGTCAAATCAATTCTTGAAATTTCAATCGATACCCGGGCTATAGTTCCACACCCGGGCTATAGTTCCACAGTGTCGTAGACCATAATGCGTCAAGTCCTAATCAGGCTGACCGATATGGCCTCAAACCTCCTACTCCGGCTGGACCTGAGTCTCTAATAACTCAGAAAAAGTCACTAGATTTCTTGCAAGCTGCTTTTTTGAATAAGAGTCACTTGAGGGATCTAAAAGCTTGCCAAATAAGGCAACAAAAGTCGTAACGCAAATCCCCTTTGGTCATTGCCCAATTAATTAGTCAGTACTAGGCCTGGGCGGTATACCGTTCATACCAAAAATCGGTGTTTATTTTTGTCATGATATTAATTTTTAATATACCGCTATGCCGATGAATATCTCAGACAACTTCCGGAAAGTTTAAGGTGGGGAAGTGTTTCAGCGTGGACTGATTTCACTGTTACACACTCTTCACCACAGCATGAAAAGGAAATGTTTTAACTAAGTACAGCTGTTGGCAGGTGCTACCAGAGCGAAGCACATCTGGATAAAATAATTCTAAAAATAGGAGTCACGTCTGTAGTTTAGAAGTTTATCGGCTTTAAAAGGTAAAACGAGAACCAAACAGCATATCTTTCACAAGCTCTATTGCGAGTAACCAGTAGGGGGAAGTGTTGAGCGTTGTTTGATCGTCTGTAGGTAAACGCGGTCAACGGCGATAAAACCTGTAGGAAAGAAATAAAAAATAGCGGTACATATGTTTTACGTACCATCTACGATACTTCTGCCGTCTTTTTTCTGTTATCTGAATATTAACCAGTTAATAATCTCATACGGTCGCCATGTTTATTTTACTTCTTTGGCGCTATCCGGTCTCAGTCTGTACTCTGCCCTCTAGCGGGATTCTTCGGTACCACATGCAAAGCGAAAAAGCAATTTGCTGCCTGCGTCAATGTGAGGTTATAAAACAAATATACTTCCAGCCTTAAAACACCAAGAATGTCTGCTAGAATCATAATAATTTTTAAATTATTTTCATATCATTTACCCGTGTCTGGAAAAAAACTACACGACGCAGTCCATATGGCAGTAACATGGGCTTTTTAAAGCACATTATATTATTCATTCTTATAAGATAATGTAGATATGAACTGTCCTGTATGGGGAAAAAATACCGTTAAATACCGTAAATTTGCCATACCGCCCAGCCCTATACAGTACAATGCCAGAAATTCTCTTTAACAAATTATCTCAACAAAAAACTTATTTTAGTTCAAATTGGAGCAATGCACACTTCTTCAAAACAAAGCACATGATGATTCTTATATGACAGAGGACTAACCAAAAATCTTAGATTATTCGTTCTACATGCTAGGTGACATCCTTGCCATGAGATCCCAGTCTTGTCAAAATGCCAGTTTGTCTTTTAAATTTTTATTTTGATGGTTTATCCCCACCAGTGTACACTGGCAGCACAAATAGGATAATAATGATAAATACATCTGCATAAGCTATGTGCTGCCACGATAAGGATAAGATCCCACAGGCGAAGCTTTATTTGCACTAACGAAATATTTAAAAGGTCGAACGCTGAATTCTAAATGTAGTTTAAGAGTCTTCTTCAAGGCCCTCCAAGGAAATTCAAAATTCTGCCTGATCTTTAATGTAGTGTGTAAATAGAAAGCTTAATTACTGAATGAAAAGGATTTTGGAAACACCAGCTATGTTAGAAGGAAAGATGTTTTATTTACTAAATTCAAATGTTTTTATTTATACTTTATTAGACTGATTGTTACCAACCAAGTTTAAAGGAGGATCTTTACAATTAAATTAATATTCTAGGCAGCTTTTAATGATCTCTACCCAACTCGATTCCATATATTAACACCAGGAGCAAATGGTAAAAATACTGCAATGTCTTTCTCTTTTAATGTTTAGAGATAGTGTGTCATAAAAAAATGTTTTTTTCAATAACTGATATTTCAGAGCTGGAAGAGCGAGGAACTTTGATCGGTTTAGTTTTGGATCTTGATACCCATCCCAGATAGAAATTGGTTGATAAAACCTCCTGCAGGAGCATTTAATGCCCATTTTTTGTTGAGCTAATGGTTTGCGGTCAAACATTCAGCCATTTTGCAGGTTGTTAAGGGTTTTTTCCAAGTATGTTCTCACTTGTGTAGGAACCAACTTTGGATAACTTTGGGAGTTTAAATCATTTCAATCAAACTTTCCAAATATCAAAGGGAAATTAGATGAAAGCAGCACAACAAAGCAGAACAAGGGCATCTCTTAAGGTGACAGGACCAAAAACTTGGATCGAAAGTAAAGACAAAAAGAACAGGGAGGAGCCACCAGTTTCCATTCGTAGTAGCAGCAGCTGAGACCAATGGGTTAGAAAAATGTCATATGAGGGCACAAGGAGGTAGGGAAGGTCAAGGTGAAAAAAAATAATATTTTATGTCGTTTAAGTTATTAGGATACTGTCCATCCTAGAAGAGCGTACCACTGAAAACAGCTTGAATATTTGGGATTTCTGTGATCCAAATGAGGAATGCAGAACGTTTATCAGTTATCACTTGCAGAAAGACGTATCACTCAAACTGTAGGTTGGTAAATGTAATAAATGAGCCAGACACTTTGCTGTAATTTTGACAGATATTAGATGTAGGTTTGGCTCTATAGAACCACTTTCTGTCATGACTAACAAGGTCCCATTCAATTGTACAACACTAAAGTGTTAAAACATTTTCAACTTTTTTTAAATCTCAAATAATATATTGCTTTACTGTGGTAGCTCTTTCAGTGGAGTGGTACTTCTAAATGAAAACATGGCTTGTTTGCCTTTTCCAGCAAGTGGAGAGAAAGATAACAGTCAGCAAACGCAACGATTCAAGCTGAGGTTCAGCAGAGATGAACAACATCAGTAAATGAAATATGAAGAGCTGCTGAGGATGTTAACAAGACTGACGATTTTATGTTTTTTGACGATTAAACTTAAAAGGAGGGAAAACAGTAAATAGGAGGAAAAAGTGAAAGTGCCCCTGAGAAAGCAAAGGGGGTGGGGTGGCGAAATGAAAGTGGACATGTTACGCATGTGTTCGTTACACTTACCACATGACACTTTCTCTGGTGCCGACGGGGGAGGCAGTGGCTGGACCTGTCTGTTTGCTTTCTTGGGCCTACGGCTCCAGCCATGTCCCCTCTTCTTCTTCCTCATCCTCGTAGATTCCCCAGGTGCAGGAGGGTAAATATCTGAAAACATGCGGAGCGCATGTCACTACTTCCATCGTAAAAGAACAAGACATTTTCTGATCAAGTCTTAAAGCACACACTCAAAAAACAAATATTTCTATTATGCAGATCTAAGCAGCTCAGAGAGATAAAACAGTTCATATTTCCTTAATAACCAGAACTTCCGAGGTATTTCCTGGGGTTTTATACAACAGACCAAACGTGCAACATTATAAATTAGATGAAAAAACATACATCGCTTAACATTTTAACTAATAAAATTCTAAAAAGTAGAGCATGTATTTACATTCAGACCACTTACAGCTGCAACAACTTTGGAAAAAGTCTGCCAGCTTTGAAAAAATTGCCCATCCTCCTTTGCAAAATAGCTTCAGCGCAGTCTGGCTAGATGGGGAAAATGAGGAACAAATGTTTAAGTCTTGCCTCAGATAGACAATCAGGCTAAGGCCTGGACTTTGATTTGACCATTCTAACACATGAATATGCTTCAATCTACACGAGAACTGAAGCACCTTCTGTGTTTAGGGTCGTTGTGCTGCTGTACTAGCCTCCAATAGATTTTCCTTTAATATGTGCAATATTTAGCTCCATCCAACATCCCACCAGCTCTCACCAGATTCCCCGTCCCTGTTAAAGAAAATAAACTCCACAGCATGACGCCAGCACCATGCTTTGAGTTCAGGGTGAGTCATTCGAGCTGATGTGGAGCATTATTTTTTCATCAAAAAGCTGAATTTCAGTCTCATCCGACCAGAGGACATTCTTCCTCATTTGCCGTGTCCCTTGAATGGGTTGCGATAAACTTTAAAAAAAAATTCTTATGGCTTCTGTCTTTCCACTATTCTCTAAAGACCAGATCTGTGGACTAGTAGGGGACATCTGGTCTAAAAATCTCGTAGCTTCTCTAAAGTCTGCTTGCCTCAGATAGTTTGTGCTCGTCATGTGATGAAATGGGTTATGAATACTTTCAGAAGGCACTTCATATGTATTAGCATTAACAAAAAAGAAAGTTCTATAAATAAAATGTACAGGTCAAAGAACTCACCAGTTGTTAGTTGTTGTGTGAAGGATGGGAGTGGCAAATCTGTCTGTCTGCAGCTATGCTGTAACCCAAACACCAGTTCCGTCTTATCCAATTCACACCGCTGTCCAGTTCTTTCTGGAGAGACTAAAAAACACAAAATTAAATATTAGTTTGATACATAAAGAAAATGACCATTTTGAGAGGATATTATAGAGTTTAAACAGCTTTAGATGCAAATGATTACCTGTCCTCCTCCTCTTGTGGGACACAAACGGCAGCAGATCATGACGGGTAAGGACTCTTAAAAGTTGCAGCAGTGGCTCCAGGTTGCCGTCACTGATGTATCCTCTCCTCTCAAGCTCGAGCAACACCTCAAGACCACTTTTAAACTTCAAGTCCTCTGTGGCGTGCTGTGATCCGCTGGGCTTTAACCGCCTCCATGCTTTCAGTAGTTGTGGACTCGGGGCAACACCGGAGTCCTCTGGATCGTCTTCGGCAGGTTCAACCGTCCAGCCCACTGGGTCAAGAGGGTGTGGTGCAGGGTAGGTTTCATTCAAGAGGAAAGACAGGGCTTCGACGTCCGTCTCCGATAGCTGAGAGCCAACTACTTCAAACATCTCATGGAGAGAGAGCATCCCGTAGTAGTTTAGGCACTCTGTTTCGTCCCAGTGGAGGGATTCCCGGAGGGTGCGCTCAGGGTAATGCACTGCAGCCATGGTCAGGGTTTGCCTGTGCTTATTTTCCACCTTCTCTGTATCAGAAACTGTTCAAGAGGAAAGATAAATATTACTGTTAGGAATAAAATCCATGTTGTAAAGCAGCATCACACACATCAATAGTTGCAGGGCTCAGTAGATGGGTATCAGGAGGCATAAATTTACTCTTTTTTTTAAAATCTTAACATGCGAAAAAATTAAACTCCCTTTGCCTGGCTGATAAAACATAAACACCAGGTTACACAAGTACTCCAAAACTCCAAGAACAGAGAGAGCTTCTTCTACTTTCGTCCAGTCCTGATGTAGGACCTTTTTTCCCCAAATAAATATTTACTTAAACTTGTCTTTGAACCACAGTTCAAACATTTTCCTACTTAGGAAGATGAAGATGGCGACTATTGACCTTTCTCGTAGGAAGTGTGTTTCTGGCATTTTACTGTCATGTTGTTAATGCCATAATGCTGATTTTCAAGCAGAGCTGGATATAGATTCAAACTTCAAATATCGATTTAATTTTGTTCTCAAGAGATAGAATCAATTATCACAATCCAATCCGATCTGATATTGATATGGGTCTGTGCTGTTAAAAAGGTTTTTTTTAGCTGCCGTCTTAATTATACGGCTGTAATTCAATGACAACGCTGGGTGAGGAAAAGTTCACCGGGAGAAACCGTATTAACCTTTTAGAACACAAGCCCCAAAATGGCTGCCAATTTTCAACAATTAAATCGATTTTTGTACTTGCTAATTGATTCAACTAGATTTTTATAAGCATCAATTCAGAATATATTTTTTAACAGCACTACTTTTGATCCATGTAAAGCACCCAACAAAAACTGGAGCTCTGATGACGACTTGTTTCCTCAGTTCTACATATCTTTTTTTTTTTTTGTGGTGTGAGGGCTTACGCTTCAGAGCAGTTTAAAGCTCCAAGTTGTGGAGTCTTATGCTGCTTTCAGACAGATAACTGTGAAAACACAGTAATCCGGACAAAGCTAAGCTAAACTGTGCTCCACTTTGAACCTACAAAATGCACATTTGCTTTTCAGAATGTGCATCAAAAGTGTTCTGGTGTTATATGCTACTGTTGTATCTATAAATGTGAATTATACGCATGTATATACACATTACTGAGAGGCAGGAGGTGTGGCCGACCTGTCAATAATGGGGGGCATTTCGTATCGTGCAGACTCTGTGGCCTTGAGGTATACATTTCATTTGCTGGTTTTCCTAGTAGCGATCAAAACTGTCCTCCCGCAAAAGTTTTTTGTGTTTCAGTCATTTCATTTCAGTCGCATTAGCCTACTGGTATGTATGTTTTTGTATGCATGCCGCAGTTAAAGGAAAGAAACGATTTATAAAAACACACGACATGAAAATTCAGTCAAAAACACACGGAACAATCAGAAGATCAGATGAATAATAGATTAAATTAGCCCACAAAACTAAGTACATCTGTAAAAAACGTGCTGCTGTCTAAACAACTACTAAGGGCGCCTGCGTCAGGTGATACCGCCAGGATCCCAGGCCCTATTAAAGCACGTCCTGGATTCGTATCTGTGTGGTGCTCTTGAAACTCTGACACTAGCTGAAGTCCATGCCTTGTGAATGCCCTCTTAAAGGGAAGTTGTTTTGTTCATCCTGGACCTTATTTTTAGCAATTTCTATGTTTTTTTCCCACTTACTCTGAGAAGTTTGAAGCCAGTTTGAGCCGTTCAGCAGTATTTATACAACCAGTGTTGATCAGTGCACATATGTAGAACAGGAGTGCTCGGGGCAATACAAATGAACAATAAAACCACCATAAAAAAGCTGACAAATCTGCCGCACCAGTAGATTTGTCAGCTTTTTAGCCCATTTTCACTCCCGTTTTATGGATGTATGCTGATCAAGACTGGATATATAAATACTGCTGAACGGCTCAAACTGGATCCAAACTTCTCAAGGTGAGTGAAAAAATAATTGCTAAAAAATAAGGTGCAGGTTGAAAAAAAAAAACGGAGTTTCCCTTAAACTCTTGAGTGATCTTTGGTTTATATGCTTGGATAAAGCACTGTTTTGAACAGCCCCCTAGTCAGCAGTCTACTAAAAAAAACTGAAGTCAGCAATCATCCATGCTGGTGTAGGCCTTAACATTTCTGTATTTGAACTCCTTTTTTCTTGGTATTATGAAATGTTCTAGTTTTCTGGAACTTCATTTTGGGTGTTTAATGTATGTAAACCCTAATAGAAGCTTACAGAAAGCTACGTTTTTAATGGTAGCAATACATTACCTTTCAGATTATATTCTTATTCATTAGAAGCACCTGTACTTTATATCCGCCCAGTCTAATGGTCACCTGAATGTACCCTATTGCGTCAAAACAATTGTTTGACGAGTGCCTGCTGATTTACCTTTATCGTCCGCAGTTCGACGGCGTTTCGAGACTCGCCAAACGAACGGCCAGCTGTGACTGTTAAATTGTCGCTTTGTTCAGCAAAATGCAGCAAGCCTCTAGAACCCGAATGCACAAGTTGTTCTTTCTTCTGACGCCCAGCAGCAGAGCTGATTGGTGGAGCCGTGTGGTCGTTTATGTAATAGGTCACGTTTTCTGTTGGAAAAATGAAACAATGCCTTTCAGATTTAACAAAAATGTTTTTTATTCATGTTTCGCTTGAGAAATATAAAATATTAAACAAGCATTTGGTAGGTTATGGTATATGCATCGGTTCTTTGTTAGCAGCAATTCTACTGTTTTTTTCGCTAACCGACATCCACATCTATGACATTGCTAAACTGTTGTTATGAAAACACAACTCACTTTAGGAATAAAAGCCGTACGCTGAAGTATTTTAAAACAGTTTAGCCTTGCTCTTTCAGCAAAAGTAAAATGTATAACGCCAACTCACCGTGCTACTGCTGTTTTTCCTCTTCCGCTGGAAGATCTAGCAAGTTCCACAGACCAACGTGCGCTGTGACGGCAGCACGACAACGCTGAGAAATTGACCAATCACATTCCACCGGCTTGAGTGATGATGTAACCTCACGTTTTTTACGCCGCTGTTCTTCGGTCTGTTCGATTCGTGAACTCTACACAAGGCAGGCCTTAATAAATGTAAATCAGATGAACAGATGGCTGCAGAGAGACATTACGCTGAATACGGAGAATACTATTAACTAAAATGGAAAGCCTTTTCTAGGCTAATTTATCCAGCAAGCTCATCATCTATACTATATAAAACAATGAAAACTGTAGGCCTACATAGAATTAATTAAAGTTTTGTTTGGAGAAATAAAAATCACTACATGAGCGTAGTAAAAAAGTATATAGTCGAATAGTTGCCTATGTGGAGGAAATGTTGATTTTAAAGCCATGAAAAAGGTTCTAAACCTTAAAACAGGTTAATATCCTTTATTAAATTCACAAGATGATAGGAATAGAATTATTTCTAAGATGTGGTTTGGAATCCAATCCATCCATCCACCCATTTTCTGAACCGCTTAATCCTCAAGGGGTCGCGGGGGGGGCTGGTGCCTATCTACAGCTGTCAACGGGCGAGAGGCGAGGTACACCCTGGACAGGTCGCGAGTCCATCACAGGGAATCCAATAATTTGAACATAAAAAAAAATCAGATTTTCATCAACATGTCCTGCTTTAGCATAATTTTACCCCACACAATTCACCTATTTGGAAAAATCAGTAGCCTATATTCTTTCAAACAGAAAATAACTTTTTTATGGAAAAATTGTATTCATAGAATATCAGGGCCTTTTCACACTTAATGAATGACAAAGGACAGATGTTAACTTGTGAAAACATCTGTAAAAATTTGCAGATCGACTGTATGAAAGTGATGTATAAAAAACAGTTGAAAACAATACCAGCAACTGTTAAATCAATGGTGACAGATGATTTAATGCATTCAAAAGTTGCTACGAGGCTGAATCGGCTCCATATAGAAATTATTTCCTTTACAGACAAAAGAATCACAAATACATTTATCAGATCATTTTTAATGAAAGATCTTTTCCCAAACCAAATTAAACAGCAATATATTCTAAAAATGATTTGAGTAGAAAAGGGTTAATAAAATAAGGAAAAATCACTTACCCTATCGTATCCCTCCAAAGGTTAAGGAAATACAATTCAACATGTTGAATGAGATATATTTAACTAACAAATTCATTAAAGCTAGATTTAAAGGACATGTTAATTGATACTTTTTTTTTGGACCATCTCTTCTTAACTTGCAATTTTGTTCAGAATTTTTGGAAAGAGATGTAGGACTGGCTGAAATCTGTCAATCTGCCCTATCTGAAAACAAAGACCAGTAAATTCCACGCCTTTGTACTAAATAAAAATGATCTCCTTATTCATAATATTAGTTTATTGGGGAAATTTCTTATACACAAATTCAGGTTCTCTAAGATTAGACCAACCTTTAGTCTGCTGTACATTAGGACATAAAACCTTTCTGGTTCTGATTAATTGCACAATTTCTCCCCCTTAAAATGATGAGAGCGGCTGGTAATGTTCACCTCAACAATGAAAAACAACCCCACTGTAGATGGTTAGAATATACTGTCTTTTAATCTACCAGAGGACATATTTTAGAATTACATACTGATATGTATTTTACAATTAATAAATATTAACCACAAATGAAAAGGTTTAATATGAACTCTGAAGCATTAAAGCCTTTAAATACCTTGGTGTTTGGCTGGAATCTGATTTATCTTTTAAAGCCCATGTACAAGCAATAACAAACAAACTTAACTATCGTCTTAAAATACTTTATCAATCTGTCAATTGTTTTAATTTTCTGGTCAGGAAAAGAATAGTCCAACAACTGCTACTGCCTATTTTGGACTATGCTGACATTATTTATCAGAACACCACTGCCTCTTGTCTTCATGCTATAGATGTGGTCTACAACAGTCTTTGCCGTTTTGTTCTCCGCTGTCCCTTTAGGACACACCGCTGTGTGTTGTACAGACAGTTGATTTGGTTTGCTCCTTCTGCCAGGAGACAGTTTCACTGGTTACAGTTTGTTTTTAAAAGTTTTTATTTTAATTATCCAGCTTATCTCAAGCAATACTTAATGCTTTATAATTCATTTTACAGCCTGCGTCACAATGATCAGATCTTTTTTGTTGTACCTAGAGTTAAAAGAGAGGTAGGAAAACATGCATTTTGTTTTAAAGCTCCGTATGATTGGAATAATCTGCCTTTATCTATCCGTTCCTTATCTTCATTTACAGCATTCCGAAGGGCTCTTGTGGAGCATCTTAGGAACATTTGTCTTTGCTTTTAGTTTTGTATTGCTTGACCTTGGATTCCATTGGTCATGTATTTATTATTCTTCATTCTTCTGTCCTTATCTTTATTCATTTTATCCATTTATTGTTGTTTTTTTTTTTGTTTTTTTTCTCTCACTATTAATATTTTTATCATCACTGTTCTCGTTTCTAGACATGTGGCTTTTTTGTTTTTGTCTTGTCATGTCATTTGTGGGGTTCGTGTTGGGTGGGGTTGAGCATTATGAGCTGGTGTGTGTGTGTTGTTGTGTGTTGTGTGTGTGTGTTGGTATGCTGTCTTTGATTGTGATTTTTGCTCTGCTGTTTTGATTCCTTTTCTTTGATGTACTGGAGGACCCCCTCGAAAACGAGATGTCTCATCTCAAGGGGTTAATCCTCCCAATAAATAAAAATAAATGTTAAATATAAAGGAGGTTCTTGTCTTAGCCTATAGATGGCAGTGTGGTGCATCGGAACACAAGGGTGTTTTTTTTCTCTCTCTCGCTAGAGCCACATCACATCCGTGTTCCACAACAGAAACAAATAGGTGGAGGCTGTCTTATAAAACTTTAATTTCCTAGTAAGTTCCTTAATTTTGTTTTGACGATTACATGATTTGCGGTTTTAAGTAATTTAATAGTATTCTAACAGTATCTTTAAAGGATTTGGATGTTAAGATGAGCCATTCGCTTGAACAAGGGTTGACGTGATAGTTAGCAGAGAAGCTACATGTTTTAAGTATCTTTAATTTCAAGTAAAGTTGTGATTTGAAACAAATTTTTATGGATAACAACTCATGAAGCGAATCTCAAAATAAGAGTAATATTGTTGGCAATACCAATTTAATTTAATGTCGTTTTTATTAAGGGTTGTAGCAGTAACCCCCCACCCCCACCCCTGACTGTAATTTTCCACTCTTCTACTACTGAATTAATCAGACAATTTAAGCGATCGTTTGATCAACAATCTTTTCAAGTACATTTTAAATATTAAATAATGCAAGTTTGTTCTAGTGTAATGCCTTAGCATCTGAGAGTGATTTATTAATACAGGTTTTCAAGTTGTACTTGTATCAACAGAATTGAAACTAATAAATCATATTATAACATTTTAAATCACTTTCAATTTCGTGTATAATGGGCTGTAAAACGAATGTAAAACGTTCATATTATTTTGAGCTCCCATTATTGATCTAACACGGTATATTTCTTTAAAGGAACCTTTCTTCCTGTATTAACTCCACAGCTATCCAGGCTTTATAAAAGTCTTTTAAATTTCTCCATTATTCTTACCCTTTTTCAGGGTTTATTTTTACCTCGAACTAAAACAATGATTTCATATCCACATATAATTTAGACATAATCTGTCTCTGTTATGTTGGTTCGTTGGATTGAACAAATGCCAAAGTACACACTGTATGACAGCTTCATTATAGTAGTTATGATGAACTAGGGCGGTGGTTCTCGCCTTATAACAATAATTGCCTGCGTAAATACTAGAAAGGCACCAATCCATCAGCAAAAGGAAGCAATTAATAAGCGTTTCAATTGATCAGCAGGTCATATAAGGAAAAACCAGATAATGTTTTTCTTGTTTAATTATCTAATCAAATCTAGAAACTCACATTATTTTTGATCTGCTAATGTGCTTTTGATAAATTTTCATCTTTTAAAATAGGAACATCAGATAAGGGATATGGGCATATTTAATGTATAAATGGGATTAATAATATAATTCCTTCATTTTGTATTGTATTAAAACCTACAACCTTTATATAGCGATTGATAGCACGTTTTTATCGGTTATAGTCCTTAGACAAAGAAATTAATTTCATATATCCAAGAACCCAGAAATAATGTTAACCAGGAATACTCTGATTGTTCCTTGTCCGTTATAAATTTTTCTATTAACCTCTGAAATATTATTAATCCATGCTAATAATGAAGACTACTATGAGATGTACGGAATCATGATTGAAAATGTCAGCACGATAAAAAAATGATTATTTAACAAACAGCCCGTGTTTGAAACATCATAAAGTCATAAAGTTTAATCAGAAACAAAGAAAAGTTGTTGAAGGCATTTCCTGGTGTTCTGTAATAACAAACATTTTAAAACGGGAGGTCTGAGATTTCCCAGCAATCCAAAGTAAAAATCCAAAATGGCTTCCTCACTTATTAAACTTTATGGTTTGTATCTCCATCACATTTGTAGCTGATCTTTATCTACAACCTATTTAATACCTAGTGTATAGCAAAAACAGTTTTTATAAGCAAAAGGTTGAAAATTGCACAATTATAAGCTTGTGTTGCTAAAAATTGTTCACATCCAGTGAGCACAGGGATTAGTTTCCAATTTGAAACTGTAATCCAGTTCAGTTAGGTCTGCTATTAGTTCTGCGTATGGTTTGGCCTTCTCTGGTGAATTTTACATGATATATTGAACTGCGATCACATCTTAATTACTACTGTGTACAATATCGCAATTCCAAAAGACTTCTTGAGGTATTTTCTGGTTGGTCGTTTTATTCAATGTGCTATGCTTCCGTTTCCTGCTTTGCAGCTAAATATCAGTTCAGCTAGATGGGCTTTGAGTCCCTTCGTGCCTTCATCTGATACAGAATTTGAATAATACACCTAAACAGTGTTGGGAACACAAAATGAAAGTGAGGAAAATGTGGGACAATCACACTATATCTTTATCCCAATATTCAACAATAATATATCACAGCTACATGTTTTCCTCCTATAGTGCAGCCCTTTGTAAAAGTTGCTTGATGTTTTCTATTTAAATATATGATTCAAAAGTATTTCTAAAATATCTCTTTAAAATTCTTTAATAAAGCAAAGCATGTCGTGTTGAGATGCACCTACTTTTTGGTTAACAGCGTCTTGATGATCCACTTGTTGCAGACGTGCATAATGTTTAGTTTTATGTTACATACAGACGTTTTACATTTCTTGAAATCTCCCTTCAACAGTAAGTCTTCTGATGTCTTCTGGTGCACCAAAGGGAGAGAACTGCCTTGTGGATATGGACAGCAAGGCTGGAGATCTGTTTAGTGCTGAGGATGTTCATCCAACTGGCACAGGAAGTAATGGAGTCCTGTCAAAGTAAGAGCCAAACTAATATATTAACTAAAATCAGAGATATACTGGGCCACATTGATGTGGAATAAACTGCCTTTATATATAAGAGATGCAAAAAGAGCATTCCTGTAAAAAGCTATTAAGACTGGCAATTCTTCATGAAAAAAATCTGTATTTAATATTGAATGACTAAATGATATACTAGTGTACACTACATTTGACCTTAGTTCACAAATGTGTTTTATGACTGTTTGTACTGAAATTTGAATGTCATTTCTATGGTGATCTGATTGTGTGGTTTTATGTGGACCCCAGGAAGAGTAGTGGTTGCTGCGATATTAACTAATGGGGAACCTGAATGAATAAATGAATGAATTTGCTTTCAATATTTTCCCTGTTTTAAAACAATATCAGATATCAATATTATCACAGAGATGGTCATAGGGATTTTTATGGATGCACCTATACCAATACTGGTATCGGACTGATACCGTTCTAATGTAGTTGTACTCATTAAAGTTAACTAATACCATGAACCATTTCTTAAAATGTGGAAAATCTGCAATAATTTCACCAATTTTGTTTTATTTTTCACTTGGAATTTTTGTTTTGTATTCATTTTAAAAAAATATGTAATTTAACTAATTCACCACCCTACATATCGGCAAGTACTCAGATCCAAGTATCGGTATTGTATCAGTTTGGAAAAAAGAGTGGTATCGTTGCATCCTTAGTGTTTTTTTATTGTTGTTTTTTCTTTTAGCATTTTCATACCTTGTTTACTATGTTTATCTTCCATTACCTTTACTTTCCAGGCTGTGGATTCCCAAAGGCCTCTCAGTCACTGTGGCTAAAGAGTGGTTTGACCGCCGCAGATTGTCCATTCGACCGTGGTCCAGCTTTGTTGACCAGCGCAAGTTTTCAAAACCTCGAAACTTTGGCGAGCTCTGTCAGAGGGTGGTGAAGAACGTGGAAGTTTACAACAGCAACTACACCTTCATCTTTCTGGGTCTAATTCTCTACTGCATGTAAGAACTACACTGAGTTGGATTAGTTTTGCTTTGATCTGGAAAAAAAAAAAATCACTTCCTGCCGTTATATTAGGATTTTGTTTCTGTAGTCAGTGTGACATAAAAAAATATTAAAAAGTCTCAAAAATGTAGTTTGAGACATTTGAAGTCTGAGAATGAGCGTCCCGTTTCTGTTTCTGATCTTCAGTATCAGCTCGCCCATGCTGCTGATTGCCTTGGCTGTGTTTGCTGGTGCCTTCTACATAATCCACCTCAAGTCTCTGGAATCCAAACTGGTTCTTCTTGGTGAGTAAAGTAGTCATAAAAAAAAAAAAAAATTCTTGTGTGATCCAGGGGGTGAATTATATTACTGTATGATGTTATTGGAAGTCGTTTTAGTTATAAACACTTAATCAGCAGGAAAAATCTGCCTGTATTAAACTAATCGATTTGTTTCTTTTGTGTTTTGCTACTAACCAGGCAAAGAGCTAACCGTTCCCCACCAGATGAGTTTAGCTGGAGCCATCTCTCTGCCTGTGTTCTGGCTGGCTGGAGCCGGGGCTGCTGTATTTTGGGTTCTAGGTAAGTTCTGCCACACCTTTCTGCTCTGGGTATGCAGGAGCCTTGTTTTTTTAATTTGAAGCATGGTCTAATTTAAAATGAACAACTGGTGTACATTTGAACGTATTGGGAGCTGTAAAAACTATGAATTAACGCATATGTTGGCCAGGCCCATTTTACAAGCAGTGGGTAAATTTGGTTGGCAACAATTCTCCTTTACATACCACACCTCTGCTTATTCATAGGTTCAGTGGCCATGCTCACAATATCTGACATTGAGTAAAAGGTGATTTATTTATTTTTAAAGAAAATAAACAGTTTTCTTAGATGCTTTACAACAAAGATCACTGCAATATTAAAAGACAAGAATAAAACCTGAAACTTATCACACAAGTAAAGTTTCTCTATGAATCCCAGAGGGCGAGTTGGTGAGCCAACGCAGAATCACACTGTTTTTATTTTAGTTGAACCACAGAGTTTGACTCCAGCTTCATAAAAACAAAACAAGATCATGTCAACATGTATAAGAACGCACAGTGAGCCCGTTCACAAATGTAAGACCCACATCCTTTCCTCGCTCTGCAAAGCAGTGTGTTAAATCCACCACCAATGTTGTATAGAAATATGCGAAAAAATGATATCAAATTTTTTGGAGAACAGAGTTCCTCAGCTGATCCTAGGCAACACCATAGTTGCCGTCTTGCTCCGATGTGCAGATTGCTTTGGTCTTTTTCTCCTGATAGGTGACCAAAAACCCGGTCCTCCAGAACACCTCCACTGGCCCCGGTTTGGAGCACCAGCCAAACTCCATAATGACGTGTTTAGGAAGATTAAATAACTTGATCGTGACCCAACTGTCTGGAAAAAAACCCCCCAACAAAAACCAAAGACTGTTTGATGCAGAAAATCTCTACTTTCTGTACAAAGGAATGTAGTATTGTGGTATATAATGTACCGTGCAAACAGAAAGGTGTGATCAATTCTCTTGAGAAATACTGAGCTAAGCCACTGCTGACTGAAAATAGCTATTCTTTTAAAGGGGAAGGGTTAAACTCAAACTTAATTTGGTCTCAAACTTGCTAAAAGCTTGACAAGTTGCACTAGTATGGACTAAGAACGATCTGACGCAACGTAATTTTCTCTGCTGCACCTCAGTTCCACACAGACGTAAATCTGTGCATACAATCTGAAGTTTGGTGTGCGATTTAAGGTTGTCCTTTGCTTGCTGGCAGATTGTTTGTTGTTGCGTAAAATTAGCTGTACACCCAAATGTCTGATTAAGGCGAAGCATTGTGTTTCTATGGTGTAGTTCAGTTTTATTTCCCCACTAATCTAATTGCTTTTTTTGTAGCTATAAAAAGGCTCCACATATTCTCTCTCCTAACATTATTTCCCCCCTTTGTGCTCCTGTTTCCTCCCAGGAGCTACGCTGTTTGTGATTGGCTCCCATGCCGCCTTCCGGCAGCTGGAGGGATCCGAACTGGATGAGCTCCTCATGGAGCCCGTGTAAAGAGGCGGCTGAACTTTAAGCAGGTGCTGATTTGACAACTGGGCATATTTTCGTCCCAGTGATTGCATCGGCCTTGAGGTGTTTGAAGGGGAAAAACTGCTCTGAAAATTTTTTCCAAGCTATATGTGCATCTTAAATCCCAGATATTTAACCTTATGGCATTATATCAAGAACGCACCTTATATTGCGTCAAAGAACTGCCGTTACACTCATTCCTGCACATAGCTTACCGTATGTATGAGTAATGGATTTCTTAGTAGCCTATCAAAGCACATTGTGATATTATAAGCCTTGATTTGCATGTTTCTAATCTCTTATGCCTCAGGATCAGTACTTCTGTAATACACTCTACTGCAGAAACAGGTTCTGTGTGTACTTGACATTTATAAACTGCTGATGATTAGTAATTTCCAAAGGCAGAGTGCCATATAAAGCTTTAAAATGTCTGGTTATCATGCACATATTACATGTTTTTATTGAAGGAGATTCTAATTTAAGAAAGGCTTCTGGGTGATATGAAAAGGTACTGAAGGCCTGCTGTTGTGGGATTTTCCCTGTTCTCATTGTCTATGTGCTTATGTAATCAGTCTGCGCTAATCAGTCAGGTAATTAAAGCATGTTTTAGAAATGTACCATTTGTTACATTTGATGGAAATAGTGTGTTTTGTATTAAATTGTATTTTGTATCGAGTGCAATAAACCCTTGTTACTGATCCATCCTTAACGATGACAGTTGTCTTGTGTTTGTGTGCACTTGCCGAGGCCCGCGTTGAACTCTGTGACCCCCTTAGAACCGTACTTGTACCTTTCGGTTATTATTCTGGTCCGGTCTGAATGCACAGCGGAATAAAATGCCATGAATCCCACCTCTGTGTGTCTGCAGCACACCAACTGCAGCGTTCGCAGAGAGCCGCCCCTCTCTCCCTCTTGTCCCTCCCCCCCTGCCATCGTTTCCCCCCCGTCTTCTTGTGACCCCCTGTGACCCGTGCTCCCTGACAGAACAGCCGAAGGACCCCGTGCTCGGGTTGCCATGGCGATGACCTTGGAGGGGCCCCAGCCAAACACGCACCCATCCACAGGAACACTCACTCACACACTGCGGCAAAGCCTAGCGATCGATATTCTATTATACGTAGGGGTTGGCGAGGAGGAGGGAGAGAGGGTGGGGAGTCGCACTGCAGTGAGCTCACTGCAGAGACACGGGGGAAATTAGAGCAAGGGTGAGAGTAAGAGGGTGTTTGTCAGTGAGAGTGACACAATGTGTGCAAGAAAGGGAGAACATTTGTCATTTTTACATGATTACAGTCAATCAATCAAACTCAATCAAACTTTATTTACAAAGCGCTTTTCTAACTACAAAAGCTTCTCCGAATGCTTTACAGGTTAAAATGACCCCACAAACCCCACCCTTCCCAAACCCAAAATAAAATCATCACAACTATAGCCCCCGACCCCCACACACACATAAAAGCAGCAGTAAACAAGAGCAACAAGGGGCTGACTACAGATGAACCAGAAAACGCCATCATGGGAACCATCTGCATCAGCAGCAGCCCCAAGTTAGGTGCTTTCAGTCCATCCTAGGTCCTCACAATACTGTATTGTTTTATTTTTATCAAAAACGCTCAGTAATCTTGTCTCATTCAAGATCATATGCTGATGTCAGGCCAGCCTGACATGTACGGGTTTTGGTGCATTACCCTGAGCTGCTGCCAACTACTCTACCTGTAGTAGTGCACTGTGGGCAGACACTAGGTGGCTCTTAACTCCAGATTCATGGTTAGGTCATTCCATCTGGTTCAAATAAAGCTTCTGTTCTGCAATAACTGCCACATGCTTAGAGCAAATCTAGATTAGTGTCATTGTGTAAGAATCAAGTGTAAAAACTGACTTATATGTTCGTATTAGGTATATTATATTCAAGTAGGAGCAAGATGTGCATCAGAAGGAACAGAATAACTTCTCCTGATATCAGGGTTCTTTTACATTCTGGGAAAATCTGGAGTTTGGTTCAAAGTAGCGATGCACCGATACTGGTTATCGGGTATTGGGGCCGATACTGTTCTTATGTATTGTATCTTTATTAACCGATACCATGAAGCGACACTTAAAATGTGTAAACTCTGCAAAAATTTCACAGAAAATACAATTTTTTCACTAAAAATGTTGGTTTTGTGGTCCTTTTTTTACATTTTTTTATTCAATTCATTATTTATTCTAAAAAACAAAGAAAATAAAACCTGTCTTCCAATTCTATTTTTTTATGTGGTAGAAGTATCCGTATTGGTACTCATATCTGCAAATACTCAAATCCAAGTATCTGTATCGGTTTGAAAAAAGTGATATTGTTGCATCCCTAGTTCAAACTTTTCCAGGTCTGGAAAATGAAAAATGTATGAACTGGAGAACGAGACGTTTACATTTCAAGATTTTATAAATGATCTATCTACATCCAACATTAGTTTAGCAATAATCCATACATCAATTAGCCCATCTTTTCATTTATCTGTTTATCCATCTGTACATTAATCCGCTTCCTAACAATTTGTTTTTCAGTTTCCATCTCTAAATCGTGATCTCTGTAGGTCGGGCTTTAGATATGTAACTAGATTCAGCATGAATTTATGGTGAAGTTTAGTTCATCAATAAATCATGAACTTTTTTGTTATTATTTGGACACTTCAGTCTTGAAAACGGAAGTATTTGAACACAAAAGTTGCAGGAACTTCGTGACACAAAATCAAAGCCGAAGATGCAGGTGTAGGTTGTATTAAATGTTCTAGATGTTTTATTGGTGTTTGTTTCATTTATTTGACACACATTATTTCTACAAGTCTTGTATGACTTTTATTTTTTATTCTTCAATCTCATCCCTTGCTGTGGTCTGGAATGGACCCAGCTGAGACTGCTGGCTCCCCTCGACTGGTCTCCAACACGCAAGTGTGCACTGATCCAGGCCGGGATCAGGACCTGGATCCGGATCCTGTCATAAGGGCCCCAGGCACATGGACTCACACTGTCAACACTCAAACTATATCTCAGCACACTTTCACCACATCATACCTGCACACATGCCTTGATGGGGAAACCTGAAGCCTTTTGGTTTGATAAACACAACTTTACACCCTGCTTTGCTGTTACACTGAAGATTAGCCTCTTGAGAAACCAGCAAAAAACAAAAATAACTGGAAAAAAAATAAAATACACAACGAGAGACACATATCCTGACCAATAATGTTTATGATCTTCATGAATGTCTCTCTTGCATTACTTTTCAACATGTTTTTTTATTTTCTCAATTAAATTCAGGTATAGAATTATATAGATTTCCTAGAGCACACAGAAAGATTGAGTTGATTTACCAACTTGGGGAAGAGGGGATGTACTGTAACAGTTATTAACAACGACAATGGTTCACACTGTGCACACAAACGAGACAAATGGGGCAGGAGGGAAGGAGAGAGGAGGGCTGTGAGAGACGGAAGGGAACAAGAGGGAGGACAGGACACCATAAGATGTGATTTGTTAAGCCTAAATGAGGAAAAGCTGCTCTCACACACCTTCTCTCTTGTATCAGAAATAAAAAAACAAAAAAAACAAAAATCATCTGTATCCCTCCCACCCCCACATATTTAGAAAAACAACAACACTGATTGTGGAAAACAGAAAAAATTGAAAAAAACTGGGAAAGGCGAGATCTTCAGGGGGTGATGACCACTCTGCGGATCCTCAACAAATAGGAAACAGACGCAAGAGGTGGCAGTCGAAGTGGTGGCCGGTGTTGGGATCACATTGTGTGATCTTTTAATCTGTGTGTGATTGGAGGACAAGAGAAGGGTTGCAGGCGAGGAGAGAAAGGAGAGGGAAGTACTAAAATACAGAGGAGGTGGGAGAGGGAGGAGGAGAAGCTAAATGGTCTTTTTTTGCAGAACATAAACACTCCCTCTGTACCTTCATCTCATTCAAATCTACATACACAATATGCAGCTGCCGTTTGGTAGATATACTGGTTTAAGTACACAGCAGTGAGAGAACACATGCAAAGAGTATCATAGGAGGTAAGGAGAAAGGGTGCAGGGCAATGTAGAAAGTTGTAAAGGTGCTTTTGCTGTTTTTAATCTTTGGGGCAGTTGTGATGGAAATTGCTTGAAAGCAGGTTTTGTCTTTAAAACGGGGGAAAGGGGCGTCTGGAGATGAATCTTGCCAAGGATCAAGTGAAGGGGAGAACGGATGAATAGAAGATGTAAAGGGACTTGAGCAAAGGTGCTCCACTGATCAATAGTACGTCTCCTTTTCCACCCAACCTGCAGCACAGATAAGAAAAGCATAGAGAAAAAGTTCAAATTTGATGAAACCGTTAAACATTTCAGGATATCTACACATTTGTATTCTTAAATGACTAAAAGACAGGTGCATCTCAGTAAATTAGAAGGTCACTTAAGAGGTCATTTACAGTCCTAATCAAAAGCTTAAAACTGCTTGAAAAATGGCAAAAAAACCAACATATTTTTCATGGCTTAACAATGATCCAAGTAGAGCTTCAATATTGAACAAGAAGAAATGGGGGTGAGACAAAACACTTTTTGAGTGCTGGTCAAATGTTATTTATCCAAAGTCAGTGCAACCATCTAAAAGATCATCTTAAATCTTTCTTCTACTGAAACATTTTATGGAGATACTTAATGCTTTTTCTAGAAGGCCTGTTTTTCTGCAGATACTGCTAAAGGTACCAGTATCTGTTCTAATGACCACGGTACACTGGGTTTTTTAATTGAGAAACCTGGTCTGACCTGAATCTAATGAGAGAGGAACTAAGGAGTATCGTCAAGAGGAAAATGAGAGACAGCTTGTTCCAACAACAGAGATGAAATTAAGTCTTATATTAAAGCAACCTGGGCTTCTGCAGCACCTCAGCACAGGCTGATCACCTCCATACCAAGCCGCACTGATTAAGTTATTCAAGCAAAAGGAGGCCAAGCCAAGTATCAAGTGTTTATATTATACAGAACATACTTCTCACTAGGCTGACATTTCCTTGTAAAAAATCATTTTGTGTATTATCCTGATGTTCTACGGAATGTCTTAATTAGCTGTAAGATATAATCATTAAAATTGACAGAAATTAATAGACATTTTCATGTTTCCTTTTAGATATTTAAATGAAGGTAACTTTTCAGTGATGTGCTACGTTTTTGAGACGGACCTGTACTTCAACACTTTTAAAACTCACCATTTAATTAATATTATTGTTAATTTATTGCAAAATGTCAAGACATGCGGGCTCATGAGCTCCACTGGGATGTAAAATGTAGCTTTAAATTCAGGAAACTGCAAAACAAGTTCAATGTAGAATAAAAGCTGCTGGGAAAATGGATTTAACCTTTATCAAAAGCACACAGCAGCTTATCTTGACAATGGATCTGCAGTGTGTGACCTGCCTTTCTCTCTCCATTAACAAACACAACTGCATTTAAAGGAGACCTTCTGAGTCACAAACGAGTGCTTAAAAATGTTTTCAAAGTATAGTTGCTGCACAGCTTTAATCAGCAGGAGAATTAAACACAAAAGTGTGAAAATGTAAATCATATACTTTCCAAATAACCTAATCCCTAAATGAGAAGGGAAATAAAGACTTACCACCAGGGTTTCGGCGGAGGATAAGTTTCCGTACTTCATCATAAACGAAGATGAGAAAACTATAGGGGAATGCACAAAACCACCAGGAAGGCCTGCAGACAACAAGAAAGAATGATTAACCAGGTCAGAAAGAACAGTCTCAGGTCCGGTAACAGAGTAAAAATATTGGTCCTTGCCACCTACTTTAGAGGATACATCCTGAGAGCCACATCCATGCCAGGGCAGTAGGACAGGAAGGCAGCCAGGGCGGTCTCTTCGAAGAGGCCAAAGATCAAAATCTTGTTCCTGAGAGTAGACACGCAGCAAGGTTCGTTAAGAAGGATTCATGATGAAATTTAGACACGCATTAATGCAGTTCCAGCACTCACTTCATGCCTTGCTGGAACACAGAGTTACGCCTGGTCTTGCAGATGATGAGATCGGCCCACTGCACCACGACGATGCTCACAAAGAAGGCTGTGTGACATGTAAACTCCACAATCTTCCTTTGTTCGTATGTCTGGGCGGGGCAAGAGGTGACGGAAAGAGAGTAAGTCCAGCTGACAAACTATGAAGAAAGACAGTAAAACTAAACAAGCAAACAAAACAAAAAAACAACACCTACCCACTGCTGTCCATAGCTGTCTTCCAGGTCGTTGCAGCTGCGGTCATCCCAATCGAGACGGATGCCCAGAAGTCGACTGGGCAGGAAACCATTTTCAGCCAGGATGACAAAGTAGGCGAAGAAGCCTCCCAAGGCCTGGATCATCCCTGTGGAAGCAAATACAGAGACAGGTTACCATTTTCATTGGAATTATGTTAAACACCTTTACTCTGAGTTTTGTCTGTTGTTTCTTTTCTCAAGCTATGAAGCTGTTTCTACACACACACAAACTCACATAAAACAATTTACCCCGGATCTTTAGGCCCTTTATTACCTGCTGCCAATCAGAGAGACAGAATTTGCTCCAATTTACTTAACCATATAAATGACAGAAAATACGAATGACACTCAGTCTGAGTAAGAGTCATGATTCACATGGGAGCATGAAATGATAATTTCATAAAGAAATGTGTTTTAGATTCTGCTCATCTGGAGCAAACAAGATGTTTTAACTCTAACACTTATTCTCTCAAAAGAAGAAGTGAAGTTTTCTAAAAATTAAACAAACACCACTGAGAATTACTGCATTGTCAGATGCAACGACAGAAAATTGCCTGCAGAAAGCCCACATTGAAACCCCTTCAAGTCCTAAGATGATGGAGGTATGGTTTGTGTTCAGTAAATGTGACAAAAAGAAGGTTTTCATCAAATACATACTTTAAGGTAACCAATGTAAACCTTGTCCAAGTAAGCCTAGTGTATGTCTTCTGTTTGTGAACCAATCCCTTGATGCTAATTACTAATTACTACTGAGAATGCCATTCACTTTAAAAGCAGATGTGATGTTGTATTTGCTCACTGGGGCTGCGTTTTGAGAATTTTCAAAGACGTGAAGTAAGATACGAAAAATATAATTTGACGTCACTGAAGTTGTCATCTAAATTCTGGTCCTACAAAGCCATATTTAAGTAAAGATTAGTTGGTGTTTTTTTTTTTTTTTGATTTTTGTAATCAACAAAATAGTCTCCAGGTTTATGTTTTCAAGCATCCAAACTCTAACAATTTACTGATTTGGTTATAAAACCAAAAACTGCAAATGGCGTTTTTATACAAAGTTCAGGATTTATCTATCTTTCATTTGACGGGAAAAAAGGTTTATCATTTTTGTTTTAGAGAAAAAAAAAATCCGTAATCACTATTTTTGCTAAGTATTTCACATTCAACAGGAATAAATGTGGGGTTTTGGTAGAATAAAGGGAGTATTACAATTAATTTATCTGTGAATTATTCTAACCAACAAAACAGAATAGCATTAAAGATTATTTTTTGATTGATATCTGGAATATCTATAAAATGTTTGTAAATAATCCTTTTTTTCCTAAGGAATTTTGGATAAACTTTTCTCAGGTCTCAATTTAAAATGATGATATATAGGGTAAATCACCTTGTAATTTCAGGAATAAGGAGAATTTTTAACCTACAAACATGGTCTTTGTGTCATCAGAGAGTTGTTTTTATGACTCTTTAGATGTAAACAGCTTGTTTTAAGTGTAACTTTTTCGTATAATTGCGACACACTTTGTCATGGTCTTTTTTTAGCTCACCAATTTGTCCATAAGCAATGCTGATGAGCCTCTCATTCACAAGCTTGTCCCTGAAGGGGTTCCTGGGCTGACGCTTCATGATGTCACTCTCAGCTGCTTCATAAGCCAAAGAAATAGCTGGAACCTATCCGTGGAAGAAGAGAAGATAACTTTATTTAATTAACAGCTGTTTCAAAGTGTATGTATAAGAAGACACAGTGTCTGGCTTTGATCATTCTCACCATGTCAGTTCCCAAATCGATACAGAGGATAGTGATGGTTCCCAGGGGCAGAGGGATGTTGGCTAAGATGAAGAACAGGAAGGGGGTGATTTCTGGAATGTTGCTGGTCAGGGTGTAGGCGATGGACTTCTTCAGGTTATCAAAGATCAACCGGCCTGATGGTGAAGAGGTACAAAAAGGACACAAGACATTATTTGACAATGGACCTCTGGACACACAAAAACTGCTAAGTTGCTGTGTTCAAAATTTATACTTAGACCAGGGGTCTGCAACCTGTGGCTCCGGAGCCTCAAGTGGCTCTTTAGACCTTCCACAATGGCTCTCGCACCAAACATACCAAATTATGTTTTTTTCTGTTTTTTCAATAATAAATTCAGGTTTTAGCAGGAGTTTGTTTATATAAAAATATTTTGAATTTCTCTGATAGAATGACATTAAAATAACAATACTTCATCTGCTATTTAGGTTTAAAACTATGTGCATTTTTACATAATTTTGCCACAAATATCAAAAACTCAGAAGAAAATGAATCCGTCCTCTTTACGCTAACATTTCATGATTTTTTCTTTCTTTTACCTCAACCTAAAAACAGAAATAAAATAATAACTGTAGTACCTACCTAAAATAGTACCTATTTATGAATTAACACATGTTACTCCAGTAGAGTATTATAAAAAAATCCAAAATTAAGTTTTTCTAAAGGTCATGTTACATTTGCGGCTCTGAATGAGTTTTATTTATCTGGATTAAGCGCAAAACGGCTCTTTGGATGGTACAGGTTGCAGACCCCTGACTTAGACCAAAGCACTTAGTTGATATTTGAATCTGTACTTGGTTGACACAATAATCCTAATTAGGTTGATGTTTACCCTTTTGTGTTCAAAAAGCTATTTTATTAATAAAGATTTCCAATCAGAGTCTATTTCTAATTTTCCATCATCTTCTGAAATTTAATATTTTCATTATCAATGCTTTATTGATCTCATCTCAGTCTATCAGTCCTCTCCACTGGGCCTTCCCACCTTCTTCCACTCCAGTGACAATGGAGGCAAAGTTGTCATCCAACAAGATCATGTCCGCAGCCTGTTTGGACACATCGGAGCCTGAGATTCCCATGGCAACACCGATGTCGGCCTTTTTCAGAGCAGGAGAGTCATTCACACCATCACCCGTCACGGCAACAATGGCTCCCTGAGAAAGATGAAGAAAAGACATGAGAAAAAAACACTGAGATGCGCTTCCAAAAAAACCAACATGGATTTTTTTTTTTTAAAGGTCTCACTCAGATGTTGCAAATAAACTAAAATACTGCAAATATTATAGATAATAATTTCTTATTTTGAAAATGTGAGTAACCTCATACTTGATAGGTTGAATTTATTTTCTAAAGTAAAAAGCAAGCCCTACTTAAATCACAGAATTGTATTTAACTTGAAATTAAACTAAAACAGGCATATTGTGTTTTAACTGTGCTGATCAGCCAGGAGACTCTCATTTGCTGGATATCTAGCACCACCTGCTGGTGAATAAATATAACACGTTGGATAAAAGAAGGAGCCCAATTTTTCTTATATACTGCCTCGTAAAAACAGTCGCAAAATCTTGCCAACCTGTCTCTGGCATCCCTCCACAATGATGAGCTTCTGCTGTGGGGAGGTCCGAGCGAACACGATCTCTGTGTGATTCCTCAGGATGTCGTCCATCTGTTCCTGGGACAGGTCCTTCAGGTCTGTGCCGTGAATCACGCAAGCTTTGGCATCCCTTTGAATAAATAGCAGAAGCTTAAACTCGCATCACTTATCTTGTGGTGTCTCCAAAAGCTGTGTGTTTGCTTTCTGTGTGTATTAAACTGCAATTTAATTATTGTTTTTACCTTGGGTTCACCTGGGCAACAGGTATGTTGAGACGAGCTGCGATGTCCTCCACTGTCTCGTTTCCCTCTGAGATGATGCCTACTCCCTTGGCAATGGCTTTGGCTGTGATTGGGTGGTCACCAGTAACCATAATGACCTACAACAGGAAACAATTTGAAACTCGATCCATCTTTGAAAAATGATACAGCGCAATGGTTTGGCATTGAGTGGCTCACCTTGATACCAGCAGATCGGCATTTTCCCACAGCATCTGGCACAGCAGCACGAGGAGGATCGATCATGGACATTAGACCAATGAAGCAAAGGTTCTCCGTCTGGAAGTTAACGTCGTCTGTGTCGAACGCAAAACCTTTGGGGTACTGGTCTTCTGGCAGGAGCAAGTGACAGAAACCTGAAAGAAGATGCCAAATAGTTCTAGTTTCAATTGTGTCCACATTTTATTATGAAACCTATACTTCGAGCACACTTTCTATTGTAAAGGAAAACTCCTCTATTGGTGCTAAATCTTTAACAAAATGAAAACTCAATGTCAATAAAATCCACCTTTTCCCCTGCAGGACTTCATCACTGCATATATAATCTATCTTTACAAGAATTTTGCCAGAATGAATCCTCACCCAGTACACGCTCTCCCAGTCCTCCCAGCTCCATGTAAGCACTCTGGAAAGCCTCCTTCAGCTCCTCATCCATAGGCTGCTCTTTACCCTGAATCATGATGGTTGAACAACGATCTAGGATCCTCTCAGGCGCTCCCTTCATTACCAGCAGGTAGCGGTTGTCATTGGGATCCTCTGTCTCATGTACTGATAACTGGATGAGGAGAATTAAGATTTAGATAAACTCCTGCTACATTACATATCAAGTGCCTTGCCAAAGTATTCAAACCCCTTGAACTTTTTATAATTTGTTGCGCTATAAAACACAAACGGCACCGTATTTTATTAGTATTGCATGTATTTGTATTTACTTCTTCTTTACTCTTAATCTCAATCCAGGAAGAAAACATGCTACAGGCTGCACAAGTCTTCTTTAAGTCAAACCTCATTGGTTCCTTGTCTGTTTTCAGTTATTATTGTCCCTTGTGTCCCTATGTAAGTTCCTATGCTACCAGATAAAACTATGGATGTGAATCTTTAAATCTAAAATCCGATCGGATTCTAAATCCCGATCCGATATTTAGCCTTTAGTATTGAAATTGATAAAACTGAAAAATATTTTTAGCAAGTAACTCTACTAAACTTTTTAATAAGACTAATTTCCTCAATAAGCATTACCAGTATTGTTGTAAATCCCATGAAATCAAAATCATTCAGAGTATTAAATATCAGCTTCAGTTTAATATTTCAGACAAAAGTAAAAAAGATATAAGCTGAAATATCATATGCTCCTGAACTCAGCATAGATAGGCTATCTAACGCTATTTGAACGTAGCACAGGTGCTCCTCAGCGTCTAACTTTTTTTCCCACTGTCCTCGCTGCGGGAGCAACAGCAGTTTTTCTCTGTTTATTGTTACAAGAAGGTGAGTTTCTATGCATTTACTATATAGTTTAAAGTATGGTTAAGCATATTTGTTCAATTTTACTCATATTATAAATGTTTTTATTCTGCTGTGCTCATTTTTGGCAATTAAGAGTACTTGTTTGCATCGCTACAGACATTTGAATTATTGCGAATGAAAAATGGAAAATATCGTCCTAATCCGAGATATCCCTGAATAAAACCTTTTAATTTTTCAATTCACCTCTGCATTTAGGTCCTAAATAAAATGCACCATGACAAAAACCTGCTTTAAGAACTGAAAATGTTTGTTCACAGATGCTTTCTATCAATGCCATCCGACTGAGCTTGACATATTTTGCAGAGGAAAACGAGTAAAAATGTAAACTTTAAGATTTGCAAAGCTGCTACAGAAATAAGTGACAATACTTAAATGTTTAATTGCTGCAAATCAGTTGAATTATTGAATCGGAGAGGCTTAATACAAATGCAGGGCACACGTTTTTTTTAATTGATTTTTATTTTTACCACTTTTCTGCTGCTTTCCAGCTATCCACCACTTGGTGTGGATGTAAAATCCAGATAAAACAAATGGCTATTCAAAAGGTATTAATATTTTCGCAATACGATGGTAAAGGGAGTAGAAGTTGTCTGCAGGCAGATATATTGCTAAAATTTCCAACCTGGTATTTGTTGGTGGAATTGAAGGGGATCTCGGCCACTTTCTTGTTCCTGTCCCGCATTGCCCTAACTGAGCCGCAGGACAGCTCGATACATTTAAGCAGAGCTGACTCAGAGGCATCTCCGGCCACGTCTCGTTTCAGGATTGATATTGAGTCTTGACCAGCTTTGAACTGCGCACGGTTACACAGAGCTGCGACACGGGACAGGGCCTGCCACGTTGCTGAGCTCTTGTCAAAAGAAGCACCTGAGGGAAGGAAAAAACCGATGAGCGTTACAGCAACTCCGTTTCTGCTGTGCAACATGTTGCAGATGTCTGTGCCGTCTGTGCCACATGCCCTTTCCTCTCTAACCTGACTGATCCTCTGTGGTGTCAGCCTCATGGATCTGGTTGTCGAACCACATGTGGGCCACAGTCATCCTGTTCTGGGTCAGAGTGCCTGTCTTGTCAGAGCAGATGGTGGAGGTGGAGCCCAAGGTTTCCACAGCTTCCAAGTTCTTAACCAGGCAGTTCTTCTTCGCCATACGCTTGGCAGTCAGAGTCAGACACACCTGCAGGCACACACTTATGTTAATAATCACTGTATATAATGTAAAATTAGAAACACGTTTTCTCTAAAGTATGCTCATCCAGAACCTCTGGGCACTTACAGTGACTGTGGCCAGCAACCCCTCAGGCACGTTAGCCACAATGATGCCAATCAGGAAGATGACAGCCTCTAGCCAGGTGTAACCCAGGATAATGGCCAGGATGAAAAAGGTCATGCCCAGGAAGACGGCCACACCCGTGATAATGTGGATGAAATGCTCGATTTCCTTGGCAATGGGAGTTTTGCCAGTGTCCAAACCAGAGGCCAGAGTAGCAATGCGACCCATGACTGTGCGATCGCCAGTGTAGATGACAATACCACGTGCTGTGCCTGATTAGCCAAAATAAATAAATAAAGAATTTAAATAAAACAAAAATAAAACATTTACAGAAACGTAAGACAGCCTGCTGAACTGAGCTGTATGCAACTACAGTATATGACATAAATTATGTTTTTTCTTTAAGTTTTCAGAGCTCTGTATAGCGTCCTTCACAAATACTGGCACACCTGATGACAATGTATATAAATGGCTTTAATGAGGACTATGTGACACCAAAGCGCTGCTTTTCACTGCAGTTTGGGGAGGTTTTTTTACCCCTCATACCATGCTCCTTACAGTGCATGGTGGCAAAATAAACCTGGCTCCTCCTCCAGACTTGTTGGTCACAGTTCCAGCCATGTGATACCATGAGTGTCCAAACTTTTTTACTATGTGTTCCATAAATCATGAAACTCAAATTATTTAAGTAAAATAACTGCGAGTTATTTTAAAAGCAAAAATACAAAATTTTATTGTGAATTAATTTTCATTAATACATTTTCATAGATTAACTAAAGCTTATTAATAGTATTTCAATACAACTAGTAAACACAATTGATTGATGTCCACCAACCAAACTTATTCAGGGGCAACAAATGGCCCAAGAGTCACACTTTGGAAACCACTGTTTTAAACTTTTAAATAGGAGCAAATAAAGATAAACAGACATCCCCGTGTGGCCAATTTCATTCAGTGTAAAGTAGAGCTGGGCAATTAATCGAATTTTAAGCAAAATCGCGATACTAAAAAGCTTGATCGCAATAATTGTGTTTTGTGTTTTAATTGTTATGCAAAATATATAACCGACCAATCCAGTCGAAGCACTGCCTTGTTGTCAAGCTAACAGGCCAATTAAGCCACAGAAAAAAAACATGTGCTCCAAAGCAGGAGGCCCATGCTGATAGGTAAAACGAGTGCAGTGTCCACGGTGTACAGCTGGTTACGAATTTTTAAGGAAAATGGAGAACAGGGAATAGAATAATGATGAACAAACTGTTGACACTGACGAAAGAAGGGAACAAAGCAATAAAATTGTGGAGCGAAGTGGCAATGTAAGCTCAGTAGTTTGGAAATGGTTCAGATATTTCAGAAAGGAGAGCAGCCAGACTAAACCGATCTGTAAAATCTACCGACGGACTGTTTCAACAATCTGTTTAATCACCTGATGTCCTTTCATCCCTCTGAGTAGAAAGAGACACACAGTTTTAATATGATGTGATGTTGATAGCAATACAACAGCAGTAGGAGAACGCTCTGTATCTGACATTAATAGGGAAGGGTATATCTACATTTTTATTATTATTGTTTGATGAGGCAAAAATCAAATTGAAAATCGAGATCGTTAAAATATAGTGAAAATAATCGCAATATTTTATTTTCATAATCGCTCAGATCGATGCACAAGATCAACAGTGTTAGGCGTTTGTCTGTCTGTTTGTCTTCCTGATTTTCTTCACCTTTCCGGAAGTTCCCCCAGGGGTCCTCCTCGAGCTGAGGACTAATCTGCAGCCTCATAATTTCTTTGTCTCAATAAAACTTTTATTAACTTTACAAATGGTCTCCTTAGTAGTGTTGTGCATGTGGGTCAGAAAGCGTAATTCCTACGTGACATTTGACTGACATGTTCTCCTGTCTTTCCCAATTTGGAGAATCCATACAAGAAATTGTCTTCTCTATCCCACCATGTGTATATCTGACACTTTTAATCAGTTTAGAATGTTACAGAAACGTAAAAAAAGAATATAATAATCATTTCTTTTAATGGGATTGTTTTTCCCCTCAGGGGACATAATGTTCTCAAATTAAAGATTTAATATTTCCGTTTTTTTTCCTTATGAAATCACAGCTGACAATAATTGTGGAGGGCACTATGGATGAAAACAATACATCTATATATACTGTAGCTCATTATTCACAGTCCTTGATACCATCACATCACATTGCAAGTACCTTCCACACAGTTGGTGGAGAAGAAAGCAACGTTGCGGGTCTCCAGAGGGTTGTCATGGGTACAGTCAGGTGACCTGCTTTGCGGTTCTGATTCTCCCGTCAAGGAGGAGTTATCCACCTGTCGGAGAACACAAAATTATAAGACAGATGGAAAAAGCCACTTTTATTCTGAAATCATAAAACATACTAAAATGGATGTAATTTCCACCATAAGCTTTCGACCTTCTTGCAGACTGACGGTTGCATATGTTTGAATCTGTGTCTGTACCTTGCAGCCATGGGCAGAAACCACCCTGATGTCAGCAGGGATCCTGTCTCCTCCCTTAACTTCAATCAGATCTCCAGCTACCACTTCTTCAGCATTGATCTGCACCTTCTCACCCTCGCGGATCACCAGTGCTTGCTGCAGGGACACGGGTCAGAAAGTACATAAACACATTACGATATTGCTACAAGAACTTTTCATTTAGTAAAATGTAATAACAAAATTCATTAAATAGTTTAAATACTGTCTGTTCGTCAGTATATAGACTGACAGGTGGCTATCAACTGTAATGTCTCAGTGCAAATACACTTTTTTATTTTTTATTTTGGTCTCTGAGCAGGAGATACCCAAATCAAACCTTTACTGAAACATTAATTGTAGCAAACCAACATTTTTACATCCGATTTTTTTGCTTTAAACGTAATTCATGCAATAAGTTTCTCAGCACATTATACATACATTTCCAGATACATATTTCAGATAGTGGAAGCAAAATTATACTTTGGGGATACTTTACATCAAAGGGACAAAAAACCTGGAGAGTTGATAGGGACAAAACTAAAGCTCCACTGAGAACCACAGGTACAGTTTAAAACTGGTCCAAGACGAGCCCAAGACCAAAAAGTGGAGGAAATTGACCTATTTTGTTTTGAATGACTTTGAATTGATGAAAACCGTAAATAGGTTTGACAAAAAAATCAGTTTGTGGTTTGATAAAAAGGAGACAAAGAATGCCATGTGAATATATAAAAAAAAAAAAAAAAAAATCACCCAGTAATGAGTGACCGAGTAGAAACATAAATTAAAAGGATAGTATTAATTACCTGTGGCACCATGTTCTTAAAAGACTCCATGATTTTGGAGCTCTTGGCCTCTTGGAAGTATGAGAAGCAACCAGTGATGACGACTACACCTGTGAGCACAATACCTAGGTACAACTGGGGAAGAGAACAGACGGAGAAACAGGTAAACATCTGCACAGGTGTGAAAAGCAAAGCTGCAGTGCGTGACATCAGAATCAATTTGTCAAGGCGCTATTTTTATTCGCTGAGTCCTGAGTGTGACGGATGTGTTAACGAGGTGCAGCTGGTCCAAATGTAGATGTGTTGATGGAGAAATAGAAAAATTATATTTGCTCACATTGTCGCCTGCAGGGTCATCCTCTGTGGCTGCCTGGATGGCGTAGGCTAGAAAACAGAGAATGGCGCCGGTCCACAGCAGGATGGAGAAACCCCCAAAGAGCTGGCGACAGAACTTGACCCACTCCGGGGTTGTGGGTGGAGGGGTGAGAGCGTTTGGGCCATCTCGGATAAGAAACTCTGCTGCCTTGGCATTGGTGAGTCCCTGGAGGGAGAAGCGGGAAGGATAACCGTTAACATCAGTGACTATAGTGGCCTGGAAGTTTGTTCCAGATAATGGGAGCACAGATACTGAAAACTGCTTCTCCATGTTTGGTTCTGATTCTAGATATGCTGAGTAGACTGGAACTAGAGGACCTGAGTGGTCTGGAAGGTCTGTATAATGACAACAGGTCTTAAACATGTTTTGGTGCTAAGCCATTCAGTGATTTATAAACTAGTAAAAAGTAATTTCTCTGAGCTACAGGCAGCCAGAGTAAGGACTTTAGAACTGGGCTGATGTGGTCTACTTTCCTGGATCTAGCGAGGAAGTGAGCAGCTGCAGCTGCCTGATTAATTGTTTTTAGGAAGTTGCAGAGAAACCACACAGTTTGTATGCGTCCGTAATAAATCTTGCTGGATATTTGACCCTTGTTCTTGCTAGAAATAATTTTGTCTGGATATTTTTCTTGCACTAACCTGACTTTTGAGAATGCTCCATACATAGTCAATAGGATTAATATCATTTGATCTCAGCCTGCTTTATCAATATCAAATCCAGGCCTAATGTATGTTTAGGGTTCTCTGTCTGGCTACAATACCCAGACGTGTCAAAGTTTAATTTATCTTAACAAAAAATGTCATAGAAATTTAGATGAAGCTGAAGAATTCCCCTGTCATTTTTCTATCCACTTTGTGCAAAGCATCAGTACCACTAGGAGCTAAAATGAACCACAAAATGATTCTACCAACACAATACTGAGGTTTAAAAAACAACAATTGCAACTCCTTTATAATTTTCTCCTGTTATTGTGGCCAAACAAATCCAGGCAAGTCTACTTAATTTATAAATTTGTAATTTGTAAAAACAATAACAGTTGTTTTTAACTTGTTTGACCATAAAACTAACCTCAAAAATGTCACTTTTCAAATCTGCATACTTCCGTTGGCCTCGCAGGTTTACATTTTTTAGCCAGGTTCTTCCTTCTCAGTCTATCGTGATGTTTAACTCACTTCAATGTGGACCGAGACACTAATGCTCCTGCATCTTCCCGTTAATGATTGGCTTCATTCTCTGTGATCCCTGGATTATTTCCATAATCTAACCAGACAAAGATCCCAAAGTCACTTCAAAGCTGGTTTGGAACATGGATTTCACCTAAACTGCTTATTTATGCCAATAAGAGTAGTCAAATATCCAGCCAGAAGCTATGAACAGCGAGCGGTCAAGATGCAACCGGGTGAAGGATTAATCGGTTGTCTTTGTAGTTCTAGAGAACCTGAGCAGTACTGTCCTCACTCTTGAATTTAATCTGCTGCCACCTAGTGGTGCAGCTCTGAAAACACGACCCACCTGGACAATGTCAGTCTGGAATTTTCTGCTTACTTCCTCCACAGACATCTTATGTTCCGTCTGGAAATAAAACAACAACACGAAACAACACAAGGACACAAAGAGACAAATAATAGAATGAGTTAATTCGTCAGGATGTGAGAAATATTGTGTTTTGCTATCATTTATTCAAGCAATATAAAGTGGAAAAAGTCCTGAACAGTAATAAATATATACTATATAAAATGTTTCTGCATTTGTAAAGCACCTATTGGAGTATAATATTAAATATTTATAAATGTACTCCATGCATGCAGTTCACCTGATGAGTGTTAGGGCAGCCAGGTATGGCGGCCCTGATGTCTGTTTCTTGAGCTGGAATAGGGAGTCAGACTCACAGAATCCTGATAAAAAGTCAAACCCCTCTAATGTGCAAAACATCACCAATTTGTATTAAATGATTTCTTCTTGCCAATAAAAAAAACCTTTACCGGAAGGATATAGTGTTGAAAAAAGTAATAATTTCAATATCACCCAGTTGACAGATTGCAGAGTGAACTGATTTAACAGATATTTGGTTATAAAACAGGCTAAGAGAAAATTTTACTTACAATAGGCACTTCCTTCTTCAGGTCATCCAGGTCCTTGGCCCCCTTCTTCTTCTTGGGGGAATGGTCCGCTTTGTCCTGTGTGGTGGCAACGCGGTAACTGTCTGAACGTCCATACTACAGACACACACACATGTTTTATACATGCCCCCAGACTAGACTGAGAAGACAGTCTCTGTGCTGGATTTTAGCTGCTCTCAGATAAACTTCAATAATTCCACACACTGCATTTAGGGTCTTATCTACGTTCCTACAAGTATCTATCATACTCACAGACAGCACTGGAAACTGGGGGGAAATATTTTTCTATGGGTTTGATAGAAAAAGCACACAGGACCTGTGTTGTAGCCTAGTGAGGTGGTCTTGAGAGGGTGGGTATTCTCAGGTTGTAAGGAAAGAAATACATGAATATAAAAAAATAAGTTAATCAAGGTAAAAAAACAAGGGTATAGGCTTGAAATAGCACTATTTCAGCGCATGTAAAGTCACATCAAAGCCTTAATCTGTAGTGTCGTCTGCCGCACTCATCTGATATCCACTAATCAAATGCTCTGACAAACATAACGTCCAGATGAACACATTGCAACCTAATAACGGTTTAATCAGCTCACTTTTATTTAATTATAAAGCAGCACACCATGAGGACATCAAAGGAAGACAAAGCAGAAACCAAGGCTACAGACTTATGGAAGCACTTCTTCTCATATTCTAATATGCTTTATAACATTATAGAAGAGCCCCCAGAGACACTTTGCTGTTAAGATGAGTAAATATAAACCAACAGGACACACAACACATTAGAAGTATTTGTACCGTTCTGCCTGCTTTAAATGCATTGTTACCTTAGGAATTAATATAATCATTAAACCTGTATTTATCGAGGTGGATCAATTTGGACCCAGTTTTCTTTTACATTGAGGACCTGGCCAAGAGGCAGCAAAAAAGCAAGACACAAAAAACAATTTAACACCAAATTCTGCTTCAGAGTAGCAATGAAACAATTAAGAACAAACTGTTTTACACCAAAAAAAGACTAAAGTGTACAGCAAGTAAAAGTATTTAGCTAAACACAAGTGATAATACATTTTAATACATGGAGGAGGATATTGCAACAATGGCCAAACCCTTGTATTTTTCAACACTTAGATTTACAGCCAGAAACTTTTATGTATTTTAATAAGAGTTTTCTGTACCAGACTAACACTAATTAGAGTCTTCTAACCTCATGAATCTGTCATTTGTCAGTTTAAGCTGCACATTTTTTTTATGTCTCCACAAGCTTTAAACATCTTGAGAATGAAATTGTGCTCCATTCTTCTCTGCATAATACTTAAGGCCTAATAAGGACTGGACAGAGATTTATTAGTTTGATGGGCTAATACGGACATGTGAACAGGCTTTGATCTAAATAATTGGAGCTCTGGCCGTAGGTCGCTACATCAGGATCCAATCTTTTGCAGCCTTTAACAGGCTTTTCGTCCGGGATTTCCTTGATATTAAGTCTGACCAGCTTTCTGGTCCCCGCTTTATAAAAACATCCTCACATACTGCTGCTACCATATTTGGTTGATATATAGGTTGATTGGAAACCTCCATTTCTCCAAACACATGGCAATGTTCTAAAAATGAAAAAAACCCTGATCTTTATGATGTAGATCTATAGCTTTTTGATGCCGTTTGTTTGATAATTTTCTCTATCAAACATCTGAAGCCTTCCTAGACAGCTGGATTCATACTGGGAGTATAAAAATGTCATTAAAATTAAAATGTATTAGTTCAGCAACTTCAGAAGGCAGCTAATTGTGAGGAGTTTGTTTTAGTGCAAAAAACTTTTTCCATCAACTTAACAAATAAGCACTAATTTCTGTTGGTCTATCAAGTGGTATGAAACGTTGTCATGGTACCGTATGTAACAGACTATTGCTAGCTGCGCACGAATACATTGAGGAAAAAAAAAAAACGTTGCTGAGGTGGTATTTTTTATCAATGCCACTTCCTCTAAATGTAGTCAACACTGTGAAATTAAAAGCGAACCAGTTTCTCTTCTGCAAGAAATCCCCAACTGTGTGTAATCAGAAGATGATTACAACTATATCCAGCTCTGCACATTGTTCTTCAGTTAGATCTATAACAGTATTCGAGAAGCTCAACTTGACCTCTTGGTCATATCAAGGTATTTTGTCATTTAAGGTACATTTTGCGCTCTCTAGTGGTGAATTTAGGACATAACAGTCATGAAACAGCAGCTAACTTCCATCATACTGACAATTAACGGCAGATTTTACCCTTAAGGTCACCCTTTAGAGTGTTTTATGTGAAATGTGCAGGCTAAATAGATAACAGAGCAGAGAGGGTACTATGAATTGTGATAAAAAAATGTATCGACCTGAGATGACGGACTTGCCCAAACAAACCGCGCCAAACCAAACACACCTGCACTGGAAGAAGGACAAACTTGCCCCTGTATCTCCCATTTGAATTGTACTTGTTCTACCATTGTATAACCTCCCCCTGTGAAATCAAGCCATTCAGAAACCCGTCTCTCAGGTTTTGTTCCCCGTTTGCCCAGGTTTTATGATATCTATGCATGACAGCTCTCACTTAATTAGCCGGCGCCATTGGATTGCCCAACGACCACGTCTGAGCAGAGAACAAACAATAAAACCCTTCGTTGGAGCTTGTCGGGCGGAGAGCGGCATGTCAGCGGGAGGGAGCCGTTTGACCTGACTGCAAATGATACACACACTCATATGCAAACACACGCGGTAACAAGAGAGCAGGTAAGCAAATCTCTCGCTGCAGCAGGTCCAGACAGGCCTGGTGAGGAAGAGGCTGCACACAGAGAGACTGGAGTAGTGGAAAAGTACTGCTGCTGATCCCCACAGAGACAGGTGTGTGAGTGTGCCCCAAATAAGAAGGAGGTGGAGTGGAGGTGTGTTGACACAGGTGCATGATTTATATGGCATATCTGTTTGAGATCAGGGCTGTTGAGCAATAAGTCATGAAACATTGGTTTTAGGGGGTAGTTTAACACCTCACCTTCTATGGTAGTAGACAGGAAGCTGTTTTTTCTGCCTTTTTTTAATGTTGTAATGTTTCCATATAAAATAACCAAAAACTAGAAAAAGTCCTTTCAGAAGCAATGTACCTGCTCCTGTATATGATCAGACTGATGATAAAAGGCAGATGAAGACAGAAATTTAAAAGTCACACTAGCTAAAGCAGCTGGATAGGCTTGGATAATAGAGGCGGTTTGAAAGGGAGGGAGATGGATGTGATGAAAGTGGATAACAGACAGGACCAGAAACATGCAGCGGGAGGTGAGAGGAGAGCAGGTGACGAAAGGGGAGGAGCGGGAGCATGACGAGGCGTAGGTGTTTGACACTCTTCTTTCAGGAATCTAATTGAGCGGGAGTGTTTTATTCCACACTGATGGCAGCCTTACAGACCTCAACATCTAATAAACCATATTTTTATTTCAGATGCATGCGTGCCTGAAGGTGTTATATACAAACATGAGTGAGAGTGTATTTCTGATGGTGAGTCACAGCGAAAGGAAATGTGGCAAGCTTATCTTCGTTGGTTTACGGTACAATGAGTAAGGTAATTGCATAGCGACTGTGTGCTTGCTAGAGAGCAAATATCTGAACAACAATCTTTATATAAATACTGCATACATTTACAACGCCTTCAAGCCACCTCACCATACCGTTGTATTTTATTAGGATGTTATTTAATACACCAACAAAACTAGAGCAAAATTATTAATTGTACTTGGTTTGATGGGTTGGGGAGAATCTGTGGACATTAAATATTAAACTTTGTTGCAGATTCTCAGTCAGATTTGGATCCAGGTTTCGACGTGGTCATTCTAACAGGAATCTAAGTAAACCATGCAATTCTAGCCCCGTCTCTATGTTTAGAGTCACTGTTCTGCGTGGAGAGGGACTACCCCTCTGCTCAGGTTTTTTCACCTTCTAACTGTCGCCACAGCATGACGCATCCATCAATCACTGTGTTCTACCAAGTTTTACTGCATTTAGGCTGACGTGCAGCTGATGTGTCATGAGACCAGAGCAACTTATTCCCAGACGTGACTGCAGATTCCCTACAGCATGATACTGCCACCACCATCTTTCTCTGAGGGACCAAGTGTGTTCAGCTTTAGGTTTTCAGCAGGCAGCTGTTTGCATGTAGCCCAAAAAATGGTATCAGAATAAAGGAGGTTGAATATAATCTACAAATGTTTATTTTTTTTCCACCATTTCATTATGTACTGCACTGTATTTAAAAATAATTCCAGTAAAACGCATTAAAGTTAGTGGTTGTAAAGCAACAGAATGGGAAAAAGGTCAGAGAGTATGGGAAGCTTTTGCGAGCATGGTAGAAATTAATATGTCTCCTGCTACTGATATTTTGTTTATCTATTCTCACTTATCCTGCCTGTGTGGTTCCGTGCAGCTATCCAGCTGTCTTTAACATCTCTGAGTAATTCAATGAGGCCCCCTCTGTCCTGAGGAAGGAGACAAAGACTTTTGGCTGAAATTACATACACTCACTCCCCCACAAGCACAGAGGAAAAACAGAATGATGGACACGCTTATCGATTACATTATTGAGAAACAGTAAAATCGTGCCGCTCCCTTGTAGATTACAGAATGATCGCCAACATCCAGAGACGTTTTAGCTCCTTAATGCACAATTAAAATATCAATAACTTGATTGAGCCGCTGCTTCAGTGTTTGTTTTCGACTCTTTCCTAAATTATTCTGCACGTCTGCCCTTAAAAAAAAAAAAAATACTGTGAGTGAGCATGTTAGTGAAGCAAGTTACCATGGTGAGCGGTATAGCTGCTGGCATGGTGATGGAGCTCAGCGGTAGCCTGGTACTTTGAGGATCCCCTGATGTTATCCAGGATGAGGAATAATTGATTTATCTGTAACTGGATACTGCATTCGCTGCTGTTTGTCTGAGGCCACCAAGAACTGGTTTGCATTTTTTTATGTGTTTATGTCTGTATGTGACTGTGAGCAGAGTTGTGTCACTACATTGGCTAAAGTGTTTTTGAGTGGCCTCTACACGTACTGCAGCAGACAGTGGGAGAAACAGAAAGTCTAAGGAGGGGGTGAAACTGGCACTTTGTGATTGGACGATGGAACAATGAGACAATAAAATGTCCAGAGTTGCTTAATATATACAAAACCTAAAAATTTTGTTTCAATTTTCTCAATGTCTTGAGTTTTCTTTATTTATTTAAACCTCAAGTAGTGCACATCAGTACTTATGGGAGCAAAGTCTTTGGTCTATGGTGCACACTGGGTACACATGCTCAGGTTAGGTGTGGCACAGTCATGTCGAGCATGGTAAAAACCACAGGTCGGAGCATGCAAACATATTATAGATTTAACTGAAAAAGGGAGTGTGGTCTTAATGAGTTCCCCTTTTACTGCACACAAGTCAGGCTTTGTAGCAAAACAGAAATGGGTTTGCGTGTTCACACATATGTATGAAAGCCCCTCTGGAAACGTTTGGTTTCTGTGTTTTGACATCATAAGAGGAAGTGGCATTGAGCTGGAAAAATACAGAGAGAAATTCATTTTTTTTTATTTCCTTCTAGTTTACCTACATTAGGGGCTCTTGAGGTTTTTGAGACGCCATTACCACAAACTTTTAGTACTTTGTTGGGATTGTATTTATTTCAACACAAAGTAGTGAGTAATTGTTAAGTGAGAGCATCTGTTAACAGCCCTTTTGAAGTAAAAAATATTTTACAACTTCAAATGCAAAAATTAAAGTCTAAATCTATGACAAATAACACTCCCATGCCACAACCAGTTTCCACTGCAACTACAGCTGCAAGTCTTTTTCTGTTTCATCTCTAACAGGTTCGGACATCTATAAACTAATTATGTTATCCTGGTTCCTTGCAAATAGCTTAAACTCAGTCAGATGATGAATGCCTATAATTTGGGGTTAGAACTATAGCTACGATCTAAACTATTCAGCTGTAGTTCTGACTATATTTAAAGTTTCTTTCCTGTCCGAAGATGAAGTTTGCCACATTTACAGGTGTTCTTCCAGGATTGGCCTGTATTAACTAGGGCTGTGTTGAAAAAAATCGTAAAAATTGATACTGAATCGATCCTTAAGAGTAATCGAATCAAAGTGATTTACAATTTCAAAAATCGATTTTATTTTATGGAATAGTTTGCTGTTTATACAACTAAAATAGGAAGGTAAAGTCCCGACGGCCGTTTTAAGTCTTGTGTCTACAGTTTCCCCCGTTGAACTGTTACTTACCCAGTGATAAGGCATATTGAATTACAGGCATATAATTAAGATAATAGCTAAAAAAAAATGTAATAGCATTGATTCATATCAATATCGAACTGGATCAGATTGAATCAAATCAAATCAGATCAAATTGTGATAATCGATTCTAACTCTTAAGAATCGAAATTGAATCGATTCATGAAATTTGAATCGATACCCTGCCCTAGTATTACCATTTTATAGTATCCCCACAGCATGATTCTAGCACCAATTTAAAAACACATAGATGTTAAATTCAAGGGGGTCTACAGTGTTCGCTTTCCCTCACTTATATTTATGCAGGCAGGCTTAAAAAATCTCCCATCAGACCAGAACATGTTCTTTCACATGTTGGCCTTCATGATCATGATGCTGCTTATTCATTCATCTTCTTACAGCACTGAGGCATTCAGAAAAAAAGCTGTAAGATGGTAACTGTCCACAGTTATCCACTACTTTGTGTTGATCTGTCAAATATAGTTCAACGAGTACAACTGCTCTTTCATAGCATTGCACATATCAGCTGTACTTCCTTTATTCTATAGATTACCAAACTTCCGTTTCTCTACTCTGTTACATCAGACCCATATCATAATGTCAGCCAATAGACTGCAGATAATTGAACAGGAAGTTCCCTTAGTTATAAAAGTTTCCACTAAATGGTGATCATACAACAGAATGTGTGAACCTAAAACCAGTGGCACACAACTGGATACTTGGCTCTTGGCATCCTAAAAGGTAACTAGAGGTGGATATTTGATCCAATCTGGGTCATCTCTTCATTTTGTTCTACCCGGGGAGAATGTAAAGGACATTAACCTCCAGGGCTGAAATATGCATAAGGCTGAGGTGACTCAAAAGAGCACATTTACATCTTTAGGACAACCTTTGTTTTTAGTATATGTTGATGAAGTAATAAAATAAAAACCAGCTCAGTCTTAAACATAGATTTAGTCTGGACCTTGGTTTCATACAAACATTGATAAAAATGATTGCTCCCTTTAATTAATATACCATATTTAGTCTATACATTTGTGTTTCTTGCTTTAATGTTTGTCCTGTGGGTATAAGACACAGAGTTATCAAAATTAAGGCTTTATTGGAACATACAGGCTTATTAATCATATGAGCATGTGGAGTAGTTTTAGTGAAGTCTTATAGGTTTGTTTGTCAGAGCCATGTTAAATATAAATGGCAAAGTTACAAGTGTACCCTTAAGGCTCATGTTACTCTGTTGGCCCTGTCCTTTCTATGAACGGTCTCATGAAAAAGCAGCAAAGCACCCCTTAGGTGCTGTTATTGGACTGAATATATATTATTCCAATTGTGGAGTGTAAATTTGCCATTAAACTATCACTGATTATATTTTTGTGCAACCTTGCAAGGTCCTTGGGCCATCTGCTGGTTCTTCCAGAAAGATGGAGGGCTCTGGGCCAGAGTAGAGGCGCTCAGGCTGGAGAACAAGGGAGCTGTCTACTGGGATTAAGCGGTTTGATGACAGCACTGGATTAGCCCAGTCTGTTCTACTCCCTCTCCACTAGCGCTGTTTTGCACACCCAGAAAAAAAAAAAGGTTTTAAAATTAAATCTTGACATTTGCCTGAGAGATGTGTGCTTGTCCTGAAGCTAGGAAAAATCAATGGTTCCCATAAAGATGTTTGGAGAAAAAGCTAAGTAAAATATGTGTTTGGTTCCCATGTAACAAAAACCTTCAGAGTAATCTAAGCATTTTTCCCATAGCAAGAAGAAAATATGAAAAAAACAAGAGATTTCCAGAAATCTCAGAGCTGGCAAAAAATCTTTCTAAAATATAAAGAATACAAAATTGGAAGAAAAGAACTGATGAAACTCTCTTACTCGGGCTTTGTGAAAATAAATTGAATGCACTTTGAGACAGATAAATATTTAATGCAAAAGAATACAGACGATCATGAAAACAGTCAGAAAATCTCAGCCTCTTAAGCCCTGCAAACACAAAGAGAGATTAACTCTCTTTTGCTCTCAATCATCTGCCTTGTATTCACTCTAAAGATAAAAAGAAACAAAACAAAGTAAAATATTCAAACACAACCCTAACTGAAAATCCCTTCTTAAGCCACAACCCCTCTCTTCCCCCCTTTCTACTTTGCTTCCTGCAGCCCATCTGTGTATCCTGTTATTGTCTTTATCTGTTCACGCAATACAAACGACGGTGTAACTATTGACTCTATCAAGCCCGCTAAGAAGAATTGTGCAGGACTTCAACTGGATTGGATTAGCATAGTAAATCTTGCTTTCTAGGCTTGTGCAGAGACTGCACAAGCAGCAATTCATGCACACATTCCTCCACATAGGTGGCTATGTACCAATTTACATCAGGTTTATAACATATATCTGTAGGGGGTACACCTCTTAAATTTTGACCTTTCAGCGACATTTTCCTCTTCCTCCCTCTTCAGATGGTCAGTTGGATTCCAGGATTTAGTCAAATCTTTAAAATGTTTCCAAAAAGAATGCATTGTTTTTTAACCTTCCAAACCATTGTTATATGCAGCTCCCCATTATCATGACCATGGTCACTGTTCATACTCTACTTAACACAAATTAGGATGTCATGAAGGAAGTCCAAATTTTGTAATATGAAATTTCCTGCCCAGCTACCTTGTTGCAATATTTATGCCAAATGTCGACTTAAGATGGTTTGATCAGACCAAATCGGGGCAGAAGAGGGGTTCTGAGGCCAAACTTGGAGAAAATTGTTGTCCAGAAAATAATAAATATTTGTATCATATCTATTTATGAGTGAAGCTCTGCAAGACTCTTCGTATATGTTTGTTTTATCCAAACCTCCAAACCTGGAGCAAAAGAGACTTCGGTTCTATATTAACATGACCTCCATAGCTGACTGAAGCAGTACTGTCCCCTTTGTTCAGACATGTCTCCTCATATCTGTGGGGATCTCTGAACCATGATTTTTCTACCTCTTTTTTATTTCACTTTTATACTGAATTGGAGTTAAAACCCCAACTTAAGATACAAAATGAGTTTCCCTTTTTCTTCTGAGAGACTGTTAGAGAGAACTTCAAGACTATTGATCTGCTTCAATTATTAAATCTTGCATGCCGTTTTAATGTTTATTAGCTATGTATTGTCATCTGCAGAGTAAGTCTACTTTATTTTCTTAACTGAATTAAAGCAGACTGGTCAGACTGATTGAGTTATGAACATCAGTATGTTTTAAAATTAGTCATACGTTATTATTCACTACAAATCATCCTGCTGGAAAATCCAGTGGGCAAAACACTAAAACAAATTAAACAATCCATTGAAATCTTTCACTGTTTACTGTTATTCTTCTAACTTGAAAGAAAAAAAACACAGGAATCACATCAAGCACACAGTCTCTTTCCATTGTGTCTGCAGTGTTACCCATTGATTTACTCACACAGGGACACATGCATCTCCAGGACAACACCTTGAATTAGTCATGTTGCTGTAGTCAGGCAACCTACTCTTCTTGAACCGCTCTCTTTATGGGAGATCAGCATGTTAAGTTGGAAACTTTTGGCCATATCAATCACTATGTCTAATGTAATCTTTAATCAAAGTAATTTTTTAGAGAGACAGATTGACCTTTAGAGGAAAGATTGTTTAACTTCTGTGTATTATGGGAAACGTAGCCTGTAAAGTTACAGAAGTGGTCCTTTGAATGATTTCAGCAGGTCTTGAGTTAAATTTAAAGTCACAGATCTGTCTCTCATGAATTAGGTAGATTAAAGTGCATTTATTCATGAGAAGGTGTTGACCAAAGCTTGTTTGTTTTAGCTACATGGAGATGTACACCCAATGAAAACACATTAACTTTCCATCAGTGTTGGTCACTTTAGCCCATTCTCCTTCCTTTGCACTTTTGGTGATTTTTTTTTGCATATCTTATTGTTGATTTGTAAAAACCTGGCCTAGAAATCTAGACAAATAATACTAGTAGCACAAGATTTTGCTCTGTAGCCTTAGTAAGACTACTACTGGCTCGGTTAAGAGTAGGCCGGGCCAATCACAGCACTCTCTGTGTGGAGAGAGACACTAGGTGGTCTTAGAACCATCATGGCAGAGATTTATTTTATTATGTTTTTTCTTACAATGACCGCAGAGGCAAAGTTGGGATCAACTTTGGATGATTTTGACAGAGGCACTTAAATCCTTTGTTTCGACAGTGTATGGTAGACTGGTCCTTTGACTGATTTCCACCACTAAAAATATATTACATTTTTTGTTGCTCGGATTAGTCCTAGCACTGTCCAACTGCATGCAGAGACAGTTTGAAAGACAACTGTAGATTGTGTCTCCTTGGCTGAGCATCAACATGCTTTGGGGACATTTTGTCCCAGCTTTAACAGAAAGTATTTACAGTCATCAATCAATCAATAATTCACTACAGCAGCAAGGCGAATGACGAAGGATATGATATATTATCCAATTTTGACTTTCCATAGAGTATACTGAAAAAGAGTACGTATCTCCAACTTGAATACACTTTTTTCAGTTGGTGACAAGTGATTGAATTGTGTAAATGTATTATGTTTGTTCAACTTGACAACTTCATAGACTTAATAAACTAACTTGGATAAACTTAGTTAATTTACTTGTACCAGTTGAAGCAACTAATTCAAGGTTTAAATGGATTAAATATTCTCTTTTTTGAATGTATCTGAGAGGATGACAAAAAAAGTTACGTTGAAAGTTTGGCATATTGGCATCCAAAGCTTTCTGGAGAGAAAGTATCAGGAAGTACTGATCCTCTCATCAAAAGCAATTCTTGGTTTAACTAAGGCATCGAGTTGCATTTGGAGGACATATTACATTACCAAATATGGATTTGCCTTACAGTATTGGAGGAGATTTTGGAAAGATTTAGCAATGACTTTTAATTAGATTGACAATTTGAAAGGTAAGAGGGCAGCAGTTGTGTTTGTTAAACCATCTTTTCATTTAGACAAATCTATTCTTATGCCTAACCTAAGGCCTTGTTGTGTTTTTCTGTCTGTAATTGTCTCTTATACTGATGGTGAACTACCCATGTAGGAGGTCTGAATGCAGACATACCCTGACGTTCAGTAAATTACATCGGGGTAAATTTTCAAATGTAGTAGTGGTTATATTAAACTAGGGTTTAGCTGAAGCTGTGAAGCATACTTTTGACCTTTAGGAACAATTGGTTTCTTTAAGCCCAAAGGAGGCATAGCTCCTTTAGTTTAATTTCAGAATTGATGCTGAAACATCAAACAAATCAAAATGTTCCTAAGTGTTCTTTGTCTTTTCTGTTTCCTATTGATCGGCAGCTGTCATGTTGCATAAAGAGAAGGGGCATTTTGACCTCAATTGAATCTCAGGACACATGTAGGGGAACAGATCGCATACTAACCTTTCTTTCTGCTAGTTTCTGCATCGTGAGGGACTATTCAGCCACCACAAAGCATCATGCAGGAGGTGCAGCACTCTGCACCAAACTGAGGGCTGCGCCTCTGCAGCAGCCACACAGCTCCTCCATTACCTTTAGTAAAGCCTAATGTCTCCTATTCACGCCCGTGCCTTAGAGATGCAAATAAAAATACAAGCATTATCTCAGAAACCTTTACATCCTGTGTTGAATAGTCATATCTTACAGAAGACGTAATGGTAAGAGAGGCCACTTTCAGGCACTAGGACCTCCTGACAAACACTGTAACATCCTATTTTTTTCTGCTATCCTTGATTGTCAACCCTTACCACCCGGACCCTTACCACCTCCTGCTACCCATCTGTCTCCTCTGCCCCTGATAATCGATCCCACACAGTGCAGCAGAGGGAAACACAAGCCACGGTAATGTGAGCTTCAGGTCATTATCCTGTAACAAGATATACAGTCAAGCAGCCCTCCCCCTCTCTTCGTCCATACTCAGTCGCCATTGCTTCAACTCCTCCTCTCTCTATCACTACACCCTTAAAAATGTAGTCGCCATCTATCTGCCCTTCCTCCTCTTCTCTCATCAGTTCCCCCCCCCACCCATCTGCATCACGTGTCTGAAGGAGAACAGCAGCAGATGAGGCAGCCATGAAGCCCTTGATGCACATCTCATTTTATATTCCTCCTATACAGAAATCAATTTCATTCTCTGTAAGGCAAAGTTGCATCAATGCAGGGATGAACAGGAGCAGCGCACAAGATGAGGAGGCGGTGTGTGTTTGAGTGAGGGTGAAAATCCTTTTCTGAAGGGATGCTAGCTAAAATTAGGAATATCTATATATGTCTTCCTTGTGTTCTTGACACATGTTAAAGCTTTTTTTTTTCTCTGTACAGCATCAGTGCTGTCACTATTGTGCGTGGCTCCTGATGCCAGCCTATCACAGCTCTTTGCAGGGAATTTCCACGGCAGAAGCCCCGCCCCTGGTTTGACGCAGAAAGCACCGTTGCAAGCGATGCCCCCTGCGGCCTTGTGAAAGGACAGCTGCTGAACAGAGCGCCAAGAGGACATTGCGTGAGAGGAAAAATAAAATGTGGCATTTAACATTAGGATTTCTCAATTTCCGTTAGTCTTTTCTCCCCGGCATTCGCGTTTATCTCAGCATCCTTCACAGATCGCCACTATTTGCTCCTCTTATCACTGATTTCTATAATATCACCCGACGGAGCGACACGATGTTCCCCAAAGGACAACTTATTCCCCTTCACACCACCAGCCACATCCAAACGTCCCCAAATCAGCCGCAGTACGTGCGTAAGCACTCTCTGTTCTCTCGTTTTTTTTTGACGCAGTGCCCGCAAATGCTGCACATTTTAAAAGAAATGACTCTCACACGGAACCATCCTCTCCCGGCGCTGCAGAGGAGTCCTTCTTCAAGATCCTTCTGCGGCGTCACGCAGCCGCATCATTTAGCCCCGCACGCCGCTGCATCACATCAAAAATCACAACTTGCAGCACCAAATGGTGATGTAGCAAAAATAGAAGAAAAAAATAAAGAAAAAAAATGCGCAAAACTGCTGTTTCATATTCAATCTCTCATCTAGTGATTTTCCACTCAAAATTTCACCCACTGATTCATTCACTGACATGACTGTGACACGTTTAACCACGATCGCATCGTTTCATTAATCTGTACCAGAGAGTGTGACCATTGCTGGTGATTATCGAATCCCCATGTTATGTCACATATTAAAGAAGAAATAAGCTGGTGAGGCACTTATTCCTGGTAACCGCATTATGACGCACGGGTCATCGAGGGTGCCGAGTATCCTCAGCTGACAGCATCCAGTGGAAAGGACGCGTCCTCAGCGCTAAATGCCTTCTAAAGGCAAAAAGGCAGCTGCGTACAAGCCGGAGAGGAGGAGGTAGGGGGGGTTCAAATCTGCTCAATCATCACAAAGCAAGTGCTGCATAAGTATGTTAACATAACACCTGAATCTAACATGATTAAAGTGTGATGGGGGCAGATAACACGTGCCCTCCCTCCATAACCCCCCAACACAAGAGCAATCTGGAGGAATAAACCGATTAGGGCCTGGTGGCTGGCAAGGTTACGGTCACAGCAAATGAGACACCTAACGAGACAACCTTTCTTGTCCTCTGCTGTCTGTATCCCATTTAAACTCCTCCGACGTGGAGGTAAAACAGAATCAACTGATGCAGAAGTGAAAACCCAACTGAGTGGTTTTGCTCTAACAGGAGCTTCTGGCAGCATCAGTTTGTCGCAGTGCATAGAGCGAGCAGCGTAGAACACAGTTCCGCATTACAGTCAATGTCACTCAGACAGAGGGGCTGCACAGGAGATCCAAATTACACCACGGCTCGTAATTTCAAAAATAATAATGGTGAGAAACCGCCCCTCACTTTTTAGGCCACTTCAACTGGGCTACAACGCAGTTAAGAAAGTTGGAAATGGTGGCTCTTACCCCCATGTTGGCGCAGTTACTCTTCTCTCAGGTGATGCACCGCTTGAGAGGTGTCAGCCCCTCACGTTGAATTAGTCAGTGTACGAATGCCTCGCCTTGAAAAATAGAACAGTATGAGCGTGGTTGTTTAGTTTTAAACAAACATAAGATATATTATCTACTGTTTAGGCTGAACAATAGGGATAAAGACTGGTTCAAACCTTTAAAAAAGGTCAGGCTGCCCTGTTTCTCCTGTAAGAGGTTTAAAATGTTAAGATGAAATGTCGCGGTCTCAAGCGGAGCATCACGCGTGGAACCCGCTCCTTCCTCTGCTCTCTGATACTTGCGGTAAAAAAAGGACCCGGCAAGAAAGCGGAAAAAAACTAACCAAGCCGCACTGCTACTTGTCCAGTCATCGATGCTCCTCCGCGACTACCGCAGTACTCCCGTCCTTCCAGCTTGCACCACTCCGCCGGGGGAAGAAGCGCCTCCTTGAACGAATGGGCGAAGCGAAAGGGGTCGATTGGAACCGCCCACCCCCGGCGAAGGCGGCCAATCAGAATTCCGAGCGTCTCATCGGGGGTGGAGGTCGCGGGCCAATCGGAAAGCTAAGCTGCCCCTCCTGCTTTACTGCAGAATCCCGCAGCTTGCATCCAGCAGCATCGCGAGTCTCTAGGCTGAAATTTTTGTAAAAAAAATGGACGCACAAGGTTAGAATCCAACTCGTCGTGGTTGTGATTGTTTTATAATTCCTGTGCATATGTAACACCAGAAAGAGTAGATGTGTGTGCTTTGGTATATTGTACGTCTTCTCGTTCATCCTATCATAAGCATGTCTTGCATACCTCCATATATCGGGAGTCAGAAAACAGAGCATTGTAGGCTATGCAAAATGTAAGAAAGAGTTCAATGAGGGTTAGAGTCCCAGATTTGTCATCAGTGTGTCAGTGTTCAAGTTAAAGGTGTCTGCAGACATCACCCAGCAGCCACGACTGCTTATATTAGCACATGTACAGTCTGGTGATGCAGAGTCAGCACTTTAGCTGAAAAGTAAAGTAGGTGTACCTTGGTGCAATACTTGTCTATTTAAAGTACTTCCATTATTTTTTCCAAGTGAAACATACTGGGAAAGTTTAAATGATGTGATATGAGGAGTTAAATGGGTGTTGCCTCCATTGAGTACAGTACATCAAGGGCGAGGATGGCGTGGATAGAGAGAATATTGCATGAACATAGGGAAAAAAATATGTGTTTCTGTAACAGTGCCAAAGAGTTCAAACACAGACATGCAGAGGACGTTCTCACTGAGGCTGGCCTATTTGCAGCTGGGAGTCTGTAATGCTGCAGTGAGAAATCACTCTCACACACACACACACACGTACACATGCATGCACAGCAATGCTTGATTAAAGCTGTCAGAGTCACTCGCGTTGTCCCTGCAGCATGTTGTTGCCATGCATCGTTGCGTTCCTTGCTGAGGGCCTGAGTGATGATGACCATGCAGTACCACTGAACCTCAGAGCATCGGCGTGGGGCTCGCTAGGGGTTAAAGGACACTCTTCTGCAGCACTCCTAAAAAACATGCTGTCACGAAGCAGTCGAGTTGTTATTCAAGCCTAAATGCACATATAATTACTACCCTAGGAGGTGTTGCTTTCTTCGTGGCTCTATGAGGATTGGGCAACATTCTTGAGAAATTAGATACAAGAAAATTTTTCTTTATTAATTCCTAAAACTAAACGTATAATCTAGTATTAGACATTAACTTTTTAAAGGCTTGAAGTATCAATCACATTCAATTTCCTGTAGTTACTGTGTCATTTATGAAAATGTGCTTCAAGCCTGGTACATATGCTCCAGTCAAAGACAGTATTTTATTCACATTAATACCTTGTTGATGTTTTTGGATTCTCTGGTCTAAAGAATTAGGTTTATTAATAAATAATAGAACTTAGCTCTTTAGTGTGGGAAAACAAGCACATCTCTGATTGGTCAGGGCTTCATGACAACTCCTCTACCAATGATGAACTCTAATCCATAAAATATTGCTGTCTGTCACATTTTTTAATCTCTCCTTACGAAATAACAACTACAGACTACTGATAAATATATGCTGCTTATAAAGTTTGTTTTTTCAGTACAATAACATAATTTTAGTTATTTTGGTAGTTTTAAGCAAAACTTAGTGAAAATAAATTCTGAAGGCTAGATGTGGCCCTTGGATTCTGAATGTTTTATACATTCAAAGAAAAAAGTGAGAGATTAATTAGATTACTTCAATGTTTTTCTTGTGTCAAATAAAACACATTCTAAATTAGAGATTACTTTAGTAAATTTAAGTGCATACATATTTACTGTTTTCTACTGTTTAGAGTTGCCTATCTTTATAGCAACTTCATGTGTACACAAAAGTACCAACATGCACTATAAAGTATGTAAAGTATCCGTATCCCTTCATTTTTTTATTAGTTTTTGTCACTGTAATACCACATGAGCCATTTATGTGAAAAATCAACATTCTGTACATAGTTGTTCACCAGAAGCAAAATTAAGATGTCTGCAGATTTTTCTATAAGCAAAAATCTGAAAAGTGTGGGGTGCCTTTTGTTTAGCTTCCCAGGGTAAATGCTAGTCAATATTAGAGAGTAGTATTTCTTAAAAAAGCTGAAGCTCAGTCAGACTGGATGGAGAGAGGTGGACTACAGGTTCTAAATTGGATTTAGGTCTTGACTTTGACTAGACTTTTCTAACACATGGAAATGTATTGATCTAAACCAACTAACCTCAATTCTTTTAAAGCCTAGTATGTGCTTCATATTGCTGGCAAAAATCAAAAGAGAATTTCCATAACTTTAGGATTTTATTTTCATACTTTTTTGTCTCTCCTCCATAAAAGCAAGTTTTTAGTGCTTGATAAACAAAAATCAAATTACTCACAGGTGGTAGTTTACTATTTGGGTGACCTCTGAAGGTTGTGTCACACTCATATTTATTTAGGGTCAATCACTGAATATTGAACTACGCAGATATGCACAGCACACTGTTGATTTTTTTTTGGTTAAAAACAAAGAAAAGAAAAATATTTGTTTTCAGTGAAATGGAGATTAATTTCTGGAAATAAATAGATATTTCAAACAACGAATAAAACCTCTAGTATCTTTGAAGTCCAGGTTAATTGTGGGCCCTATTATTGCAAACTTTTTTAAATACAATTTTCTTTAATCAAAATCTTAAGATCCCTTTCTATTTCTGATTATTTTTTTAGTTTTAGACTCTGCATCAAAAGCTGTTAAATATTTATAGTGACGGACAATGTATAATCAATATTGGATACTAATTGATTCATGAGGCAGAGTGCTGCTCATATGTTATGTTAGAGAGCTGTTAATAAAGCTCTTTCGATCTCATTTCAAACCAAAATGGCTGCCTGCATTAGCACGTCCGAACCTCCTTCATGCCTTCATGTTGTACCCCTCTTATCACCCTCTCATTACCCCCCTGTTCAATTCTTACCATCCTCTAAGTGCAAGAATAGAGGGGAGAAAAATCACCCAATTCTTCTGCTCCACAGCAACAGCAGTCAGATGACCTTGCCTCTGACTTGTTCTGCTGAGTCAGATATCAAGGGGGCTGGGTACGGGGGGATACGGGGAGACAAAGAAAGGAACAAGGAGGAAGAAGAGGGATAAAATATCAAGAGAATTATTGCTCCTTTGACTGATTTAATCATGGGAAACTGATTTCATGTTGGTTTTGATTGTTTTTTGCTAATCCTTATCACCACAGGACTGGTTATCAGGAGAAAATGTCATACACATAGTATAGGTGGTAGAGAATATACATGGCCTGTAATGCTGGAGAGAATGGTCACATTGTCTTGTGTGTGTCAGAGCTATAGATGAGTCACATGTCACAAGGTTTGAGAGACAGAAGTCGTGCGTCTGTGTATGTTTGAGGAAAATATGCCTACGATCGACTAAAATAGAACAGCATGTGTCAGTGTATCCTCGTGCCAAAAATAATCTGGACACTATTGCACTGTATCCATGCAGGATATTTCAGCTGAGCGTGCATTAAGAGAAAATATGGTTATTAGTTTCTCAGGAACAAAAGAAATCAGACCCTCCTGTGTATTTTTCAAAGGATTTGTCACTGAAGAGATTTACGCCCACAAAAGAATTAGCGAAGTCAGGTGATGGTGGGAAAGAAGACCTGGCTTGGAGACAACTTTCTTCACTTCATCCCATATTTGTCACCGAGCTTTGTAGACTGTAGAGCACCTCAGATCTGAACCTTCATCTAATACAACTGCTTTTTTCAGTTCAGAATCCAACAGCTCTATAAAGTGTATATTAAACATGTGAAAACTCCTGGTTTTGACAGAGGATGAGCAGTCATTTCCAGACTTTTGTCTTCTTCAATATGAAAAACATAATGTACAGTTAGGTAAGGCTGGCTAAACGAGTAGGTGCACCTTTAAACTAATATTTTATAGAATCACCTTTTGACTTAGTTTGAATGTTTAGTCTTTTGACTTCGCAGCTGCCCCCAACATAGTTAGTATGATTTGTTTAAATAAACTTCAGATATATTTTGATATTTACTTATTTGCTTCCTTTAGCTAAAGCCATCTGTTGTACAAAGGTTAGAAATTATCAAAATAATCTCCCTTTACAGAGTGAGAATAAAAGTAAAACTCCACAAATGTTATATTTATATACAATTGAAAAGTGAAGTGAGACTTTAATAAGAGGAGAAAATGAGGGACTAATTAAGTAACTCAATAAGTTTGGAAAACTCAACAATTAGTTTTATTTAAATATTAGGTAAACTCTGAAAGTAAAACTGTCTCTTAATTGAATTAAATGATTAAAAGTTTAAAACCTTTATTGAGGAAACAGTCATGAGATAATATTTTATCCCCATTAATAGTTCATTGAGATATCTTATTTATTTTTTGTCTACAGAATTGGGTTCATACAAAAAAAAGTACATTTTCCACAGTTGATTAGCGAGACAAAACGGCACATCTCGGACTGGCTGATCAGGCCCTCGTGACAACTCCTCTCCCAGAATCATGTCCTTTCAAGAATGATACTGTGCTAGGAGAAAATTATGGAACCAGAATTCACAATGCAGCTTTTCTTTACCAGGTCAGTGCCCCGGGACTGATCGCTCTATCAGATTTGATTGCAGACTTGGTGTCACTCCATTTTCCATAAAACGGAGCAGGAGTTTGAAAGGTGGATTGATGCTGTGTCTCCAACAAATCAGTTGGTCGCCCTGTCGTGTAAACGCATTGTCGTTTTCACCCACGTATTCAAACAAAAATGGCAATGTTGTTGTGTAAAGTTTCTCTGGGGCTGTTTACACGACAAACTTTTTCAGCAAAACAGAGGTTTTTCTCTTAGATTATGCCTCTCATTTATACAAAGAATGCAACTTTTCAAAATGGATACTAGAGTTGAGAATTCCGACAAAGCTTTCGAAAACGACGACGTCGCCGCCAACAGCTAAAATTAAAATGGACTTGTGTACACTACAATTCTTCAACTGTTTTTTTTCCGGGTAGTACACAGCCCTCTAAAGGCCCAGGATATTTACTGCATCGTTTTCAACGAGATCAGATTGCTCGCTCTGACGTGTAAACGCAGTGTTGTTTTCACCCATAAATTCAAACAAAAACGACAACGTTGTCATCTAAACAGCCTCCAAGTCTGCAACCTTCCAGATAGGCTGCAAAAGAACAAAAGGACACATTTGAATGTCACACATTGTCTCCAAGAGCTGTTACCCCCCCCCCCCCCCCCAAGCTTTGCTCTAGTGCAACCAAACTAGGCAGAGTTGAGTCTTTGTTTGTTCCAAAGTGTTGGAGGGTTTGTGTTCTAGTGAGGGGTGAGTGGAAAGTTACTGAGGGGATGACCATCCTTATAAAGCTATTATAAGCCTGGTTTGGGGCAGGACATAAACCCTGGAACTCAGATGCTTGGTTTGTTCCTCCATGCTGCAGCATGTAAAATAAATCCAGACTCAAGAAGAAAGCTGTCTCACAGTTTTTGTTTAAATCTTAAATCTGCCACTTCAAGAAAGAAATAATTCATTCTTAAAACAGATTCTAGAGACGTTTAGGACAGATTTTAATATGGAAATTGGTATTGTTTAAGTAACATATCAATAGAGCTTTATGAAAATAACTAGAAAGACTTTACAATAATTTTATCTCCGTTAGTTATATACATATTGCCTATTAAACCCAAGAATATTAAATATAGAGACTATACAGTACAGAAAAAAGTAACTGATTATTCTCCATTAGAATAAATTAACCCTGCGGTCCAAAACCACTAAAGTGAACCTATAAACAGCCACAACTGAGGTTTATAAATAGGGATGCATGGGGTCATTAGTCTTTGTGCACTGGAGTTCATGAGCGCGTGCCTGTCTGAAGGTGATCCTGACTAATCCGGTTTTATAATAATCTGTGTTCCACTCACAAAGTCCAGAACAGGGAGATGCAAGGAAATCAGACAGAGAGAGAGGAATAGAGGGTATGAAAAGAAAAAGACGAGAGAGCCGACATGGCAGGGGTGGGATGATTGAAAGGCAGATGGGTTTAAAGTGGATGACAGAAACGAAGCATGTGAAGAGAGGTGGAGGAAAAGGAAGAGGGAAGAAATACGTAAGACAAAGACGAAGGAGGGCAGAGCTGGGTGGGTGATGGAAAATTCCGTTGGGTTTTAGTGAAGGAGGACTGTTAGTGATGCTTTATTATCATAGAGCAAAGGGTCGTAGGGTGGGGGTTTTATTAGGAAGCTCGATAGGGAAGACAAAAAAGGCTTGTGTCCTTATAGCCAAATATTGGTTTGTCTTAAAGTGAAATCTCTTCATTTTTAGATAGTTGTGGAGAGAAATTAAAACCAGAGAAAAATATTTCTTCATTTACATCCATCCATCCATTATCTAAACCACTTATCCTATCTCCAGCATTCAATGGGCAAGAGGTGTGGTACACCCTGGACAGGTCACCAGTCAATCCATATTAAATTTTTTGTATAAAAAACCCACAAAAAACTATACTATTCATTCTATAAATATATATAATTATATATAGAAGTAAAGAGCCTTACAAACGTGTTCATACTTCCTCCTCCACCTTTTCCCCAGTTTGTCACATAACAAAAAAAACTAATATAATTTTTTAAGATTCAAAGTGACAGACCAACACAAAGTAGTGCTTATGAAATGAAGTGCATTGTTTGGCAGCTTAGCTGTTTATAATTCATCCTCAGTGTAAATACAGATCCTCAGAGGTTTGCTAGAGAACATTTGGTGAGCAAACAAGCACTACAGAGACCAAGGAAAACACCCACAGGGTGAAATATGTTTAAAGCTGGGTTAGCTTAAATAGCAATATCACAGATCACAGAAAGGGAGTTATCTTTACAGAAATAACAAAAATTAAGCTCGTTTTACTCCTGTAATCTAACTGAGAAAAAAGTTAGGAGACCCTACTCCCCAATAGCTGGATTTTCCTACTTTTTTTGATGAGATGCTTCTCATATCTACCGTCTCTGATGTCAGAAAGAGAAAAGTGTATTTTTTTTCTCCATGTAGAGCCTGGTTCAAGTCACACTGCAGCAACTTGGTAAGAACAGGGTCCGCTGGTATATTTTGGGTCTTTGTAATATTTCAGGCTCCAGTTCAGCTTTTTTTTTGCAGATGGTTTTAATCATAAAATCTATATTTGTTTACTTTTTAAAGATGTCCTCAGATAGACAAAATATAGTTATGTTCAAATTCGGGTATATTAAAGACTGAAATGGAAAAGCAAATAATACAAACAAGTAACAGTTGCAAAGAACCAAATTCCGGCAGAAGAAACACTTCTTCCCCCCAAACAAATCGTAATATGCTAATATTTATAGTAAGTAATACATGTACTGTGCAGTATGTGTTAGAATAAAGTACTTTCAGTAACAATATATGGTGTTTACTGTACCTCCAGATGGTACAAGAGGCAGAAAGAAAATGCTGGTGAGGAAACAAGAGGTCTCACTCCAAAATAAACTATAGGTTTGTGTATTTTTGATGAAAACATGTTTCTTCTTCATTTGCTGAAGTTATTTACACTGGGTAGAGTATCCAGAAATTTTACTCAAGTAAGAGTAGTGATCCATAACAATATTTCAAGTTATAGTAAAAAAGCAGGGTGTAGTGAAACTACTCCTAAAAGTAAGATTTAAGTTACTCAAGTAAATGTAATTCAATCCAATTAAATTTATTAATATAACGCCAATTCACAACAAATGTCATCTCAAGGCACTTTACAACAAAAGTCATTTCAATACAATTATACAAACATTCCAATCAGTTAAACGTTTTCTATGTAAGGGATCCCAGCAGATTGTAACAAGCCATCGCTGCCTACAGACTGTTACAGTTGTATTTCTTTGAATTTCAGCATGGTGTTTACTTTCTGTTGAAGCACAGCAGAAGCACACCTGACATACTAAATGTCAGAGGTTTAAACTGGGCAAATGTCCTTTAAATGTAGTCCAGCTATGTTAAGAAAACCCTCACAGGTGGTTGTACTGTGATCGACTGCAAGCTTTTTTAAACAACAAAAGGAAACTTTCTTGAAATGTCAGGATAGTATTAGTAGGGCTGGAAGATATACAAAAAAGATCATATCGATAAAGGAATAGTCATTTTGATCGATATTGATAATTATCGATAAATATCACAAAATGTAAAAAATATATTTTAAGTGCCTCCCTGGTCATTTTGTTATTCTTCAATGAATTGATTTTAACTAAGAATTTAATTAATTAAGTTTTCAAACACTTCTTTTGATCATAAGTAAGTTTGTAAGACACAGAAATATATATATATATATATATATATATATATATAACAAAAAAAATATGTTAGTTATTTAAATTAAATGATTATTTTTATGCTTTTTAATCTTTCAAACATTTTATGACACTTTTATATGACACTTTATGGAAGGTCGATTGCATCTGATCAGGGCTGTTATATTGTTTTCTGGCATCGGTCGGGGCAGCTAGTTATTTTATTATTTTTTAAGTAGGAAAGGAGTGGGAGATTTTAAGACTTTTTCTTCATCCTACTCCTGTTCTTTTGTCATGGTATGTGTTACTGTTGTGTTTGTTGGATTGTTGTGCCATTTTTTATAACATTAACATCACAAGAGAATAAATACATAAATAAATACATAAAGAAATAAATAAATACATGAAAAATATTAATAGCTGAAACCTTTGGTTTAGTTTGTCAGTGAATCTTATTCTGATTCGGTTCAGCTCGGGTTCAGCTGCTAAAGCTAACCAGCTACTCACCAGAGTGTAGATGGAGCCCAGAACACTCTAGCCTAGTCTAGTCACTGAGAGCTGAAGCCGGCAGGTCTATCCAATGTGATTAGCACCTGGGTAAGTTACCTGTGTCTCTCTGTAACAAATACACAGCGAGCCAGGAGAGGCTGATTGTAGTATTATATTTTGTTTATTAGGCCTATTGCTATGTTTAGTGTTGTAGCGCGTCAAGGATCGGTTCTAAACAGGATGCGACCTTTACCTGAGCCACTGAAACATTTATCCGGAACAACCCCCCCCCCCACACACCACAAACCACACAACACAAAAAACCACCAAACATGCAAACATGTTCTTATCTTAAATAAGGTGTCGTGGAAATGTGCTAAAAATAGGGGCTGAGTTGACCCAGGCCCGGCCCTGCAGACCCTAGTGGACCGGAGGAATCAGTGAATATGTGGAGTACAAAAACAGAGAAGAGAAGGAAAAGAGTTTCATTCTGGTGAAGGTAACATAAATTAGTGAAACTGATTGACCAACCCACGCCTCAGTCTATCTTGTTCAATTTGTGCTCAGTAGATTATTCTGTCACCTCCTCTTTCACTCTGTCCATTCGGCCAAAAAGCACAACCTATTCTCTTCCTATCCTCCAAGTTCCCTCCCCTCCCTGCTCCTTCATCTTCTGATTGCTGTCTTTTCTCGATGCTTCTCTGCAACTGTAGAAAAGCTCTTCTTCATGCCTCAAATCAGCCAGAACATACTCTCAGAAAATAAGTCAGAACATAATGTTCCTCACGAAAGGTTACTTGCAATCTGAGCTTGTTCATGCGTGTTTACTTTACTGAAAGAAAACATTGTGTGGAATAGCCATCAGTACTAAGGAAGTAAAAATTTGTAAATAGAAATAGTTATTAAACAATATTGCAAAATTAAAGCAAAGGAAATTTAAAGTTGCTTTAAAGGTTTGAAAGGCTATTAGAAGATAAACATCCATCCTTCCTCGTTGTCAATAAGCACTTAAAGCCTGCAATAATTTCCATTAAACCCAGAAATCCCATTATCCCATATGTGCACTTAATCATTTTATTGCTTATGTTTAGTAATAAAACTCCCTGTGTCTATCAATTGGTGCCTGTCCTCAAAGATCATTAAAGGCGAGGCAGGGTTCACCCTGGACAAGTCACCAGTCCATTGCAGGGTAACACAGAGACAAGAAACCATTCACACACTCACACACAGCTGAGGACAATTTAAAGAGATCAAATAACCCACCAGTCATGATGGTGGACTGTGGGAGGAAGCCGGAGTACCCCAAGAGAACATACAACGTAAATACAGACTCAGGCCACAATTTGAAACCCAAGAATTTCTTGCTGCAAGGCATGGGTGCCACCCACTGCTCCATTGTGCAGCCCTCAAATGTCACATTATGCAATAAATATTTCAGTAATTTCAGGTTTTTTTTTTTAAACTACACTTTTCAAATGTTTACAAAAATAATGCTCACCTGCTCAGTTTTTATTTTTAACTCCATTCAATTTCTGAATTTCTTCATGTCAGTCTTTTCAAAACTCTTTCAGGGTTTATTTCCTTTTTAACTAAAATAAAAATATCAGTTGTTTTCAAAACAAGTTTGTTTCCCTTTGTGACTGCAAAACCTTATTACTTTTATTACCTTTGGCAAAACTCACTTGTGTGAGTTTGAATATGATTGAAAAATCGCTACAAGGGCAGCTTTCCCTGGCCTAAATGAAGAAATGCAGGCTGAATTGCAAGATGAGCAAAAAGTCTTCCAATTTTTTTTTTTTTTGTTTGCTCTGCAAGAATCGTAGGTAGGAATGTAATAAAGGCTGAATCCTAGCCAACACAACCTTACCCTCCAAAATGTCCTTTGTGTGATCTAGAACGTCTCAAACATGCACGCAGCTAAAAAAAAAAAGGGCATTAGGAAATACAAATGAGTTTGTACCATTTGCTGCTTTCAAGAACCACTTTCTCATTATCTGATGTGGTGTATACCCTAATGGTTTTCACGTGCTCTGTTGCATTTGGTTTTCTCTCATTTCTAGCATTTTCCACAACAGCAGCTCTTATTGCCATATATTAGTGAGTTTCTTTGTTCCTTTGTAAGAACATAAAAAATAGCATGACAATATTTTTAAAAACTTATTAAAATCTAGTATAGAGGCATAAACTGCATGAAAAAAATACATTAAAGCATTATTGTGCCACTGCATGAAGTAGCTTTGATTGGCTAGGAATATGAACGTATATGAGAATTGATTTCCATTACCTTGAGGACTTTACAGCATATCATACATGATATTTATTGTATTTTTAATAAAAATAATCTATTTATACCCACTGTCTCCGAGTATACATTTGACTACAACAAAAGTGTATAACAGATCAAATGTTAATACTATTTAAAGTCGGATTTAAACCAACAATTCAGGATTTTTCAATTACCCCCATACTACACAAGAAATTATGAAGCAGTTGAATTGGTTTAAAAATACGTATGGAAGCTTATCATAGGAATAGACCAGTTACTATAACTTTGTCTTCAATTCAAACCAGGCAGAAAATAAGCAACTAATAAATTCAGGGTTATTCATTAAATATTTATGAAATATCCTTAAACTAAATAAATTTAATTTTTTAATCCTTTGAAAAATGAAAAAAGGGGAAACAAATCAGAAGAGGTCACAATTTTAACAATTCCTGAAGTTTTTGCTGTTGAAAGGTCGTCTACTTTGTTTGGCAAATTAATTTCCGGACTTTCAGGGATAAGTACTTATTTTCTTTCAAAATTACAATGTATGTTAAAGCTGAACATATGCAGATAATAAGAAATGTATTCATAATTTAATATATGTCATACGTAGCTTCCCACCACCACACGTAGTGAAGTATATAATAAGACTCCAACAATACAATAAATCAGACATAAGATGGAGGAGAAACATGTAGAAATTCTATATTATGTGTGCATATTGTAAGGCACAGGGGAGGATGTGTAATGCTGTGGGCCTGCTTCTCTTTCAGAGCAAATGGGAAAGTTGACCTTTCAAATAATAACCTCCATCAATCCCCAGAGGTCATTGGCCTGGAGGAGGGGTCACTTGACCATCCAGTTGGCCAGTAGAAAAATAATACAGTTAAATGGTTAAAGATGAAAATTTGATTAGTTGTTCAACATGAGATTACACTGTTATCAAAAAGATTGGTTGACTTAGCTTTTTATCATATGTTGATAAATGTTGTATACCTCAAATGGTTAACATTCACAGGTCTGAGTTAAATCCTCTAACTTCACTAATCGACTAAAGTTTTCTTTTCTAGTCGATTACATGATGACACAAAAAGCTTAAATTAGCTTGCATCAAATGCACAGCTGTGACGTTATGTTGTAAATGAGGTCCTCAGGATGAAGGGAAAATGGCTTTTGGATGTGATTAAAACTCAGCAGATTAGCAGAGAAGCTTTTCACTAAACATGGTCACTCTGGAAAACCTATTAAGAGGTGCAGAGACTTTTTTTTCCTGCGGATCCTTTCATTACTGTTCTCTTATTATGTTTTACCAGCCAACCTGAAATCCTCTCCTAGCCCAGACAGCAGATTTTACTCAACCTGTTCTATGTTGTGACCATTTTGCTGACTGTCTGGGTCATTTGTGCCTTCAGAAGCTTGTAGTGTTCCACTTATTCTAAAGAAATATTTGATTATTTCTTTAGAAGCTGCTAGTTCTCTCTCAGTATGGGTCAAGTGTTTTTTTCTGTGGGGCATTTGCAGTCCAGCATCCTTTTTCAGTCTGATAAGTAACCTCTCATGTGGTGCGAGGAAGCATTCCCAACCTGATTTAGGAAACTAGATTGCGAGCAAGTAAGAAATATTGTCAGCTTCCTGTGCTCCCTGTGGTATTGGATGAACTGATAGCTGCATGTGAGTCAGTTTGTAGGTGTGTGTGTTAATGGAGTACAGCAAGCAGCCTCAGGAGTGATGGGAACCATGACAGCGGGGTGGCAGAGCTGAAGTGGAGCCATGTGCACCACGGGGGAACCGGCCCTTTAATGCCCGTCGGCCAATCAGGCAAGGGGATGCTGGGAGCAGACCGTCCTTGGGAACGACCTTGCAGGGGGGCCTAGGGATGCAGAGAGTACGGAGAGGCGATAATACTCAGAGGAGTCGAGTAAAAAAAAGGAAATGAAGAGCTGGTACAGAGAGTACTGGAAGGTAGGAGGAAATCTGAGAAATAAAAAATCAGCAATATCTCAGCTGTATTCATCAGGACCACTAAAGCAGTGTAGTAATACATGAAACAGACACATGGATGAAATAATGGGGAGATGCAGGCAGACAGCAGACAGATGAATGAGAGATATTTCGTTTTAGGAGCATAAGAGGATTTAAAGTTCAGCTTGCTCTGCCAAACTCCACCTCTCTGTCTCTTTCTCACCGACTCAGTGACACATATGCAGACGTCATCCCCGTCCAGATTAAATTGACAGCATGTCACTTTACTGCATTGCATAAGACGCGCTTTGCAAAAGATGAAAGAGAGACGAGTTAAGTCTCAAGATTTAAGATCTAGTTTTAATTTAAGGGGAGAAACTGAAGACAAAAGCTAGATGAAGGAGATTAACGTCTGTTGTAACTAAGGTTACAGAAAGGGAGATGTCGGTTATTAATAGCAGGAAAGATCACAAGCTTTTTAAAGCATGGATACCCCTTATACTTCTCCAAAATTTATCACATTACAAATGCAAAGTATTTTATTGGGACATGCAGTGATTAATAGTGAAATGGAAAAAATCTTAATCAATTTAAAAAAACAAAATTGCCAAATTAAAATCCAGAAAGCGTGGCAGGCACCTTTAGTGCAATAAATTAAATCGAATATAAGTTGGCTGCGTGACATGTTGACTAAAATCCATACAATTCAGAAAATTAATAAAAAATCAGTTTATCTAAAAGGTTATCCACATGTAGATTAAAATCACCAGCTAAAATAATAATTTCATAAGAGTTGTGGAGAATTCTTGAATAAAACAGTGTGCTCTATTTTTTAGGAGGTCTATAATTGGGATACATGACATCTGAGGAGTGCTAAAAACAATTGCAGTATGTTCAAACAAATTAAAATGAGCAAATAGAACAGGTTTAGCAGAAAGCATTAATGAAGTTCTAAAAGCAGTACTACATTCCTTTTTGCTAATCCTAGTGGAATAAGCGAAGCTAAAATTTGGTGGTAAATACAGCAGAGGCATCTGGTCTCACCCATGTTTCCTTTACAAATAATCAATCTAAATCAGATCTAAAATCAGATCGATGATGATAAAAAATTTCTTCAGCAGTGAGCAAACATTTAGAGGAGCATATTAACAGTGATTGGAGACGGAGAGAATTTATGATTTACTGAAAGTGGGACTTTTGGTAAGATTATTTGGGTTTAATTTGTTTGGTTTATAATTTTTTATCCACTCTTTGCTAATTACAAAAGGTAAGAGGGAGTTAGGATGAGGTCCAAGTCCAATATGTGAGTTAATGTTAAAATCAGGGCTGAGTTCATAGGAGCAGGGACCAGCTGGACCACAGGATACTTGATTGATTTAGCATTATTGTTATTTATTAATTCTAAATCAATAATAATGCTAAATAATGCAATCAATGCTAAATCATTTTTTATTTATTCTTATTTATTTATTTTTTTGATTTTGTGTTATTTGGATGTTTGTGTTTGTGTTTGTGTATAGCGCTTTGGTCAACTGTGTTGTTTTAAAGTGCTATATAAATGAAGCTGGATTGGATTGGAGGATACTAAACAAAGAACAAGACTTTAGACATGTCAGGGATTCCTGCCCAAACACAGCTTTCCATCTACACTGATAAGGAGAGCATTAATCAGAGTAGTTGCCGATGAATGGTAACTCTAGAGGAGCTGCAGAAGTCCTCTGCTCTGGTGGAAGAATCAAAACAATTATCAGTAAAGCACCCCATAAATCTGTTGTTTTTTTTTTCTTTGAGGGGGGGTGGTGGTAAGAAGAAAGTCTTCATGAAAAGAAACCAACATGAAATCCAGTTCACAGCTTACCACAAACCATGATAGGATATAGGGCAGGCATGTTGCAGAGAGTAGCGCAGAACCATACTGAGGAGTTTCTTATCTCCAGGTTTCAATAGGCTGGGGTACACCTTGCACAAACTGACAGTCTATCCTAGGGGTTCAGAGAGACACAGGACAGATCACTAGGTATACAAAAAGAGCTAAGGGCTATTTAGATTGGCAATTTACCAGAATATGTGGAGAGTTTTATTGATGGTGGGATTAAAAACTTACGCTCCACACACGCTAATGGAGAACATGCATACGTTCATACACCCCACAGAAATAGCTAGCTCAAAACGCAGCACCTTCTTAAAGTGAGGCAACATTGCAAACAAATGCACCACTGTGCAGCCCCTAAATTTAGTTAAAAAAAATCTCAAATCACACTTATAATTAAATTTTAATGTGTTATCTGCACAGGGGCTCACTTGGTAGCAAGAAGAACCTAGGGTTCAAATCTCAGCCTGTGGTCTTTCTGCATGGAGTTTGCATGTCGTCCCTGTGTATGCCTGGGCTCTATGGGTACTCTGGTTTCCCCGCACAGTCCAAAAACATCACTGTTACGTCAACTGACTACTCTAAATTGCCCTTTTTGTATGAGTGTGTGCAGACGTGGCTGGTTTCCCTGTGATGGAATGGTGACTTGTCCAGTTTGTAAAACTCCTCTCCCCCAATGGCCACTGGAAATAGATGGATATTATCTGGAAAGTTCTTACATGGCACATTTGCTTGTGGTAAGCAGTGAACTGGATTTTTCTGTAGTTTTCTTTTTCAAAGAACAATTTATGATCTCCAACTGGTAGATATTCATTGCATTCACATTTTCCTCTTTTATAAGTAGATTATGTTAAATAACTTTTTCTCAAAGTAGGTGCAAATGTTTGCAAGGCACTAATAGATCCATGGCTGATGCAAAATTTTCCCAAGGCAGATGCCTCAAAGACCAGAACGGCAAAGGCGAGAAAAGATGACCTGCACCCAGCAGCAGTATGGCAAATAAATGAATGTCCCTATTCTTTATTTTAAGTCAGAACATACAAGAGATGCAGGAACACTGAGCAGAAGCACATCTCCAATGAAAAAAGGTGCTGTTTTTTTAAAGTCATTCAGACCAACGATATAGCATAGCCTTCCCTTGTCCATAAATATTTTCTCCATTAAATTGGATACATTTTAAGGAATAGATTTAAGGCAGAAGAGTAGTTCTGTAGCCCATCCCAATATGTTGTTACTTGCTTATGTCAGCATTTTTTGAGCATGAAACGTCTGACCCAGTTTGCCTGTGCAACTGAGCCCGGTTCCTGCTGAACCCAATCAGTCAGAGTGATGGAGTGCCTGCGTAACAGTGATAATCAGGCAACCTGAGCAATGTTTCACCTTAAAGAAAAAGCCCACCTCACCCCCATAGCTTCAGCTCCTCCTTCTCCTCTTGCAGACTACTTATGTATGCATTACAAAAATTTCAAAGATTGCAGAAAAGAGAATAAGCCTCTGCATCATGTGGACTAATTTTAGAAGATTATTTGTCTTATTTGTGTCAAGTGCAGCTTCTGCCTGCCTGTGTGCATGTCTCTGTGTCATCTGGCCCATGGGCCTGTCCACTGAATGTGCATTCATGTCCTTATCTCGAGTGCTGTTCTGGCAGAAAGGGGCTGCTCTGTGCTCATTACAGACTCTCACGGACTCTATTACTCTTGTAGGACTGGGTGTTAGCTACTTTGAAATAGGTTCTTCACTGCATTTTGCTTTTGCCCTATAAATTCATTTCTTAGAGTTTGAAGCTGCAGATTAACCTGTACATCAAACTATGCATTGTTTTTAGATGTTTGCCTCATTATTCCACAATTAGGCCAGATGAAAACTCATTCTCTAATGGAAATGGTTGGGTTTAGTTATTGACCTCAAACAATAGAGAAGGTCATCCCAGTTTTCCTCCTCATCCTGTTATGACAACAAATGATGCAAAACAACAGATGAATAATTTACATTTGATAATTCATTTGTTGGAAAGTGTCACTTCATGAACGGTGTTTACAGTTCCTTGTGAACATTTTCATAGCCATTAGACATTTTTTACAGACTCATACTTCAACATTATTGTGATGAGTCAACACTGAGAAGTTTATTTGCAATTTAAAATCTAAAACTGCTGCAGCATTTTTATACAGTCCCTCTGATTCTGTAGAGCCATCGTTTGCTGCAAATACAGCTGCAAGTCTTATGGGGGATCTCTCCACCAGCTTTGCAAATCAAAAGACGGAAACTTTGACTCATTCTTCTTTACAAAATTTCAGTCAAATTGGATGATCATTTGTGAACATAAATATTCAAGGCTTTCTCTATTAGATTTACACCCGGACTTTAACTAGATTGTTTGAATACATGAAATTGATCTCACCTGCTCCAACAGGTTTTCATCCAGGATTTCCCTGTATTTAGCACCATACATCTTCCCATCAACTCGGATCAGCTTCCTTTTGCCACTGTCATGCCTCACAATGGGGATAGTATTTTAAGGGTTAAGTGCAAAGTTCCACATGTTTGATGTTTCGTCTACACAGTCTGGTTCTGACTGTAAACAGGACCTTTTATGGCTAACTGTTATTCCATAAAGTCTGAATTTGATTGATGTATGGATGGAAGCCCTCTTCTCTGAGAAATGTCTGTCTGAAGCTTCTTCTGGCTTCATGATGGTGTTTGTTCACTAATATTCTCTAACAAAGCCCTGAACAGCTAAATTTACACTGAGAATAAATTGTTCACAGCTGGACATCTGAAGTCAGTAGGTTGCACTGGATGTAATTTGGGAATCTCAAGGTAAAGGGGACTGAAAGAAAATGTGTGCTGAATCACGATAGTGTGCTACTGGTTAGGCCTCCTGCCAGGTTTCTCCATCCTGCGGCGTGCTAACTAATGAAAGATGCAACAACACAACCACTAATTTCCCTTGCAAACTGCGCTGGAGATATATCACTGTCAGAGGAGCAGTGCGGACTCCTTTTCCAGATCAGCGTACTGTGTCTGCAGAAACGCACCTGCCACACACCCACCCAGAGGTAATTTTTCAACTCAGAGAATCGTTTCCAAGACGCAGCCTTTTTATCAGATGATATTTTGAGCACCGCAGCTATGAAGATGCTTTAGCTGATGAGATAAGCTCTATCTGATGTTAGGCAGGGCTGAGGAGAAAAACACAGCAGCACTTTAGGAAAACATTAGCATTTGTTAAATGCAGCATATGAAAGCTTTTCCTGTTTCACTACATTTTTCCCACTTTTTGTGCATTTTCGTGTTTGTCACATCTCAGCTAAAAGTGTTGCATATCATATGATAGACCAATGTCTGAAAAGGATGGCAGACACTCCTATTATCCCCCCTTTATTATGGTACCCTTAAGAAAAGTCAATTTCCACTAATAGTTGTCACATAATTAGTAAGCATATTTCCTGTTTTATTCCCAACATAAATCCAGCCATTCTGTAAAGGCCTGGGAGTTTTTTCTTTGTTGTTTTTTGAGAAGATAATGAATAAAAAGCATCATGAAGATCAGGGGACATGTCAGAGAAAAAGATGTGGGGAACTTTAAAACAAGGTTAAGCAACACAGCTCAATCCTTCATATAAACATTGAAAGCTTATCCTGAGTTTACCATCCTTTCTGTGAGGCATGGTATTGGCAGCACTACATCGAGGAGACACCTTGAGTGTGAGGTTGAGTGAGGAACCTCAATACATAACAACCTTGAAAGAAAACCTGTTAAATGCTGGAAGAAGACTTGGGAGTGAGATCGAGGTTTCCCTTCAGGCAACCCTAAACATACAGCCAGAGGCAGAGTGAAAATGTTTAGATTGAAGCATATTCATGAGTTCAAATAGTCCAGTCAAAGTTCAGACCTAATTTTAACTGGGAATAAATGCTCCACTTAAAATATGACTAAGTTTGAGCTTTTTGGTAAGATTAGGCAAAGAGTGTCAAGGTCTAGATGTGCAAAGTATGTAGAGATAAGCAACAAAACACTTGTGGCTGTGATTGCAAAAAAATAAGATTTTATGAAGAACTGCAGTAGGATTACATACATTCAAACCAGTCTTTCCTAAAAATCATTAGTAAGAAAATCAAATAACAATGTTTATTTTTCTTTCCACATGTAAGGTTACATTAAGTTGTGTTAGTCTGTCTACAGTTGATCTACTAAATTTTGTCCAAAAGCCCTGAAGAAATAAGCAGCGCTCTTGAATAAATGTTTTGTTTTTTTTTTACTTTTGTTTCATACTATATTTGGGATTTTAATGGGGTTTTTTGCGGTCTTTTTGTCTGTCATCAAGCAGCAAAATACATGCCTTCTTTTAATTTTCCATAGATTAGAAAAGTTTAATTTCTAATGTGTATAAGTTTAATTTACACTACAAAGAACAATTTTAAAGAAAGTAAAAACCCCTTGTTTATGGACATTGTTTCTTTTTTATATCATTATATATTATTAAATATATTAACTATATTTTCAAGAACATTTTCGCTTGTTCGCTTGTTCCATTTGCAGATTTTTCATTAAAGGTATAGTGAAGGATTTTTCAAAATTTCAGAAAAGAACCGCCCTCTCCACTTTCAGAAAAAGTGAAGTTAGTTGGATATTCGACACACATTCATTTGATTACAGCGGAGACTCCCTCCAATGTCTCACTAAGGCTACGTCCACACTAAGCCGATAAGGTTATACTGGGAGTTAGACACACTCAACACGAGCATTTACGCCCCGTTTAAGTTCCCATGATTGTGCAATCCCATACCGACCTGTGCAAATACTGGGCATGCGCGAAAAGAAGCACGAAACAAGCGTGTAATCTACGTGACGCCAGAGCCTACATGATATATACAAGAAGCTCTACAGCACAGTACATATCTGCTTGTCCCGTTAATCGAAGAGAACAATAGCTGCTCAGAAAAGAGAGAGTTTTTGGTGTGGACAGACGACGAGATTGATTTATTACTCTTCGCTGTTGTCTTTGTCTGTAGTGTCGTATTGTTATTGACGCAGGAATCATTGATGCCACTTCCTTTCATTATCTGGGGAAGCTGTCCACACTAGCTCTTTTAGCCGTTGAATTAAGATTTACACGGCTCTCTTAGTTATCCAGCCACAGACCTTAAACGACGCCGGGTTAGTGTGGACGATAGGGGGTCTAGACTAAATAATTCTATGTTTAAGGCATTATCCGGCTTAGTGTGGACTTTGCCTAAGAGCTGCGCTAATGGAGCGGATAGATTGCCTTTGAAGGCTCGTTCCTGAAGTTGGCGATTTCGGTTAGGGACTTATCGTTACTTTCCATACATCACAGGAAATAAATAAATATCTGTGCCATCTCCTTACTAAGTAACCCCAAGCTTTAGTGTGCCTGCTGAGTAGAAACTTGGCGAAGGAGGAATCAGTTGGCCCAACTTTTGCTGTGAGCACCCACCATCGTTGTAAAGAATCTCCTAATACCACTCTGGTCTTGTTTTTCTCTTCGGAGCCCTTTCTCTTCCTCTCATATACCTCAAAGACTCTTTTTCTCCTGCAACACTCAGCCATTTTCAAACAATCCGGGGAAAACTGTTCGGCTGAATGAATGGATTATGGCATAGCACTACAGATAAACGCGTGTGCGCATGGATCACTGACAATTAGGAGAAACAATAGTGTAGATGATCCAGCCGGAAGAGAAAAAATCCTCCACAATACCTTTAGTTTTCCAGTTTAGGAAAATGTTTTCTTTTGTTTTCATGTAAAAGTTTTAATCCTTCATTTAATTAAAACCCTACAGTAAGATGTAAAATTGTGTTTCTTTAATAATTAAACAAATATATTTTCTAATGCAGGTGGGACTGCAACCTGAGAAACTTGGTTTGTTTGAAGGGTCCTGTAGGTTTTTCTGCTCTAGACAAATGCTATTTAGTGAGGACGCATACCATAAATGTTTGAAGAAATATACCGACAGTTTTACAAGCTCTCCAGCCAAAACGACAAAAAAACCAAACTAATGGTGTGTCAGTTGGTAAATCATCAAACAGTTTTGGTGGCACTGTATCACATCATCATACTCAAATAACCCAGAAAAAAGAATTTATTGCTTACCGATCCAGTAGCAGCTTGGCTAGTTCTGCATCCATATTAAATCCTGTTGTATCTCTGATGCCTTATCCACGGCGGCTGACCACACAAAAATGAAAAGTCTTAACACTGGCTTTTAGAAGCTGATCCTACTTTGATCTAAACTGAGCAGTTTGACAGAAAATATATTTCACAGCAGTAAAGGGAAGGAAGTGTTGTCTGACCTGTGTCATCTTGTGTATTGCTACTTTATGAGGCAGCAGGATGAGCAGCGGGAGGTGCGCTGTAAGCTGTAGGCTTTAACGAGAGGCTGGCTTAGCTCAGCATCCAGCTCCGCGGCACTGATGCTGCTACTTTCTTTACCCCTGATTCACACTGTGCGCAGAACGGGCCCGGTGTCTGTGCGGCAGCCGTGTTGGGCCGCGTACATTCTAGGCACAGTGTGAATTAGGGCTGGGCGATATGAGCTAAAATTAATATCACATTATATTGAGCACTTAACCTCGATAACGATAAGTGGACGATAATGACCCTATTACCCCCCATCCCTTTTCTTTTCTTAAAAAAAAGTGTGTTATTTTCTGTATTCATTGTCTGGTAGTGTCTTAATGTTCTTTAAAATATTATGGCTTCTTGCTATTGAACAGCTTCAAACAGCCTTTTAATTCAGTGTTTGATTCCCACTCCTTTCTGTATTTCTTAAGAGTTCAGTTTAAACTCAGAAGTGACCACACAGACCAGAGGTGAGGAGGCGACAGGGGCTGAGTGAAATTGGATATTTTAGAGTGCAGTCATTTATTTTAGAAAATATTTTACAATGGAGCACAGGTGGTAATAGGCGGCGGCTTCAAGAACCAACACGGCGGGGTTAATCTCTGCTCCGCCTGAGCCGGACCTTTGCGGGCGGAGCTGTTGGGCTAGAAACGCTCTGGTTCGGCAGCAGCTTCATTGCTGCAGTAACAAACATACATGCTCCACTTTAGAGTCTTAGTATCCAATAACACCATGAAAAGTCACTTTATTTGTCACTAGTTGCATTTTTCGAAAGAAAAAAAGTTGGTAGAGGAGTCTAAACTCTTGCTAAATAGAGCTACGCATCAGCTTCATTAGCAGCCCTTCCCTGCTCTGGATGTCACATGACTGTGTGTAGTCATGTGACTCAAGGAAACGCTCATTCTTAAAGGGGCAGGAGCATCGCTAAACTAAAACACATTTTTATTTTTATTTTCACATATCGAATTTATCGGCGTGGGCAAAATTACGTCGTAACAGTCCTAAATTTTGGTATCGGTACATTTTCGGTATGGTAAGCCCAAGTCTCCTCCCCTTCTGGTCACCCCGTGGGTCCCCTGGCTGAAAAAATAATGAATGGAAGTCAATGAAGCGATAAAAGTTATTTTCTGGTCCACTTTGTCTTACGTCCTGAATCACACATATGTTGTACTTCGATTTTAAAGATAACTAATGATGCATGTTTCGTCTGTATTTGTCAAGTGATTTGTAATTTATTGATTGTAAAAATTCGCATTTAAAATGCCTACATATCAGAAGTCAGAAGTCGCATGTATTACGGGCTAACGGGAGCTAGCAATAGATATAGCACGTACAACACTCACCAAGAGCTTGTAGAGCTTCCCCTCCATACTGGCTCTCACTCCACCGACTGCTTTACCTCCGACATAGCTGCTACTTTCCACATGGTCAGGTTTATAGTGGTTGTCTCCGTGTTTAATGCTCCTTCTTCGTCCTGGAGGCTACGACCCTCGCTCTCCTTCTGCAGTTGTAGTCCACTAAACGTTTTTACACAAACCTAAAGTAACTTTTGTCACCAGTTGAAAATCAACGTTTTCTCTGCATCAAAATTGGTCTTTAAAATTAACGGACATCATATGTTCAATCCATGGCACGTTTCAAACGGGATCAGAAAATAACTTTTATCACACCATTGACTCTGATTCATTTTTTTTTGTCAGTAGGGGACCCATGGACCAGAAGTAGAAGGGCGTGACTTAGGCTCCCAATACCGCCCAGCCCTAGTGTGAATCAGGGGTTAACAGAACTTCTCTGGCGGTGGAACTCATGCAGCTTTCAGCTTGAGAACTGGGCTGCCTTACTCTATCACTTGTTCTTTATCTTTTCTTTGCTTCTTCTGATAGCCTCTTCTTTGGTGGGTCTGCCAAGGCGCAATTCCCAAAACAACTGGTTTGTTTATACCATTTGGCAGCGTGTAGCTTACTGCTGTAAAGCAAAACTCAGTCAGTTCTTCTGGGTAGGCGAACATGAACATAAGAAAATGAACATAATAAATGCTAGTGTGCCACCGAAACATTTCGAAAAACATGTATATTTAAGGTGTAAAAGTTCACAGTGTGTCTTCAAGAGGGAGCAAAAACTGCCTAGACCTGCTGACTGATCTATAACATAAAATCCTACCGGAATATAGTCACTGGCTTTTGAATTCTTAAATTTAGGATGTTTTTTGGATTTTAATTTTTTATGTATTTTTTGGGGAAAAATTCTTAGTAGTTTTTAAAACATGCTGTTTTTTACTTTTATATATACAAGTTTAAATCTCCATACTATAAGGTACAGACTAATACAGACAATGAATCTAAAAAACAGCACTAATATTGGGACATTGTGATTTGAATATCGAAACACCACAACTAAACTCTAGCAGTATAGCCTCTAATTAAAGATCCAATGGTGTCCAGGAGTTCTGCTGCGTAATTTTTTTTATTTCTTTCCTGTACCTTGTTTTGTTGTGAGAGAAAATCTTATTTAAAATGCATTCATCTGCACTTTTATTTGGAACATCTTGAGCAGACATGTGTCCATGCTGCTGTATGAACAGATGGAGTAATGTAACAAGAAGAAACGGTGTGACACTGACAGACGTTTTGGTTAATTCCCCTCCCCTCTAATGCAGCCAATAATGCTAAAGGAAGGATTTCTCTCACAGTTATGTATGCTAAAAACATGCAGTTTGCAAAACATAAACAAAGCAAAAAACAGGCAGATTCCCAACCTTGGCCAATCCTGAAGCAATATCATTTTTTGTTAAACTGTTGTATTATGACAGTGAATAGAAGGGAAGTCCTATTGTTAGCAGAAGCACAAAGTGGGCGAGCTAAAGAGAAGTGACTAAATGTGTAACAATATTTAATTGGATAGAGTAAGTGAATGCTTGAATATAACAAATGCTCTTTTTGAAATCTGTCAATCTTTGATGGACTGATTTTAAAGCTGCAAAGCAGTTTCCATGAGAACCGTGGGTACAGCTGCAGGCATGATCAAAATGACGTGAGCATCTGGACACATCCTGGCAGGGTACCACTGGGGGATTCATATGCAAAACACAAAAACACATACACATCTCTGGCCTCTGGCTAAAATATGCAGTTGTTGGGATAAGTTCATTTAGCTGTTTTATCTTGTTAGAAAGAAAAGAACATATTTAATATTTAGCAGATTAATATTAAGTTGAATTCAACAAAACTGGTTAAAAAGAGTAAAAAAAAAATTCTTCTTCTTTCCTTTTCAGCTTTTCCCTTCATGGGTTGCAACAGCAAATCATCTGTCTCCATTTAGTCCTATCCTCTGCTCTCACACCAACTAACTTCATGTCCTCTTTCACCACATCCATAAATCTCATTTTTGTCTTCCTCTCTACCTCGTGCCTGGTGACTCCATCCTCAGCATCGTTCTACCAATATAACCGTCATCTCTCCTCTGAATATGTCCAAACTATCTCATTCTGGCCTCCCTAGCTTTATCCCCAAAACATCTAAAATGAGCTGTCCCTCTGATGTACTCATCCCTGATCCTATCCATCCTCGTCACTCCCAAAGAGAATATCAGCATCTTTAGTTCTGCAACCTCCAGTTCTGCTTCCTGTCTTTTCTTAATTGGTACTGTCTCTGAACATTGCTGGTCTCACACCTTCGTCTTGTACACCTTTCTCTTCATTCGGACTCAAACCCTTTTATCACACATAACTAGTGGAGGCTCCAGACAGTTTTGATTGCGGAGTCAAAAGGGGGTCTTGGTCATTTCAAAGGGCTCATGAAAAGAAAAACAACACGCCCTATCAACTACTTTGTTTTAATTAAATAATCAATTGCAGTACGCAGATAATATCCTGGAGCTTGACCCATGACAGAAAACATATTTACAAAATGGTCTCTATTCTCATACTCTCAGGACCTTTCGATTTCCCCATTTCTGTCCTGTTTCCCCCTGGCATCCTCTCTGCTCCTTTTTTTGTCCAATCTCCTCTTGGCATCAGTCTCAAGTGACTAAGGTCAATCTGTAAAGATTTAACTACAGAGTAAAGAAAGACGCTTCGCACTGGCTTCAGCAAATCACAATAAAAAACACAATCATGACAGATAAACGCTTCAGAATAAAAGTTATGTGCAGGTTGATTTACAGGTGAAACTTGAAAATATTGAATATAGTGCAAAAGTTCCTTTGTTTCATTAATTCAACTTAAAAGGTGAAACTAAAAGATGATAAAGATTAACTACATGCAAAGCGAGATATTTCAAGCCTTTATTTGTTATAATTATGATCGTGGCTTAAAGCTTATGTAAACCTCAAATTAGAATGTTGTTAAAAGGTTAAACATTTTAGGCTTAAAGTGTCATGCTCTAATCAGCTAATACCAGTAAACCCCAGCATCCTGGTCTTCCATAACATCCCAGCAGAGCTACAGGCTGATAGCATTCATGCCACACCTCACTGAGGCAGGAAGTGATGCAAAAGAGGCCCAAACCAACTACATACTTTTGCACAATATACAAAATGTTCAAGTTTCACCTGTGCATTAATCTAACAAAATACAGACAAAAACATATTTTGGAGTGTGACTGAGAATAATTCTGAAATATCAGTTTTTACTTTGTACTGATAACTGCCTGGTATTACCTAGTATTACATGGCTTCTATCAGCAACTGATCTCTTTCTCTCTTTACCTCAAGACCCTGCATAATCATCCCCGCTGCAGGCCTCATGTCTTCTCTCAGACTTTCTCTTAACATATATGAGGACAGCTATTGTGAGCACAAAATCTACACAGAAATTAAAAAGGACTAGGTTTACTTCAAGCATTAACTATCAAGTTATGTAAAATAACTAACACTGGTATTGTTACCTAGCTTAAAACGATAAAGCTGCATGTACTAACTTGCTATAATTTAGCTAAGATTACCTGCATGCATAAGCAAAACTCAAACTGAAGCTTATTTGGAAGAATCTCTGCAAAGCTTGTAGCCTTTTGGTCCATCTGGCTGGTTTACTTAATAAGCTGCTCTGCAGCACCTGTCTGTGATCCAGATGTCAGCGTTAGCGTGTGTGCACTTAAGGTGCGTTTAAAGACGGCTCGTAGAAATGTGTTACCACACATTAAACGGCTGTAACAGCTGGAAGAAGTGTGGAGAACAGAGGGCACTGACATGAAAAGTGGGGGCTGTTACGCCAATGGGTGGGGGGTCAAGGTTTTTTTGGGAGGGTTTTGAGACCCCCCAAGACCCTCCCCAGCGCCGCCGCAGAACATATCACCTGACACTTTTCTCCACCCATTGCAACCAGCTTGCACATGCTTCTTCACCTCTTTTCCACACTCCATTACCGTTGACCTCAAGTACTTGAAGTCCTCTGGTTTTTTCAAATCCATTCTCTGTAACTTCACCATTCCACTTGTGTCTTACTCATTTAAACACATGCATTTTGTTTTGCTGTAGCTAATTTTCATTCCTCACTTTTCCAGAGCAGTCCTCTATCTCTATAGCTTTTCCTCCACATCCGCCCTGCTCTCACTGCAGATCACAATGTCATCTGTAATATCACACTCCATTGAGGCTCCTGTCTAACATCATCTGCCAGCCTGTCCATTACCAAAGCAAACAAGAAGGGGCTCAGAGCTGATCCTTGATGCAGTCCCACCTTCACCTTGAACTTCTCTGTCAGTCCTACAGCACACATCACTGCTGTCTTACAGCTCTCATATGTCCTGCACCACTCTTATCTGCCACTCCAGACTGCCTCATGCAAAACCACAGCAGTAGGTTCAGTAAATTCAGTTCAGTTTTTAAACTTTTTAAGATGAAATATGACGGTTTTTATAGAAATTTGGACATTTGCTGCTGTCCCGATAAATTTAGGTTTTTTTGGTAACACCCTCACAATGGGACCATAAGTGCACTCAAACATGCCTTCCTAAAACGCATTAAACTTTTGTTTACAAAGACATGATCAGGGGTGTTCACTAGGGATGCACAGATACCGATACTGGTATTGGGTATCTGCCCCGATACTATCTAATAATTCTGGTATCAGTATCGGCTAATGTTAACCGATACCATAAACCGATACCTAAGATGTGGAAATGCAGCAATAACATTACATAAAATTTTATTTTTTAACTTTTAAATGTAAGTTCTGTGGTAATTTTTATTGAAATTTTATTTTTATCTCATTCACCATCATATCTTGTAACAAGCAGAGAAGAAAATAAAACCTGAATCCCGATTGATAGCACTTTTTTTGTGTGGTAGAAGTATCAGCATTGATACTCGGTATCAGTAAGTACTCTGATCCAAGTATCGGTATGGTATCGGTTTTGAAAAAAGTGGTATCGTTGCAGTGTTCACTGATATGCTCACTCAAAAGTCGCCGTAAAAGATTCACACGAGAATAGCCTGTTAAGTTCAACCAATAGTTTGCCTTGGAGTTGCACAATTAAGCTAACTGGGTTGTTCTAAATTGTGCACAAAGTGCAAACTTCATACAAAATAAGGAGACTATTAGACACTGACTTATCAACCATTATCCCCTGAGAGTTATTTATTTGGCTATGTGCAAGAAATAAAGGATTTATTGAAAAGGAGCAGCCAATGCTGAGGTAATTGATAAATATGATAAAAAGCAATTTGAGTTTTCAGGTGCAACCGCAGAGGACTTTTTAAGAGCAAATAACTTTGCAGGATGTGACATAAATTGCAGTGTGTTGCAGCTATTTTCCAATATCACAACTTTAAACTGTGCTTCTGTGTGTGTGTGTGTGTTTATGTTTGTGAGAGAGAAGGTTCCTTTCTGTATTGCCTTCTAAGGGTTATGGTTAGAATTGTAAAATTAAAGGACAATTCTTTTATTAATGTTACAATGTGAAATTATGCTGAAGGATTCAAAGAAAATTTAAAAAAAACTTTAGACTTTTTCAAAGATTGCTTATAGGACTGCAGTCAGAGGCACTGTTGGCTTGCAGTAAGAAGGTCCTACTGTTCTCTGCTTTACATGTTCCATGACTGTTAGGTTAATTAATACAATTTTTTCTGTTGTTAAGGTCATGGAACACACATTCAATATTTCCATCCCCATGTTAAACCTGATTTATGTAAAGCATTTTGGGAGTATGTCATCTCCCTCAGTGGTTTCTAATCATTTTAGCTTCCAAGAAACAGCTGCACGGACCTAAGAACTTGAACTGCTGCTGCAAAAGGCAGCTGATTTTTCCAAGAAAGGAAGTTAAAAACCTTGAGAGAGTCTTTGTTAAACATTATTTTTGACATTCAGGACTTTAACCTTTTTATGTCTACCAGTATGTCTCAACAATATGCTATTTGCTTTGTTAGATCCTACAATGGGCCCTAGAAATCACATTCATCGAACTGAAATGCATTTTTCCACTATTGTAGCATAAAGATGTAGACGTCTACCGACTAAAGCTAAAGCTAACAGTTTCTCTGTCTGTCTGCTTCTTGTTTTCCAGGTGGAGCACATATTTAACAGGATGATAAGACCAAGCATGTGTGTCTGTGTGCTCTGTCATGGTGTCTTCATCAGTAGCAAGGAAAAAAATGGCTGTGATTTAATAATAGAAGGGACCAAACTAGATTTCATTGCACACAAGATGGGATTCTCCCTCGCTTGAATGGAGTGAGAGGGCTCTAATGTAGCTGGATTTAAGAAAAAAATAACCCTGAATTTAGTATAAACAACCATATAAGAAATGAAAACAATGAAATATGAATGAGAAAATGTAAGGTATGATGTTGAAGATCAATAGTCAGTTGATTTTGAAAATGTAATTTCATATCCATCTGTTTGTGTGTGCTTCCTTCTTATCTTCTCACACATTCAACACCTCAGCACAAGAAGGATGCCGTCCTGTCACAGCAAACTGCCCCCCGCTGATAACAACTCAGGAAACGGTTATGATAACGGGTAACTTCATTTGCGGCAAAGCCAGGAACACTTCACGAGATATCTAAAGACCACGTCTGACATCGGCTCTCGTTAAATGAGAAAAAGCGAACAGGGGATATTCAGCTAGAGTACAGAAGAGAAGATCCACCCTGAGCTGATAGCATTAAATATTAAAAAACAGCCAGCATCACGACTTCCCAGGGAATTAAATGTCACATAAACAAGCAAAGCTGGACACATATGAACACAGCTGCTGTTTACCTTCACAGGATATGAGCGCACTGGAGAGGTTTTAATTGGAATGCTTATTAAAGGAAATCTCCAGTAGTATTTTAGCTATGAGAGCTGCAGAACATCGTTATCCAACAAGGATATAGCAGGAGCAAGTGTGATTTAACTGTTTAAATCTTAGTGAAAAGTAATAAATAAACAAACAAATAAATAACTGTAGGTTCAGCTTGATAATGAGGCTCATTTATCAGATTTAAAGTATCTTTTGTAAATAATATTAAAGCAGGAATTAAACATACATTATTAAACACACATTTACTTAATAAAATTTAATCTTATTTGTCTTATGTAACTTTCTGATCATAATGTCATGTTTTAATAAGCTTCAAGAAGAAAATAATCATAATCAACAAAAAAAACAGTGTTTGTTATCAATCTGTATAACATGTGAGGTGAGCTTTTAAAATAAGCAAACTGGCTAAAAATGGGCTATGTTGGGGCATAAACAATGATAGTAAAGTCGTTCAATCACAAAGTTGGACTGAGGGACCACAAGCCATGAGGGTTGATTACGTTGCTGCTAAAGTGAATGGTGACAGAGAGAAGGATAATGATCAGCTTCATAACTTAAACTACTACAAATCTACTTGTGTTGCTTTTTGATTGCTATGCCTCTTTATCCCTCATGGACTAAATATTTTCACTGGCATCAGTAGAACCACTTACATGCCAGTTTAGCAGTCTTACAAATGACCTGAGGTGGAGGATGTGGCTTCATGCCTAGGGAGGCATCTGTGATGGAGAAGCACAAGCAGGTATCTGCCCAGAAAATTCTGAAAATAAAATGTGTGCCATACACCACTGCTGACTAATGCTACTAATGTTGAAGCTACCAACTCTGCACTAACCTAAGGGGTATCTTGATAGACTGTAACTGAATTTAAATTTACATTTATAGAAACAAACTGTCTTGCTGAATAACAATGACTGATTATAAACAATGACAATGAATGATTTTAAATCTAACTCTGATAGGAGTGGGAATATTCTTAAACGTAACTGTACAAACAGATCTGAGATTAAATTTTTAACAAGCTTATTTATGTCTGTATTCAAGCCTGCAATACTCAGATTTTGTGACACATTAAATAAAATATTATTAGAAAAATCACTGTATTCACAAAAGCGTTTGGTATTGATTCAAATTTAAAGAATCGATTCGATTCAGATTCTCAACAGTTGGAATTGATTATCAGAAACTGATCCGATTTGTTCCGATTCAATTAAACCTTTTCCAATTTCATATTGATATATGTCTGTGCTGTTGAAAAAGTTTTTTTTTTAGCCATTACCTTAATTATATTGCTCTAATTCAATGATGCAACTCTGGGTGAGTCACAGTTCACCGGGGGAAACTGTATTATCCCTTTCAGACAAGCCTTAAAATGGCTGCCTTGACTTTTCCTTCCAATTTTAGTTATAAAAAAAGCAAACAATGTTCAAGAATTAAATTGATTTTTGGACTCGCAAATTGATTCAGTTCAATTTTTTGTGTTGATTCAGAATCAATTTTTAAATGTTTTTCAACACAGTACTAATTTGTAAAATAGAAGCAGATTGTTATTGTTATCTGAATAAAAGATATAACTTCAAAGTAAAAGAGAGAACAAACAAAATGGTCGACAATACAATACTTTGGTCTTAACTTTTAAACAGGATTACTAGATAACAAATATACTTCAACTAATATACTATGAATTGATGTTATGCTTAAGTTTAATGTGCGTACAGTTCCATCTTTCTTAGAAACTGGCTTTAAGTAAAGGGAAGGATTAACATCAGATATTTCAGCTGAAGAGAGGGTGCTCATGTTGCCTAAAATAGCTACTGATTAAAGCCTATACCTGCTGATTTGTTTTGGAGCCTACATTCTGCTCTTCATCATAATCACTTCAAACTATTTAAGACTGTGCAGTCTTTCCAAATTGGATCAGACGATCAGGTAACATATTCATACACTTTCATACTGACGTTTACAAGATGTAGAATGCACATTTTTATGCTTTTTTTTGGTGTCTTGCAAAATTGTTATAGTTCTCAATTTATTGAGACACTACCACATCAAGTTTTATAAAAGAATTATTATATTTGAAGAGAAAAACTCGAGAAACTGGTCCATTTAAATCAGTATAAAACTATGTTATTGTGAATCGATGTATAACAATTCATAAATAGGTTAATTAGCTGATTTTGTTTTATAGATAGCATCTTAAATAAAATAAAAGTTTATCAAAGTGTCATTCAGTCAAGAAAAATGTTAAACAGTATAAACAATAAGCCAAAAGAGGGCAGTAGATTAATGACCAAAAACCACCAAGAAAGAACAGATTCATTCATTTTATTAGGATTTTAAAGGCAACAATTATTCATATCTTCCTCAATAGCCATTGGAAAACCTTTGTGGTGGAAAGATTTAGTGTTATGATTTATCTGTACATTGTAATCAACTGTGACCATGTTTACTTAATGTTGTAGTATCAGTTTGAATGATTAGTCTTATTGAATGACGCTTTTACCTAAGTCATGGTCAGAGAGTTTTGATAAGGATAGTCCACATCCTGTGTTACCATGGAGATGGCTCTTCGACTAGGCATCCTTAAAGGTCTACAAAGTTCAAAGCTCTCTAATCAAAGAGAAAGGCTCCTTCAAGTCTCTGATTTCCACCCTGAGAGTCGTACTTTATCAAGTAGAATAGATAGACCAACGTTACAAGAAATAATATATTACATTATATTAAATAATTTTTTGGTAATTGCTGACAGATTTTGTTTTATGTTTCAAGTAGTAGTTTATACCATTTATATTTCGCATTGATCTCAAAGTTTTTAAGGTTGGACAACCATCTCCCTAATCTTTAGCTCCCAACATACTGTGGTTGGGCAAATGCAAAATCTTAATATTACTTCTTGTAAGAAGAAACGTGTTTTTGAAAGTAGATATTCATTTTAAAGCTAAATCTTTCAGGAGTATGAATTTGAAGAATTAATTTTAAGTCTAACGTTAAGGGGAAAAGATAAGTGTATGTATTTCATGTATTTCATGTCTGTCAGTGAAATAATATGAAACGAATAGCAGATATCACAATAAAGTTTAAGTTAGTAAAACGATTAAATACAATCGAACACAATCTAATAAGATGCAGTTCTACTCAAATGGCAGTCTTGGATCTTCAGACTGCTTGGATGACCTAGTCTAAACTCTAACAACTGGACTAGCTGAAGGTGATTCAGAAAACAAAAGCAATAATAACCATTTACAAATCAGTATTAGATATTTAGGGCTAAGATTAGGGATGAACAAAACCTTTAACATGTGGTTCATGTGAGAAGTTACCCTCAAAACTCAATCCCAAACTTCTACTTAAGTTTACTTTCTGCAAAGTGAATCAAGGTTTTCAACTAAAGTGAGATCAATGTATCGGACTCATACATCAGAACTCCTGTTTTATCCTTTTACCACTGGAAACATCCAGCCTTTTATACATTTAAATCAACTTCTGGCACTGAGACATTTGAGATGTGCTGTCTTTTTTTAAAGTAACTAAAAGCTGATTATCATCCACATAGAAGTGATGGAAAACACCCCAAATCCAGCCTTGAAACAGGGTATAGGTAAAGCAGATAAAATGTAAATGAAGTAGGGCCTAGAAGAGAACCCAGTGGAACTCCATGCTTAAGAGTAACTAAGAACCTTTCAATGATTAATAAAATAAAACCAATCTGGAGCTGTATGCGTCACAGGGCCTTTTCCACTGACCTGATTCCAGTGCTTTTTTTTGTGCCAGAGCCAGACTTAGAAATGGTTTTGAGTCGCAAATTCAATACCGGGCTACAGTTAGCACTTGGTAGGAGCCACTTTCTTCCCTGCCCACATAGTGATACAACCAAAGTTTGGGAGGGTATAACAAAAGCCTTGCATATATAGGTGAAACACACAACTGCTATGTTCATTCATGGAAAATTGACCTAGCCAAGAACATGTCATGTACACATCTTTGCAAATCCAGCAGAGTGTGAAAACACAGCAGCAGCACTTACTAAAAGCGCTCTTTCCCTTTTTTTTCAATGTGGGCATGTAGAGTTGTGTTGCAATGCTAAAGAAGATGTCATGACCAGTGTTGGGTGTAATGCATTACAAGAGTAATAAGTTACATGAATAGATTACTTTTTTCAGTAACTTAGTAATGTAATGCATTACTTACAAAATATACAGCAATATATTACTAGTTACAATTTCAGTAACTCAAGTTACAAAAGCATTTTAAATTGTTTTTCTGGCCAACTAATGCAACAGACCAAATCAAGCTGGATGCGGTAGAACAAGAGCCACCGTCCACTTCCTGTTGCTTAAAACCAAAACATCAGAGAATCAGGACGGTTGAGGAAAAGATTGACTGTATATTTAAACAGCGGCATCATTGTCACTGTTTACCTAACCATCTGTTTTAAGACTTCAGACATCGGAGTCTCATCTTTGTGATGAGCACTTTCAGCGCCTTCTTTTGATTAGATTTAACAAACATTACTATGAAATAGAAGGCATGCAAAGGAACTTGAGACTTAATTTTAATAAAATAGTGTTAAAACTACAGTATTTGTGGTGTGACACTTAAATGTGTGTAAAATTTAAATTCATAAGTTACGGTGGTTAGAAGTGGTGGTAAATATTTAAGAAATTTTACCCGAAGTAACTTAAAGTAGTGTAACTCAGGTACATTTTTAAGACAGTAATATGTAATGCAAACATATTACATTTTTTACATTGTAACTAGTAATGTGAAATATATTACAGTTTCTTTGTAACTTTCCCAACACTGGACATGACACAGCAATGACTGTGGTAAAGCAACCAATGCTTTGAAAGAACTGGCCAAGAAACAACCAAGCACTGAACCCAACACCAACTTTGCACTGGTTGTTTTTAGGTGAAAAGCCCTAGAAATGACATCTGCACACTAACAATAGCCTGTATTCTTGTATCCTTTTTGTTCATTAGTGAATAAACAGCATCATAAAGACCATGGAACAACAAGGAAGTTGTTGGGAAGGTTGAAGATGGGTTGGGTTATAAAATATTATCCATAGCTTTGGACGTCTCACAGAGATTCAATCATTTAATGCATCAACCCAAACCAGAAGAATTGTGCTCCAAGCCTACCGAAAGTAACAGGAAAATATTAATAACTGAAGCAGTTAAGAAGCTCAAAGTGGCTCTGGAGAAGCTACAGAGATGCACAGCTCAGGTAGGACAATCTGGTAACAGTAAAACTATTAGTCACTTACATCATGAAAATTTTTCTGTAGTAGTTTGCCACAGGCCATGGAGGAGACACCAAATGTGAATGAAGGTGCACTGGTCTGATGACATCAAATTAAACTTTCCAAGCCACATGCAAAATGTCATTAGTGATTGTTAAGTAACACTGTATACCACCCTAAACACCCTAAAAACCCAATCTGCACAGTGAAACATAAGCATGGCAGCATCATACTATCATCCATATACATTGGTTTCCTGCTGTTCCTCTACATCACTCTCTAGCCTACCCGTCAAAGAGTATGAAGACAACTGTACATTTCTCTACTTCAGTGTATCAGTGTGAAGTGTATGTTTCTTGTGTTTTCCACCTAAACTGATTTTTTTAATGAAAATGCGTTAATTTCAAAAGACCTTAATTTTGGTCTTTTTTTTATGAATGTAGCCCATGAGGAGGTTTGAAACATAACAGCTTCAGATAGCCACAATTAGTGGGCAGTTGTCTGCTGGGAAGTGTGAAATAGCAACATGTGCCAAGCAGATAGTCTCTCGTGTAACACCTACATTCATCTGATATTTTTAGACCTGCTTTACCCTGTTAAACATAGCAATGCACATTGTCTAAATATAAACTCGTCAATCCTTTAGATAAACCGGCCACTACTCATTTTCGCATATTTTAGATAGGGCACAGAATCATAAAAGTAGCATCTATCAGAGTGGTTCAGTAAATCAGAGCAGTGAGAAACCAATAGATCAAATTTCAACCAGTCCGATCTGATCCCGGCCTCCCTCCAGCTGTCTACTGGCCTTCTCTGTCCTCCACCTTACGCTCTCCTTTAATCCCCGGAAGCTTCTCTGTCTTCCTCTTTTGCAGGCCTCACCCACTCGCTCCATCAGCACCCCTCCCGGTTTCCATGCCCCGGCAGACCGAAATGCCTTCATGTCTGTGCTTGTGGCTTCACAGTGTCACTCACCATGGTGCCAGTGTTCGTGCTTCCCTCGTCCTCTTGCTCTTTCACACAGCGTGTCCTTCTGGCCTGATATTTACAGAAATAGTAGCGATAAGCAAGAACGCCGGGTGGAGAACAAAGTGAGAGAGGCTTTTTAGATTATGTAGCGCTTGAACATGTAGAAGAATCATTTGGGGGTTGAATGTATCCTTTCAAAGAGCAATTATTGGTCAGATCAACAATCAGGAACCATTTCTACAGGAGATAAAATAATCAAATTTAATCCCATTTCTCCTTTAATCCATTTGTCTCATTTAAAACACACTGGGGTGCTCTAATCCCCGTCAGGGTTGTATAAATCAATGTGTGCTTTACTCACCAACCATGCCAACAGCATACAACCAAACAGGCTCATCATTGTCATACACATGACGAGCCTGGGCAGAGATTGTCCATCAGGTCAAGTTGCTAGTGGTTTAAAAATGAGAACCAAGAATGAATGAAGTTTCAAGCTGCCACACATTTGTCTCACTTGCAGACAAGGTCACTCTTTAAATCCTCGATCACCTACTTTGCTGTGAGTCAACTCAGTCATTTGCTCCTTCCCACAACTTTTCTGTCCACCCCTATTCTCTCAATCCCTTCTCTTTTGCTTCTATTTTTAACCGGCTTAGCAGCACTGAAGGCATGAGAGCTTTATTCTCTGCCTTATTCCACACTCCTGGTTACCTGGCTGCCAATGCACAAGGTCCTTAATCCTGTAACAGGGCAAATACTCAGAACAGTTTTATTAGTAGAGAGCATTCTCTTCAGAGAAATCTTCCTTTGTGTTGTGTCTAAAAGCCTTTGATCCCATTGGCAACACATCCTGTTGCAGTATTTAACATCCCTTGAAAGTATTCAAATCCCTTTGACTATATATTTTGTTATAGCCTCAGTTTCTACGGAATGAAAATGTATTAATGGCTTTTAGAAGTTTTTACAAATGAAAAAAGGAAGAGTGTAGTAGTGTTTTAGGGTGTTTCTCTATGAACTTTGCACATGAACAGACACATTTTATCATATATTTGCAATTTAATTTAGGACTTTGACTAGGTGTTTCTAACAAAGATTCCACTGAAACGTTGGCTGCATGCTAAGTTGTTCTACTGCAAGGTGAACCTGAGCACCCGATTCAGCTTTGTTGTTTCAGAATTGCTCAGTATTTAGCTCAATTCATATTGGTGCCTGTCTCGGCGCCCTGCGGTGTACAGGATCAGGACTCAGGAGCTGGTAGAGCTTTGTATCCTGGTGCCGACTGGGCTTGGCTTGGGGATGCCATCCATCTGTGCCTCCTGCGGCTGTGGAGGCAGACTAGGATGTCTTCCTGTGTTTACTTTCCTCTGTTGAATTGTCAACTCAGACCCTTTTTTTTGTTCTCCATCTCTCTTCTTAATCTTCTTTCCTCCTTCCCCCTCATCTTTCATCTGTGTCTGTAACACCAGTAAATAAAACCCACAGCAAGCTAATGAAGATTTCTAAACACACACATCTATATATATATCTCTCAAGTGGAGTACTACAGCAACAGTCGTAATGGCCCACTTGAGAAAGTAAATCTGTTGGGCTTTTACTTGGTACTGGTACATCAATTCTGAGTGCCACACTGCCAGACAGCACACAGTTAAAAAAAGCAAACAAAGAAATCTGAAAAACAGATCCAAAACAACTGGGCAAAAGGAGGCCAAACCAGAGACATGATCATAATACATAGCACAACGTTTGGAGTAACCAAACAAAGATCAACCACGTCTAATTTTTAAGCTTCACCATGTGAGGGGTCCTTAGCTGAGGTCTTTTTGAAGCCGCAGGGCCAAAGAACCTTGAGGTCATTGATTTGTCCATGAATCTCAGTGTATCATGGACTAAATTGTGAGGCTATCTGCAAGAAGACAATGATCACAGCTGAAAAAAACAAAACAATGTTGATGGGTGAAGAAGAAAATTTCACTATGGCCTTGTTAATGTCCAGGCATCAACTTGATAGAAAACAACCTGAAATATTTGCTGCATTTACTCTGTCAATTTATTTTCCTTGAAACAAAGATAGGAGAGTAGGACAATCAAAAAGAAAGTAAGAAAAGCACAAGACAAGGAAAATGAATACTGTAAAAAGGAAGGAAAGACAAAAAAGAAAGTGAAAGCAATAGAATGCAGAGGTAAAAAAGGGTTGTAAGACAAGAATGAAGGACACAAGGAAGGAAAAATTAGGGGCAAAATTAATGGTATCAGTAAAATGAAACATTTGAAAAAAATGGACAGGGAAGGACCTTTAGATACAAGTAAGGACCTTTAGATACAAGTAAGGATGGGTGGTAAGGAATAATGGACACAAGGAATAACAGAAAAATACCAAGGAGGACAGGAAAAAATAAAAAAACATGGGAAAGTCAGGAGAAAGGACAGGAGGAGGTAGACAAGGGCACAAGGAAATGGATAGAAGGTTAAACAAATAGAAAAGGACAAGAAAGGAAGGACAGAGCGGTGAAAAGAATGTAGGAAGGAAGGCTTTGGGCAGGACATATGGTTTTGAAAAACAAATATGCTTCTGTCCTCCATTTTTGTCTATCTTCATCCAAATTGAAAAACAAATGCAATTCTTGACTTTTCCCACAATGCACAAGAACCCTGAATGGCCTTTAGCTGCAGGAGACATGTCAGCAATGGACCATTAGATATTCAGTACTTCTGAGAAGCTCGTTCATGTGTGACCAGAATGCAAGCTAAGGGGGAACAGACTGCAGAGTCATGGTGTGCTGCTAGCCTTCATCTGCCGCAGCAGCAGCTCAGGCTAATCTGTAAAGGCCCAGGCTCATTCAGGACACAGCAGCACACCATACCAATTAATACTGATAAGCTGCAACACACAAGCACTGTACACACCATAGATATCTGCATAATCCAGAAACTGCATCTAAAAGGAATTATCTGGTGTGGTTGAACTGCTCAAATTCGCTTGGCCTGATCTGGGAAAAAAAAGCCTTTTTCTTTGCTGCTGGAGTGTGAGTGTGTTACTGAAGAGAAATGCAGCTTAAGATAGAAAGAGATGAGTCAGACCAGATGAGGGAAATCAGAACAAGAGTCCGCCGACGTATTATTTGAGCCACTGCAGTCCTCTGATGCAGCTTGTGAACTGTAGTCTCGTAATGCACCAGATTCCACCATCATCTCCGGAGAAATGGCACAAATCGACGATCATTAAGCAGCAAGAGCACACCCCACTCTAATGGGTGTTCTCTGTGTTAGTCATTAGCAGGTGTCAAGCATGGCTAGACCTTCAGCTCTGCTCGCTCACTCAGTAAATGCTGCCATCAGGTGGGGAAGAAGTGAAACAACTGGGGGTGGAAGGGAAATAATGCTAAAATGAATACCATCCTCTTAAAATGATTTTAGCAACATCAAATTTTGTTTATTGACTCAAAAATAATGAATTTGAACATTTAATCTGCATATAAAATATGATTACATCCAGACGTTTCCCAGCATAAATCACCTGTTCATAGATGAATACAATCAGAATGAAAGACAAAAAAAAAAAAAAACATGGCACCAACATATACAAAGAAAAACCCTTATTCATAAAAAGGATAATTTAAATTATTCAACACATTACACTTAGTAGTCTGTCATTCTCCATGCTGACCTCTTATAAAAACCCTAATCCTCCATATGAGAGATTCATTGCAACAGATCCATGGTTATAATCCAGATTTATCCTAATCCAACTGAACACACTGCCACACAAAGTAAATAATAATAAAAAAAGTTACAAAGGTTTTCAATGTTCAGACATGGTAATGCATTTAGGAAAAGTGTTCTTCATTCTGTGGCTTTAAGCTGAACAAAGAGATGCAATCAATAAAAAATATGGCTCTCAGGCTGTTTGCCTGAACATATTCAAAATTCTAAAAGCAAACAGAAAAAGTGGCAGGAATATGTGATAAAAACATGATAAGAAAGCAGTTTAAAACCAAGTGTCGTCATGGTCTGTGGCTCTTCTCTCGGCACTGCCTGATTAACTGCAGCTAATGGCTTCTCCACAGGATGCCTGTTTCTCACCGACTTCATGCCAGCTGGGCCTGAAAACCAACAGATGCAGCTACCAGGATTTATTGGGCTTCTCCTAACCAAGTTACATCTATAACCACAGCAGGTTGGAATATTTGATTTTCTGATACATCTCTTGTATAAAACAGGCTGATATCTATAGGTGTTTGTACATGAAAAAGGGTTGTAACCATATATTAAACTGGAAGTGAATATCCAGCTATATTTCATTGTTGTAGCTGTATAGTGCATCTGTGGACAGCAACAATTCTTATGGCTCAGCTTAATAAAAGCAACACATCTGGACTATTATCTCACAATAAAGACTACTGGCAACATGGCAGAAAATATTCACATTCCCAAAGTTATTACTCCATGAAAGAGTGAAATTGTGTCCTTTATACATAGAAATGCTTCCATTCATCCACACAAACATCCATTTCCGTTGAAGACCATCAGACGATCATAGCGGATGACACAAAGCTCTCTCCACGGCTGACGTGAGGGCCCCCGTTAAAGTCCTGAGGGTCACTGTCTGCACGCATGTAGGGAGGGGGGACATCACTGTTCCCAGGGTCATCCCATCCCGAGGGGGCAGCAGAGAAGTAATGCTCTCCATCGTGCGATCCAAGATCACCGTCAACGTCATCTTCCTGGTAGCCATCGAGGTCCTGAAAATGACAATATAAGGTTAATGTTTATGTTTGTTCCCATTAGGCCTAGCCACATATTGTCATGACTGGAGATAGTAGGAAGAAAACATAAGCAGAAAAAACATTATGCAGCTAGAATTACTCCCTCCCTCTCCACCGGCTAAATCCAAACTTGTTCAAGTATTTGCAATAAACAGGAGTATAAAACAATGGTACATTCTTCATTGGTGCACACATTAAGCGTTTCATTAGATGCATCTATTGTGCTGGAAATAGAAAACCTAAAATACTAAGACTGTTGTGGGTAAGGTTCCCATTGAATGTTTATAACAATGGATACAGAAAAAACAAATTACAGGAGTGCTCCTAAATATACAGAATGATGCATAGTTTGGCTTCTAACTGATACATGAGAAGGCAGGCGGTAACAAACAGCCCACCAACTGCAAAAGATCTGCAGCAAGACTTAATGCCAGGAACCCTTGAGGTTTCAGTTTCTACAGTATGGCCCCCATTAAATGCTGATGACCTCAATTCCAAGACGCACAACACTGCATTGATAGTTATGTTGAATAGATCTTCCAGAAAAAAACTATGTATATCCTGGGATATGGGTAAATCTATGTATTGAAGATGTTGTCCCATAATCCATATTTTCACTGTATTTGTTGATTTTCTGATGCCCAAGGAAGATTTGTAAATATGGGCTGAACACATTATTCTATTATTTAAACCGTAAAATACTTAAATCTATAGCAGCAAGTCAGAGCTTTACAAAAATCAGTGATGAAAAACGGACCACAAAATCTTGGATCATTGCATCTCTAAGTCCCAAAACCTAAAACCAAAACTGGATTTCAAGAGTCATTTTATGTATTTTTCTATAGGGGCCAGGACATAAAAGTTTTCAGATTGGGAAGTGTTGAAAAACAGACAAAAGACAATAATAAGCTAGAAAAGCACCCAGATAGTGCAGACCTCCACCAAGGCATCTCAGCCTTCACCCAAAGTTGTGATCTAATACTAACTTTTTTATATTCCTTGACCATAAAAACATACCTTTAGAGTTTGGGGATCTGAAAAGAGGCATTAACGAAAAAGTGATTTCCTTGAATAACTACTCAACTAATGTGAGCCCAGCTGTTAATCACTTGTTCCGGTTCCATTGCAGACATTTCTAGATAATTTAATCAAAATCTACCTATAACTTTCTGAGCTATGTTGCTAACCAACAGAAAAATAAACCCTGGTAAAAACACAACTTCCTTTGAGGTTGTAATAAAGCTGATAAGCAAATTTACAGGACTGGTTCCACTCATACCTACAGGAGCAAAGCTTTTGTGTGATGCTTGATGACAGTGTCTCTTCATCTGCACCTTTGCCATAGGGGATCCCTCAAGGTTTTACACTGGGACCTCTCCTGTTTTCACTATACAGTCTCCCTCGGGGTACCGTTTTTGGGAAGCAATGTGTTCAGTACCATTTTATGCTCCTGACTGGCAGTCATCAGGAGACACATGTGCAGTTTAAACCTCATGTTTATATGTTTATAATTATGTCAAGGACTGGCTGACAGGTAACTGTCTGCACTTAAATTATGCTTAAACTGAGGCTGTCCTGTTTGCTCCAAATACGAATGTGCTATTTCCCGATTAGACCCACCTTCCATTCCTCATGTCTCAGTCAGTCTATCAGCAATCTTGGACTCCGTACCAAAAATGGATTCATCGATAAACATCACAGGGAAAACCTGTTTTTTTTCCCCCCCAACTAAGAAGGATCTCCAAGTTGAAATCCATCCTTAATAAAAAAGCATCTAGAATCTGGTATAGATATTTATTACATTGCATGGGCTTTTATATTTATAACCATACGTAAAACCTGTACATAGCCTGTACATAGTTTGTACATTGACTAAAGTTATAGCCTGTATACAGACGAGGCCAAACGTTTTGAGAATGACACAAATATTAGTTTTCACAAAGTTTGCTGCTAAACTGCATTCAGATCTTTGCTTCAGCTGTTTCTGTTATGATAGAATGTTATGTTAGAATGGCAGACTAGACATGTTAAAATGAGGGTGATGCTTGAAATCATTGTTCTTCCATTGTTAACCATGATGACCTGCAAAGAAATTCGTGCAGCCATCATTGCATTGCATAAAAATGGATTCACAGGCAAGGATATTGTGGCTACTAAGATTGTACCTGAATCAACAATTTATAGGATTATCACGGACTTCAAGGAAAGAGGTTCAATTCTTGTTAAGAAGGCTTCAGGGCGTCCAAGAAAGTCTAGCAAGTGCCAGGATCGTCTCCTAAAGAGGATTCAGCTGCGGGATTGGAGTGCCACCAGTGCAGAGCTTGCTCAGGAATGGCAGCAGGCAGGTGTGAGCGCATCTGCACGCACAGTGAGGCAAAGACTTTTAGAAGATGGCCTGGTGTCAAGAAGGGCAGCAAAGAAGCCACTTCTCTCCAAAAAAAACAATCAGGGACAGATTGATCTTCTGCAGAAAGTAAGGTGAATGGACTGCTGAGGACTGGGGCAAAGTCAGATTCTCTGATGAAGCCTCTTTCTGATTGTTTGGGGCATCTCGAAAAAGGCTTGTCCAGAGAAGAAAAGGTGAGCGCTACCATCAGTGCTGTGTCATGCCAACAGTAAACCATCCTCAGACCATTCATGTGTGGGGTTGCTTCTCATCCAAGGGAGTGGGCTTACTTACATTTTTACATCCTCCATGCTGTCTCTTCTCTGTCTTCTCATACCTCCAGACGGTTGTGGCAGATTACCACTTGTACTGAGCCCGGTTCTGCCAGAGGTTTCTTCCTGTTAATGGAATTTGAGTTTTTCCTCTCCACTTTCGCTACATGCTTGCTCAGTATGAGGGATTGCTGAGGAATTGCTGTGGTTAGAGTCTGCATGATATGGCCACAACCTCACGCCAATGACTCAACGCAATCTACTGGGATTACTTACATAGAAAACTTTTAACTGATTGGAATGTTTGTATAATTGTATTGAAATTACTTTTGTTGTAAAGGGCCTCGAGATGACATTTGTTCTGAATTGGCGCTATATAAATAAAAGTGAATTTAATTGAAATTGAATTGAAATATTTATTAAACTCTTTTAAAGCCATTTTTGTGGCTTAGCTTTTACTTCTCCATAACTCCTGGTTTTTATTTTGAGGTCTGCTTATTTTGCACTCTGTCCTAGTGCGGTGTATCTTTGTGCTTTTTAATTTCTATCTTTATTGAAATTATTAAATCTTGTATGTCTCTGAATGTATTTGTGTTGATGCCGTGCACCCCGTACACCAATTTGGTTGACTGTTGTGTCATGTGTGAAGCACTTTATAAATAAAATGGTATGGTTCGCCACCGCCCTCCCTTGCCACCACTTAGTGGCAACACTGACCGACTGAGGAGGGTTGTAGTCAAAATAAGGGGGTTTGTTAAAATAAAAGTTGGATTCAGTTATAAGCAGAAAGTGCTCTCACCGTAACGGGTTCTGGGCTTTGGGTGGAGTAATACGGAACCTGCAGAGGTCTGTCCTCAGTCACTGGGACATTATTTGAGATATATGGCTGTGGATGTACACACAGAAACACATCAATAAATACATATCAAGAGATCAAATCACAATCAGCTTTAGTTTCTATCCAATGACTCAACACAAGAGTCTGGATGATCATCTTTGTTTTTACAAGCATTTGTCGATGACTCACCCCGGTGGTAGAGTTGTTGGTCTTCTTGGGAGGAGGGGGCTTGTACTTGGGAGGACCTCTGAAACACAAAAAACACACAGCTGTCATGTTTAGTGAGTCACACAACTGTGAAGCATCCTAAGCCGTGCCATCTGAAGGGAACTGATTTACAAAGAACAGAAGAAAAAAATAAAGAGTGAAGTGAAGTGAAACAGAGTTGTCCACGCTCAGACGGTCAAAGACACTCACTCTCCGCTGAGCTTCTTGTTTTTGTGTTTGCGGTACATGGCTATGCCTGTTCCAATGATAGCAATGAGCAGAATGACCCCGATGATGGCGCCAATGATGCTGCCTGTGGTGGGACCCTTCTCCGGGAGACGAGTACCTGGAAAATAAGGAAAGACATAACAAGTTTTTTTTTAAAGCAAAGCTGATTGAACAGTACTGCTTACCCTGTAGATCTGGTACAGGAGTATTTATGCAAAGAAAAATCAGCACAGAGTATAAGGACAGATCCTATAATGATTTAGCATTCCTTAAAGAGAGGAAGATTGTTTTAACATTTTAGGATATGTCTATTTAAATAAACTCAAGTGCCAGGTGAAATATATTTTCTGTATGTAGAAAAAACAAGGAAAAGAAAAAGAAAAAGCATGGAGCCAAAACAAGCTAGGTCTTAGCCAAGTCAAATACATAGGGGTTAAATTACAGTATTTTTTGAAGTGGTGTTCTTCAAGCCCACAATCTTAAAAAGTAACTCACCGCCTACCAGAGTCTAATTCTGCCCACAGTTTTTATTTGAAAACATGCCTCAAAATGAGGCTTTGCCTGGTGGACCAGCGAGGGGAGGGTTAGGTGTGGTCAGCGCTATGATTGACAGTAGTGCTTCTGCAGCAACAAACACAGAGAGATGCAGAGCAATAGAGACGCAAGCTCCTTTGGCTCAGAGGGAGGTGGTTATGACGTTGATTATTTCTCTCCCCCTCCTTCAAATGAAAGAGAGGAAGATTTTGTGGTGGAGGTAAGCGGGCCCTAGCCATATCGTTTCGAGCTGATTGCTACAGAGGTGTGGCTTAGACTGAGGCAGTTTTATACTCCACACCAGGGAACGCTGATGTCAGAAATACTGAGCCGTTAGCAATGCAATCAGATTCAAGTGAAGAGTCAAGTTTTAACCTGAAGAGGGCGCTCTAACAGTTTTTGTTATAAATTAATATTTTCATTAAAATGTACTATTACCAAAACTAATAACCAGACATGTAAATGGCTCTATTAAACATGATTTATACAGTTTATCATAAAAATGTTGATTTTTCACTTTAAGAACAAATGAAAAGTGAAACAACGGAACAAAATGTATCTTACAGATTTATTTTTTTTGTTACACTTAGGTATTTTCAATCAAACAAGTTTTAATATCAGAGAAAGACAACATCAGCAAATTGCATTATTTCAACTTTATGTATCCTCTCAATGTTTTTCTCTCCATAGAAGCTTCACCTGGTCTGGCGTTTTGCTGTGATACCTGCTTGGGTATCGGCTAAAATACTGCTGCCATCAGCTAATCATTCAACCTCTCCTGCTTTCACTTTTTTACTATAACATAGAAAAAGTTTTAACATAATAATCAATCAATTCTTTAGATTTACATTATTTTTGTTCATAATTTTTGCGATCTTGCCTGAAGCATTAGGTAACTCCCTCTAAATCAGTCAGGTTGTTTCGATCACTTTCACTGCCACAGGTTTATTAAAGGAGAAACAGACTGCTTCTACAAACATTTGTGAAAGAACGGTTTGATCTCAGGAGATCACCTCTGCAACAGAATCCTCAGTGCTAAATATTCTACAGTCAACTGTAAGTGGTATTATAATGAAGTGGAAGTGATTGGAAAGTATGTTAACTCAGTCACAAAGTGGTAGGTGGATGCTGAGGTGCTCAACAGCGGACAAACTCAGTTACCATACCTATGCAGATGACACTTAGCTGAAAGTGTATATTACAATGTCACCATGTGACTTTGATCCCATCCAGCCAAAATAAATGCATTCAACAAATCAAAAGCTGGATGACCCATAACTTTCTCGAACTGAACAGAAACAAAACGTAAGTAATTTTTGACCTAGATAGGAATGTTCCAGAGTCAGCACACAGCTTCAGTTGATACAACTACTGATCAGGCATGTAATGTAGGTGTAATAATGGACTCAGACCTGAACCTCCAGGGTCACATAAAGAAAATAACAAGGTCAGCCTTCTATCACCTGAAGAATATTTCTAGGATTAAAGGACTACAACGGGATCTTGAAAAACTCATCCATGCGTTCATCTTTATTCAGATTGATTACTGCAACAGCATCCTCACCGGTCTTCCTAAAAAGTCTATCAGACAGCTGCAGCTGATCCAGAACGCTGCTGCTCACGTCCCCACTAGAACCAGGAAAGTAGAACACATCACCCCAGTTCTAAAGTCCTTACACTAGTTCCCTATAGCTCAGAGAATAGACTTCAAAATACTCCTACTAGTTTATAAATCACTAAACGGTCTAGCACCACAGTATGCTGAAGACCTGTTGTCACTATACCAACCCAGCAGACCACTGAGGTCCTCCAACTGTAGTTCACTAAACCTCCATAGAATTAGAACCAAACATGGAGAAGCAGGTTTCAGTTTGTATGTCCCACAAATCTGAAATAAACTTCCAGACGACTTCAAAGCTGCTGAATAGTTAGGCTATTTTAAATGAAAGATGAAAACTCTACTGTTTAGAGCTGCCTTAATGTTCTAATATAAATCTTTGATACATTTTATTTGAATGTTTTTCCTAAATTGATCCTTTTAATCAAATGCTAAACCTTTTCTTTTATTGATTCTCATGTTTTATACTTAATTGCTGTTTTTAATGTTCTTACTTTTGCTGCTTTTACTTTCCATTCTTTTATCATATTTTATTTTAAACAATCGAATCATGTAAAGCACCTTGAATTACCTTGTGTTGAAAGTGTGCTATACAAACAAAATTGCCTTGCCTAGTTTGCAGGGGTCACTAACTTTCAACAGAGGAATTATGTACCCACCTCTGAACTTCCTATAGCCTTCAGATTAGCATAAGAATAGGAATGTTCAATGGATATATTTATTTAAAGCGAGCAGCTGCATCTAAGCCTTACAATGCTAGGTGCAATCCAAAGAGTCCCATACCATGAAGTAAACCATTGAGGCCTCTAGAACAATGAAAATGTATCCTCCTAAGTGACAAACCTCGACTTTCAGTCTGATAACCCAATGTACGAATGTGGGTTTGACAGAAGCAATAAAATGGTGCATGTCAGACCCCAGGAACTCATAGTAAATACACAAATACAGTTCATGTCTTCCTACACGAATACACTAGTGAGCAAATAAAGACCCATAAAGACATGGCTAAGTGAACTGACTGGCCTGTATAGAGTCCTAACCTTATCCAGAAAGATCAATTAAATTTTTGGGATCAATTTGAGGATAGATTGTGAGCCAGGTATTCATGTCCAACATCAGTGTTTGACCTTGTAAAGCACCTCTCTAAGAATGTGAGCTTTTCATAACCACACTCCTAAACCAAGTGGAAAGACATCCTATAGGAGTTAAGCTAATGTAGCTCGAGTTGTGTTTGAATATAGGTGAGTGAATACTTTTTGCAATACAATTTACCTTGAGAATCCCATGCTGCAAATATCAAAGCTTCTAAAAAGTAAATTTTGAAAATGTGATATTTTACACTATTTTCTTACTATTCAAAACCATCCACAGTGCTTTCATGACTCCTCTGAGATCATTTGTAAGAATGTGCAGAAAAAAATGAAACGTTCAATTTAACTGTAGAGGGAAATTCAGCCTTCCAAAACGGCTTTTGGGAGACAAGTCTGTTCGATGGGTGTGTTGAGCCAGTGGAACACACCGCCTACAGAGATTTTAGCTTGTACTACTTTAAAAAAAATAATTTACACATTTAACTAAATAATGGCCATTACAAAATCAAGTTTGCACACGTCTAATAACTTTGTGGTGAGTGAGTGTCTGTCTATGGGATATGGTGGGAATAAATTTTAGTATTGGTTAAGTATCAGTTCAGATTAAATGTATGTAAATAATAAGGTTTTGTAAGACAAGGCCATATCAATCTACCCTTGGAATTAGTCCAGTCTAAAGATTGTAAAATCAACCTGCCAAGGGACTACAGGTGATAATTAGCATATCTGCTATAACTTGATACATCTTTCCTTTGTGGTCAATGTTAAATTTTACACTGTCCCAGTATAAAATAAACCTAATCATTATGCTTCACAAATAATTCAAGGTTATGTGAATTAATAATTTACGTGTTAATAAATGCATATAGGGAATATCTTCATTAGACGTTAGAGAGGAGGACTTTCACTAAGTCTCATCTAGCTGCAGTGAGAAGTGTTTTTATTAACCTTTTTATGAAGACATAACATTGTGGTTGCTTGGAACAGAAGGGTTGTTTAGTAAAGAGGCACACATGGGGCAGAGGATTCCGGGTGTTAACCCTTATACAAGACTTGTCAGACTACTTAATAAAATCTAAGAAAACGTCGATCAGGACTTCAGCCTCATCCTTGTTTACAGAAAGAAGACAATAGTTTCTATAACAAATACCAAGGAACGTATTAAAATAATAGAATCCAGTGTTAATAACCGTTGTCAAGGTGAGGAAAAGAAAGCCAAATGATCAGATTAAAACAGTGTAAACAACAGAACTCCATACCTCTTTCTGTTTCAATAATTTATTGGCTCCAATTATTTGCGTGACCTTTTCAAAACTGCAGGCTGCTCAAGTTGGAAGGCACTGATTTAACAACCATTACTATTAATGAAATGTCATGTAGCACAAGGCAGGAAAATATCAGGCGTTACCTCACATGGCTGTGAATGGCTTAATAATGCGAGGGAATAAAGGGGGGAAAAAACACTCACTGACTGAGCCGGGTGAAGAAGTGTGTCTGTGTGTGTAGATGAACTGCTGCTAAAGTACAGGAGGGGTCTTGATTAGAGTGTCGAGTCACAGGGGTGATTAAAAAGAACCAGAGGAATCACGCAGAGGCCGACTAATGAACCATGTCCACACTGAGCATCAACCGCTTTCAGGCAGACACACACATAGAGACATGAGGCGTGTTTACTGAAGGTGCAGCTCGACTCATTATCCTCGGTATTCCTGGGGGATTATGATAATGAGGGGGAGGTAAAGGGCAGAAAGGATCTGAGGCTCATCTGATGAGAACAAACTCCTCGTCTTAGTAATTGGAGGGGTCATGATTGAGTGTTGTTAGCCTAATTATGATTCTTTTCCAACAATAGACTACTTTGAACATCTAAAATAATTTCCATTTTTTCACATGTACAGAAGCTGCTCTAATGATGGTGTCTTCCCAGAGTACTGATCTGGTCTCACTACATCACCTCCAAGACCGACTCGGCACGATCTCTGCTACTCAGAACAAAAGGCATGCGTTTGTTCTCTCTTTCAGGATTCATGTTCTAATTGATCAGAGCTGTATTCAGAGCATACTGTGAACTATCAACACACCAAGCTTTACAGAATTTGTAGTCACATTCCAATCCCTTTTAGAGAAAAAGGTCACAAGAATAATCATCTTCTTTTAAAAAAAGATATTCAATCTGATTTAAATAAAAGGAATATGTTGAATTTATAACTGAATGAACTATAAATGTAGAAGAAAATGAGAAGTGACAAGATAAAGATGTTGTGCAAAGATGGTTTTGAGAAACAGAGTCTGGGTTATTCAAAGAACAAATGAGAATTATATATTAAATACGAGCAGCCTAATGAGATTTTCAGTGATTCAACCTGAAGTTGTGTCACGTCAACCTGCTTCCTCACTCAGAGTTTCATTTTATTTTTTCCCCTTGTTAGATAAGAAAACTGAAGTAATTAAAGACACAGGGGACACATTCATCGAGACAGAGCCAGCTTTGTAAGTGTGTCAGTGTAATTTCATCAAACTGCAGTCAAAAATTTGAGGTTCAAAAAGGATTTTTTTGATGCAGATGTGTGAAAAACCCTTGAACTAGAATCCACACCCAACCTTGACAGCACAATCAAAAACAAAAAACAAAATGTTCGAAATTCATTTAAGTGTGAAAAAAAATCTCTATGTATATTAATATATATATATATATATATATATAGGCTTTAAATCAGGAGGCCTTTTCTATTGTTTCCCCTTTAAGCCAATCCAAACACCAAGGAACCTCTCCATAGAAGATACACAACGTCTGGTATCCTGCTCAACTGTAACACCCTGCTAGATGCGGAGCATCAATTAGATGGTGCTCCCAGTGACCGAGAATCCTCCATGTCCTGTTCTCAATTTTTTACTTTACTTTTATGCGTGCTCAGTATGAGGGATTACTAAAGAATTGCTGTGACAATTACAAAAGGAGTCTGCATGTTCAATGACTCTGCTGGGATTCCTTAGAAAACTTTTAAATGATTGGAATGTTTGGATGATTGTGTTGAAATAATTTTTCTTATAAAGTGCTTTAAATGACATCTGTGAATTGGCGCAAAATAAACTGAATAGAAAACTCAAAAAACTCAGACACATTCTCTGGACGTTAACCAGAGATTAACATCTACTTAAAATAGCAACAAAAGACCTGATCTATTTAGAGAACATAGTAAAAGTACTTCTTCAAACATATTTTTAAATACAAAAAAGGTACTTTTGATTAGAGACAAATTACTTTGATTGTGACAAAGCTTTATCTTCTTATGTTTCCTTCCAACATTTTTGACACATGCATACACAGATAATCCTTGTATGAAGAGCCTTAAAGACAAAATGTATTTGATTTTGTGCTCCCTGACAATGTCCTCAACATGCAACATGTCCTAATCTTGTTTTGATGTAGTAAAAGCCCTTCGCCTCATGGTGGTGCTGTGTCTCTTCAGAACCGCAGCATCTGCTGGCCACAAGGCATTTTAAATACCTGCCTATTCCTGTATAACCGCTTCCTCATTACAGCACCGTCTCTGTTTATCATCACACCAACCTTCTCATTTTTCAGCTCCCAGCGTTTTTTTTTTCTTCTGAAACGACACTGAAGCCCTCTTTTTCCTCCTTTTTTCCTTTGCTTCTTATCTCGCAGGCGTCATTATCCAACCATGTCATTTCACTCAGCGGGTTTCAGGTATAAAGTGATTCCTTGCTTTCAGATAAACTCTGATTCAGAATAAAAAAAATCTGCAGGAAATAAGGCTCAGTTTAACGTATTGAGGTGTGAGAGTGACAGAAGTGACTGGTGATAGTGCCCTTTGTGTTGGCCTTGCTCACCAGCTATGTGTTTCTGTAATGAAATCTTGGAGGAAGAGTGTGAGTCAGCTTGTTTTCTGGATGTGTTTAAACCTGAGCAGCTTCAGGCCAAGGACAAGAGACGTGAGCACAGTTAAGACCCATCCAAATAGAGTAAACATAGCTCATGAACACCACTCTGTATCCCGCACTCTCGTCACTTCACTTGACGCGTTTACACGAGAGCTCTGCTGCTTCACTGCGTTGCCCTTTGCCCTCCAGCCTCTTCCTTCCAGACGTGCACACACAAAGGCACAATTTACATACATAACAAGAAAACAGTCAAAAAAACAAATGCACACAAAGCACTTTATAATTTGAGAGGAGCCCAGAGGCAGAGAGCAGCTTCTTTCAACCAAATCATGTTCAGTTTTAATTTCTCTCTACAGTGAATAGGAATATGGGCCAGAGATCAGATTTAGTTTTGAGGTCGAGTCCATTTCTGTGAGCCAATCAATGTGAGAACAATCTGGTCTGCAAGGCATCTTTTTCCCCTTCCTGTGCAAGAGCTTCCTCTGTCTGACCAGCCAGTCAACCATGGACCACCACGCTCCCAAAGGAGAGGAGGAAAATCTGAGCTGGGGGAGGAGTGGGAGTGTCGGGAAAAGGAGACGAGTCTGAATGGTTCACTGAAAATGTCTGAAATTACTGCAGACCTACTTCGGCAGGATGAAAATACCACCAGAATCTCTTGAGCTTATGGATGCATGGATGAATCTTGGACACAGCTGCTCAACTGAACATTTTTCTTTCTCCAATTGTACCTCAATTTCTCTTCATTTCTGGTTAAAGGAATCATTCAGATGTAACAGCTTCCCTATGGCCTAAAAATACGTATTACAGTAAGTTTGCAGAATAGGTTAAAAACTCTTCAGAGCAGTGAAAGGCTAACAGCAAGACGGACAAACCACCAGTCTTTGCTGAATTCAGCCATTGTGTAAGAACTGAAACCTAAAATCTTTAGATTTATGAATGAGACACCTTCCATCCACAGCATTTTGCTCATAACCCAGACATTGTTTTTGCAAAAAACTTACTCCAGGTCATTCTGGTTGGATCCCACAGCATTCTCAGGTCAGAAGAGATACACTCTCACTGGCCACTTCATTAGGTACAACTTGCTAGTACCGGGTTGGACCCCCGTTTTGCCTTCAGAACTGTCTTAATCCTTCATGGCATAGATTCAACGAAATACTGGAAACATTCCTCAGAGATTTTGGTCCATATCAACATGATAGTTTCTCAGGGCAGCTGTGGCACAGTTGTAGGCCTGCGACCCAGAAATTGTGGGTTCGATTCCTGCTTTCGTTGTGTCCTTGGGCAAGAGACTTCAGCAACTTTGCAGTTGCAGCCTCGCTTCTGTGGCTACAAATGTAGCTTGCTTCCACCAGTATGTGAATGTGACAGTGAATGAATAATGGAATTGTAAAGGGCTTTGAGGAGGTCTTGAAAAGCGCTATATAAATGCTGCAGATTTGTCGGCTGCACATCCATGATGCGAATCTCCCGTTTCACCACATCCAAAACATGCTCTATTGGATCTGGTGACTGTGAAGGCCATTTGAGTACAGTGAACTTAACCAGTGATCTATCAAACTTGGAGTACGCACAGCTGGACGCAATTTCCCCTTTATAAATCAGACTCTTCGTAGAAATGTGCTCAGCTGTTTCGCCTCCTACACACCCACTTTCTGCCATAAATGGTCAATGCAAAGTGTCTAGTGAATATTCTGCATCAACTTGAGACGGCTAAGATGGGGTGTTTCACGGGTAACCATAGCAACCAAGAGGTGGCAAAAGACACAGCTGCAGGCATGCGACAGTAAGACTGAAAGCAAATTAAAACAAATACAACTAAATCACGCTAGAACATAATAAGTTTAAGCACTCCTAGATATTTAAAGCCTGGCGAAAAGGTGCGCTTCAAAACTACTTTTAAAAAGTACAATCCATGTAAAATATTGATTTTGGGTCATAAAAATAAACGGAAGAGCTGCAGGTGACATGGGATGATTGAAGCATCCATTGTACAGAAATATGCTGGGACATTTTAGCATATGTGTTCTTGTATGCACCAATATATGCAATTGCTATAAAATCTGATGACATACATATGAACATAATTCTTAAATGCAACATATTTATAATCAAATTCTCATTTTTATTGTTATTATCAGCTCCTATAGACGGGAGGGGGCACTAGTGTGTGTGTTGTTTGTTTTTGTTTGTGTGTGCAATGCACTACAAGTCTGAAAATGCGGCTTAAATTCACAATTTTGGTATCTCCCCTAATGCGATGTCTGTGTCCTCCGTGTCCAAAAAGTGTGTAAGCAAGCTCCTTAGTGTGCTTAAAGTTGCGCACATTTTTCCACCAAGTTTTTTTCTGTAAATCACAAACTTTGTGTATAAAGTTACTTACGTAGTTTTCAGACCCTGTTTTGTGCGTAAGCAAGCTTTATAAATCTTCCACCACCCCAAAGCTAGAACAAAAGCCTTAGTGGATATACTCTAGCTTGCCAACGCTTTTGTATCTTCATGTGAGGTTTACAGTTACTCCCAAAACCAAACAACCCTGGGATGGTCAGTTTTCCTTTCAAAGTCAAATGGTTTCCTTGAACTTTCTTGAAGCTATCCCAAATTCCTCTCACATAGCCTCCATAAATTTCCTCCCACACTGATGTTTCTGCTCACGCAACCACAAGCTATATCAATTATTACTAATCTTTTACATTTTTTTGCAGGGGATTATTGTTAAGTGGGGTTTTTTTTCAACCCACAAAATCCTGTACTTTTATAACTACACAGAGACTGTTAACTCCAATCTACCTCATCAGATGCAACTCCTCAGACTGCTCCGAGTCAAATAAAGCTTTAAGATTTAAATAGTAAAAGGCCTGTATTTGTATAGCATTTTACTTAATCCCTACGGACCCCAAAGTACTTTACACTACATTCAGTCATACATACATTCACACACTGGTGATAGAAAGCTACGTTGTAGCCACAGCTGCCTTGGGGCGCTGACAGAGGCGAGGCTGCCGGACACTGGCGCCACCGGGCCCTCTGACCACCACCAGTAAGCAATGGGTGAAGTGTCTTGCCCAGGGACACAACTGCTGAGATAGGCAACTTCCTTTACAAGACAAATTTCCAACTCCTGTGCCATGGTCGCCCAAATTTAGCTACATTTATCAAACACCTCTGAAGACAGAGCATCCATTTTCTTTTCTAGGTCTTGTTGTTTGGCAAATATTAACCCGGCAGACTCAAAATCAGCTGAAAAGGTCAGCCACCAACACCCTTAGGTATTGCAACTATAGAAAAGTAACACTGATGTTTTTCTGAAAAAACAGCAAAGACCTTGTGAAAGTGCAGCCCTATAGTTCCTACAGTGTGGTAAAAGTACAGCTGGTGGAATTTAGGCTTATTTTAGTAATACTAAAATAGTAATACATGTAATACAGTAATACTTGGCCATTGGACCCTAAGTATTTGTAGTGGTTAGGCACAACAACTACCTGCCAACACCTTAGATATAACTTATAACTGCCCATTTTAATATTTTAAATCTCAAATACACCTTAATATGCATTATGTTTAAGCCTGTCAGGCAAGCACCCCGTTTGATTTGAAGACCAGGCTTAAAAACCTTCCTTTTTGAAGGTTTAGGTCATCATGAGCTACCCGTGTAGATGTGCTGCTATAGGCTTAGACTGTTGCTATTTTTCTTGTTTTTCTTGTTTTTTCCTCAGTGTTCTCAGTGGTCTGGTAACCTGTTTAACTGCAATACCTTGTTGGATGGGGGAACGCTGATGATGCTCCCGGTGGCTGGGTGTGTTATGAATTTTGTATTTTACCATTGCTTTTGTTCTGTTTCTCACCTGTCATCTTTAACCCTCAGACAGTCTTAGCAAATGACCAACTGCTGGAGGTTTCTTCCTGGGAAAGGGGAGTGTTTCCTCTCCGCTGTTGCAACATGCTTGCTCAGTATGTGGGAGTGGTAAGAGTCTGCATGTACAGGGCCCAAACTGACGTCAATGACTTGACGCAATCTCCTGAGATTCTTTAAATAGAAGACTTTTTAACTTTTAGATTGTTTGTATAATTTTATTGAAATTACCTTTCTTGTAAAGTACCTTGAACGGACATCTGTTGTGAATTAGCAATATTTTCATAAGCATTATCTTGGCCAAAAATTAAGGAACCAGGAAAGAAACACTACTACATTTACTATATGTTATTTACACAAGAAAACATACGTTGAATCTCAGAATGATTTAAAACCTAACAGTGTTTTAAGGGGGGAAACCAGGGGAAGCAGTTAGCTAATATGTAACCCGGACTTTGTACTTTAACTCACTGAAGATACATGTTATCTGAAGTTGCACAGTAACACAATTCAAATCAGAGGTGCAGATGTGGTTACAGCAAAGTTTTGAACACAAGGAAATTGTATTGGACTATCACTTAACTGGAACTCAGACTTGAGGGGGACCTTTCTGTGTTTTGTGTTTTACTTCCGACTTGAAATAGATGGAAAATTGAAATTGTATCCTTCAACTAATCAGCTAAATAGATTGTTTTAATACATTTATTTGGTTCAAGGCATAAACCGACAAAGCCCAAATTCTACTGCCCTTTGTCTCCAAGCCCGTCAGTTTGGTAGCTCTTGGACAAGGTAGAATTTAGCAAAGTGGTACATGTAATAAAAACTTGAAAACCAGTGATTTAGACGATTAAAGTTATTATCCCATGAGTTTAAACTTTTTCAGTTTAAGTGGCTTGAATAAGATAAAACAATTGGCTTGTCTGACTAGGCTCAACACACCTGCTGTAATAGGACATATCTCTATAAGAGATAAGGGAGGTTTGACTAATAACCTCACAGAATCATCCATTTAAAGCGCTTTTATGAGTATCAGGAGATGGAGCAGCTCTTTCTAATGACTGGGAGAATATGAGTCAGTAGTAAAGGAGCTAAACGTAGGTAAGAGTAGCAGGCAGAGGAGGATTCATTGCAAGATGAGTCAAACACAGATTAGTCCAAACATCAGGCTTGTAGGAAGAAAGACATTTAGGAGAGATGAGGCGAGAAGAGAGGAGGCAGCAGGTACAGCCAGGAGAGATGAAGCCTGTGATTAAGAGGTTGGCTTTGGATAAGTACAGTGGGATTTCCCTGCTGCTGCCTTCGACTGGCTGATCACACACTGCGAGAGGATGAAGGAGAAAGCAGAAGACAAAGATCTCACATCCCTCTCTTTTCGGCTCAATCCCTTGTTCTCTGTTGCTGCGTGTTTACATCCCTCCCTGAAGGGATTAAAGTTGAACACGCTGGCCTATCCTCAACTGCACAGCACTGGGCTGCTGGCTTTTGCTGCAATTGTGTGCACTCCTCTCCATCACCTCCATCGACCCCACCACCAACCCGCCCCTCTCTGTCTCTCTGTCATCCTGCTCCGTCTCTGGTTCAATTTGGGCTTCGCTTGTTTGGCTCCGTAATACGACAGCACAAATCTGCAGCGTCTCTGTCTGCATCTCTTATCTGCTGTGTGCCTAACGAGAGGAGATAAGCCTGTTTTTATTACCCCCACTGACCTGTTCGGCAAATCTGAATGACACACAATAAGTTTTTAAAGCCTTTTTTACAGTAGTTAAAAAATGCGGCCAACCATCTCTGTAGACGAACAGGAACAGATATGTGCAGATGATCTTGGTTTAAAAGATTACAATATGACTTTCCATTGAAAAAAACACCAAAACAAATAATTCTGCTACAGCTGATGATCAAAATTGTTTCAAATTGGTTAGCTAGAGTTTTTATGAAGTGACAGCTGACAAAAGATATCCAAAGCTCGTTGCCAGTTTGGCCACGTGATGCTGATGTTATGGGATTGCCTTTGATATGTGTCATCTCCTTCCCCCCCCGACCTTGTCGTACTCCTTCAAATCACAACCAAATATGCTTTTTAAGTAAACTCAGACGTTATATAAATCCTGCGCAATTGATCATCCTGCAACCAACAAATGTTTCTGATCGAGAAAAAAAAAAACGTTTTGATTTAAAATTCCTTTTTCTGGAAGATTTACTTTGTTGTTATTTTACATAGATGTCAGCTGAGACGTCAGACTTCTGGAAAAAGCTTGAGATAAACAGTGCTTTGAAACAAACCAGCTTCGGCTGAAATTTTAACTGAAACTCTGGTTGCAGAACAAACACAGGGCACAGGAAAACAAGGCTATCACAGTCCCAGCAGAGTGCCTGGAGATGAGATTAGGACTGAATGAATTGATGGCCTCTGAAGGAGATTAAGATAAAGAACAGTGCGTGTAATCTCGTTGCTCACTAAGAGAAAAGAGACCCCTGGCCTTTAGATTGCACGGGTAACTTTGTAAAAACCATGCACAGCTCTTCCATCTGTTGGTGCTTTCGTTAAGTTTCATCTCTTTATGCAGTTGATACAGTGCCTCGCAAGAGTACTCAAAGCCTTTAACTAAAACCACAAGCTTTTTGGTATTTTACTGGGATTTTGTTTTACTAATCAACACAAAGTAAAGCAGAATTGAGAAGTGGAAGGAAAATGATGCACAATTCACGGATTATTTTACCAATAAAATGTTGTTCTTAGTAGAGCCACCCAAAAGTTTGCCAGAAATTCCCCATTAGAATTTAGATCTGGACTTTGACTGGGACAATACAACACACTATGTGTTCCTTTTAATGTCAGCTGCTCAAAACATTGTACAGCCATAGATTTAATTGTGTGTAATGTTGCAAAAACAGAGGACGTCTTGGTTGCAATACTTGGTAGGATATATGCATGTTGATACTTCTGGCCTGTCGCATGGATTTTGTTGCCCCAGATGCTCACGTTTTAAGTATGTTCTTGGCAGCACATATTATGAAGATTTTAAAGTGTCTTTGGACGTTGTGATGAAAGAAGAAAATCAGGCAAATGTGGATTAATAGTGATCAATAATATATTTGGCAAAAGAAGAAGCAGCAAGAGAGTCCTGGGGTTCTATCTGGCCAGGACTCCACCTATGTTTTCTCTGGGGACTCCGTCCTTGTCTCACAGCCCAAAAACATGACTTCTGAATGGACCTCAGATGTGAGTGTGTCTGTGCATTGTTATTTATCATTTGTTCAGAGTGTACACTGCCTCTCGCCCAGTAACCCCTGAAAACTGGCATTAGGTTTGTCCTTGACACCTCTGCAGAATTTTCTGCCGTTGTAGTGCTGTTTCTTCTATGAGGATCTCTAAAAAAAAAGTATCTGACCTTCAGAGAACCTTCACAAACTCCATTGTGTGACTTCTGAAGAAAAACTGATTGCACATTATTTAGAAGTACAGTAGGAGAACCATGCACCGTTACCTTTCCCTAATAATAATAATAAAGGATTGCATTTATACAGCGCTTTTCATGACACTCAAAGCGCCTTAAAATTCCAATATTCATCCTCTCTCACATTCACACACTGGTGGATACAAGTTACGATTGTAGCCACAGCTGGCCTGGGGCAGACTGACAGATGCAATACTCTGCATTGGTGTATATATCCCATAAAATACATAGAAGCTTGTGGTTTTAACATTAAAAAATGTAAAAAAAAAAAAAAGAAAGTCATTCTAATACCAGAGGAGAATGGACAGCAGAGGTGAGAAGAGGAAGACCAAGAGAAAGTATAGAAAATACTGTTCGCTGAGATTTAAGAGAGAGCTGAAGTCCAGAGCTTGCTTGAGTCTACACTGTAGCCCCTCAACACGCACACTCTTAAATTATTCACCATTAATGCAGGAGCTGCAGCTACCCCTCACTTTAATTTTACATTCCTCGATCGCCACTGTCATTTACTATTCTCTGCACGCACAAGGCCATTACAGTCCATTTTAGCGCTAAACAAATCAGATCAAATTGATTGCGCTTATTCGGACAAACAACCCCCTTAAACGTCTCAGAGAGGACACGATGAGGCGATCTGACTGAAGTAAAAAGCTGAACGACCTGCATATTTGAGTGGGTGTGTGAGAGAGAGATGGCTTAGTTAGAGTCTTTGGTCAGGGGAAATCACCAAGCCTGGTCCTGTCTAATCTTCCGTGATCCCAGAGATCAACATTGTACATTTCAACTGTCTGAGGATTAAATTAACGTCCATGTATGCACCGTCTTGTGCAAGTGCACATGTGCGTTTTTGGCATTTTAAAAAGCTCAGTGGTGGATACTGTGTGAAGTTGGTGTCTGCGATGCTGCTCTTCCTCTCCGGGGATACAGTGTGTTCCCTGCCACAGTGCATCAAAGCACATTTAGTTGCCTTGGGAGAAGGCAGGAGCTCTCCTCTTTTTTCCTCCTCCATCTCCTTCTCTGCATGCCTCTATCATTCCCCCTCCATCTCCAGCTCTTTCCTTTTCATTCTGACAAGGTCGCTGTATCCCTCCCTCGCTGTCTTCCCTGTCAATATTTACAGTCCACTTTACACTGGCAGGAGGGTGGTCGGCTGCAGCCAGCAGAGAAAAGCAGGGGTGCATTAGCCAAATGTGGTTGTCCACTCAGGACATGAATGATCTGTTGTACTACAAACACTCTGCTTCTCTGCAAACAAATGCACCGTCACGGAAGGGCGCCAGGTAAAGCTGGAAGGTACTTTACACAAGAGTGACAAGTGCTCTAAAAGCTCAGGTCAGTCTGTCATAACAGGTATGGGAGCACATTATGTTTTCTAAACATTTTAACACTCCAGAGCATTAAAGTAATAACAGAGAACTGCAAAGTATCAAACAGCAAAGAAATAAAACATGTGGAGGTTTGAACCAGCTGTTTGATCTGCATCATACTTTAATTATAAGTTCTGGCAATTTACTGTATAAACTCTTTGTTTAGCTTTAATGCAATAATCACCTTCCAACTTGCAAAACTGCTACAGAAAAATACCAATCCTTCAATACTTGGACAAATTAAATTTAATCTCACTTTTATCTTACTGTAAAGTCTTGAGGAAGAGTTTGGAATTGTTATTTTAACCTTTTAAGTGATTTTTTTCTAACATTTTCTAGGGCATATTGAAGAACCGTTACCTTCTGTGCTAGGATTCAATACTCTAAGTGTGGATACTTCATGACCGCTCCAGTTGCTCTCCTGCATGCATGAGATTAACTTCCGGGCCAGATTCTGACAGATGGTCACCATTTCTTGGAACCTATCAGTTTTTCTGGCTTCTGCTCAACCAACCAGCTATTTTAAATATAATTAACATCAGAATGGGGCTGAGATCTGGAGAGTTAAAATGAATCCAAAATATTGTGTTCCAATCCTTGAGGATCCTTTCACTTTGACCTTTTTCACAGAGAGCTCAATTAAACCACAAAATACATAGAACAAGAGGCTGCAACTCCAGACATGACCTAAAGTATTAGATTTTCATATTCATCAGATTTTGCCTAAATACAGTTTTGTTTAATCTTTGCACTTCCCGCTGCCATAGTTCAGCAAGCTTTGCATTGGAGGCTGCTTAGTTCTGACTCTGCTGAAGGAGACATTCCTGGTGGCTGATGGCAGTTTCCAGCAACTAAACCATTAAACCTTTGATAGTTCAGACCTATTTGAAGCGCAGCTCTGTGGAGCATATGTTTATGCCCAAGATCGATGGCTAAAGAGAACTTCAAAATGAAGAATGCCACTCAGTATGTTTACATGCACATCTAAATAGAGTTTTTGGCAGTAATTGGACTACTGGCTTAGGCAGAGTTGAGGGTACAGTTCCAGTTTACATGTCACTCAGAAAATCCTGCTATTTGATGAAATGTGTTCCACTCCACAACGTTAGGTGTCGATATGCACCCTTTCGCGCTGACATTCTTCCATTGGACTAGAGTCACACAGATAGTAAAACAGTAAAGTAAGTGGAGTAAGGAGTAAAAGTAAGATATGCACAGTGACCAAAAAAATACACGACATAAAACGTTGCAGGACAGTACATTTTTTGAGTACTGCAAAATTTGATTATGTTACTCTTGCTGTTGCTGCTCATTTGGTTGTTATTCCAGCTTCCAGAGTCTCCCCACTTCCTAAAAGGGGGAGTTTCCAGGCTCCTTAAAGCTAGGCTACTTCTGATCGTCATTTACATCCAGAGAAATTTGATTTTCTAATAGTCTTATCTGGATAGCTTAGTCCAATTTCTCAAGCTCCGGTTTGGTTTGGCTTAAGTTGAGCTAAAGTGTATATATGCATTTCTAAAGTCCGATTTCAGTAAGACTAATATTTCAGCTTTCTTTTACCGACTTTTTATTATACGTTCAGTGTATTCGCTATAGTTTCTTTTAGAAAATCTGCCTGTTTTCAATAACTGATGGCAGAAGAAGAATCTATAAAGGCTGTCCATTCATGTTACAACCTTATAAGTGTAGCATTTTAGCTATTTTAAAAGTCATTGCAGTGTTTTACAGTATTTTACACGCTTTGTGTTTATATTTAGCCAAATATAATCTAGTAGAAAAAAATCCATATGCTCTCAGACTCAAGTTTATTACTTTTCTTGTTTGGAGAATGCAATGCATGTCGTGTGCAGTCTGTTAGAGAAATTGAGTCATGCACAGCCTCCTGAAGCAACATGCATCATAAAGACAACGGCAGGGAATAAACTAAGAGTAATATTTCCCTATCCACTCTTTAAAAGGTCAGAACAGCCCTCTAAGCTCTTGATAATCTAGATAACTATTATATCAGGTCCAACAAATTGGCTGTTCCCCTACACATAAGTTCATTTTGCAAGTAAGGTTATGAAATATTTATGCTTCTCTCTGTCAAATTTATATAACACTTTAAAAAAGTATTTTAATGCTTTGCTGATTAACAACAACACAATAACTTGCTCCTTTGAGTAAAAACATCTATTGATATTAGACGATTAATTAGAGTTAATGCATATGCACAGTTTCATTGATTTCCTGCTTTCTAAGATAATATAATATGGCAATGTTCATCAAACAAATCTAAAACAAATGATTTTTCATTTTTAAACAAGGGTCTGCAACTTTAGTCCTCCAGTCATTTTTAACCTGTGGATGCATCCCTGCTCCAACACTTGAATCAAATGAATGGTGAATAACCAGGCCTTTGCCAAACATCCTGACATGCCAAAGAGGTAATTCAGTCTTTTGATGCAGGGTTGCATCCAAAAGTTGCAAGACAGTGGCATTTGAGCACTGGAGCTGCCGACCCCTGGATTCTAAACTTAACATATATTGGCTAGTAAAGCTATTTATAAGCCAATATACTCCTGATCACTATGCACAGACTCTTCACAATGAAGATTGGCAAACAAAGAAAAAAAAGCTCCAAAATCTGAGTCTCTGCCAGGCTGCTTGACAATGATTGTATTGTGGAGAGCAGGGAGCCAGGTACAAACCTGGGCAAGGTTTCAAATTCACCAAAGCAACATTGTTATTCTGAAGGAGTCTAGAACTGAAGACTTAAGGGGTCATAATGTCTAACAAATATTAGCTCGCTGGCAGGTGGCAAATATACAGAAATAAACTAACCAGGGTCTTTTTAGTAACTTAGTAACACTTTAAATGTTCTGCTGTGATTAATATTTCTTTCCTAGTATTAAAGCAGGAATCAGCGTTGCAACATTGAAACGCAATAAAGATTAACTGGAAATCCAACAAATTATGGAGTTTGTGATTAATTCTCATTGAGTAGAATCAGCGGGGGCCATGGTCCAGTTTAAACAGATCTTCAAACAGCCTTGTCCAGGGCCAGAGCAATTATCGTGTTTTATGTAACAGCTATGTAGAGGTACATCACTCAGCACACACACATTTCATTGTAGGTCTCTCCAAAAGCACACAGATGAATTTTGATTAGTACCCCTTGATATCACTCCACAGAAAATGGAAAATGGAATGAAATGAGGTGAGGTTTCATTTGCATTTGCACATTTGTCCGTCTGTCTGTGATGCCAGACTGACAGAGTTTTTATTCCATTACAATGATAAAAAATAATCTATTATATTTGAATCTTATGAATTTGTGAATGATGGAAAAATATCCAATTTTCACTGCAGTAACTGGATAGATATTTGAAATAAAATCCATTCCAGGCTACTAGAAAGATTTTTTTTCCGCATTCTTGCTGAGAGCAAAGCTCGATCTGTCAGTCTGAACTGTAGACATGACTCTGTGTGGAGTCTCTGTAGAGGGCTAATGAAGAGAAAGAAAAGAATGTCACGGGAAAACTACTTGGAGCCGCAACACTTTGCAAACAGAAACAGAAACTTCAAATCATCACCTGCTGGCAGCAATTTACACCTGTCCATGATTTACAGGAGATGAAACATCACGGCATTTATTTCAACATGGAGAGGAAAGCGTTTTCTTCATTTTGTCAATTTGTTTTCATTTTTTATTCACAGCTCTTGCATGTTCTTCATTATTAACAGCAACAACAGCGATAATCACCACAGCACTTTGAAAAACAAAGCAGAAAGTGTTTCAAGGACGGGAGGGGGTGGGGGGAATCTCTCTGCCTCATGACATAACATTGTGTTGAATCACGTTTTAAATTAAATATAGCTTATTACTCTTAGTCTCTGCTTTTTTTAGGACACCGTGTTAGAAGCGGTGCCGTTAGACATTTGTATCTACAATCATAATTGCGGCTTCTTGCATAAACAAACACCTAACATTGTAGCCTATGGACCAAATCGTTACCACTTCCGGCCATGTAGTTCACACTCTAATTGAGTTATTCACAATATTTAATTAAAACGAATGTGTTTGCGTGCATCTTTTATTTCACTGCATTTAGACTTTACCACTTACAGAGGGAGTATGGTGGCTAACGGCATTAAAACTGTGGGTGTCCATGTGTTTTCATAAAGAAATGTTTAAAAACGTGAGCAGAGCAAGGGGTCAAAATAAAAAGAGAATGAAACAACTGGATTCCTACAGAGGAGAGTCTGGGAATAAAGGGAAAATTCAGGTGTGAAAAACAAAAGACTGGAATAATATTTATATTTCCAGACTATTTTCAATGCTGTTGTCTGAATGGTAAGGCCATCCGTCCATCCATAAAAAAGAAGTCTGATATTTTCACATAAAACATGTAGGGACCGTGAAACTAATTTAAACCAACTCCGGGCAGGTAATCCTCTCACCCTGAACAAATATTCTAACCTACAGTAAATGTTGCAATTTAAGAATATCCGGCAACCTATTTTAGCCCACCGTACCCTCAGGCCCTCCATCCATCTTCTCAGCATGCTGTTCCTGCTCTCCTCGCCTCCTCACCACTCCTCCCTCCTGTGCCACTGTCACCGCGGCCTTGAGGCCAAGCAGTCAGGAGCAGCTGGTATGTTTACCTGCCCTGCTAACCGCGGCTAACCTCTGGCTAAAAGCTACTCTCACCTCATTGCCCACCACTCTGGAGCCTCACACATACACACACTGTAAAAACTTTGATATCCTCTACCTCTACCCTGCAGTCAAGAAGCCATACTCCGTTTCCTGCAGCCAGCTGAGCAAAAATCCAACATATAATGAGAAACGGGGAAAAAATAATGCTGAGGACTTGGCTACCGCTCTCTTCCTTTCCTTCTCCAAGAATGAAGAGTCAGTTCGTTCGCTCCTTTTAACTCACACCGACTCGTGAGAGCGCTCGTCATGTCGCCCTCCCACCAAGTCGCTCACAAAGGCTGCAAGAAAAGAAACGAGGCACAGAGGACGAGAGCGATGGAGGAGGAGGGAAAGGAGTGTCAAACATATAGGAAGAAACAGAGAGAACTGACAGAATAAGAGATTCAGTCTGGAGAACGTAGGAGAATACGATGAAGATGTCTTGGAGGGAGAGCAGTCAGAGATGTGGCAAAAATAACCCATTATTACTCTTGATTGCCAACACGACTAATTATATAGGTGCAGAATTACTTGTGCTTTTCTTTGAAACAGCGATTTCCCTTCCCGCTTTGTTTTTGTTTGTACCTGCTGCACTGTTGACCTCAAACTAGGCAGACAAAAAGAGCCTCACACAGAGTCCTGAGAGCGCCATCGCTGTAATAGGCCCCATCTCTCCCTCAAATGGCCTCTCATCAGCCGCTGATTAATGACACACAGAGCCGTAATGGCCCTGCGCACTCTCCACATTCATTTACTCTCCTCTTCATCCAACACCCCTGGAGAGAAACCACAACAATGTGAGCTGTCGAGACACCCGAAAACTGCTCTCTCGCTGAGCCCGAATTCAAACGCTCATTAAGGAAGACATTTTCCTCTATTGCCATTTAGTTATGCAGGGCCACTGGGAGCCGGTGTGGACACAATGGCAAACAGCGGAGATGGGAAGGTGCAGAAGAAAGAATTTATAGGTTCAATTTATCTGTGTGGATACAAGGAACGGTTTCATTATTGTTTAAATGTGTTTGATTGGCTGAGTGTCATGGAGTGCTGGTGATTTATGCTCTGGGTTACCGTAATGTTGCAGGTAAACAACTCTCACACAGACTCGCCTTCGAGCAAATCTACACTGCAATGGCTTGGGGAAAAAACAAAATGTCTCGACTGTTTTGATTTCTGAGAGCGCCGAGCATGTTTGTGTTCCCAACGGTCATCAATGTAAGTCTGTCAAAAATCCAGCACATTACAATGCTGCTGTACCCCAGCACACCCCCTCCCCCAACCCCCATCCGCTTGGCTTGCACTGCCTTGTCTAGGTGCATATACTGTTTTAAGGTTTTAATTCATGGTAAAAGTATAAGTCTGAAAAGTGCGGCATTCAGTTGTATTTAGGTCCATTTAACCTTCTTTGCAATTAAACCTACAAGTCACATATTTTGCATATTTGGAGACTAAAATCTTTGCCATTTTTGACAAATTAAGCTGTATTAGACTAGATGGAGGGCAAATTTTAAAATGGATTAAAGTTTGAACTTTGATTTGCTTTGATCCTAAATATTACATTACAGCTCTAGCTTTAAGTTTATGATAATTGTCCAGCGAGAAAGGGAATCGTTGCCTTTTTGCAACTTCAAGCAGGACGTGTCTCACTGTGGGGAGGGTGAGTTCTGGTGGCATTTTACTTTTTTTTAAGACTGACAAAATAGTTCTGTTTTGGTTTGCTCTCATTTGATCAGAAGCTGATCAACACATTTTTGCAATGTCCAATATATGGCGTGTGTTGACCTGCAAACAGGAGTATTTATTAGTATTTACAGCTTGCGTTCTTTGAGCAATGCCTTTCTTATTGATGCTACTCCATAAAAGACAAGATTTGCAGAGGACACAACTAATAGATGCCCGGTCAGACTATTCAAAAGTAGCTTTTAAGCACTGTAGCTCCCACAGAGTAGTAACTGGTCTCTTGGAATCATCTTCCCCTTACTTGAACTTGTAGTTTAGGCGATGGAGGCCTTATTGGGTTAAAAGTTTTGCCATATTCTTCAGAGAGTAAGCACCAGACCTAACCCTGTTTTAAACTTCTCTGTGTTGCTCCTTGGTCTTCATGATGCTCTTCTATCACTAATGTTCTCTAACAAACATCTGTCGCCTTCACAGATGGGCTGAATACATACTGAGATTAAGTTGATAATGGTTGGATTACTTTGGTCTTCGTCTTCACCATAACACACAACATTGTGTTAGTCTATCACACAGAAACCCAATAAAATGCATGCAAAACCGTGAGAAAATTCACTTTTGCAAGATGCACATGAAAATATTGATATATTCATGTGGAACACTGATGCCCCCATCGGATGGATTGCATCTTGAGGCCTTGCACACAAAAAACCCCAACAGAATCAATAAGCAGTGATTCACTTCCAATTGCATGAGTACAGATGCAAATATTAGCAGACGTGCCGTAAACCCTCACACACCAAGAATGAAAGACACCGACTTGCTCTACATATGTCAAATGACATTACATAGAGTATCTGCTATTAAAACTCCCTGCAGCATCAATAATGAATAAATCTACATTACCATGCACTGAAGGCAATGCCGCTGATCTCATTGTTCCAAACTAAAAGTGGCTGCAGGCGCACGTTCGCTAATGGAAATGCTCTTTTATGCACCATTCATCTCAGTGCTCAGACACAACCAAACTCCTCAATCTCTTCCGCCTCTTGTTCTTGGCTGCTCAGATGCTGCTGCTGCTCTCCTCTATGAGGGGCGTCTGTTTATCACTGTGTGTGTATATGTGCGTCTGCGTTGCCCCATCCACACTATTTATGCTCTGTGTCTAAGCGTGTTTGTGTGGGGTAATCAATAGTGTTTCAGCGAAGGACACTTAGCAGCGGATCGGGGCCCAAACTAGAGACAGCATGAAAGACAACATGACAGAAAAACTTGCTACTGGACCTGAAGGGGCTCAGTGTGACACAGCCTGCAGAGAGCACAGACACCAAAGAGCGCGCGCGCACACACACGTATATATACTCCTTCACACACTTCAGCATGCCTTTGAACTCTGAATCAGGGTCTTCAGACACATTTAGAAACGTTTACACACTGCTGAATCAAAGCAGGCAAACTAATGAGTTATTGACCGATGAGCATGCACCCATTCCTCCAATAACAAACGTGACCAGCGTCCCCTTTACTACTAGAGTGGGCTATAATAGGGGGGATGCACGCGCATGTGCACACGCCACCGCTAACTGCGTGTACACAAGCCATTATTAAAGGTTTAGTGTGTGCCCACCAGTCAGTCAGGCTCCAGGCAGAGGAGTCAGCTTAAGGGCTCATAGCAGCTCCCTGAGGAGACACTAAATACCATCAGCCGTTTAAATCCATCCATGACCATTTTAAATATGCAGCACACACTCACTACATTTTTAATAAGGGCTCTGAGCAAGACGTGGGGAGGAGAAAAAAAGACAGGAGAAATAACAGAAAGACGGAGCGGCGGGTTAAGAAGTGAGAGGAAGGAATGTGAGGTGAGCAAAGTCTTTTGCAATGATTTTCTGAAGACTGGTGGAGATTCACCTGAAAAAGTCAAAAACGTGTCAGAATCTGCTAGGCACAGAGGAAGAGCGGCAACAAACTCATGCATCCTGCACAGCCAGGTGTGCAGATAACATAAATAGAGACAGAAGGCGACTCTGTGGGGTGGATATTGCAAAAGCACTCGCGAGTGAACACAGGAGATGATGCAAAAGGTTTTGATGCCTTCCAGAGGAAAATCCAGGCATTTTTCTCCAAGTCAAAAATAAATACTATTACACACACCTGGATGAGCCGTAAATTTCTCCTTAATCCGTGGCTTAATTTAGCTCAAAAACCCGTCTGCTCTGCTCAGATTTCAAAGCACACCTGAGTGCGCGGGGGAAAGTCTGTTGTACATTTTGATCTGAGAGCGGATGAGATATTAGGATCAAAGTCGGGCAAACTAGGGGGAGTAAATCAGCCCGATCTTGGCTCTGAATTCACCACAAACACCCAGACAGACTACCTGATTAGCTAGGCAATTGTGGCCTATATCCAAGCAGACAAGATGTGAAGAATATTGATGGTAAAGCCTCAGGCGAAGTTGTACATCAGGCCCTCTTTCAGCTCCAAATGACACAAATCAATGCTAAAGTTTATAGGTTTACCTCGCACTGCACTCAACCTTTATAAAGCTTTGACTTTAACATGAGGATAGGTGAGAAAGTCTTTAATGTGATTTATGTATTAGTGTTCTGTTCTTTCTACTGAGTGAGACCGTTATTTCCCTTAGTTGAATTTTTTATATGTATTAAAGCCAAATACAAAATGTTCCTGCTTGAGACGGCTTAAACTCTAAAACTGATCATAAAAAGCTGCTGCTTAATCTGTTAATATCGAAGCTGAGGTCTTGGATAAATCATTAATGTTTTACTAAGACATTTCCTCAGTTAAACTGTTGCCTATTAAACAGTGCACATCACAACCTGGAGGTGGTTAAGTCCTCATCTTCCAATAAGTATAGTAAGACTTAGAGTTCATGCAGGGTTTTAGTTTAAAAGACAAGCTACATTCAATTGGTTTAAAAGCGCTCATCTGGGTCAGTGAATACAGGTGAGAACCAGGATCTAGAAAAAAGATGTTAAGGTGATCAGCTACTTTTAGTAAATACTGTGGTGGATAAACAACTTTTCAGATTCTCTGGGACTTTCATGAAGTTTCTCAGATGTTATATGACTAAATTCAGATGAAGGCTTTAAGGATCAATCAGAGTAAGAGTGATGGCAGTATTTATGGGAGCTGTACGTTTTTGAAAAGTTGTCAGTCAAATTTAACTTCAAGGGTTAGATGGACACAACAATCACAGCTTGAGCTAATTTGCAATGCCTGCTCCTATCAGAGTTCTTGTTTAGACCTTGTAACAAGAAGGTCCTGGGTTCGAATGACAAGCTGGCATCTTTCATTTGCAAGTTTTCCCAGTGTGTGTATAGGTTCTCTCTGGTTAGCTACTCTAAATTCCTCCCACGTTTTCAAAAAGACATAAATAAAACATGACAGCTAGTCAACAAAAGACCAATTTAAAATGTGCGTTTCAATGATTTTATGAAGTATTTATAAAAACCTAATATCTTGGATAGGAAGACTGATAGATCAAATCACTGTCATGTTTTTAACTGCCTAATTATACATCATCTTTAGTGGCTCGCCCCAAGTTGTATTTGTCATTTGAACGGTAGGGAGTAAAAATGCTTGACCTGTTAACTAAAATTCATCTGACAGAATCAGTCAGGCTGACTGCATGGTTTTTCACAGCCCATCCCAAAATGGTCCTTGTAGATAAGGGTTCCCAAGTCAAATCTTTGAGAGATAGCATCCCTTTTCCAAAACACCAGAATCAAATGATTAGTTCGTTACCAGGTGTCTGCAGAGCTGAATGACTGCTAGAGAGGGAATCCAGCCATTTGCTTCAGTTTATTTAGAGCAAGGATGCATCCAAAACCCGCAGGATGGTATCGCTAGATGAATGGACTGGGGCACTCCCTGTTGTAGATCAATAGTGAATCGGCCTAATCCAGTCTGCTTCTATTCTCTTCACAAAGCACTTCGGTGCTTTTAAATCAATGCCGTTCTCCCCTGTATGGCTCAGATACACTGCCTGCCCCCCCAAAAGTAGAAGCCTCCTATTGGATAATTACTCAATATTTTAGCTGACAGGTTATTTAATTCAAACTTATGCAAAGAGTAGCTTCTTATGTCTTAAACAACTGCATTGACAGACACATGCAAGGGTTGTGCAAGTCTGATTAAAAGGGGTCAAATCATTGGCACCAAGCAGACAAAAAATCCAAGGAGATTGCAGCGACTACTGAAGATGGGTTAAGAACTGTCCCAGAAATGATTAAAGACAGGAAGGAAAGAGGGGAACCATAGTCTTCAAGGGGGAAAGACAAACCTAAATTATTGTGATTGGTGTTCACTGACACGTTTAAATAAAAGAAGAAGGAAGGCGGATGTAATGATGGATCCATCATGCCTAGTGCCTACTTTACAAGCCTGTGGGGGCAGTACCATGATCTGGGGTTGTTGCAGTTGGTCAAGTGTAGGCTGAGCAACATTGTGAGCCCAGAAGAATAGGATCAGTTTACCACCTAAATACACTGAATGACCAGGCAATTTCATCAATGAATTTTGGCTTCTCTGATGGTATGGGCAAAAGATCAGATTGTCAGAGTGGTTCAGGGAGCATGAGTCATCACTTATCACAACAGAGTGCTTGACCCCCACCCAAGGAGAATCTCTGGGTTGTGGATAAAAAGGTGTACAGTGGTTGCACGCTCTAAAAATGTGTTGAATTAATGCCTTTCCCAAAACCATATTCGTTTTTTTGAAATTATAAATTTACCACAATCTGCAAAAAATTAAAGTGTAATTATGTTTGTTATATGATCAATTACCTTTTACAATTTTACTGATTTCAAAACAAGCTCTGGAAAGGACTTAATGATTAGTTAATCACTGTTTATAATACATGTCAGAAAACCAGATGCTCTGATTGAGCAGAAAAAGCTTTAGTCTTTTCTCACCATCTCATTTTTTAACTTCACTCCATCGTTTTTGTTTTCTTTTACACGCTCTTGAATTACTGTAATGATAGAAGCGGCACCATTGACCTGCAGCTGTGTGCAAACCATTTACTAACACTCCACTAAAGCCTGCATGTCAACGGGATTCACTCAACAGGAATGATGTTGTTTCTCAGTGCAGTGGATTGTTGGCCTCGCCTCACACCCTTTTCAGCTTTAGTAAAAACAAAACAAAAGGTGGAAAAAACACCTCCACGCTATTGTTTCTGCTTCAGGTGACGGTTGTGTCACACCAGAAACCTGGCGATCGTAACTGACAGAACGAATGACCTGTTTGTCAACTTGCCGTCTGGGAGACTAGGACCTCACTCACTTGTCATGCTGATTTTCGGGATCTGGGTCCATTGACAAAAAGAGAGAGGCAACCTTTGGCTTTTCTCAGAGACGCTCAGACACTTAATACGCAGATTTAACATAGTTCATTCATTACCAGTCGAGACCTTCTCTCATCTGGCTGTCAGTAAAGACACAAAGCCACAGTCACACTTTCTTTGACACACCATGCTGGAATGTTAATGACTACAGAAACCCATTATCTTTACATCCTCTTGTTCCCTCCCTTAATATGTAACGATTTCTTTCAAAAAGAACATGACAAACTCATTGTTTGTTAATGGAAAGTACCATTGTTTCACTGGGAGCACATCTTGAGACGCAGGCACTTTGTTGGAGAAGATAAGGCGAGAGTCTGTCTGGTGACATAAATTGGGGGATCATAAAAAGTGTCGCCCTGGAATTACTCTGTGGAGAATGAATAAAGTGAAGCACCTCAGGGACGAGTGAATCTGTACAGGGATTCCAGTTGAATCCAAGCCGGGAAGTAGCATGACTTATAAAATCACTTGTAAAGCTTGATGACCTAGATTTAAAACAAAGTGTGTGTGCATTTATTTCTATTAGTCAATATAGCTGCATGCTCAGTCAGTGAAGTTGTGTATTTTTGCCTCAGCTGTCACATACTCCTCGTCTCTTTCTGCTGCAGCGCCTTCAGGAACTGCCACATACATCAGGAATTTTATGCAAACTGAATGTCAACACTGATGCATAATATTTTTGAAATAAAACGCTAAATGTCACCAAATACCAGACTCTGGTTCAACTTAGGGGGGGCGGGCTTGCATCACCGGAAGATGTGCCGCCGGACAGCGGTCGCCACGCCAGCCCCGTCACACCACAGCTGAGAGGCTACGGCTGAACTGTGCACAGTTGTGGCAGCAGCAGCGGCGGCAAAGTGGGCACAGATGTGAAGGATGGGGGGTGTACGACAAAAAAGCAGCAGACGACAGAAAAATAGAAGAATGCTTCTAAATATATGTTCAAAACAACCTTTCAAAACATTCTGCAGGAGAGGTCTCACTCCTGCTTTTCATTGAGCCTATATGATGTAAATCCATGCAATGAAACTTTAACTTGACATGTTAGAATTTCTTTGGAGACTTTTGGATCTACTGTGTCATTTGTGAGAAAAAAAATTGGGTTTAAACAAAGCCTGGATGCACAGGTTACAACAAAGTGAAAGAATTGATTTCCCATTAGAGTTATAATTTTCCCAGAATACAAGATCACAGATTCTTCATTTACGCCACATATTGCCTTATATTGCAGTATAGCTTGTGTTGTTCTGCTCATGTTACACTCAGAATGTCAATGAGTTAGGGCGTGGCTGGCTCAGCAGGACAAGGAAAACATTGTTTCCTCATTAGCTGTTGTCAGGGCTGGCTTTACATTAGCAGCTGTAATTAGAAGCTGGTGGTCATTTCAACTCCTTACTGGGTGTTTACATCCTGGTCTGACCATCTCCAGATGAGCGCAAATGGCAAATGGTTTTGTATAAATTTATATTCTACTGCATTGGTTTATATTCTACAGCATTTAAACATGTCAAAACTCCAGGAAGAAGGTTCTTTTTACACAAAACCCCTCAGTTGATTAGTATAAATATACAAATTACCTATGAATAAAGTTCTGATCAATGTCAGCACCACAACTGTTATAATACGGCTTTTAAAATATTTGTAAAAAGCTTTTTTTTTTTTTTAACGACAGGTTTCCTCACCAGCAGTGGCTAATCACTTAGGCCTGTCTGATATTTTGGCTTCAAGGGCTGGTGATGAATAAATCGGGATTCCAATTAATTATAATTTTAAAAAATTGGGTGGCATATCAGCATTTAATAATCTAACTATGATGCAACACCACATAACTGGGAATAACTGTTATGTGAAGCGAGAAGCGAGATCCAGCACCAGCCACGAGCCTAAAGTCCAGAGTGGGCGGGTAGGACTTCTAATTTAGTCAGTTAGAATTAATATAATGAAAAATATGGTGTAGACCTGCAGCGTGTTAGAAGTGTTCTGACATGCCAGATGATTTTTGGGATACATTATTGAAACTGACCTGAATTGATACCCTTCAAGCAAGCATAAGATGCAATTTAACCACTCAATATGCCAAAACGAGGGTTGGGCCTACATCTTTGAAACTTCTGTTATACATAGGAAAAACATGATTATTGGATAATTAGAAGAAATGTATGTAATTCATTGAATAATGAATATGGAGAATGCAATGGAATTTATTTTTATTCTGTATTCATAACAATTAGATACTGCAGAAAAGGACATTCTGATGTAATGAAAAAACTTGGAGATTTGCTCTAACGGATATCCTCATGATTAAGAAAACTAACTTGATAGTTAGATTTAGAGTTAGATAGAACTGTTTCCTACCACAGGGAGAAAAAAACAATTTGATATTAAAAAGCGCAACAATTTCCATTTTCAAAGTCCTCCTTTTTTTAAATCTATTAATTTTCTATGTGACTTTTAAGAGTAAACACCTTTCTAAAAAGAACATAAATTTTGATATTGTTTAAAAGGAGGGGTTGTGAAGAACAATGCTGAAGATGTGCACTCTTTGAAGTAAATCTACATTGTGCAGAAAGGCCTGCTTTGCAATGAATGGGATAAATCTTAGAACAGACTAAACTGAGGCTTTACAGAACAATATGATAATTTAGGCTTAATATTTAGGCTAAAGTTATACTGTAATTATTTTAATAATGATAGGTTGTGGTTGTGGCTAGTATAAGGCATAGAATACCAGGGCTGAAATGAGTCTCACTCCATCCCTATCACTGACTATGGATGCATTCTGCATAGTTTTTGCTGCAAAGCAGCTATTTACCTGCGCAAACTAAAAAAATAAATAAATAACTCAAATTCGACTTGTCGAAATTAGTCAGACTATAAAACTGTGCCTGAACACACATTCATCTACAGACATCTGTTCACTCACATTCCAAAGTATAAAACAGTGTTTTTAAGACAAATCTTCAACCTTGAAGCACAAATGCTCCAAGATTGGTATTTGACCATTTAAAATGTCTTCATTATCTCCCTTTTTGCTCTTAACTTTTGGCAATGATTCGGTTAAAAATGTACTTTGTGAGGCTGCATGACTAATATTTCAGTACTAAATCTAATTAGTTAATTTTTCAGGCTAAATGAGCAACTGAACCAAATTAAGAAAGTTCCCCACGTGTTTCCTGAGATACTGCATTTGAAAGAAATTGAATGTGACGTCTAATGCAAACTTAGCTGCATGGTTAGAAATCAAATAAAGGAAAAGAAAATGCTTGAAAAATTACAACTGACCCCTTCATATTCTCAGAATTTTTTTAATTTACTCAAATTAATACTTATTAAACCAAAGGGGAAGAAAATAATAAAAACAACACATCAACCCAGCAGAGCACACACGGAGGATATGAGGACAAGGGGAAGAAAAGAAAACACAGAATAAGTACCAAGTGAGGCAGACATACAGCTTAAACTCTTCCTCCAAGGCAGGAGACCACCAGCTGAGCTCCTCAAATGAAAGGCTACACCATTAATATGTATGCAGAGTGCCGGCTTCAAGTATTTTCAAAAAACATGGCGACTTTTGTGCACACACACTCACACACCAACATGCACAGATGTGCCGCCAATACCAGGCGGCTGCAGCGGTCATGGAGAAATTTGATATTCTTGAGATTCAAAGTGCTGTGTTTGCGCTTCTGACCTTTAAGGTTGAACGGGTGAGTAATGAGGAATGGGGCGAGGCCTCTGCCTCTGAGGCTGTTGAATGATGGACAGAGATGGAGGGATGGGTTAGAGATTGAGATGGAGAAAGTAAAGAGAAAGATATATGAAGGCACTGTCATCACAATTCGTCCCCCCCTCAAGCTCACCCATCTGCTATTTTCTTCTCCCCCCGTCTTGATCACTTTTCATTGTCACTCAGCTCTCTCCCTAACCTAACCATTTGTACAGCCGCTTGCCTCTCCTCCTCCTTCCATTTTTTTTTCATCCACATAAATGACTCAGTGAAACAGGTCAAGTGTTACAAAATTTCCCCTGCAGCTCAACCTGCCTAATACAAAGCTCGCTCATTGCACCAAGAAAAGTAATATCCCTCCCGCACATATATACTCGCAGAGGGTGACCACCAACACAGATGATCTAAGAAGTTCACAAAATTTAGCTCAATTTGCATATCCATTATCTTCATGTACACCAACTCATTCCACTAAACACACCGTTGAGCCATCAGACATATTTACCATTTTTTAAATAAATTATTAGAGTACCGACGTCAAAAGAAAAAAAAATCCAGTGCAAGTTATCAAAGTGTTTCAATCTGTATGGAGAGCAAACTGAAAAAGTATTTTCTTTGTGAAGAAAATATCCCAATTTTAACAGATGAAAAGCTGGTTGATTAAACCATCTGAAGATACAATCATTCCCAAATGCTTGCCTTTGTTAGTTTTGGATTGAAAGTGAGAAATCTAAACATCGCCTTTGGGTTTTTGGAAATTTAAATGTTTTTTTTTTTCTCTTTGATGGTTCACAGACAACCAAAAACTATCCTGCAGATTAATAAGCCGTAGGAGCCCTCTGTGTTGTTCGTGCAGCAAATATTCAAGCTGTAAGCCAATGTAAACACACCGACAGACTTCCTGTGCTCCTTTTTAAAGTGCCTTGTAAAAAAGTACTGTGATCTACCAACCACAAATTTCAATGGGTTGCCCTGGAGACAGACCAAAACAGTAATTTTAACTCATAAGGATCCACAGTGACACTGGTGTCTCGTGCCCTATTAACATTCTGGGTGGTTCCATGTTAACCTAAATTCTTGATTTTCTCTCATGAAGTCCCAGAATAACACCTATAGCACATTTATAATAGGTCATGTGACCACTAGGGTGATCATGTGTTTCGATACAACCAACCGAACTTGGCCGAAAGTTGAATGTGGGAAAAACCCGCTAGCAAGCTAATTTGGAGCAAGCTCGTTCTGAGGCTAAAAGGTAAGATTGATTCAATTCAACGGTTGCAATGTTTACACATAATGCGGTTTGTCAAAAATAAACTATTGTTTCCGAATTTCTTGAAGAACTTTGCATAAAACCATCAAGTAAATATTGGTGTGACGCATATGTCACATCGGGCAGTCAGTCTAAAGATGGTTGAAAAAAATGTAGTGGCGTATACGTCATAATAAGAAAACTAATCATGATCTGATTAGTATACTTGGCTGATTCAATTAAGTTTTGTCATATATTGTATTTAATAGCTTAGTTGAACCAATATCAGTTATGTAATTTCATTCATGGGTTACAGTAAGACCTGTTTGGCACGAAGTAGCTAGATAGGTGTAAAACATAATTTAACTATTTAACGCCCGAAGTGACATCTATGTCACTTTTGAGATGTTTGCCACCTACTATTATAATATTTTTTTTTTTTAGAAATGTATTCTATGTGCCCTATTTAACTTGTCTTATGCTCTCCTTAATTTTCCTTGATGTAAAAATGGGTCCGGGTCTTTATGGGTTAAAGTTAAAGAAAAAATATAGTTTTCGAATAATTTTACAAAAAGTGTTTTTATTCATCTCCCTTTACTCTGATTTGCCTCAATAAAATCCAATCCAACCTTCATAAGTCTCCTCATTTGTAAGTACAGTCCACCTGCTTGCAATTTAATCTCAGCATAAATGCGTCTGTTCTGTGATGGCCTCAGAAGTTTGTGAGATAAATCATGAAGAGCAAGAAACACAAGAGTGGAAAGGTTTAACACAGGACTAGGTTATAATATGATATTAGAGTACTGGTTAAAGAAGCAGCCAAAAGCTAACCATGGAGAATATGAGGAGATCCAAAACAGGTAGCATAATCTGTTTACATCTCTTGAGACATGCTTTAAGACAGCCATCCATCCTGCTTGCAGGTTGCCAAAAGACATGTAGGGAGCACAGCAAACGTGCAGGAGAGGGAGCTTTGGGGTGTACATGCAAGCTGCTATGTGTCAAGGAATCACTCCACAGTGAAAATGCGATCCTAACATGAAACATGGTGATGGCGGCATAATACTTTGGACAGTTTTTGTCAGAGCCAGGGAAGCAGGTCAGAGTAAAAAAAAAAAAAAGTTGGATGAAGGAAAATGCTGGACAAGATTTGAGAATCGAAGATATTTTCACCTCTTAACAACAATTCTAAACATACAACTAGAGCTACAATGGGTGCTTCATATCAAAGCATACTCCTGTGTCATAATGGCCAAGTCAAACTCCAGAAATCAGAAATCCACTTAAGCAGTTGGAGGAAGATTTGTAAATTAATGTTTTCTGTCCAGGCTGACTGAGATTTAGCCATTTGATAGAGCACTGCACCTTTTGCACCAATTCACACTAATGAGAAGCAATAGGAAGAAAGAAAGCAGAGCGTCATGAAAGCAAATGTGCTATTAAGAGGAGGACAGCAGAATTCAGGGCCCTAAAATAGGATAAATAACCAGGAAAAAAACATTACAGTCAACACACACCTTTGCCCTTTATCACAAACTCAGACACACACCATGACAAAACAGGTGCTCGACGGCAAAGCGCACAAGTGTGTTCCCTGTGCCAGCAGGAAGGCTGTGATATAGAAACGCAACCGCTCCATATATCAGTTTGGTGGAGACCTACGGTAGATAAACGACCTGCAAGCCGTACCTGGACAGTGTGTGTAATACGCTGATAAATAACCGGGAGCCTGAGGCGATATGACGCCGTGAAGACTCCTGGAGTGAGAGAAGGGGCCACGCACAAACATGAGGCGATAAACACACCGGAAGCAAGAATGTTGGGCTGGAGCAGGCACTTGTTTATGAGAGTTCTGTTTGTCTAGATCCGCTGGGAATGATAAGTCATTTGGGAGGGTAATGACTTAGGAAAAACTGAAATGTACTGGAACTGGAATTAATTAAAATTGTAAGCCTGGTGCTCATGCTACCCAGAAAATGTTCTTTATGATCCAGTTTTGAAATTTGTACTGTAGTGTCATTGCTGAACTCAAAGCACTGAACTGAACAGAACTTCCTATTAATGTGTTTGACTGCAATTCTTGGTGAAAGCTGGTTGAATTAGAGGATGAACCTGTTATTACTGTCAAGGTAGTCAAGATCAAATCCAGAACGCAGAGGAAGATAATCCTGTGTTTATAAACATTTCACGTACAGCCCCAGTGATGCCAAATGCCACATTTGAATACCATTTAATTTCCTTCAGTAAGATAAGACCTTTTGTCCATTCAGGACTATTCCTCCTATCGCTGCCCAAAGCCGACAGTTAAAAAGGACCTGGGATGATGCAGGGTGGCTGTGCTTTGCATGGCAATGCTCAGCCATTCTCTAAATAGCTCTATCTTCTGCACATTAAACTCTGAAGTGGCTTGCAAGAGTTACCCATAATGCTTTGGCTGCGGCGCTGAGTGAGTGCACGATGTGGCTGAAAATCGCTTTGGCTCCCAAAGGAGAGGAGGGGTTAATAAGGGGACAAAAACATACGGCACACTCCCTGGAGAAGTGGCACTCTGGTCAGCGCAGCAGCTCATCATGGGGAAACAGGACATGTGCTGAAGAGATGATGTCTGACAGCCATCGGAGCAATGTTTAACCCTTGAGAAGCCAAACTCATTTCTCTTTATAAGGTAATTATGAGATAAAGGCACAAAATTACCTCATACACTCCCATGCTACTTGATTATGCACACCTTGCTAGAACAGATTTGGACTGTTTTGTGTTCAGCACCGTCTTTATTCTTCATGGTATAGACTCAAAAGAAACATTTTACAAACAGTAGTTATCCCCCCCAAAACCTGCTTTGAAAGCCAATGGAGTACAGTAAGTCATTGTGATGATCAAGTGGCCATTAAGGGATGGACATGCTTTGAAAGAGTACTTAAGATAAGATTGTGGTGTTTAATCAATGCTCAGTCGGTACTAAGGGGTCCAAAGTGTACCAAGTATCCCCATATTATTTTAACACCAACACAAGCCTGAACCATTGATACAAGGCATTACGGACATACCTTGGTGTTGTGCGCTCAAAAGTCTGACTCTCCCTGAACTGTACATCTGAATGCTGCAGCTGGATTCACAGTCAGATATTGTCCATTTTAGTGATCCTGTGTGAGGTATCGCCTCAGTGTCCTCTCCTAGCTGACAGGATTAGCACCTGAAGAGGTCTCCACTAACAAAGACCCAAGACCCAACCAGGGGGGCAACAAGAAGGCCTGAGATGTGACCGGGAGTCTCAACTGGGGACAAAAGCTAGACTCAGTTTGGAAAATAATTAATATCTATACTCTCACGTCAATCTGGATATGTTGGTGTTTTTTAATATTAAGATGCATAATAATGTGCATTGCTCCTAACACTGAAAAGGTTTTAAAATTGTATATAGAGAACTAAGGGATATGCAATGTTACAGGATTTTTTTTTCTCAACCAGTTCAGAGTCAAATTTCTATATCAGTTTCTTTTCCAAATCTTGTTGAATTTAAATTTTTTCTGTTATTTAGAGAAAATGCACCTAAAACGTTTTTGTATTTGTTGGTAAATCACCTGGATTTGCCGCAGAGCTGGCATATCTCCCATTGAAAACCTATTCTATGACATCAAACATCAGAAAATTTACACACCTACAAAAGGAGGTTGAATGTATGTTATTTTAGGTTACCACGGGTTAAAATTGATCACAAAGCTCAATGACGCATTTTCCAAAGAAATTTGATGTTACATTTCTGTGATAGTGGTTTCCTTTTTGTGGTTGGTAAAAATCTGTTTCCAAACATGTTTCTTTGACTAAGGGAGCAAAGGGTGAGTCAGATATGCTGGAAAAAGAAAAAATAGTGCTGCAACTGATTAAATATAGATGAGCAAAGACACAGTGTATGCTGGTAGTCCAAAAACAAACAGCTACAGAGTTCTAGCTTCAACATTTAGTCTACAGGAGATAAGATAACTGACGAAGCAGCCAGGGCAGAAGAAGCTATTACAAGAAATCCATAGTCTAGATAAGATGACGAATGAATGTGGGGGAGTCTGTGGTCATAGGGGAGGTGCTGACATGCATATGCTCACACACAGACACACACACATGCAGACACAACTTTGTGAAGTTCTTGTGTTCCTGTTCTTGATGAAGGCAAAATTTAATGTCAAACAAACAAAGCAGAGGAGACTTGAACCCTGCAGCGGGACTGGCTGGCAGACATTACTATGGAACTGGAGCTCACAGTAAACGCCTTCACTTCACCATACTGTACATATCAGCAGATGTACACAGTAAACCCACACATTAGATAAATACAGAACTAGCAAATGACTCAGAGCTACAGCTGATCCTCACTGAGTGGGTGCAATTTTTAAAAACTGTAAATTACTGTATTGACAATGTGGGAAATTATGCAGCTCTCCATGATAATTTCTAAAAGTACATATTTGTATAGCATCCTTTAATCAGACAAATGCATACTGCATACCTTTAAAAACAGAACGTTTTGGTGAGGGGAAACAAGGATTTCTTTAATTTATCCCTTCATGAATACAACTTCAATGTTGTAACGCCTTGGATGCAGGCAATATGTGTATTGAGAAACACTTAAAATAGAGGAAGTTGCATAAACAAAGTTGCATGTAAATGAAGTTGAAGGAAAATACATTTTTTTTTAATTTCAAGCTTTTTACTAATTTTGCATATTAGAGATTGACTTTTGCCATTTCTAGGATTATAGGACTGATCACACAATTGCTCAGAGAATAGACTTCAAAGTGCTTCTGTTAGTCTATCAATCATTCGATGAGTTAGCACCAGAGTACATTAACGATCTGCTATCACAGTACAAACCGTCCAGATCACTTAGCTCCTCCGGCTCTAGTTTACTGATCGTCCCTAGAATCAGAACCAAACATGGAGATGCAGCTTTCAGTTTCTATGGTCACCATATTTGGAACAAACACCTGGATAAATGCAAAATTGCAGAGACACTGAAGCATTTCAAATCAAAAGTTACAACGCATCTATTTAGACTTGTTTATGAGTAACTGATACAACTTTTGCGTTCATTCTTTTTAATTAGTGTTACATTTTTCTGTTTCAATTTTTATAAACATAAATGTTCTCTTATGCTCTAATCACTAAATGTTTTATTTTCTTTTAATTACATAAATTGTCGTTTATAAAGGTTCGCTTAAGATTTATTTTAGTTATTCTATGTTTTAATTTTCCACCTTTTTCTAATCATGTAAAGCACCTTGAATAGCCTTGAAAGTCTGCTATACAAATAAAATTGCCTTGCCTTGTTCTTTCTGGTGCAACAACACAGATTCCATGAAACTTGATGCAATTTGTTTGATCTACAATTTAAGTTTTCTGGATTAAAGTCTGGACTTTGACTGGGCCACTGATTCATTCATAGCATTGTTATTCGACTGGAACAACAATTATCTATAGAGATAGATTACAGTTTATGCAAGTTGAGTACAGGTTATTGCAATAGAACAGGAATATATTTGTAGGGAAAAGAAACAAAAAAAAATGTGTGTTTACACGTGTAGCCTTTGTTTTATAGTTTTTACAACCATTTTCCCAACCTAGGCGTGGATTTTATTAAATTCCGGGCCTGAATTTTCATCTCAGTCAACCCCAGATGTGTACGAATATCTTCTATTAAACCTCTGAGGCGTTCTCATTCCAGCCATTGTTTTTACTTTTATAATTGTTTGCAACTTTTTTGTTGCACAAGAGAAAACATTGAAGTTTATAGTTATGAGACAAAATGTGAAAATATTCAAGATTTATAAAACCCCTGAAACTGAAGGAGCAATTCTATTGAATTATGCAAAGAAAAAGAAAAATCTGCAACCAAAAGCCATGCAGCAAGTCTTGGAGACAAGTGTTCAGCAGTTATATGCAAAAACGAACATGAACCAAATCATCAATCATTTACTACCAATTCTGTTGTCCCCTGAAGAGTGTCTCAAATCCCTAAGATCAAATATTTGTAGGCTTATTTGGTTTTTATCTTTAAAATTGATCTTTCTTTCCAAAGGTTTGCGCACGTGCTAGCACGGGCATGTTCTTTGTAAGAGCTGCCTGTTGAGATGGAGAATTAAACAGTGAGAGCATTTGATCTGCAAAACACTCCAGGGCAAATACACAAAAATGGGAGACAACTGCGCACACACACAGGCTTGCATACAGAATCAAAATCATTTCCGTCACAGAAGCTATTCTTAGGAGCAGCAACAAACCATTCTTTCCCCTGATATAATCTTTTTATTCATACCCACACACAGCCATGCACCTAAACACAAATGCACCCCTCAGACATGTGCACACCTTGCCCACAACGATGCTCCCCGATGGTCATGCTGTATTCCCATGATGCTCTTTATTTTTTAAGAACAGGATCCGTTCCAGGTAAGGTACTGCATGACGACCTTTAGGGTCAAAACATGCTTGAAGCAACAAACTGAGCAGATAAAGCTGGGGTTCTCATTAAGCAGCAGTGGCGATGTGTTTGTGCAGGTGTGTGGAGGTCCTGGGACGCCGGGGTCGCCTTCTCTTCTCTGCCATCAGAGATAGGCAGGCTTCCAAAATGCTCCAAAAACGGGCTGAGAGAAGCTAAAATCAACACAGCTGCATCAGTTCAGCCATCTACACTCCATCTTTTTTTCCAGCCCACTCCTCTCATCACTCTGTTCAACCTTTTGCCCTTTTCCCCCCTCCCTCCTTGCAGACCCCCCCATTCCTCCTTACATCTCTACTTCCTGTTTTGTTCAATCTTGTATTAGTCATTGTTAAATTCATACACCAGCTACCTTTTCCAGCTTTTTCTAAAGTCCTGGATATCACCACTCCACACCATCATGACCTCTTTGGCCTCCTATATGCGTGATATATTCACCTCTCTCTGCCCTTCCCTGCCCTCCCAGTTCTCGGCTCTGGCCCGAGGAAGATTTTGCCGCCCAACAATGCAGTGCAGCCACCGCCTTCCCTCCAGTCCTGTCAGCACGGGACAGGAAGAGTAAACGCCCAGAGGCCCCAGGGGAAACAAAAAGACTCCCTTACCCCCATCTCTGTATGCCCTGCATTCTTTTCTATGTGTGCAGAGGACATACATGTGGAAGAAGAAAAACATTGACCAGAAGCAAAGGTTCATTTACAGCAGGAGGAAGAGAAAAAAATACAGTTTCCAGTTTCCTTTGACTATTTACAAGGGACATCCTCTGCACTTGCTATTTACCTTGCTCGTAATAACTGCACACTGTTCAAGCCATCCCCACCTCTGCAAAGTCTTTAAGAGTGCTGCCTTGTGATAATTTATTTTTAACTTTTAAAAGTTGATAACGTTTTATTTTTGCTTCCTAGTGTATTTGTTTGTTGGTGTATTCTATACAATTATAATATTAAATTTCAATATCTGGGGTGGATAAGATATTAACAAAAATAGGTCCAACTAAAATATCAATAGGATCAGGAAAATTAGATTGAAACAAATTCCCTAAACAAAAAACTAAATTTCCTCTTGGGCCCATGAAACGACTACTAGAAAGAGATGTCGAAAGCACCGTTTACAATCTGCTGTAGTTGTGCACTCAAATTATACTCTCGTTCTGACTCACAAGCAAAGAACAATCCCCAAATTTGTCACAAACCGACTCAGACTGTGTGAAATTGGCAACACCAGTGAAGAGATCTGTAGTGTTTTTTTAGAACAGTGATTTAAATCCAATTAAACAAGCAATTCTGGCTAAAGTGATCCCGCTATCATGAGTAAAACAGTCTGTAGGGAAAATTAAGTGCACTCCTTTAATAAAATCAGAGACAGTTAAACAATGAGTTGTAATAAGACCTTTGAATAATTCCACCCAGTCACACAATGAAATGACTATTAGTAGTTTGACACCATGGACTCAAATTGCATGGTTGGGTGTAGAACAATGCATATTGAAAAGACCTGCAGGTTGCACCCATTGGGCCAAAATAAAACGTCCAACTTTACAGCTTTCACTGCTCACAAAAGCTAATAAAAACCATCACAAAAAAAGCTACAAAAGGGAGAATCCTACAAACCTCTAATACACTTTTAAAACATGGAAATTTAGATGCACGCTCTTTTGGTTATACTTCCTCATCACGTCTAATTTACATAAATATGGCATCAGTTTATCAAAAATGGGTAACATGTCAGACTGTTATCTAACCACATCCAAGCCAAAATGCAGACACATCTAAATTATATAAACTGAAAGCTGCAATTACAGTAAGTACGTGGCTGCATTCTGCTGATGCACATAGGTAACCAAGTATACAGTTGCATAACAAGCTCCATTAGAGCTGAAGTTTAGTCAGTTTGTTCCACTCCAGAAATTTTGCATGTTAACTGAACAGATATCAGCAGTGACCTTAAAGTAGCAGTTGATCCCATCAATCTTTGGAGACTCAAGGGAATTTAACATTTTTTAGAGTGTTGATTTATGAGGGTAAAATATTCAAGGCAGCTTTTAGTGTTCTTAAAAAGGGATGTCCTAGCAAATTTACCTTAGACTGATTTTATGCTCTGCAAAACTGCAGTAAAAGTCAAGAACTACATCAAGTGAATGTCATTTTAATTGCCGTGGCTTGCTTATAAAAGGTTGATAAAAGAGGGCTTCTTCTCAACAACAGACCGTAAGTCTGGAAAACAGAAATTTAACAGACCAAAGGACATCATGGTCAATGTCTTTCGGATACGTTTGTCTAAATTCTAGAGGTTTGATGTCAACTAACAGTGACTTCCGTAGCGAAAAAACAAATATTCTGCATAAGTCATAAAAGGTTGAGCATTGTGGTTAAGGGCCAATGATGTGCACTTGTGTTGCAGTTATGTGACCTGGGGATCATGCAATTACCAAGTCACACCTGAACTCCTCTGTATACTAAATGTTTTCAGAATGATATATAAGACGTCGGAAGATGAAGCTTGGAGAAAATAAGATCTACAACAAACGTACAGCAAACCGTATTATATAAAAAAAACTAAAAAAAACTGCTGTTGCTGCATCCTGCGAGATGAGAGAAAAATAAAAAAAATTGTTGAAAATAAATTGGGGAGAAAAAAGAACCAAAATAGATTTACAATAGAAGAGATTGTTCTGGTTATTGAGAAGACTAATATATACAGTATTCAACATTTTTCTGTGGAACTTCACTCCAAATTATTCATGAAAAATCCTCCTTTTCACAGATAGTTTTTTATGTAGGGTACATATAAATTGTTAGAAAGAAAACTGAGGTTTAGCTAAAATACATAATAATGATAATAATATTAACCTTCATTTTTTTATAGAAAGACAATGTGCATTCATTATCAATTTGCACAGCAAACGTAAATATCCTTGATTGTAGCCTGAAAGCTAATTTCTATTGGTAGTCCCCCCCTGCCCGGAGGCACATACAAAACATGAAACACATAGGTAATGGCTGGCATTTGTAAAAGCATCAAAACCATTTATTTTCCTTTGTGATGACCGGCTTACCAACCCCCTTGTGTGTAGAAAAAGAAAAATCTAGAAGTTAGTATCTTTAGGTAGTGCTAAGAGGATTTCCTCTGTGTGTATTAATGCATATTAGGGTACGTTTAGTGTTTGAACTAGAATAATAGGCAGTTCTAAGCATTTTAATCTAAAGTATTTGCAGAGTTCAGCTATTCGCATGCAACTGTGGTCCCAATCACCTGTTATTACCGGGGTTGCACTACACTGGTAAGTGTACATCTCCAGTTGTTTAAATCAAGTCATGTTGAGGATTTTGACCTTATTTTTGTGAAATGCAAAGCTGGCCAAATCAAGTTTCTCTGTTACCCTAAAGCTACAGATTCTTCTTCATTATCACTCAAGCTGAAGCTCATTGCAGCAGTTATCAGCTGTGATTTAAAAATACAATGGCTTGTGTTCCTAGAGAACTACTTATTTTGTTTTGTGTGTGCATCATTAAAATATGAGTCTTGCATTGTGTCAGCAAGCTCAGCAAAACATGTCATTCCTTACCAAGAAACTTGAGGTGGGCAAACTTCCAGACGTTCCTCTACAAAATAGACCATATCCTTGCTGTAAAAAGCCTCCCACAGAGAAAGGGGGATAAGACAGAGTTCACAGTGCAATGGTTTTCCTCAAGATTTGCAAGCTTTTCGAGCTTAGCTAGATTTAGATTGGTTTTGGCTTTGTTTATTTTGGAAAGAGATTCCGCTGCTCTAGTGACAGCCAGGGCACCCAGCAGCCTTCTAATCTCAAATAAAGATAAGTTAAATGGAAAACAGAAAACCTAAGAACATTTATGTATTTATTCAGACTCCAAACCTGTTCTCAGATGAAAAACAAAATATGCAACTCTATTCTACTTTTGGAGGAGTAGACCTGGTTGAGAGATCTGACTTATGGCTGTAGCCCTACTGTAAAAATGAAAACACTTAATGGTACATGTAGCATCTATTATGTTTTATAGGCAAGGAATACCTAATACATTTAGTAACTTTATTTCTGGTTAGAATCTTGAATGAGAAGTGGGTGAGGGGAACGGGCACGATTATGAGTCTTAGTATTCATGATATGTGCCTCACCTCTGATTGGCTAACTGCAACAAAAATCTTACACTGCCTTCAAATAAATAAATAAATAACTTGACGTTCTACTTCACTTGTGGCGATACAAATAAAATTAAAGTCGGTCTATCAGGTCTGGAAGCTAGCCTGCAGTCCACTGCTTAACACTGAGAGCATCTCCACTATAACATCCTGTGTTTTTCATAATTTGAAAAATGTGATTTTGTGAGGAAAAAAAAGGGGGCAAGAGCCAGCTGAATGGCAGTGTGCAGAAACAGATAGAGGAAACGGAGTGTTGCTTTAGTCTTTCCCCCACCCATTCAATTTTCAAGAATTATTTTTTTTAAATATATTTTGAGTATACAGTAGAACTCATTGGTCCTTCAAAAAGGAGCAAAAACAGACTGATTGCATATTTTTGACAATTCCACAGACACAAAAAAAAACCAAAAAGAAAATACCAGGTAGTCTCCTAATAATCTCATACATATTTTTGAAGGCCCAACTAGAAGCAAGCTTCAGTACAATCTGGGCTCAGTGCAAACAGCCATCTGCCATGACCGATTGGGGTTTGAAATGACAGAGCAGAGAAAAAAAACTACAAAAAAAACAAAAAAAAAACAGACACGGATCCAGGAGTACCCAGAGAAATAATTAAAAATAATCAGAGTTCTCTTTAAAGTGTATAATTGTTGAAATATTGATTTAAAAAAAATCAAACACTGTAAATAATGATTTCTGTGGTATAATATCTTAAAATATGAAACGGCCTTAATTTTTCTTGTTAAAGTGAAGCTCATCTCATGAAGTCCAGTTATCTTTATAGGACCAAAATAAGAAGGCGTGGGTTTCAAACTAGATATACTGCATCTATGTTTAAGACTCTCATTGGGAAGTTAGACAGGAAGGAGCGGAAGTCTGGTAACATTTTTTTTTATGTTGCCTTAATTATGAGCAAGAATATAAACTGTATTCAAGGGCCTGATTAATATTGTGAAAGGCTTCATTTAGCCATTTTACCTCATAAATGGAATCTATACTGCAGTTTTGCACCTCTGATTCAATGTTTAACACAGTTTTGACTGGTTACAGCTGAGCAGAGATTATTTAAAACAAATACCGATTGGTGAAACTTCGCCCATTTTATTCTAAACCACAAAAAGGAAATATCTTCAGCATTTTCTTAAAGAATTAAAGGCTTTAATGACAAAGCATTAAAATAAATTTATTATTCTATTTGAGGAGAAAAAGGAAGGAGGAATCTTTTTCTGATCAGGTTGTTTCATACTTCATAAGAAACCGAAGTCCAAAACTCCTGAGAAGTCCTCATGCAGAAGATCCAATGAGACAGTCTAATTTTGAACTAGGCCAAAACCACAATAGTTGTTGAACACCACACAAGTAAAAAGCTGTTTTTGCATGCTATGTCAAGAACAGGTTATTAAAACTCCCAAACAAGGGCTGCACAAATGGGATATAATTTTCCTCTTGAAGAATTGGAAGGTTTAACAAATCTCTGTACTTGGGAGTTACGGGACGGCCTTTAGAACCACCTTAGAATAAGAGAAAAAGCAAGGTTGAGTAGTCCAAGTTATTCCACACTAATGGGTCTGTTAGATATAAATTATTTGTAATATTTGATTAAAATTAGACCTTGCACAATTATATGCTTAGCTATTAAATCTGCTTATTTTTAAAGTTTATATAGAGGAAAACATTAACACACAATCAGGTTGGTAAAAAAACAACAACTCTGCTCTGAATAAATAAAAATTTTAAAAAATAAAGCCCAGGCTACATCATTAACAGGACTGAATTAAAATACAAATCAGCAATATTGTTAGAAACAACCAAAAGCAAAAACAGGCCGAGTACAGATGAGCCAGGACCATTAAGACACTTAAAAGAACCTTAAAATCAATCCTAAAACATACGGGGAGACAATGCAGTGATTTTAAGACTGGAATAATGTGCTCCCGTCCCCTGGTCTTCGTCAGGACACATGTTGCTAAATTTTGTAAAAACTGTAAACTTGAGGTAGTCTTTTTGCGAAGACCAGAAAGCAGGGCATTACAATAATCGATTCTACTGGTGATAAAAGCATGCATTAGCGTCTACATATTCGCCCGATAGAGAATGGGGCGGACTCTGGCAATGTTCTTTAGATAATAAAAACCTATTTTAGTAATTTTCTTAATGTGTGGGACAAAAGTGAGCTTAAAGTCAAAACAGCAGCTGACAGTAATATACCTTTAGACTGTGCTTGTTGCAAGCAACCTACTTAGCATTAGACACACACCTGAAGCTTAAAAAATTCACCACAGGCAGAGAAAAGAGCATCACCTTAAAGCTAATAAAAATATGCAGAAACCTTTCATAATTGAGGTTAGAGGTAGACATGGTTTAATCTTCGTGATGATTTGGGTCACCACATCTATCGCTTAAGATATCCGCTCAACAGGCCCGGCCATCCATCACCTTCTCTGGGATTTATTAGTAGGGTCCGGAGCTGGAAGGTGAGAGGTTAAACGAGGAGCACTGTGTTTGAAGTCATCAGCAGAGAGGGAGCAGAGAGGGTCTTTGCTTATCCACACATACACACATCAAGATGATCAAATGTTTAATCAGAACTGCGGATGTAGCAGTCATAGCTGAAAGTCAAATATGAAGCCTTACACAAACATGGATGTGTCAAACAGTCACATGCCCTTCAATTAACACACAAACATCCTCTGTCTGAAATTATTACAAACTCACAACTCAACAATTTCTGTAACACACTGTTCTGCATGCATTCATGCTGAAGCGCTATAGCCAGAAGGCCCCACTGCTTTGGGGCACTGCACCACGTCTCCTGACTGTAAGTTAATGTTGATAGCAGTGTAGAGGCTGTCACTTTGGCTTCTGATTCAGGTTAATTGCCCCCAAGCTCGAATAAAATGGGTCTTGCACTATGCGGTCAGAGCTTTCACATGTGCTATATACCTATTCAGCTGAAAAGAGACCCAAAAAAAAAAGAAGAAAAAAAAGCAAGTGGCTGTACGGGCCTTTATAACAAGCTGCAGCTTAAAAGCTTTGCTGCAGCACTCAAGTATTTTTTTTATATTAAATTTGAAAAAATAAAAGCGAAAGAGTTAGTGTCTCTGTGTGCATGTCCTCTCCATCTCACCAGCCTCGAATCCAAAGCAATTAGAGTGGCCAGATGGTGGGCTGGACTCACAGTAAATAGCTGCATTGACAGAAGAAGCTTGCAACAAAAATGAACTGTGACAAGAAGCCAGAACGACACGCAGATACACGACGGCATCAAAACGTCGGTGAAATATCGAGGATGTGCCGCCATAATCGCCTATAGCCAACTGTCACCCCCACAGGGCTGTTAACGGCAGAATGTAATTGTGTTCCGTTCAGTGGGGAGTGTGCAATAAAAGCTAAAACTAAATGATGGGAAGGTGCGTGCATGCAGGCACTGACAAACAGACCTCGTCACTGCTTGCCCTTCTGTTAAAATTTGACCAAACCAGTTTGGTTTAGTCAGAGTTCAAACAATGTAGCCTTTGAGAGGCGCCCCCTTTCACTGAGCTTCAAGCTTGGCCAACAAAACCCCGCCGCCCCGCCTCCATCTGAAAACAGAAACAACCACTTTGCAGGAAAACCACTGAAGCTCCACCAACACATTCCTCTTGTCTTTTCTCAGGGCCTGCACGGTTTGTGGGTAAGAAATGTTTGAGCCCCTAATGGGTACACAAACATTTACTAATGTTGAAAAGAACTAGATGTGTTGCTTCATAACTACCAGCATTAGATTTCTGGCTAAAGCTGCACCAATCAGCACTTTCCTGATTCCCCTTTTTTTAATACGAGGACTGAGACAAAAAAAATAAATAAACAGAAATGTGAGTCAGATTCCTTTGTAAAGCTAAATCTAACTAAAATTTAAGGGCTTGTTTGCATATCCTCATTTATACATAAAAAACCCTTCCCTTTCAGATTATTTTATAAACTCAAAAAGTGCATGGAAATATATCCTGCTAGTTGATGAGTTCTTGGACATGGAAAATGGTGGGAATTCATGGATTTGCTGCATTAAATCAATATGAAAAAAGGTTCAGTCTGACCTGCTGATATTTGATATCTTACTGCATCTTTAATCCCCTCAGAAAGGAGCACACTTTGAAAACAGATCCACTACCTTGGACATTTAGCATCTTGTAAAAGTATCCACACCTTGAACTTTACCCATTGTGTCCATTACACAAACTTAAGTTTTGTGTTTTGTTTGATAAACCAACACAAACAGCAATTGTGAAGTTAAAGGAACATTATGCATTTTTTAACATAACTGAAAAGGACAAACCTGTGTTGATACCCTTAAACAAAGTTAAATACAACCAAATGTAACCTAAATAGGCTCCAGGTGTGTAACTTTAATCTCAATATAAATGTGACTTCTATGTAAAGGCCTCAGAGAACATTACAAGACATGACCTAAACTGACAAGGAGAGCATTAATCAAAGAAGCAGCCTAGAGGTCCATGGTAACAGAACCAGAGCTGTAAGGGCAGGGTTAAGATGGAGACCTGTGCCTAAGCCAGAGATGTCAAACTCATTTCCATTTTGGGACACAAAGATAATGAAAGTCCTTAAAAGGGCCGGTTGGCAGAAAATATTGATACAACTATATTTAACTAACCGCTAAAACACAAATAAATGGCCGTCTCAACAAGTACTTCTTAAAATTAAAAGATACTGAACATCTTTTCATTATGATGTGATTTAGGACTTGCTAATGGTACTCTACAGTTTAGAGGGCCACATCAATTGTCATGGCGGGCCGAATCTGGCCCCCGGGCCTTGACTTTGACACCTGTGGCCTAAACCTAACTGATAAAAAAATGCTCACAGACTCTCGACATCCAATCTGAGCTTTTATTACGCTTCAAAGAAATATGTGCAAAGGTGATTGAGGCATTACCTAAAAGACTTGCATGAGTAATTGTAGCAGAAGGAGGTTCAAGAATTAGCTCACCCACAGGAAATGGATATAAATGTGTATCTTAAAGTTTTTTATGTGTAAAAATTAGGGATGCAACGATACCACTTCTTTCAAACGATACTGATACTTGAATTTAAGTATTTGCCGATACAGCGTACCAAAACAGATACTTCTAACACACAAAAAAATGTTTATGAGTTGAAAGACAAGTTTTATTTTCTTCTTTGCTTGTTACAACAAATGATGGTGAATTAGATCAAAATAAATTATTAATAAAAATGATCACAAAACAAAACTTTTAAGTGATTTTTTTTTCTGTGAAATTATTGAGATTTTAAGTATCAGTTCATTGTATCTGTTAACCTTAACCAATACAGATAAGGTACATAAGAACAGTATCGGCACAGATACCCAATATCAGTATCTGTATTGATGCTTCCCTAGTAAAAATTTACAAAAATTTATAGAAATCCACTTCAAAATGATGCTCTCCTCACTGTTTCATCACAAAAACTGCCAATAAGCCACATTAAAAGGCATTTCGGAAAGCACTATACATGTAACCAATGCGGCACAAAACCATCTGTTGCAGACGTGTGAAGCAGAGACTGGTAGAAGAAATTTTCATTCTGCAAAATTGCTTCCCTGACAATTGTGGTCAGGTTTTCCCCATAACCTTGTTATCACACCTCCGTCGACACACAGATTTATTGAAACTGAAGCTGGACAAACAACCAGACAAGGAAATTGGGAGTTAAAAATATAGAGGGCAGGTCTGGATTCTGAGGGCTGTGTGACAAGTGACCGAAAGGCCTCTTCATATCTTGATCAATTTATCAATAAATCTAATCAGTGGGAATCAATGAGCGCCGCTTCCTTTTAATCTGGGCCCTAACTCTTCCTGCAAAGCTGAGCTGTTAGAAGGGATCAACACATAGAAATACACGAAGCAGCAACAGTTCAAAAATCAGGAAATCTTTAATATGAACCAAATACGAAAAAGAAAATATATAGAAAGACATGACATAACAGTAACAACAATCCTAATAGACCAAAATAAATTCAAAAAATACAAAAAAGTTAAAACAAGGTTCACACAGAGCAGTTGATAGTAAAAGCACATTTTGGGTTAAGACTGTTTTGTATTGTATGTGTGTGTACAGTTCGGATTCACCAGATTTGGCAGCAATCACAGCGCAGCAGTCAAGAATAAAGCACTCAGAAAACATAAATTATAAAGCACTGCAAAATAACAGAAGACAGAGAGAGGAGACTGTAATAGAAGAAAAGAAATCCTTCATGCTTGCTGTCACTGAGTAATACACAAATGTGACGCCATAAATTAGTAATTCTTTTTCCTCTGCTACATATTTATATATTTATACTATGTACACAGGAAGGTTTCTTTTTTGTCGGTGATGCGAGTGAGCTGGGAGATGTTAAGGCTTTGATTTGTCATCGGATGTCTGGAGCCAAACAAACAGGCGACGGGACGACACTTTTTTGGAATAAGGGGGGAAAATATCTGATATTTAGACTGCATCACCTTGATGCTAGACCAGAGCCAGAATTGCAGGGTTCGCTAAAAGCATTTTGTCTGACAAGCATTGCTTCAGTGAAGAGGTGGATGTCACCGTGTATGTGTCTGCAGCGGTACAAGAAGTTGGGGGGGCGGGAGGGGCATAGGATGGCGATGGGTGACTTTCAAAAGCATTGAAAGGGAATCTGGCAGGAACAACAGGTCAGCTTGGTGGCATTTTCATGAAAGCTATATTTACTAAAGCATAAAAATAATGCTCTTTGAAAGGTGTGATTTACATGGTCACACTTTGGATGAAACTTCTTCTCAACACGGCTATAGAGGAAAAAAAACGAGAAGGAATCGTCTCTGTATTAGTGGTTTTTTGGTTTGTTTTTATTCCCCAGTATTTTTTGTGCAGCTCTGTGTGGGCTTCATGTCAGAAGATGGCAGACTTGTCAGGTATGAGGTGTCTGCTGCACCAGTTTGACTGTGGGAGTGAGCATAATGAGAGCGACTGAAGGGTGTTTGTGCGTAGGCGAATTGTTTCTCCACATTCTGCCGATTTATATACGTACAGCAGCTGTGTGTCTGTGCAAGCGAGCACACCTTTGAAATGCAAAGTATCCGCAGTTTGACACTTTTTAACTGTGACTCAGGACGGCCACTCGGGTTACAGCTCAGGTCCCAAAAGCGTCACCAGAATACACACCGGCTAACTGCTGAGCACAAACAAAGCCGGCTCAGATGTGTTGGTCTGTTGCTTGTGAGGTGAAAGTAACCTAGATAAATTTAATATTCTCTTTTTGCCTCGTGCAAAGACACTAGAAAAATGTGCTTATGTGAAAATGCAGGCCATTTGAGGAAAAAACGGCAATATCAAAATAAGCCTCAGGTTATATAAGGTACGACCGTAAAACATAACGTCAAACCGAACTACATTCTGAAAGCCTGCTTGGGACGTTTGAACTCGAGACTAACCCAAAACTTTTTGCTCCTGGCAAAACTGGCTCCATCAATCCGACATTTACATTTCATAAATATGTACATGTTCACAAGAAAAATAAAGATGATTACATATAAGTACACAGATACTTCACACCAAAATATACATAAGTGTTTGTCCCTTTTCAGTTTCTTTTTTTTTTACTCCCCCACAAAAAGAAACCAGGTTTTACACTTATATTGTTCATTGAAGTTGCGATAAACACAAGTGCAAAAAAGTAATACATTTTTCTATTTAGTGGTTGTGACAAGTCAGCTGTGTTCAATAAATCTGTTATTCATCCATTTATGCATAAACTAAGGCCATTAGATGATAATCCTATTGAACACGCTGGCTTACAATCTGCCAGACGGTGCTCAAATGCTAAATGCTGTTGCCATTTTTGTTATTTGCCTTCTGCATTGCTCCTGTTCTCTCTCTGCCAGCATAATGGTTAACAATTAGAAGAGCAAACAGATCTTTCTTTGATGAATAGAGGGTGTACTCTAGACATGGATTGGTTACCAGTGTCTGGGAATTAAATATATACATTTAAAATCTGGTAAAATCGTCCATCACTGTTTAAAATCTTATTGAGATTCCAAAGTTTCTCCTATTTCATGGTGCATGCAATAATGTGGCATTCCCCCTCCCCCACCTGCAGCTGCACAGTCAGTCAGCTGGCTGCTACCTTTTTTCCCTGATTAAAAAGAAATTCTGAACAATTTCAGGTTAAAAAACAGAAAAAAAAAGGTGCAACTCACCAAAATTATTACATTTAATGTGTTTATTTTGTATGTTTGCTCATATCTGTATCAATATAAAGAAATTTTTCAATGCCATGACTAATGATCAGTATATTATAATTTATTTTAAATTCAATTTCAAATAAAGAATTGTTAAACTTTACATCTCAATAATAACTTTTTAAAATTATCAAATTTTAACTTAAAACTTTTCAAAAATGTCTAAATTTAAGCCTAATTATACTTTTTACACTTTAGCCATTAAGCAAAGTTAAAGCTGAAAATAGTTTTTTTTTAATGCTTTTGAAAAACTCAGATCAGGTTGCACATTTTTGTTTCTGGAAGTACTTTGATACTGATGTTCTTCATTCTGTGAGAATCGCACACTGGTCCATGCCTGGTCTTTGCTGAAGGATTTCTCCTGCGTCAGGAGGTTAAGATTAAAGAGCTAAGATAAGAAATGAAGGTGTTCACACCCATCTATGCCCTAGCTGGGAGGTCAACCTGATTTTGACCACAGGACATCTTTAAAAAGGTCAACCCAGATCTAACCTGGCCTTAATGACGTTCGATCAAGATTACACCTAGTGGATTTTCCTCTAAGGAGGTCAAAGGGGAGTCGATAACCAGGGTGGGAAACTCATGAGTAGAATGATCTCCTCATCACAATTATCCCAATACATGTAAATTTACACACTGAGCTTCAAAGACAGTGTTTAGAAGCGATTGGGTCTAATTTTTTAGAAGCAGCCCCCATGGCTCGTTTAAAGGATGAATTAACAGTCTGAACACAATAAGCTCTGCACCTAAAGGGCCATTTCACCACATGTTACTCATCAATACCAAGCCTTTTTAAGTCTTCCAATCAATTCGCTACGTCCAACATCCACTAATGGAAAGTAAAATATGATCCTCATTGAAAATCTGTCTTGCGTAATGCCACGGCACTATGAAGGTTGTGTTACATCCGGCCATTTACTAAAGTGTGGAAAGAGGGGGGTGTGAACGTGGCCACTCCAGGTGCATTGCTCATTCAGAATCGAGCAAATAGGGAATCTGGCAGATTAGTAGCGGCAAAATACTCTCCTCTGCTCTAGGTGGCCGTGACCTGGACACCGCCCCAGATAAATCAACACTTCCCATAAACAGTGAAGAGAATGGGGAGGGAAAAGGGTGCTGACGGCAAGATGGAGATGGGATGAGGGGGGGGGGGGGGGTGCCACATCACAAACGATAAGCGGCAGCAATCTGTTGGCCTCAGCTAGGCGAGCAACTTCATGGCTCATTACCAGTCGAACTCCTTGGTAGGGAGGGATCCGAAGACAGGAGGATGAGGAAAAACAAAGACTTGCTTATCTTTGTTCCTCCTGCATCCCTGGCCTCATCCCTCCACATCAGCCACACCTCATTCCTTTCTCCAGAATCAAACCTCCTGGCACAGAAAAAAACAACAACAAGCCTGCATGCAAAATTTCCTAAAAGGTTGTTGTGTAGAAGGAGTCTCCGCTCATCAGGGTGAGGCACTGGATCAAAAGGTGAAGGAGAACTCCTGATGAAGATCTCTGACTGAAAGCTTGATGATAAATAAAGCTCCTACAAACGCAGATTGAAGTGTGCGGATTCTGCTCTTTTTTGAATTCTAAAAAGTTGTTGTAAAATGGCAACTTTCTTGACTTTTCTATTTAGAAACAACTACAAAAAAATGGACCAAAAACTCTTTTTCATACCTTAAAGGCCCACTACTGCTGATGATCTGTAGAGCTGTGTGTTTAGAGCTGTCAGAGTAAGGCAGAGAGAGCAGAGAGAGCACGAGCAAATATATCATTCACATCTCTAATAGAACTGATGGTTTCTGTCTTTTTTTGTTTTAAACACACCAACACACCAGATGTTACAACACAACACATTACCGAAACAAAAAGGCTTCCCATAGGGGGACAAAGTCGCAGGCAACATGGAACTGCTTGACAACCACAGTATTTTTTTTTTAAAGTGAAGTTAAGAGTGAATATGCAAGTGAAATGCCTGTATAGCCAGGCTTGTATCATGATTCAATTTTCGTACACCCACACTGTGTATTTTCTCTCTCAGTCTGACAGTTGAAAGTCAAGATCCCAGGGATGGGGAGAGCATGAGCTGAAGCAGTGAGAGAGATGTTGCACTTTTCTCAGTTTGATTTTCTGTTGACGTTTCTTAAAATGCATTTTCACATGCCTTCTTCCAGTCCTGCTCACAATGGGGCTGCACTGTGATTAATAATCGGATATATTTAAAATTAATTTTTGCAAAAATAAAAGTGATATTCTTTTTTTTTTTTTTTTCCCCCAAACTCAAATCGGACCGGGACAAGACCCCCCATGCTAAACACTCCTCAAAAAGAATTCTCAAGCCTGCTTTTTATTTCTCTCATTTTCCTCCTCCATATGCTCTCCTCTTCTTCCTCTATACGTAAACTGCAGTCCGGGAGATGACTGAGCCATCCCGCTGGGACTCCATGTCATCGTCCATGTAATCTCCAATCATGTCGTCCTGTTCGGGAGGCGGGCGCAGTTGCAGAATCGGGCCTCCTCCAGAGAAGTGGTCGTATCTCTCATCCTCCTCCATCTCATCGAACTTCCTCCTCTCTGCTTCGTCTAATTCGTTGCTCAGCAGGATGTCCTGGGCGGTGGGTGTGCCGGTGACAACCTCTGGCCGGGCGCCCATGGTGAATGGCTGGTGGTGGTTGTTTTTCTCTCCCAGACCCTGGTTGGGTGAGCGATCAATGTAGACAGGTCCATTGTTATTACCACCCGCGATGCCTCCGCTCCCCGTTCCACCGCTTGTTCCGTTCTTGCTCGCCTTCTTGCCGCCGCCAAATATGCGTGTCTTCATGTCGCTGCCACCGTTGGCCCGGTAACCCTGCTGCTGCCTACGGCTACGGGTGACGAGCACGGTAACGAGGGCGGCGACCAAAAGGAGGGCCAGCAGGGAGCCTATAACCGCCCCTGCCACAACGCCAGCGTTGGAGTCGCTCTTTGAAGGCTCTGTGGGAGGGAGGAGAGGCAGGGAAGAAGAAAATAGAAGAAAAGGAACATTTGAGTAAGGGGGAGAGGCAGACAAAAGAAATAAGAAATAAGAGACAGGATTAAAAAAAGAGCAAGTGAGGAAAGTAAAGGGAAAAGTGAGGGTTGGGAGATGTCAGTGGTGGTGGGAACTTCATTCAGTCAAGTGTGCAACACTATTGAGGTGCAAGTAGATTCAGTTGTTTTTAAATGCAAATGTATGTGCAGTGCTGTGGAAAAGTATTTGCTTGCTTACAGATTTCTTCGTATTTTGCTTTTTGAAACTAAAATGTTTCAGACCAAACCATTTTTAATAATCAGACAAATATAACTAGAGTAAACACAAAATACTGTTGTATTCTGTTGTAATTACAATGAGTTATTTTACTAGAGAGAAAAAAAAACATCTAAACTGTTTACTTACAGTAATTAGTTACTGTGCTTGTTTACTTTTTGAAAGTAAAGAATTTTGATAGCCGCATCCAATCCCGAGTACAGTCAGAAATCCTATTAGTAGAATCTGACCTCAAAAGCCAAAAGATGCCCTGATCTAAAGTAGTTCAAGACTAGATGAGAAAAGTAATAAGCTCTACTCTTCTGAAAGTCTTATACAGCCATTTCTGAGACAGACTCCACTGAATCACAGTGAGAACCATTATCCACAAGTAAAGTAAACATGGGTGATGAAACCAGCAGACCTATCAAAAATACAGCTTGAGACAGTGATCAAGGTGGTCACAAAATAACCTATATCAACTTTTACACCTGTCAGTAGGGATGCACCAATACTGGTATCTGGGCCAATGCCCTACTTATGTGCTGTATCAGTATTGGTTAATCTTAACTGATACCAGGAACTGATACTTAAAATGTGTAAACTCTGCAACAACTTCACAGAACATTTTTATGTTTCACTGGAAGTTTTCCTTTTCTGATCATTTTTATTATTACTTTAGTTTTTTTTTTCTAACTCACCATCATTTGTTGTAACAAGCAGAGAACAAAAAAAAACCTGTCTACCGATTCATTGCATTCTTTTGCGTGGTAAAAGTATCGGTAATTCGTATCTGCATGTACTCAAATTCAAGTATTGGTTTCGTATCGGTTTGAAACAAGTGGTATTGTTGCATCCCTACCGGTCACTGTTCAATGTTTAACAGTAAGAAAGACGCTGGTCTAAAAGGGCATAGAGTGGAGAGTTCTGAGATCAAAACCTCTGCTGTTCTGATCACCATAGGTCATATTTACAAAACAAACACGTCATTATGTAGACTGAATAAGACAAAGGTAGAACATTTCAAAAAGTGTCATTACATCTTAAACTAATGCTGGGCTTCAGCCAATTTGTTGCTACAGTACTTGGACCACTTGCTGTAAACGATAAAACCAGTAATTCTTTGCATTTCTAGAATATCTGCAGGGACTATGTCCAGACATCAGTTCATTGCCATAAGCTGAAGTACAAATGGTATGCAGAAGGAAAACGATCCAAAACACATTAACAAGTCAACCTCTAAACAAAAAAATCTGATTGTAATTTTGTAGAATGATCTTTACCAGGCTGGTAATGCTTTCTTTAAAGACCTGGCAGTGCGACTGAATTTGAAAAAATATGCATACAATTGACATGGGTCAACCTTTCTCCACAGTGATTTAAAAGAAGGATTTAGTTATCACAAATGATGGCTGTCATTGCCACAAAGGGTGGATAGACCAGTTAAGTTCAGGGACCATTCGTTGTTCTTATAGCTTTATTCCTTTGAAGTCAACATTCAAAACTTTCTTTTTGTATTTATTTGTGTCATATTTTATATTTTGCATCATTTGCACATTTATGTGGAATAAAGTAAAAAAGAAATCTGCAAGCAAGAAAATACCTTTTTATGGCAGTGAGTATTTTGCGTGAGTGTGTTGAGCCTTCAGCTACACTGACAGATCCTCCCCTCCCTTTAGGCTGCTCCTGTCCCCTTCACCACAGCCACATCTTTACAATGTCTCAGCCACATTCCCCCGTGTGCTGCCCTTCAACAGCCAGGGTCTGTCCAAGGCTCATTACAAATCACAGAGCTTGGAGGGACGGGGGAAGGTTGGGGTTGGGGGTTTAAGCCACGCACACACATGCACGCTCAAACGTACACAGTTTCTGATGAGGTGGAGAGCAGCGGGACGGGAGCAGAACAAGTGGAGGCCATGCAAAGGAAGTGGATGATTGTAATGATGAATAAAGAAAAGAAGAAGATGAAGAGATGGAGGTGGAAGATTGAATGAGCGCGCGACAAAGCAGGATGACAACTTTTCCTTGAAGCGATGCATCAACAGCGGGGGGACAGAATGGGTACCCCCCTCTGGTTTTGTAATTATTTGAGTGTAGATTAGTCCGACATGGATCCCTTTTTATTCTAGCATCTCAAAGTCCCAACAGCCTTGCTCCACATACATACATAGACATAAAAAAAGTTCATTTAATGGCTTTGTTGGAGTGCAAACTAACTAAACGGGGATACAAGCAAAAGTAGGGCTCCGTCATATCTAACACACATTACTATTTGAACATCTATGCACGAAAAAACTCATGGGATAGAGCGGTGGTGTCTAAATCAGGGTTTTGATGAGGTCCCACATGATTCATCAGCTGCGTAGCTCTAACTGCTCCCTCGACACCCATGTCCAGTGATATTAGTGCTGTACGTTAACTCAACTCGACCTTTTTAAAGCACATCTTTGTGCTAGAATAGAGTTTAACGCTTTTGCAAGCAAAGAAATCGCTAATAAATACTAAAGCTCTGTTGGAAATGTCCACTCATGCAGTATAATTTCCTATATAGTAAAAATGCAAGTTTATGTTGCCACTCAAAATCCCAACTTTTAGTGCTCATTCAGTTTTCAAATATTCCACGATAATCCAAAGGTTGCAGCACGGCACAGTAGAAAGCAGTGTTGACTGAGCAAGCTAATGCTCTCACCAACATTGCTTCAACTAACACCCGAAGCTACCTACTGCAAAATTTGAGTGAATATAACAAATACATATCCTGAAACTATAATTGTTGTTTCAAGTCCAAACAAATAACCATGTAAATGACATGTTCTAGATTACTAAATATATATTTTCTGCCTTTTTCACAGAGTGCTATGGTATATTTGCAAAGGAGCTACGACATAAAATGTATTTTTCTATAACTAATATTTAAAGAAGGATGTGTTCACGCTTCTATTTGGTAAAACAAAATGGAAAAGAGCTAAAGTGAAATGCTTTTTGAAACCTAACTTTATGTCAGTTTAGTGAAGTAAGACAATTTTTAAGATGGTTTTATGCAAAAAGCCTGCAAAATGGCCAGAACCCATAAAAAGACTACAGTCCTAAGGGCGGAATCTAACTGTTGCAGTTTAAACTTTCTCTGCAAGCAATTGGACAGCACTAGAACCAAACTGCAAAACAAACAACATGAAATATTCATAGCGCCGAAAATAAGTCAATTTAGGAGGCAAAACGAAAGGACTTAAGTGCCTCTGCCTGCTCATCTCTCAAAAAAAAAAGCCCAAGTCTAAATTGTCTAAAGTTGATGTCAAAGCCATTTCAAACAAGCGCCATTCCTGAGCCGTCACCACTTTTTTTGCATTGCTCCTCTTTGCTCTGCTGCCATCGTAAAAATGTTTAAATTTTAAAGTTTTTGAACTTTAAAAGCAAAAGAGAGCAAATGTCTGATTGGTCAATCCAACATATATAGTTGATGTATAGTTGATCTAATTAGTACTCAATTTCGGATTTTGGGCACTAGCTTCTTTATATTGCAAGGTCAGCTTATCTAATATGGTCTTTTGTCGATTTTGAACACCAGGTGAAGAGCACAAAACATACCGTTGGTTTTGTTGTCCCATGAGCTTCACTTCTAGAACAAAGCTTGTCAGCTCAATCAAAACTCGCTCTCTGATGGCCATTGCTCCTTAATTGGATGTACGTTTACAAGCTGAAATAAATAAACTGTTTTCCACCAGAGACGTGAGAGCAATGGAAGGCAGACCTGTCAAAGAAGGTTTGCACCCCTGCCTTCCTGGTAGGGAGATTGGGTATTGCTTTGCATCAACAGAGAAATATAAAAGAAAAATGTCAGTTATTTTGTGTGAGTCCGAAATTGCTGGCGGAGAAGTATAAACTACGCTTTAGAGAGCAGGGGAGTGATGGGTGTTTTACAAGTTTGTATGCTGCACAAAGAAATATAGTGGGTCCCCCCCCCAACCTGTCGCTTTCAACTATTCACTAGCTTATAAGTGACTAATTCAGCCACTTCAATATTTCCATTTGCAAAGGTGGCTTAGTTTTTATGTAAAAAAACCAAAGGAGTGCTCCCACAGCTCCAGCAAAAAAAAAATTTTTCTCCCTCATTTATACCAACATTTGTTTACTATTAACAAAAGTGTGTGCAGCATGCTTTATATATCCAAGTGTCAAAATCTTTCTAAGGCTAATAAGAATAAGATTATTATATTATATTATTATAATATTTTAATCAGGTGGGCTGAGGGCACCTCACATGCTGTGTCCTACAAAAGAGTCCTTGGAAGGCACCTTAGTGGGAGTATCAGGTTAGCATTTTGCCACAGTTGACAAGATGGATACAATCTACACTACAAAAGAACTTGCCAATAAAAGATTTTGTCCTTGTAATTTTGTTTTTGGTCTGGAATATCAAAGAGCAAAGCAGCTAAAATGTTTGTCGTATAATCTAAAAAAATCCCAATTGTAAATACATGTCATTTTAATGGTGAGAAGATTCAATGTGTTCAAAATCATTAAGGTTGTTTGACTAGATCAAAGCTGTAGTCACCATATATTTTAAGAACAATTCCTACCCTTCCGATATACCCAAAATGTCAATAAAAATAAATGTGCTGAAAACTTGTCTGTTTTGGAGGCACACAATATCCACAATATCTGGCTTATTTTTGACATCCAGGAAGCTTTAGTCTAAATCTAAAAGTCCAATTTTAAGGCTACGGAATTTAAACTTCACTTTTAGGTCCTGTAGAATGAGGAGCTATGTTTTGGGGTGTTGCTCCGACTGCACCAGATTAATACATTTTAATCTACAATGTTCAAAATGGGGACATGCTCCCGGAATTCACCCCAGGTAAATTTGCCCGAACCCAAACATTGTTGTAATCATTGATTCAGCATCCTCCAGATCAGTGGTTCCCAAAATTCCCAGCTTGTGACCCACATAATAAAAAGTTAAATTCTTTATCAAACATACAAACATTTTGTCTGAGACAAGCAAGTGGTACAATTGCAACACAACCAACACCAGAAGCCAATTAAGTGAGCAATACATGTTGTTTTTATCAGTACAAGTCCTGTTTTTTATCTTTTATTCCGTTTATAGAATGTGGTCGTTTGCTCATTGCCATTTCGGTTTTCTGAGACTTTTTTTCAAGAGAATCTCAACTTTCCCATACCAACATGTTCGTGACCACAAGTGCTCTAGATCATGTCAGACAATCGTATACAGTTTCAAGGCATTTATTCTGTCTTTTTGCTAAAGTGTATATATCATAGCCATAAAAAAACTTATATTTACACAGTATTACAACCATGATGACCAATAACTATGAAAGGATGCTTTTATAAATGAAACCATTTTATTGTCTAAATGCAGCAGTCTATTTTCCTTGATAACTATGTGAAATGAAGAACACCTTGTAACTCCTATTCCCCATTAAGTCTTTCAAAACTGTATATATTGAATAAAGCAGCAAGAACCCAAACACAGTATAACATCTAACATTATTTAAATCTTGATGTATTATTGGAATAAAAAGGCTTACATCTACCAATAAAACAGACATTTTTCCTGCTACAGTTAAGGCCAGAGAAAAACACATTTCAATTAAATTGCACTGATTGCATTATTTGTGGCCTACTAGAAAAACGATAAGGAGTCTAAAATATGAGCTCTTTTGTAATAATGAAAAACCGTAAAGCCCCAACATACTTGAATTTTGCAAAGGCTTATTTGGGTCACCACCTCAGGATTTTGAGTGGTTTCTGGGACTCCGACAACTCTCCATAAACAGAATATGTGACTGTCTTCTCCCAGTGTGGTAATCATCTATAAACGAGTGGGCTGGGGGTTTCTGGCAGCATCACTGGTAGAATTAATTCTGTTTGCAGCCACAGTAGTGTGAAGCTGCTAGGAAGAAAAATAGCCTCCAACTAGCTCCGGTTCTGAAGCATGGCAATATGTAGACAACATATCAGGAGAGTTAACTTCGACAGAAAGGATGACTACATCAGAAAGACAGCCTAGATTTTATTTCATAAGCTGTTTCTACAGCAACACATAATCTTTGGAGATTTAAAGAGCGAGCCTACTTTTAGAAGGGAAATTGAAAGTGGGAATAATGCACAGAGAGAATCAAAGGATTCAAAGCCTTTATGTTGTGTATGTTGTTCAATTTCTTTGTATTTGACATGCTTTCATGTTAATCTTCCAACAGGTTGTAGATCAAGTAATGGAGCAACATTTTGTTATGAATCAGAAACATGATAACCCCGGCATCTTCAGGAAAGAGGAGACGGAAGACAACACCTGATCCAGAATCTGTTTATTATAGTATTTTTAGAGATGCTAGCTTCACTCTTCAATGAGTTTCCTACAGTTTTGTTAAAAATGCAACGTACTGTTTTTATATATGGCAGAAGATATAGTAGTTTATTATTGTGCAAATGCACAATGTTTTTTTCAAAGAAAGTGTGCTGTGCAGTCCCCATTTCGCCGATACCCCCAAAGTAAAGGCCAATGATTCCAATTTGTTTGTCAGCTTATTATTAAATATTGCTTGACGGTGTGAAATGTACTGCAAATATAAATACAATTTTCTTTGAAGTTTGCTAGAGAGCAATAGTGAACAAACAGCTCCATGATGAGCAAAGTAGACATTAGAAAGAAAGTATTAGAAATGTTTAATCGAGGGGCTGCAGAAATGTACAGCTCAGTTGGAATAATTTGTTAACTGGACGAACAATAAAACCACTCTAAAAAGCGGGCCTTTATGAAAGAGTGGTAAGAGAGAGAAAAAAAGCGTTAAGATATCTGTTTTACAGTTTACCAAAAGGAAGTTGAGAAGTGTGGCCAAAAGAACCAAAATTGCAATTTTTGGCCTGTGTAGAAGGCTATGCATGGCACAAATGTTGCACATCCCCCTGATCGTCTCCCTTACAATCGCAAAACACAGTTTTAGTTACATCATGTTTGGGGTATTTTTTTCTTCAGCATGGAAGCTGGTCAGAGTTCATAGGAAGATGGATAGAGTTAAATACAAGGTAATCCTCAAAGATAATCTGGTGAATCTCAAAATAAAGACCTGACACCAGGGTTAAGTCATTGCTCTGCAAGTCTCAAGTTGTTGTCCTCAAGTCCCAAGTCACTTCACAGTTTGAAACTTCAAATTTCTTACATTTTTTAAGCAATTCTGCAATTATATATTCAATGGGACATATAGCCCGCATGTTCTTTTAACAATATGAATTCATTTTTTCAATCTGTTTATTTGATTGGCTGGACTGCAGCTCTCACACAAATACGCAGAGAGTCTGTTCAGACAGGATGAGGGAAATTACTCAAAAGTGTGCAATTTTAAAATAACAGATGTTTTAAACTTTAGATATTGGGTAAAACATCCAGTCTTTTCAAGTAAACACATTGAGTCCATGTCAAGTCCTTATTATTTGGTTTAAAAGTTTAACTCAAGTCTTGGAAAGAAAATTTCAAGTTTGACTCGAGGTTACACATCTGAATATTTTGGCAAGAAACCATCTAGTTAATTTTCTGTGTATTTTACCTCTGTTCTGTCCAGCTCACAGTATGTTCTCCATTTAATATTCTCCAAAAATGTTTTCACTCTTCTTGTTCAGATTAAATGATGCTGCCTTTCTTTCTTCAATGGTCAGAACTTAAATTTAGACATTTATCTGTGAAGACAGGTTTACGTCGGGCTCCCTTATACCCATTTGTGTGAAAAGTAAGAAATTGCATTTTATAGCTACAAGTATACACATCTGAAATCTTCATCTGTCGCCAACATATTCGCCATCCCCCAAGGTTTGAGCACTTCAGCTTTTAAGCAAATAAAATCATGCCTTGCAAATAAATTTTTCATGTCAGTCCCCAGTTGAAAGTGATCAAGAACCCCTTAGATGTGCTGAATTATCATGTCTGCAGCTCTCCTCTCTGCACTTTGCTGCTGCAGAGGATTAACCGCAGGACGCTGCTGTTGGAATCCCTGCCTAAATTTGAAAGCAGCAAATCAGCCTAACTCTTATTGTCATTCCTATTTGAAATCCCAAAGAAGCCAGCCCTTCTTGTTAAGTGTACAGAAGGTTGGCAGAATCACTCTTGTAACACTGATTCTAGTCAAAAGAGAAAATGTTACTGTTCTGGCTTCTACACCTGTGCTCTTCTCTTCAGCCTTTTACTCGTTTTCCTTTCCTCCATCTCTCCCTCCATCACACCAGCTGTCTCCTCCACGCATGCCGTCTGCGCTAAATCCATTTTTCCCCATCATCGCTCCAATTTACATTTGTACTTCTGTTTTATGCTACTTTTTGTGGACCCTTTTTCTCCATCAGGAGCCTGAGGAAAGAATTAATAATGATGGATACACTTTTCTCCTCCTTTTGTACGCTTTCTCCCAAAGCACACAAACTCTCTTGCCTTGCATGCTGCGCTAAACACTCCTATTCACACACACCAGAGAGCATGAACTACAACTCTCTGTCCACTCATAACAGGAACACAAGAAGTCCATTATCAACTCTGGCCCAGAGGAGCTCCATCACACGGAGGAGAACTTTGGGCTCGATGCTGGAACACATTTCCATCACAAAGGAAATTACACTTAAATTCAAATGCAAATTTTCCCCAAGCACAACTCATCCAATTATTTTTAATGCATCGCTCAAGTCATTCTTTTTAGTCTGCACAGATAAATCCTTTTGTCAAGGATAATTCATGTTTTATTCTGCTGTTCTGAAGATAACCCCTTAAAAGATTTACAAAATGAGACGTAAAAAGAGCCACCCCAGGCTGTCGGTGCAGGCCTAGGCATCAAACAAGGAAGCCTTGAAGTTTGTTTAAGTGGGTAAAGGGGGGGGATGTCTTAGAAACAAGTTCCTAGATGAGCCAGCAGAAAGCTTGCAATGTGCAAGCTGTGTGGATAACAGGAGGGGGAAAAAGCAGAGATACAGTACTGGTAGGTACTATGATATTAATTTACGATGGATCAGTGCAATCTGTTAAAGTAGAGAGACTATTATGTTCTTTATAAGGCCCTCTGATTCTGCCTGTAGATAAAAAGCTGACCCCTCAAATTAACAACTTCAAAAACTCATTGTGAGGTGATTAAACAACGTGACTTTTACAAACCAAGCTTATTTTTTTAATTTGATTTTCAATGTTGCTTAAAGGGAATGCATGGTGGAGACTGTCTTGGCTGCTGGTACCGGTTTGTGTGACGTGTGAAGCATCATGCAGTCCAGCTCCTAACGTCTTTTAGCAATACAAGACAAATATATTTCTGTCCCTATGTTTTTATTTATATAAAAACGTATATATTTATACCAAAGGAGCAGATTCAGAAATTTATGTTGCATAGTACTACTGTATGTGTATAACTGGGTTAAAAAAAATGGGAAGTGTTAATAGAATACACTGGTATATCTTCATGTGGAAAGCTGCTATATTTTAAAAACAAACTCTGTGCCATCCTCCAATCACAGACTTTAATTGCCATTTATTTGACCAGGAAAATTGGGAAATTCCAGTTTGATATAAAAAAATCAAAACCCATCATTTGAATATAAGTTTTAGCTTCATACCAAGATATTATGTTGTCATTTTCCTATTTCCTATGACCGTCTTTCAATTTGTTTCCCCCCTCATACAACTGTTTATCATTTATCTAATCAAATTCAATTTGGGCTATTTTTCTGTACAAATATTACAATTTGATTGTATGATATGTTTTTAGTCAAAAAGCATTAAAAGATAGATTTCTGAATTTTAAAAAAATGAACTTTTCAAGACATAAAACTGACTTTAGAGCAAGTGAAAGAGTTTTTTTTTCAATCTTAAAGATTAGCAAGAGTCACAGGGCTTTTACTCAAGGTTTATTCCAACTAATTTACTGCAAAAGTCCAAACAGTTGTTCTACTTTGAACTCCCTTATACACTAACCTCACGCCAAAAAAAAAATAATCAATTTCTATATCCAAGTTCTTTTGTCAGCTGTGTCTAAGGTTGTGCTCTGAAGGAAGTAAAAGGAAGGGAAGAAAATAGAGTTGAAAAATGATTCTACAAAGCCGCCTAAAATATGATGACACTTTTGCCACCCCTAAACCCCAGCAAGTAATTCCTCCCCCCTCCCTAAACACAGAAAGCATATTGTGCTTGCCAAAACATAGCCTGCTTCTTGTGAAGTCTCGTCCAAGAGGACTGTACGCTTCAAATGAGAGAGAGTAATGAGGGAGACGGAGCGGAAGTAAAAATTCACTTCAGTCTCACAAATACAGGCATGGTCGCAGCCTCGTACGTCCTCCCACACCATTATGGTCTGCGGTGATCGGATGTTGGGGCTGGACTTAACTTACATTAAGGAGAGCCATGTGTGGGTTTGTAGCGCACCCGTTTGTGCATGTGTGTGCTAATGAGTGTCGGGAAGGGGGCCAGTCGCAGGCTGGAGAGGGAGACTTGGCTCCTACAGACCTGAGTTCTAGCCATTTCTCGCATGGCTTGAGACACACACTGACAGACACAGGCAGACGCGCGTGCACAGGAAAAACCCCTCACCCAGCGGAGGAAAAACAGCCAAGCCCCCTTGCCCTTGAACTGTCTCCTCAGATGAGTCAGAAAATTGGAGCGATTGCACCGAATTGAAAGGAAATCTCTTTTCCGCTGAACTGAGGAGCAGCTCTGAGCACATGGGGGATTCAATTCAGAGCATTTAACTTTTTTTTTTTGTAGGTACAGCTGAGTGGCCCCTACTTTCTTCTTGGACTCACGAAACAAGATGGATGGAATCTAGGTTATAGCCGCACAAGAGTCCCCCTGAGAGAAACCCAGAATGGAGGGATGGATGGAGAAATGGAGACTACTAAGCTGTGATTAAGGAAGAGCTGCTGCTATTTAAGAGTTAAGCTGAAGAGAAGGAGATTGCATGGGCAGTGGAGGAGGAGAGGAACGCTGGAGGGGGGGTAAGAGCATCCTCTCCGAGCAGGGAGATCAGCAGCCATGCATGCGGAGGCTGAAAGACAACCTGAGAAGGAGATAAGTGGGATGAGGAGAGAGCATACGCTGAGCAAGTAGACGAAAGATGCAACCACAAAAAAAAAACCCAAAAAAGAGTAAACTGGAGCCAGGGAGATGACGAGGGAGATATAAAAGGGTAGAAGAGGGTATGGTTGCTTATGACTAAGCAACAGGATCAAAAATGAGAGGAGAGGCAAGGAAAAGAGAGGTCATCCATCGCTCTCTTTGCCTCATGTACTCAGGGTATGATTGAGGGCAAAGGACTTGAGTAAAGCAAAGTCACAGTGTGGAGTGGATTCGTGTGTCATGCAACTGTGGGGTGAAAAAAAAATACAAACAAGGAGCAGGGAACCTGCCATGTAGCAGGTGCTGACCATTTCACGCCTGTCGGCCCCTCTTAGCCCAGTTTGTCTACACAGATCCACATTAGTTTCTGCAGGTCTGAATCACCCCCCCTCATCTCTCAACCATAGGTTCTTCTTCCCACAATCCTACTTCACTCTGACATTTGCTGCTCGTCTTAGTCACCTCTTAACTGCTGGCAGATTTAGCTCGCAACTTATCCGCCTCCTCCTCTGGAAATGAGTAACAATGGAGTAGGATGGAGGGAAGGAAAACCGGACCGTATAGATGAGGGATTTGTGGAAAGTATAACAAAGGTAGAAGCTAGAGACCAAAATTGATAATAGAGAGAATAGGAAGGTTGAAAAATAAGACCACAGACTAAAAAAATATAGAAAAAGAATAATTGCAGGATGAAAGAGGGCAAAAGAGGAACGAATGGTGGAGTTGAGAAGAAAAGCAGTGAAGAGCTGAAGCAGCAAAGGGTGACTGATCCGCTCTGAGAGGCTTGAAGAGTGACAGAAACACACACTACGCTGAGTGATAGTGGAGGCCAGTGGCTGTGCACATAGGATGCAGTGGAACAAGATTCCCACAGGAGTTTTAAATGCTGTCAGCATCACTCCCTCTCCCTTACGTCTTGCCTCTCAGACGAAGGAGTGCAGGCTGGCACTGATTTATCTCTGCACACACTCTCTAGCTTTGTAGTCTAAAACCAAAGTCTCCCCAATATTCCTCCACCTGCTCCTGGGATCACTGAGTCTTCCTCACTTGTAAAACACAGCAGGAGATGGCAAAATCCTTTGTGCTAAAAGGGCCAGTTACACTACTACTGCATGTAGTAGTGCAGAGTGGCCCCAAGGGGTTGGCTGATGCTTACTTTGGCACCATAAACAGCCAAGGGACCTCGAAGATGGAGAAGTTTAGAGGGATAACAAGACAGAAGGAGCAAAATAAGAAGAGTGTGAGGGGAAAAAAAAGCAAAAATTAGAGCATGAAGAGCCCGGGTAGCTTTTAAGATGTAGAGAGCAGAAAAACATGTACTTCCTCCCCCATTATGGACACAGTTTACTCCCATGTCAGCAGAAAATAACTTCGTATTAAGTGCAATCATGCCACTGAAGAGTGGAAGGAGATGCATATTGTATGAAGTGAAATGTAGGGATGAACTCTGCTGAAAGGTCCTGCTGAACTCTTGAAGAACAGACGGGGGCAGGGACTGTGTGGCCTCTTTTTGAGTCTTACCAACACCATTTTAGACATTTTTACTTCAAAGCACGGAATGTCTGTATAGATGGATGATTTTCACATATAAGAGTGCACACAAAAAAACATGTGCAGTTCAACAGGCAGATCTTGCAGTATTAAAACGGCCTGATATGTCTTGCCAAAGTGAATCCTGTTTTGCAAAACACTTCCAAGCATCTTATTGTATTCACAGTAAAACTGCTAAATAGTTTCTCTTCAATAAAAAAAAAACCATCTACATTGTGTGGGATTACAAGTAGAAATGCTGTCATATGTATGCTCTGCTAGCAGACAGCAGTCACATTGAAACATTTATATAAAAAAGGAGATCATCCTAACTGAATTTTTAGCCTAGTAGTGCTAAACTAAATATTCTCTCAAAACAGGTGTAGCTAATTCATCCCTCATCAAGTCAGTTTTTGGGGTTACATTTTTTTTTAAATCAAAGTTTAATGGAGATAAAGTGTAATGGGAAAAAGGTTAGGACCCAGAAGAAGAAACCTGCTACCCTGTCACACTGGTTATTGCCATAGAAAGCAAAAAAAAATGTAAAATGTGTGTTTTTTTAACAGTTTCACGATATATTAATATTTAGTTCAGAAGAATACACCACCAAATGTTTTCTTTTAATTCTCTATTGACATAATTTCCTTTAAACGTCTTAAACTGATGCTAAAAACAATTTGTTTTGCAAAAATACCAAAGACACTTCATCTGGTGAATTTATGTCCAAGATGTTTTAATTACCCCCATAATATGAGTGTTACTGCTTTAAAGAGTTGCATCCTGTTGTATCCATTTAGCACTTCCATTACTCCTATTTTGAAGAAAGAAAGAAGAACTGTAGCTGTTGAGTTCTAAAGTCTTTTTAGTCGAGTTGGCTAGTAAAGACTACTTGTCAGGATAGCTGACAAAATTCACTTACACAAGCAGTAAAAAAAATCCTCCAGTATTGCAATATTTTGTCTGGAAGAATTTTGACTACTTGGTAAAAAAATTAACAGTCAAAGAATGGATGATTTGTTATAACTGTGACAATATGGTGGCTGGCTGACCGTTCGCTACTAACAATCTGCAACAGTGTTTTAGCCATTTTTTGGCACTACAGACTTGTTACACAGTTTTTGTACGAGTCTGGATATGATTGAAAAATATGGACTTAAAATTACAGTCAGGCACTAAAAGTACAACCGACCCATCATCAGAAAAAAACATTTCATTGCAACACTTCCATTAAGCAGTGCAACTGTATTACTATAAAGTACAAGATCATTTCCTTCAACCATATTTTTAAACACAATCACAGCATTGATTGATGCTTTCAATAACCATCATTGGAAAGAAAAATATGTTCACACTGCAAACCTAAATATCATAGAAAGTTTTAAATCCCTAGCAAACAATCAGAAGTTAAAATCATCGTTACAGATTAGCAATTTTTTTTGTTGATAATTTCAATAATTGATATTGAGCAAATCTACCTCAAAATTTAGCATACTTTGATTTAATACTTTACTTTTAATACCTAGCTTGGATATTCCCTAAAATTTCCCAACACAACAAGAAAGATTTTCAAGGATTTTTTGCCAGTAGAGTCGCATCAGGATACAAGCCTTACACTGTACTATTTAAACCAATAAACTTTAAACTAGATTATTCTGTTTTGATTAAATAATTAAAAACAAAAATTGTGGATTTTTGAAAACATGTAAGAAGTTTGCGAAAATAAGATTATTTGTTATCTGAAAAATACTTCAAACCTCTCGTTCCTGTGAGCCTATTATTCTGTATCAACCTGTAAGATGGACGCATCAGTAACACCCAAAGTCTATTCCACATTAGCTTTACCATAGATATAAAATCTACCTCATTTTAATTTTGCAATTTTGAGTCAAATGTAGTGCTTATAGTTGTTGTAGTCTAACGTGTAATCAAGGTTTGTAAAACTAAAGCTCATCGTCTTTGCTTTAGGTCCTCCATTAACCATTAATACACAAACACCATCGAGAAGCCATAAAATCTCATGTAAACATGGCTTCAGTGTAGAGAGGAGTTTCGTTTAAAAAAATAAAAACAGATGAGTAAAAATAATACGGAGGCAAACATAAAAACTTTGTGGAGAAAACATGCAAAATTGCCTTTAGATATACAAATAAGCCAAAAGACCTTGGACACTACTGAGGCATAGAAGCTGAGAATAAAAAGTATTGATAGCATGCAAAGAGATGAGGAAAAAAAATGGCACATGCTCCTAACAGAAAGCATGAAAAATTGCGGTATGAAGTTGGAAAGAAAAAAATCTAAAAGGACACACGCTTACTTAACATTTACCTCCCCTCAGACATACACACCAAGGACAGAGCAGCTGGACCCACTAACCTTACACTAAACACCAAAGATCATCCTCAACACGGAGAAAATGTTTGTGTGGGTGTCTGTGTGTTTATGTGGCATGTGAGGAAGGTGTATCCCCAGGGAAGCAATAAGAGCATAAAACACGGGGAAACGTGTGGCTTGTGTGATGAAAGAGCAGTTGGTTCCAGCTCATCAGTTTTCAGGATATAAATATTTTCATACACAAGCCTGAGGTAAGTTTACGTAATGAATGAACAGCACGCAGTGCATTTTGCTTTTACTCTGCTGGAATTCTCAAATCTTTATTGATGCATTTAATATGTAAAATTCATCAGCATGTATGGACATTTTTTACTCGTGCAAATTACACCAAGCACAGTTTTAATCTATTTAGAGCAGCAGATGAGTGGATTTGTGATGCCGATTCATTACGTAGCAGGGAAGTGCATGAAAAGGACTCTTCAATTTATCATTTCCAGTCACGAATGCACACATGTGCTCAGATTATAAATCTCCCTAAAAAGATTGATGCACTTATTGTGAGAGATAAAAAAATCTAAAGATGTGCAGCTCGCTTGGGTCAGGATGTAGCTCACCTCTGACGAAGATCACGACCTGTTCCCTGGTGGTCCCGATGCGGTTCTTGACCTCACACACGAAAGTGGTGTTGACGGAATCATCAACTTTCAACACCTGGAGCTCATTCGATTTGACCCGGACTGTCTCTGGGACCTCTCCCGACATTCTGTGGGGGAACGAGCAATTCAGCATGAGAAGGAAAAACTAAAAGTAGTGAGTAGAGGATGAAAAAAAAGATGTATAGATGAACAGTTATAGAAATGTGCAACATTGTCCAGTCTAGATAAAGTCTACTAATCTTGATTGGCAGAACATAAGCAGTCAGTGTCCAACTCTCCTAAATTAGCAATTCATTATTAAATGTGGGGCAGGGGGGAGAAAATTTGGCATTATAATGTCTTCAGTTTGTTCCCCAAAGTGCTTGCTACATTCTCATTAATTGCTAATAATTAAAGATGCACCAACCCGAACTTTGGTGAAGGTTTACACAAACAGACTAGAAATCTGCAACAATGCTAACTTTGCCCAACTTCTTTAAAGTTCAACTTCTTCATTTTTTATTTCTAGCATGAGCAAAAGTGGCATCAAACCATGTGTGCGCGAGAGCAGTCGCTTGAAAACGTGGTTTTCCAAACCCAGCCTTCTGCATGAGGTTGGTAGCACAAGAGGATGAAAGTGAGAAACTTTCCTATAATATATTCAGCCTTTCTAACATCTACTTCAAGTTTTGCTCGCTCTCACCCTTTTGCAGCATGCATGAATGAACACATACACACCTCAACTTTTTTTTAACAGCTACTAATATATTTGCTTTCTAGGACTTCATTTTAATGCCTCACTAATATCAAAAATAGCCAACATTGAGCCTTCTTTACCAGGTGTGTGGTTATCACAACCTGCTGGCCCTTGTGGTTAACAAGGTTGAAAATCATTTGATCCAGGTCAACAGCTGAATTGTTGATGCATTTCCATGCAAGCTGATTCAGTATCCAACTTTTTAAAAGAAGACAGTAAAAAATGTGAATATTTTAAAAACGGGCAGATCCTAACTTAGAATTTTCGCTTTTTACTCCCCAGTTCATTTTTTCAGTACAAATGTACTACTGCTGTGCTGCGTTTCTTATTATGGAAAAATTTAATTTTCCCACAAAATCCAGTATCAGAAAATATCTCTCAATCAGTGCATAGTTCTTCGGTGGCAATATTAAAAAGGCTGATTAGAGTTGAACAACGCCTACAGACCTATGAGTGATGTGGAGTGGAGGAAAGGACCCCCTCAAAGAGCAAAAAGACAAGAGAATGAAGACTAAATGATGACCCAATACTCACGTTTTCCAAGTCACTGAGAGAGGGACTGGGTTAGCTTTAGCCTTGCAGAGGAGCGCCACGTTTTGACGGCCCACGTACCAATTATTGTCATATCCCTCAATTTCAACCATGGGGGGAACTGGCGGGGGAAAGGTGAATGACAGGTGAGAAATTGGGGGGAGGAATAGAAATAAGTTTAATTATTCACAATGAGGTTTGAAATGTTCAAAGCCTATCACATTAGAGTGTGAGCGCCATGGGAAATCATGAGGTATCTGTGTGTGTGTGTTGGGGGAGTCTTACACTCAACGGCTAGCTTCAGCGGGATGCTCTCAACTTTGAACTGGGTCCTGTGTTCCACCAGACAGTTGATGTCCTTCCCGTTGTCCGAGGCTTTCGGCGCCAGGCGGTACTCGCTCGTCACAGTCACCGTCTCGTCTGCGCCCGTCTTTGAGTTTTCCGTCCAGTTGCCGTTGGCTGTGGTCACCCATCTGATCTTGGCTGCTGGGCGGCCATCTTTGGATTCGCAGCGGGCCACCACGACCGGCTGAGTGCCGCTGTTGACCGTTACGATGGAGGCAGAGTTCACAGGCTTAGCTGGTGGACGAGTCGGAGAAAAGATGCGCAGGTGGAAAGTGGAAGACCACAGGAGAGAAAGACAGAGAGAGGATTAATGGATGTACTGAGAGATAAACAGAAAGTAAAATAGCTGAGGGAAAAGATAATGTGAGCAATTATCTTTTACTGATAAACAATTTAAGTCAGCCTGGCTGACAAAAGCAAACATCCTCTGCCCTCCCAACCCCAATAAAAACACACAAACCCTCTCTGTCCACTTAATCTTTTTCACTCTCTCCAGAGATTTCATGGACAAACAATTACAGGCAAGACTGCTAAACTCACAGATCCTTCATTTCTTCATCTACTTCCTCTCTATCCCCATCACCCACCACTGATAAGCCATCTCCCCGACTGTCCTGCTGCATTTCCATACATTTTTTTGTAAATGACGACATGATGTCAGTCATTTCTCCCTCTGCTTCGTCTCCCTTCTCGTTTGCCCTCTCTGATAGCTTTGTGGGATCAGAGGAGAGCAGGAAGACAGGAACTGACAGCAGGCATGACAACCAGCCAGATCAATACGCCGCCTGAGGGAAAGCACAGAGGAACGGCGGACTAGAGAGGTGAGGGGCTGGCGGGCCGCTGGGTCCAGACTCTTACATTAAGAATAATAAAACCCTTCTTCTAATGCCTCTTAAAACGCCAATACTGCTCAGATTTTAAATGTTTTCAAGAATCTACCTTTTAATTAAAGCGCAAAATGAAAAAAACCCAGAGCCAGCAGAAGATGTGTGGTATTTATCCCCCAAGGTAAGTATTTTCTAACTATAACCAGATGGGTGACCACATTGCACAATAAAATAAAATAAATAAAATAAAATAATGATTTACTTTATTTTGGCTCAGATTCAGCAAGTCTGGAAAACATGAAAATTAGTGAAATTTTTTGGCAAGAACAGTAAAATAAACTGAGGACAGCTGGCCGACTACTTTTAAATTCACCCTCACTAATCAATGTGTTGATGGTGTGTGAATGTTAGAAAAACCCAAACTCAAAACCAGTATAGTACTAAAAATCTTTTTTGGTGGGTTTTCTCTGCACAGAGCAGCATCCCCATGAACAAAATCTTCAATGAAAAAAAAAAAATCCTGAATATTTATTTGAATTTATATCGTTTTAAACATTTAAATGTGATTCTAAAAAATGAAATGAGATCCAGGCAACTGAAATGTATGCTCAAAAAGAAGTAGGCTAACGTTTACATATGTCTATACACCTTTCATGCATTTCTAAGTTTACAAATAAATATTGTCCATATATTCATGGAATAGTACGTGTTTGCATATATTTATTTACATCATTTTAGGTTGTCTCCAAAAGTAAAATATTAGGTTAATTTTTACTGCATCACAATGAGAACTGTGCATTATACATTGAATTTTGCCAACTGAAAGCATAATTTTAAATACAGGAATGGGTCGATTTGTGGTATCAAAAATCCAAATTTTCAAAAATCGTTTACATTTTCCATCACACTGCTCCAAAACTTTGTTAATGTTTTTTTTTAATAAGATACCACAGTAATTCCTGGAGTGACTCCGGGCGTGAGTGTGAGACTGCAATGGACATTAAAACTGGGGTTTTTACACTTTCAGGATCTAAAAGATATACAAAGACTGCACACTTAGTTCCAAATAGCTCCTCTCCGACAAATATCAACCTTTTTTGATATACTTAATGACTGGTTTATTCAAGGTAGGACTGGGTGATAAACCAAAATCGTACAAATATCAAAACAGTTACCAACGTCTTTTTTCCCCATGTCGGTATATTCTGTATTTAAAAATAAAAAGATGTGTTGTCTTTTCGTAGTTTTTTATTCCTGTCTTAAATTATTTCCTGATTGTTTGTATTTGTTTCTGTTGTAAAGCAATTTGTGATAATTCCAAGAAAGGTGCTATATACATAAAGCTTAAATGTAGTTTAGTGATGGTCAAGATGTTGACTGTACTACTAAGACAGACCATTTAGGGTGGAATAACCTAAAGTATAACTACATATAATCCTAGTAATCCACCCCATCCGGTCTGTAAAAGGAAGGGAACAGTATGTCCAATGTAGCGCCTTTATTGCTATAGCTAGCTGGTTTTTAGATCCTCTTTTTCAAAAGAGTAACAGGTGACAAATCTAGGGACTTTTTGCAGTGTTATTGGTGACTAATGTAAAATGTGTATACTTTTCTATTCTCAGTGAGCTGGAGTGCTGCAGGAGGCCCAGAGTTCTTACAGCAAACACTAGGGATGGGTACCGAAACCTGTTATTAAATAAGCCCCGGGGCTGATTCAGATGGTCCACCCAGACCAATAAGCTTCAGCCTTATCGGTCCTCTTAATTGTAAAAATATGGCCGTATTCATATTGTTCAGGAAATATAAACACAAGCCAAACACTGTATTGGCAGCCTGCTCCCCCTTAACAAACACACGCTGTGGGGACTGAAGGTGGGAGGAGCAACTGCTGTGATCGTAGTTACAAAGACACAATGGCAGAGCGAACGAAACAATCCAAACTTTGGCTTCGTTTTACAAAAAAAAAAAGCCAAGAGTGCACGCTGTCATAAATGCAATAAAAGCTTTGCTTTCAAAGGCCAGAACACAAGTAATTAGCCAAGCGCCTTGCTAAAATACACCAAATACAAACAGAGTGATGCAAAGTTTTTTTCGACCGCCTGAGTGCTGCAGTATTAGGATGCAGCAGTACAGACAAAGAGTGGGTGGATGTTGTATTGTTGTTCTCAATGTTCTCAGGGCTTATTTTGCACTATATACTTTAGTATTCAAAATCTTTTATTTTGGTTCTTAATTGCATTGTTTTATGGAGAAGTTATGTTTGAAATTTTTCATTTGAATACCTTAAACTTTTTTAAATAGACAACATAGTATTTTAAGTTTTTTATATATAAAAGAAGTTGTTTATATAGTGTTTTTATTTTTTATTTTCTGTGCTTTGCTGTTCCAGTAAAAAAACAAAAAAACAATTATAGTTAATTATTTGTGTTTTTCCCCTTTTATTTTAGTCTTTCAAAAAAAAGGTACAGATAAGGATACTGATAAAGTACCAGAGCGATAAGGAGTTAAGGGCAGTAGTATCGATAAATTCTTAACAATATCCATCCCTAGCAAGCACCCATCCTGTGTGTTGTAGCTCTGCCTACCCACCCAGTTCCAGCTGGAGAGAGCAGATATGTACCAAGCTGAGTACAGCGTGCTGATAATTCGCAAACACTTGAAGCCACCGCTGGCTGATCCTACCCACGCTTAGATGTAAATGTAAAAATGTAAACAATTAAAAAACTAAAATAAACAACTGCACATAAAAAAAAATTAAAAAATCAATTACACTCCCAGCTCAGTCGCTCACCTCGTCCACCATGTGTGCACCTGTGTGACTAACCTTAAACAGTCACCATGTCTCGGACTAAAATTAACTCTCAGAAATACAAAGAGTGGGAATCAAACCCTGAAAAAAAAAGGCTTATTGAGGCAGGTCATTTGAGATGTTGCAGCCTACTGGTGCTACTGTAAGGTTGATTCTTATGCCAAAATTCTTCATATGAAAAAGAACTCAAAAACATTCAAGAGGCAAATGTTTTTTTCATAATTCCAATCCAATCATACAGCTAATGGTAAATAAAAAAAAGTTTTGCAAATAAATTTTGTTTTTAATTAAACCCCTCTCCTACAGCATTCTTTGAAATTTCATGTAAATGAAGCAACAACGGGATGTTGAATATTGAAGGCGGGGGTAGAGCCAGTCATTGAGTAGTCGAGCCCATATCACCCATTCAGTCACATTCTTCATAATCTTACTGATTTAATCAGCAGAGCTAATATATAGGGTCTAACCAAAGCATCCCTGTTGTATTATTACAACAAACTTATCTGAATAAATCATACCTCCAAAACATTCCGCTTCATACAGATGGGATATAATAGGGGATGTGATTTTGACAAAATCAGCATAAAAAGGTTAACATACTTTAAATGAAAATTGTTCATATCAGGGCTAAAGCAGATTAAAACATCCTGAAACTGAAATGTATCAATAATAAAAGGATCTTTAGAGCCCATTTTCTGTATGGGATGAAGACCAAATGTAATGGTCTTGAATTACAAACCAAGGCTCAGACCAAAGATTAATATTTATAAATTAGTTGTGTAGCACAAAATAACTTTTTAATTAATGTTTGATTTGGAGTAGATGTGAGCAGGGATTATGCTGGGTATTTTACTCCTTCAATTTATATGGTTACAAGTAAACCTTAAATTATTCAACCTTTGCTAAACATTATATTAAATGGCAAAGTATATAAACTAAAAACCACAACACAAACAATAATAATTTAGCTCACATTATTAATATAAAAATGCCGTCTCCAGAATAAACAATGCAATCCCACTAATAATAACTAGTCGAGTCCAGAGATTAGTCAGTCCTTGCATGATGAGCATCTTTAGCACTTAGAGCATCCTTTTGCTGTTAGGACCTGGTGTCTGTCCAGAAATCAAGTTTGGAGCAGATCATAAGTGTTACTGAAGAATCTACCACACTCATGGGACAATGCCTCCAGTAAGATACATTTTCTCTTGTGCTGAAATCAAAATTTAGAATTTCACCAGAGGTTTTCTGGGAGAGTTCAAGCCAGGTGACCATGTTGGCCACTTTAGCATCTTCAAAGACTTGCTCCAAAACCAATGTTAGCAGACTTTAAGATACCATTAAAGGACCAATAATGAGTTTGAGAGGAAGCAAAGCAGCACAATGGTTCACTGGAGGCTTCATGTTTTCACCCCCAAATCCTCTGTGGTTGATTTATGGAGGATGAACAAGTTTTCAGGATACCAAACTCTATAAAAGCGTGATTTCAAGTTAATTTTGGATAAATACTTAGCTATACGATAATATTGAACTGTATTTGTACCATTTGGTTTCGGCAAAACTTGCATAATTCAGGATTTTTGCCAATAAATCTAATTTTCAGCTGTTTAGTAATTTCAGAGGCAGCTATAATCCAAGAGTTTCTATAAAAAGGTATCAGCCCAAGTGGGATGTGTTGATCACCTTGTACGGAACAGTTGGATTAAAGCAGACACCATGAAAGCACAGGAACAGTGTTGCTGTTTCAAGCTTTTGATTTTACCTTGAAACACGTCAGCCTTGCTTCACCATAGAGTTTCAAAGATAAAACAGAGGCTTCAGACAGGAACAAAAGCAGAGTTAAACATCAGACAATTTCCCAACTCTGTGTTGACATAGTTGGCAGAAATACTTGGAGAGAGCCCCATTTCTAAGCTGCAAATAGTGCCAGCTCATAGTTTAGTTAGAGCCAATCTCCAAGAAAATTTGCTGAAAACACTTTCATTCAACAACTCTAGCATAAAAACTAGACCACGCTCCCTCCATTTACATAAAAGGTACATTTCAGTAAATTACAATATCAATTTATTCTGTTTCAGTGATGCAAAAAGGACCAACTTGGAATGAGATAAGAGGGGAAACCACTATATAATTGGCTGGTCAAACATGTACCGAGTTACTCTACATCGATTATGGATTCAAACCATTTGATTTTGAGAACCTGACCCATCAACAATATCTAACCCATTTTTCTTTTCAAATTTGTTTTTTATTAATATGTTTTGGTTTGGCACTCAGAATAGCCAACTTCTTCAGCAATAACCACCTTGACTTACACTACACAGTCTCCTTTTAAACCATGACATTAGCCTTTCAGAAAAGCTAAAGGGTTTGTATTATCCAAATGTGCAAATGCTAAGAATAAACTGAAATAAACACTTGAAGTATATTGCCATGTGTTATGAAGCTACAGAATTTGAGTCATACTTTTTTGAATTGAACTAAATTAGTTTCAACATTCAATTTATTCATATAACTAGAGAAATTCACAAGTTAAATTACTAATTGTTTGGTCACTTTGTTCAATGATTGCCTGCCCCCCCAACCCAAACAAGTGATTCTCAGATCTGTTACTTGACTTAGCTTAAAAGCAAGCTTACTTTTCCTGTGTGCTTACAAACAATCACACTGACAGTACTTTTAATCCAAAATTATTAAAAACAGCAGATTATGATTGTGACCTACCCAACATGATCAGCTGAGTGATGCCCTGCTCGTTGCCGTCAGGATACGTTGCATATTCGCAAACGTACCTGCCCTCATCAGTCATCCTGACGTCACTGATCTCAATGGAAGGGCTCGCCAGCTCTGGTGGAGTCGGTTTGAAGCTGACTCTGCCCTTTACTGGGGATTTGGGGTAGTTTGGGCCATAGTTGGGGTGAAACACAGCTATGTTCATCCTCTCTCCTTCCTTCGGCTCGTATATCCACGTGACCTGCAACAGGGCACGTTCAGGGTCAGCATATGGCAGCAGAGAAGAATAGAAAAGCTCATTTATCATAGCATCGATAAGAAACACTAGCGAGCCTTTGAAGGCGTCCAGATTTAAATGTAAACTACACTGAGCAACATACACAGAATGACAATCAGGTTAGTGGAGCAGGTATGAATATGGATGGGAATATTTCCAGGAGCAAAACTCTCTCAGCTGTTCTCAGACAAACCGCTAAAGTTCTGCACATCCACTTCATTTAAATGCCACTAAGAAGTGGCATCCATTACCATATTCAATCCCCTGAAGCAAAATGCAGCTCAGTGTTGTTTGTTTAGAGTAATAAAACATTAAGCCTGAATGTGATAAAAACCTATTGGCTGCCTTGAAATGATTTCTGCAAGCAATCCTTTGTTAGATTAAGGTTTAATTCAGCTAATTAAAAACAAAAAAATGGCACATAAAGCTGAACTGAAGCTCCTTGGAGTGCAGTGAATTGCTCTTTTCCACCTGCATAAAAACTTAAAAGTTTAGTCAAAATGTAACTGAATCATTTAACAGCAATAAAAGCCAAACTCCTACACAGTTTCTGAAAGTTTCAGTAAAGCAATTTAAGACATCTCAACAAGATTATCATGTAAACGTATAACCCACAACTTAAAAAAATACTTAAAACTCTTATTTGAAATTTACCATATCAACTCATCTTTGTGTCAGTCATTTGGATTTAAAGGCCTTATTTCATCCATGAACCTCTAAATATATTGTGTATTTCTTACCTAAGATTAAGATTTTGACAACCGTTATAGAGTCAGTGCCCTAGTTTTCAACAACAATGAAGAAATGTGTGACAAGGTAAGAAGTTCAAAACTTAACAGGAGGAAGCAATTTCCGCTGTTCCTACGTCAGCATGACGGGTTTCTGCTGAAAGGTAAGCAATGAAACAACCTACAGCCAAGATACTACACACACTTTTTTTTGAGACACACCAGGAGTAACTGAGAGCATTTTAATATGGTTGACTAGAGACAATGGGTTGAACGAGCACAAGAACCACAAAACTAGGAAGAAAAAGCTGATTGAGCAGCCAAGTAAGGAGCCTAAGCCTGAACTAAACTGGTATGTGTTGTCATTTCTGTTGCTAAATAGCAGCCGTTTTAAAGAAATTTGTCATTTCTTTTACTTTTAATATTTTCACTGATCAATTCTACCAACACTTACGAATATAAATAAAGCAACCCAGAAGAGGACTGCCATTTGTTGTCCTTCTCCGTTTCTGACAAAAGAACTGAATGGAGCAGTTCTAAACAAATTTACTAGGTAACGGCAATGATCCATCATAGGACTGACATTTTTTCTGCTATTGCAACTCAAAGCCACTCGCTCTTTTTTCCCTTCCCATTCTATGCTTGCTTCCAGCATAGCATAACAGATATTGTAAGTGCATTAAAAGCATGTTTGTGTGTTCATTATGTGTCTGTTTGGGATCTTAGAACTAAAACGTACTAAAAACTGAAGGCAGAGTGGTGCAGCATCGGTTGATGTGACAGATGGTGTCTGTTCACACCATTCAAGTATATTCACACCATTCTTTTAATGTTTGGAGCAGAACGTCTTTTCAAATTTCTAAATTAAAAAAAGCAAGAAAGCTTAATCTAGGTCGCTACTATGCTATAAATATTGTTTTCCATATATGGTAATGGTGAGCGTTTTCTCAGTTTGTCTTAAGTTTTTATTGTTGACATACATATCCCCCTCCAAGCTCATCAATATTGTGGATTTGTGATCATTTTATCTGCGCCTGTTCATTTATATATGCTTTGTATATGACCTGTACCCCTAGATTACATCATCAGAGGACGATTTGCTTAGCATCATGGGGTGTGAGCACATGAGAAATGATTGTTCTCAAAAAATAAATAACATGTACATGCAAACTTAAGATGTTACTTAAAGAAATTCAGAACTTTAACTCACTTAAAGACCTTTTAAAAAACTTAAATCGAAGTTAACTAAATTGAAGACTTATGAGATTTTAGGACTCTGCAGAAACACTGTTATTTCCAAGTAATTTCACCAAATTACTGCGCCACAGGGCAGCAATATGAGCTGTAATGTTTGGATGGAGAAAACATTGTCAAAGAACCGACAGTGTCGAGCAGATATAAGCACATCAGTGAATACAGATAATCACATACAGATTGAGAGAAGAAAAAAAAAAGAAAAGGGGTAATTTCATCTTGGAAATGGGAACCTGACCATTGTGAGCTGAACCCCCGATGGGTCTGGGAAGGAGCATCGTAGGTTGACCGTCTGGCCAGGATATGAAGACAGTTCTGGTTCCACCTTCACCCGCTGACCTGATGCTAAAACAAAGAGAGAGAAAAACATTAACCACTGCCATTTCCTACGTCAGGGAAGGAAACAGAGAAAGGGAGCAAAGGAATCATGTCTGTAATAAGCCTGATGATAAATGAGGACTCTGAGGATGTGTCTGGTACAACAGAGGACAATATAAGTGAACCCAGGCAAGTAGGCCAAGAGGCTGGTATCTCTACATGACTGCTTGTGTGGATGAAGAAGCTGGGGGGGCAAAGTGTGTGTGTGTGTGTGTGTGTGTGTGTGTGTAGGGGGGGGGGGGTAAATGTAAAGGCCGGAAAAAAAATACAAAACCGGTCTTCTTCTGAACATAGGTCATAAATCATAAGGATGGGATATGCCTTTCTATAGCCTGCCATTTGCTGTGCCGACACATTCCTGTGTAACAGCAGAGTCAAAATAAATATGCTTTTCTCGGTGTGAGAAATGCAGAGAGAGAGAGCGTTTTAGACCGACAATCTGTTCCCCTTTTTGTGTGTGCGCGCCTGTTTGTGTGTGCAGGTCTCTGTGAAAATGTAATTACTTGTGTGAATAAGCCCACATTAGTTTATGTCAGCAAGATGGCACCAGTTTTAAGAAAGAATAGATTACCTGAGGTTACACTACTTCGAAATGTCTGCAGCCAGTGCTGTGGAGCAATTGTGTGTTTGCTCGTCTGTTTGCCAACAAGCTACAGATATGCAACACGGGCAGGGAGAAACAATTAGCTGCAAGACCAGTTCCACCAGTTTGGGCTGTGTCAAAGCTGTTGCAATGAAACTAATGTGAAACGCACAGCTGAGGCGGAGCTGAACACACATGAAACCTACGGTCTAGCTGATAAGAAAGGGCAGCGCTGTCTCTTATTTGACAAGCGATGAACAGCACATCTTCCCATCTCGGGGGAGATATGAAATATCAATACAGAGGAGATGAGGGCAAAAGGAATGAAAGACTGAGTGGGAAAGTGAAGGAAAACAAGACTTTCCTGGAATAACATCAGCTCTCACAGCGCCAGCCCAATTTGCAACCACAAAACAACTCCCTTGAAGCCACAGAGAAACCTCTGGACAGCCACTAAGCAGCCTGTGGGAGCAGCACCGATTCCTTTTGGGGTGAAAACTGTACTTTTTTCCCCCAGTCTCTGGACACAGAAAAACTGTGCAAGTCAACAACAACAAAAATGTTTGTTAGAAACCCCAAAAATATAGATTTTGAAATGTAATTTTTCAGATTAATCTCCCTGAACTGGTCTAACAATACTCAGATGAACTATGATTAGGAGACTCACTAAAACAATGGAGTAGAAAATGAGAAAACTGGATTAAAATCAAACCTTTTTATTACACTGTGGTTTGGGCGTATTGACGAAGCCGGCTCGATGTATTCATAATGGTTTTCTAATTGTCCTTTAATTCACTGTAAAGTTTATTAATTTATTATACATGTTTATAAGAACAGTTTGAATTTTACAACCAAAGAATAAGTATGCTAATGTTAGCATACTAAAGCTAACACAAGCCTTCTAAAGCTAATACGAGTGCATTTAAACCACTGTTATCTATATCATATGAAATGCCAACTAAAAGGTTAGCATGCCAATGCTAATTTGCTTTTACTAAGGTTGTTTTTATTTTATTTTAAATAATTTTAGTTTAATTGTGTTGATCACCTTTTATTATCTATTATTTTTTAAACTGGAGATACAGTTATGGTGCCTTCAGACCGCAAGCTTTGTCAGGGTCAAGCAACACTCACAAAGCGACCAGTTCAACGCATATATACAGTAGATGCATTTTTAAGATGAAGTTTGCAAAGCTTGTAGGCGGGCCGTTCTCTGCTGGATGTTTAAAACACTAGTGGATCGTGGTTGGCTAGGCAGCATCGGGCAACATCACTACAGTGATTGGTTGCCGTGCTGCATCAAGAGCGTAAAGACCGTCAAAAGTTCAACTATGTGATGGATGTGAGAAAATATCGACAAATCATTATGTTGTGATACTTTTTCACAATATTTTACTGATATTCAAAAACAACGTATTTTCTTTTTAAGAATTTGAGTGGAATTAATAAAGACAGTAATCTATGCAGTAAAGTTAAAAGTATGACTGGTAGCGGTGGCTGTTTTCACCTTCGTTCTCATGGTTAAACGAGATCTTGTGATAAAAGCAAATGTATTAAGTATGAAACAGGTTGAGGAGTTAAGAATTGTTTTTCTACAGTTAAATTCAGCTTATAAAAAATATAAAAAAAATCACACTATACAGTCTTACTCATCATTTCGTAATATACTGCAATATATTGCCAGCATAAATGTTTGTGTCATGGGTTTAAGCTGGTGTTTAAAAAAAAACCCCAGACAAAATGCTTTACATTTATGTAAAATGTTACAAGGAAATACACACTTATTTAATAACTTAAAGAAAACTGCAGCTACCCCTATTCACTATTCAGACCTCAGCACAACAAAGTTATCATTATGAACATAGTAACAGTAAAAATATTCCAAGCTTTGGTATGCTTTTCTTTTGTGCAAATGCCAGAACAATCAAGATGCACAAACAAAAAGCAATCTGGGGTCCAAGATGGAGGCAGGTTTGTGTCAGTTATTCAGATGCAACGAGAGCAGACACAACACAGATCAGCTCCCGTCAGAGTGGAGACGAGAGACAGGCTGGCCTTAGACTCCTACAGCCTCCGGAGAAATGAATATTATACCGCCTCAACCTTCATAACACCAACCCCCTGACTCAAAAAAAAAAAAAATCCTTAAAAAAATAGAGCGTCACTACAGAGGCAGACACAAACGACTAAAAGTTTAGGCATGCATGAATGTGAACACAAAAAGCTTTAGAAAATATTGAAGCAAGGCTGTGTTTGAGAAGACTAATTGCGAGTATAAATATTTGTTAAGAAGTGGTCACATTAAACAGAAGGAAGGGTCTGGCAGAAACTAAAGAGAACTTGGGAATAAAAGACAGTTCAAGGGTAAACTATAGGAGTAGAAAGAAATGGAGAGAAATAGCAGAGACAAAAAGACTAGAAGCAGCACATCATTGCTGCTCTATTTAAAAAAAACGCTCTGCTGCATGCAGGTAAAATGAATGCCAACATGTAAAAGTAAATGCATTTACATCCAAAAACTGCACTCTTCAACCTTCTCAAGTAGTTGGATGTCGGCAACCTAAGTACTGTCACCTATCATTATGTCTTTAACACCCACATGATGTGCATGCACACAGACTTTTTATGCTAATGGCGCTGTGACAGCCCTGCCATATTAACATAGTCCTCTCACTCTGATCTCCTGCCTGGTCACGCTGACATTTCCATATTTCCCACCGTTCGTCTGTGGAGAAGAAAATGAATCTGAGAGGGGCGTGTGCTAGAAGGATGGAGGGATAAAATGATGAGACGAAATGGAGACAGCCTGGGAATGCACAAGTGACGGAGGACGGATGCAAGGAAAGTGAGGATGAGAGGGTGTGAAGAGAACGTTGGTGCCAAGAATAGAGGATGTAAAGAGGGAGCAAAAGGAGAATGTGTTGAGGGAAGGAGGCAGCGTTGTGAGCGGTAAACAAGGTTAATAGGAGACAGTTGAGGGACAAAGACGTCTGGCAGAGAAGAAAAGAAAAAAGTTAAAAGGGCAACTAAAAATGGAGCGGTTGATGAGGGTGGGAGAGAAACGGAGCAAGGAAATTGATTCAGGGTGGACTCCACAAGTGAACTGAGACATTTCCACTATGTGATCACGATCACTTTCTCACCCCATCTTCATCTTACCAAGACCACTTCTGATGTGCGCTTAGACTGAAACCAGGCAGTTAGTGAATATTACAGCTGCTACGCAGAGTGTCACTCCTACAGACAGAACATTCTGTTTGGGATTACAATCTGGTGTTTTTCTTTCATAAATGTTCATTGTTTCATAGTGGTTACACTCTGAAACAGAATTAAAGCCACCTTTACATCAGAGGTGATTGTGATTTTTACTAAAGCAAGTGCAAAATGTCCTGAAGAAGCATTAAGCTTGCAAACTTTATATGATTTATAAATGTATAATTATGAAAATGCATCTTCACAACGTTCTAGCATAGGTTTAAATCTTGTTAAAATTGCATATATTATAGCCTTTGAAACCAAAGCATTGGAAAAAAAACATGCTCCATTTAATTGATTTGATATCTCCACTGAAATTCTTCATGTCATAGGTGGCTAGATTTAAATACATTTATAAACAAAATATTTTTGCTTATTTTGTATAGCTTAAAGAAAACATCAAAAAAGGATTTATGTCTAAGACTTTAAAACTGTGAACTGCTAAGAAGATCCAGTCAGTTAGAAATGTTTAAACTTGATTGCAAAAGTATTTTCCTTCTATTAGAGCCATTTTCTGGGGCAGACTTCTACCATGGTCTACTCTGGGTCCTGGTTCCTTCCACGTATAAAACAATTGTCCTTATAATATCGTACTGCTCTTGAGTACAATAACTGTTTATTCTGTTATAGCAAACAAACTTTTGTATAATTACTCCAAAACCTACGGAAACAGTATAAATAAAAACATTACTCTGATTGAGCCCTGGTTATTGCAATGGAATAGATAGGAGCCAAAACAATGGCTCCATCAAAGCACCCTGGTTTCTAGAAAAGGTCCCTGCAGTGGAAACATAGTTTTTATGGGAAATCACAGTGCATTTAAAAAACAGAGTGAAACAGCAAATTAGCTATGGGGAACAAGAATGTGAGTAAAAACAGGGGTGGACCCTACAAATTTTAATTTGTAGGGCTCTGCAGCCCATTTGTGGCTTATAAAAGCCAACATGCGCTTATCAGTCTGTGTCCGCCTGCCTTGCTGCCTGGGAGACCGACTCCGACGCCTAATGGCATTCACGTCCTCTGTCTGATCGCCGCAATGCTGGCGATAAGCAGCAGCGTCAGGGCGGACAGGGAGTCCAGGCCATCAACTAAAATATCTAATAGCCTTCAGAGCTCAGTGACTGCCATTTCATCAAGCTACTGGCTATGCACTGTCAGGTGGGCTACAATGAAGCGTCCCCCCCACTCTTCATGTCCCTGAAGATTGCTTCCAACCGGCCCATTGTGTAAGAGTGTGAGCGTGTCAAAGACGGAGCGGCGGCGAAAGAATATGTGTTTTTCCCTTTAGCTTCTCCGGAACACAGCTGTCTCAGAAAGCTTTCTGCACTTTTCATTATTCTCACAGGTCTGAATTTCTCCATTTCCATTATTTTCTTATTTCCCTTTTCGTAGCGCTTACCCTCTGCTCTCCTGCAGACTTTTTTGATACAAGCAGCATGGAGAGCGACTTACGCTGGATAATTTATTCTCAAGGAAAAACTACTGCATAAGGACTTTTAGCCTTTTTTAAAGTTGTAGAAAGTGTGTTTATCACTTATTTACAACGAAGTTAAAGAATAAGAAACAAAAACTGTGGGCTCAATAAATCTACGGTATGAACATATAAGAAAAATAACTAAAGTATTGAAGAGAAATGGCAAAGTTCTAATCACTGCGTCATTTTGCTTATTCATTGTTCAAGAGACTGGATTATATTCCAACTACAACAGCCTCTCCTACTGCAGCACCAGCCATGAATATGTGTGGTTGTTTTTAATAGCAGCTTTGCAAATTAGAGTATTGAGAAGCTTCCAATGTGAAATTTTGTGCTTTTGGAGAAACTGGCACAAACACTGATTCGGATTCAAGGTCATTACAGAAGTTGTTATTTTGTGCAAAGAGGCTTAAATCCTTTTGATATAGTCTGAAATAAAGCAAGACTGCTTAAAAATAACTTTAAATCTTATATTTGAGATTTTGATTTAATTAGGATGGTGGTTGATTTTTATTCAACACAAATTGCCTTTAACGGTTGAGCGTTTTAGCCAACATGAATGTCCTTTGTTGGCAATTCAACTAAAAAAGTTAGTTCTTTTAAATATTAGTGTAGCCATTTTCTAAGTAAGCATGGAGCGCTAACAGAACAATGCAGCTGCTCACCTTCAAACAGGAACACATTTATCTGTCTACAATGGCTTCATTCCAGAATAAAATTATAAAATTTAAAATCTCTGATAGTTTCTGTAGTCATGAGGGTTTAAACGTAGAAACCGTTTAAAAAAATGTCAGAAGTAGGATTTATATTGATTGTCAGAAGACCGATTTGTAGACTGACATTTTTGGTGGACTTATAAAATGATTAACAGATGAATAGAATAGCAGAAAGCCGAAGGAAACTTATGTTTGGTCAATCATTTCTTTTTTGCAACTACGTCTCTTGGCAGCAGATCTTAAACCACTGGAAAGACTGCTTATTTCCCCTTAAATGGCGTCACATTTGTAAAGAAAATGAATTTTTGGGTTGAGCAGCAGAGTCGAGTATGTGGGATGCACCCATGGAAAACTTCCCAAATCCTCTGGGCCAAAGCCAAACAGCTCATTTTGCTACAGACTTGCTTGCTGTGGCTTTATTGAACTAAATTATTTAATTTTAAAGATATACTGGAGGCATGAAATAACAGTACACAACTAGAAAAGACTGACAGCACCTCCTTAGGCTGGTCACCAGGATGATAACACACTGCTGTGGGGAGGCATCCCATATTATGTGTCACTCCTGGACAAACAGATCACCCAAACTGAACCCACAACACATCGATAGGGTTAAGAGTAAGGACTGCAGGGAGACCATTTTATGAAAGTGGAACTAAGGGATTGCCACTGGTTACTGAGCTCGTCCTCAAAAAGCATGTTGGAAAACCCTCCAGATGATAGATTTTCACTAAAACAGTCAAAAAGGTCATAAATGGGTGGGGCAAATTTTTTGATCACTAAAACTCGTTTCATCTTGATTGAGAAAGAATAATTACGAGACAAACATCTAAACTAAATCTACAAGTTTTCATCCAAGTTTCCAAACAGATCCAATGCAGACACAGACAGGAAAGCTAAAAGTCAGATAAGAAAAGGTTTCACGTTGCCACATCGTGCCAAGCAGCAGTTCTGGACCTGCACATTTCTGCCCCTTTTTTTTCCAGTTTCCCCCACAATACTGGCTGATTTACTGTAGCATTACAGTTTGTGCCCCTGTAATTTAGGGATCTGGCCAGTCATCCAACAGAGCTTTGAAAAGTCAAAATTTCAGAAACACTGGCCACTAGAGCTGGTGGAAGTGTGCTTTTTTTTAAAATATACACTTAGTTAACAATGCTTCCCACTCAATGCCGCTGCCCACATGATTGACTTCTGTGTGATATTTGCATTGTTATTAACAAAAGCAGATACTGCAGTTGCTGTGTGTCATGTTAAAACTGCTGCTGGTCTGTTCTAACTGCAAATCTCAGCAGGAGTCTTCAAAAAAATCCGCCTGAACTCACCCCTCTCTGTCTCTCTGCCAGCCACTCCCATCAGACATAAGAACTCCCTCTGACTTTCACACACAACACATCAACAATGAATTAACATGCATACGCAGCTTGTGCACCCACACACACTTTTAGATGTGGACAGCTTGATATGCAGGGAGCAGATTCTGGATGAAGCTTAGATTTGACAGTGGGAGGCAGCTTGACAAGCCAAGAATAAAACCAGGAAATGAAGACTCGAGATGTGTCTCGTATTCTCATTGACCTTTCCAAGGGGCCTTTTCTAATCGATAACGCATGGGAAGGCTACTTTTAGAAGTAGCATTATGGACTTCTCCGATGACATCCTATAATAATGCATTCATGCCATATGCTTTTTTTCTCTAAAGCAGCAGAGTCAAAAGCCCCCTTTTTTCATAAGAGGAACACTTCAAAGACTTCAAAGCTGCCACAGGAGATGGACACTAATATCGTCACAGATGCTCCATTAATGAAGAAAAGCAATAGAGTAAAAAGGCATAAATAAAAGGTTTATGGTTACAGTTGGGTTGCATGCAGCAGACAGGTGGAATAAAATCTTTGTGATGCAACAGGAGCTGGAGAGGGTTAAAACCAAGTAAAAGGAAAAAAGTATGAAAATTCACTTTGTTCACAGTGATGAAATATCTGATAACAGACAGAGTGCAAGTGTGAGCAAAGAGAGTGAAGAGGGGAGGAATTGGGCAGAAATAAGGAAAGGAAGCAGAAATGCATCAAATGTGACAGAAGGGGAGTGAAGGAGAAAGAGGGGATCAGGGGGAGGGACACTGGGAGACATGAACAGGCTTCAAAGTGCCAAGGAGAAACGAACAGCTGGAGGAGAGATCTGCACCAGGAGGTATGAGAGTGTGTGTGTGCTTAACAAGGGTGTGTGTCTGTACATATTCACATGAATCTCCACACTGCTGCATGCTCTCGTTTAGCTGCCTGTTTATCACAAACATGCCCGAGGACTTGGGCGAATATCATTTGCAAAAATAAGCATTTGCCATTTAATTAAGTGCATCAACGTCAGGAGCGAGAGACCCACTGGGGATATTTACAATAATCTGAACACGGGTCCAATTTCTTCCTCTTAAAACTAAAAAAACTTAAATGAAACAAACATTGAAATCCAACCTGCATCCCAGACTAGACCACAACCTTCCTGCAACACAGGGTTGCAAAACATTCCATTTGGTCCGTCTTTGACCCACTTTGAATGTATGAATACAAATTCTGACTTTGGATCTGGACAAAGGCTGCAAAAAATGTCATCATCCTAACATCAATTTGTGCAATATTCATTTCGCTGATTGTTGGCTAATATATGCTAAGGGTAGTGATTGTGCATTTTTACGTCCAAATATAATATTTAGTCAGTTGTACAGAGTGTCATGGCAGCAGATCTTCACACCGGACTTTTCTGAGCATCTGATTGTCAGATAAATCCAGAGGGATTTCTTGTTGTGGTAGTTCCAGTAGAACCTGAGAGTCTTTTGGATTTTTCCGTTATTTTTATGCTTGTAACAATGATGATTTGATCCTATACTGGTTTGTTATTATTTTAGTTAAGAAGGCGATCTGTTGTCATTAGCTGTTTGTACAAACAACAGGCTGAATACTAAATCAAAACTGAACTAGGCAATAATGCATTGGTTTGGCTTTTTTCACATTAAAGTTAGCTGTTGATACAGAGTAATTAAATTAGTAGACAGACCTTTTACCTTAAGCTAATTTAATTTTAGCCCTTCGTGTCATCTTGCTATATGGAGAATGTTAGTGGAATTGTGGCCATTTTCTGATCATTCTATTTGTACATCAGTCCAACCAAAAAAATCCATATCAGGTATTCATCATCATAATGTAATAAAGATCTGGAATGATCACAATGCACGAGGAAACAGAAAATTAAAAACGGGGCCTCCAAAAAAATTCTGCCACGTTGGTCTTGACCTAAAGTTAAAAAGACTACATGCTCCTTTCTCTTTTTGCGTTCCTCTGTAAACCTCCCGTTAGATCCACCATCTACCACCTGCTGTCCATAACAAATGAAATAATTCACACCAGGCCAGCTGCTGCTCAAACCCATCCAAAACAGAAATCCTAAGGCTGGAATTAAAAAGTAGGAAAAAAAATCAGGAGAGACCCATCCAATATAAACACTTGCAGGCTGCTATAGGACGGTGAATCCACAAACCAACAGCTGTCATAAGGCTTTAAATGATTCAGCATGGGCCAACCCAAGGGGAACACAAATAAAACACCCAAGGGATTAAAGTGACTTGTGGTCATGCAGAGACAAAATACGTTTCCACACGAACAACTGCTGGGAAAGCAAAACCACATTTAGAACGGTGCTCAGAAGGAACTGACATGCTGAAGAGGTTCTCCTCTCCACAGTAAGTGAATAATTCATCCTGGAGTAGGAATGTAAGCAGAGGTCTCCCCCTCCACATTCTCTCACCTCTTCATTATTAATAAACAGCAACAACCACACTGTACCTTACTTCGAGAGCGTGTGCGGGGGGTGGGTATAGGTGGTCAAGGAGAAGAGACTTCATGGCAGAAAGTAGCAGAGGAATATTAAAGCATAGAGTCACAAGGCTTTCATGATCATCTTACAATGCTTTCACGCTCCACGCTTAGGGTCAGTCAAGTCCTGCTTGTAACAAGTCATCCTCTGTTTACAGACAGGACACAGCCCTCACGTGACAAACGAATAACGTCTGCTTCTGTGCTGTCCTGCTATCGCCACGGTGACAGCAACAGCCCAGTGAACGAGTGACTGAATAACTTACTGGCTGACAGACAACCAGCTCCCCTGCGGCTCCTGGTTCTGCTTTGTCTGTTTTTGGGCCCTGCACATCATTCTACCTCCACGGATCCTGCCTTCTCCTCGCTGCATCACTATCCGCCTTCCTCAGTGCGGTCGTCTTCTGTCCTGTCTTTTCATTTCAGAATAAATCCTTCTCATCCCTCTGGCTCATTCTACTCTTTCCTGAATATATTGTTTTTGTTGTTTTTTTTTCTTACTCCGCTAGTTCTTTTCCTGCCTGATTTCTTTGGCCTGGCTCTGTTCACTATCACTCCTCATGGTAATTGGAGTGGGCATGTTATTTTAGCACTGCATGCAATATTGAGTTCTGGAGCCGGGTGGCCGTAGTGGCAGATCTGCAGTCAGTGTGAAGACATAAAATGTAAATCGTAGGATTTGAAAAGGATTTTTCTATAGGTCTACAGTCAGTGTCATGGAAATATCTTGATCTGTTCTCCATCTTGTATTTTAAAGACCTAACACAATCTTTTAAATCAAAAAGGCCCATCACACGGCTTTCCCCAAATTGTCAATTCAATGCATCCTTTTGTGAGTTTGGTAGCTCATCCAGAGTCTAAAAGCATCTTGCTTAGAAAATAGCCATGAATTAACGGATCAGGAAAAGCTACAAGTGCCAGGTTCTTCCACAAAAATCCCAAGATGAGGGAGCATGTATGCGTCTATCTCCTCATCTTTTCAGCGTGTATATACCCCTTCTTCAGCCTGTCAGTCAGCCAAAAACATAATGTGATTATGCGTCCTATTTTCGCCTTCCTAACAACACTTGAATGTGAGAGTCTACCAAGGTGTCAGAGAGGATATTTTCAAGCGGGGTGTGATCATTCTCTCACTCGGAATGCTTTAAAAAGCCAAGCAGTCTGTTGAAGCGAGAGGAATTCCGCTTTAGCTTAATCCTCGGACCCAAACACAGCTGTGTTTTCCATGTTTCTCCCTGTCCATTTTCACCTTTATTTCACCTTGGGTTTGTGCCGCAGTTTTGCCTCCAACCGAGGCAGGCGTCGGTCAACAGCACAGACAAGACCCGGCAAGACGCCAGACTAATTTATGTCGCACATTAAAGGATTAAAATGCAGACCTGTTATGAGGAAGGCGGCAGTTCACACAGTCAGTCTGTCAGGGGGAACACGCAGCATGTTACCAAATGAATGGCAGCCATATGGGAGGCAGAAGGTCAGGCAGCCACCACAAGCAAACAAACAAGGAGGAGTCTGGCAATATTATGATGAACGGATGACTCTGGTTATCATGTCAGAAACAACCGGCTGGATTGCATTACTCCAAGGGTTTGCATGCAGTAAGTGAAAACAGAATTACTGTCTTAGTCCAACTGAATTCAGACTTTTGAAATGCATGTATACACCTTAGTCCGGCGGAAGTCAAAACCAAACTGGCCTACCCCTAATCGAGCTAACAGACTCATAAGGATGCTAAAAAACGAATTTCTCTGCATGTAAACACATGCCAGCTTAATAGAGCTATTAGAAGCCAGGGCACCACCCGTCCTTGAAGTGAGGAGACTGTGGAAGTGGGAATAACAACACCTGTGCAACACAATTAAACAGTACAGTACAAAGTATACTTTTCTACAGCATTATCCTTTTTCTCGCTCAATGCGCATATCTTGCTTTTACTCCGCTTCACTGCCACCAGCATTTGTTTACAACCTGAAAGAACGCATGTTGCCCCCTATAGTCATGGAGTCTAATGCACTTCATTCAATTACTCAATTTGCTTACGAACATGTAAACTCTGACAAAAGCTCCCATTCTGGTTGAAGAGCAACTCAACCCCAAATAGACTTTTTTTTTTATTAATAAACTTTATAAATTAGTGTCTAATAGTACTGTCTACATATCTGGTCATGTTAGCATTTTAGTAGAAATAATTATCTGCCTAAAACAGCTGGTGTGATGCCCTCTTCAGGTTAACACTGTATACTGCACTTTAATTTGAATCAAGCTTTGCTAGAGCTGGAATCGGGCCTTAAACTGAGAGAGTTCAGCTCAAGCCCAGAGTATATTTTCATTGACAGCTTATGAAAGCCCGAACCCGATTAAGCCCAAAATTTTTCCGTTAGAAAAAACTGGCACCGGACAATGTGAAAGGCGCGTTTTCAATTTACTGGACAATGTTTAAAACTCCGGTCAAATAGGCATGTTGTCTGAAGTTTAAAATGATAAATGAATAAGAAAAATTTCAAGGGATGTTGATTTATAATCTTTTTTTGTTTTTGTTTGCAGCTCTATGAAGCTTTAACCGCTTGCTTCTGTTCCGTAAAAGTCTCTTGCCTGCATGCGTTTCTGTGTGTGCTCTTGACCACTTCCTCTAGATTTCAGGAGATTTTATCTGACTTGTGGGCATCAGGGAGCTGCTATGTAAATGAAGGAGACTTCTGCATCTTGACACTTGGGATAATAAAGCATTTACACTTCAGCATTTTCTGTGAGAGCGTAGCGCAGCAGTTGGAGCATTTTTTCTGTTTTGATCTGAGAAGAGTGAGCATTTCACATCATGATGCATGTGGTGTGCCGGCAACATCTTGACAGGTAGATTCGGAATAATGTTAGTGGACTACTGCAGCCCTTTATTATAAATTATTGTGCTAATAAGATGATCAGCTGACTGCTAAAGCCCGAGCCCGACCCGAGACCATGGACAATGATAGAAATTAAGCCCGAACCCAGCCTGACCAGTCGGGTCGGGTTCGGGCAAAGATCTTCAGCTCTAGGCATTGCTATTTGCTCTGCGGTGAAGAATTATGTAAGCCACCCTTCCGCTGTGGGGTATAAAAGATTCCAAGTCTCTCCACACAGCTTCTCCACAGAACCTCCCTTCCACCTTTCCTCTAGTGAAGGAGGTGGAGAAAAATCTGCCACCTTAACACAGCACTTGGAGTCAGAAGAGTTTGCATCGCTATTGCTCTCCATCTTTCTCTCCATTCGTGTCTCTTGCCACTACAGCAGTGCCACTGTCAAGTAGTCAATCACAGCCCAGACCATGCCTATTCCTCTCTCCCCGCACACTCGCTGCTACGCCAGGTTAACCACCTTTTGGTGCATTTTGCAAACAGGAAATGTGGATGGAGGACTCTGGTAGGGTTGCTCTTTAAGGTCTTGGATTAAACATTGCCATAGCTCCATTTAGATGTGCATGCACTGACTGAGTGTTTGGTGATACTCGTCCTCGAATTTGCATTAAAGCCTAATTCAAGAGTTTGAAAAAAGTTTTAGATGTCAGAGTGTTTCAGAAATATTAGCAAAGATCTGTTTCACATGGTGTGTCACTTCTTTTTAGCATAAATGACAGCCAGAAAGAATATTTATATCAGTGGTGATTTATCTTTCCTTTTAGCTTTTCATAAGTATCTCCATCTGTAGATTGAAAATTGGCACAAAATCTCTAATCCGGGTGTGTCTAGTTCAAGTCCTCAAGGGCCTATGCACAGCCAGTGTTAAATGAGTCTCAGCTTTAACACAGCTGATTCAAAAAACCCAACTACCTCTTCAGCAGGTCAGAGTTGTGCAAAGGGCCTGCCCAAGAGCCATCATTTGATTTCTAGGCAAAGTAATACATTTTTTATAGTAGTTTTTAAAAGATTTTTCTCACAGAGCATATCTAAGACATTGAAAAGAAAATAGTGCTTGGGAAGCTGAGATACCTAGGCAGAAAGCTTCTTGACAAACTATTGGCTGCCTTTGGCAAAGTACCCATTCCAGGAACGTAATTTAGTTTCCTTGGCGCCGTTTAGCTGTACCCTCGAGGGTGGAAATAAGGAAACCATTTGTGCTAGCTTCTGAGGTAGTGCTAAACTGGATTCCACGGTATGCAAAAAATGCATATTAAGGTGTATTTTGTGATTGAACTATTATAAAAGGCAGCTACAAGCGTTTTTAGAGGAGAGTCCTGAGTATTTTACATGTATATTTTAGCTACTTGCAGGCAGCTGTGGTCCCTAACCCTTCAAATACCAGAGGTCCACTACACAGTGAAACCATGATTGTTTTACTCAAGGTTGTGATACAGTGACTATATCATACTTTCTAAATAGGCCTGGGTTGGTATAACCTACATCAGAGTTATTAGGATTCATTGTTATTGTGACTCATCTCAGTCCCGCAGTTAATTGCTCAAACAGTAAAAAGGATGAATATCTGATTAGTCCACCTGCATTTTCAAAGCACAATGAAAACAAACTACTCCCTCTGAATTACAGAAAAACAAATGGAGCGACAATGAGACAGGAAGATAGCAACAATTAGTAAACATCAGGCGTGCAGGATGTTGAAGAAAAGAACAAAAGGACATGAGTGACTGACAAAAATATAACCAAGCAATTAAAAGTTGAAAAGGAGGCATTCTTTATATATTAGTGTATTAGTGCATTGTATTCGTCAAAGTTATCTTCCCATAGGTTTGCAACGAGCCGATGGGGGCAGGAGGGGAACAACCTTTTGTTTTCAAGCTAGAATAAAAAGCAGGTTGGATAAAACAAACATGCTCCACCTATCAATGCTGGCATAAAGGAGGGAGGGCAAGGCGTTCCTGATGGAGGGAAGGAATGAAACTGATGCGGAAAGAAGAAGGGGTTTCAGGCTTTATTAACACCTCAAAGAAACATGATGAAGTTGTGCTCAGGGTTTGCTTCCCGGCTCTGCCTCAGTCTCCTCCCTTTGTACGTAATGTTTAGATCAACTTTGATTACTCACTGATGAGCAGTCACTATGACAACTTGCCTCAGGAACATTGTGTATTGTTTTGAAGCTGATAGACGGCAGAATGAACAACTGATAGACAAAAATGAAGCTCAAGGAGACGGATCAAACAAGACGGAGAGCGTAACCTGATATTTTCCCCGAAGCTACAATGTTAAACACAATTATACTGAAGAAAGTAAAAAATGTATTACATTAACAGGAACCCAAGGTGAGGTAAAACAGAGGAGGAATTTGTGGAAATATAGAAAAGCAAACAGAAAGCTCTAATTATCCCATAAAACTGCAATTATTTAAATCTACAAAAACAATGAAAATTAAAGAAACAAAAAAACCTGAGTTGCGCAGTGCTCACATAATTAGTTAGCCGCAGAGGAATCTAAAAAATGAATGAAGTTGAGAACAATACCATTCCGTCTGTTTCTGTCGTGGCATGATAAGCTATTAAACCTGCAGATAAAAAGGGACAAGGTCAAAAAGGCTTCATAAATTATTTCTAACAGTGGGAAAAGAATAACTGCATAAACCAGAAGCGCTTCTCCATTAAAGCTCCTTTCATCCCTCCATAAGTGATTGTTTAACTGGAATTAATTTTGGCCCAATTAGATCCCATTCACTGGCGGTGACGTTTTCTCGTTAGACACTGTAGATGCACCAGGTTACCGTTCTGGCTGGTTAAATACATGAGCTTCTGTGACATGCCAGGAGAATGTGGATAAGCCGGAGACAAACTGCAACCATAATGTGCCTGTGCAGAAACTATCTGAAATCGCTTTAATGTCATTTAGGGACTGTTCTGACAGATCTCCTGTGCTGGTCATTATATCCCCCAGCCAAATAGCCAGGCTAACAAATAGATTTTTTTCTTTAGCCTCACTGATCAATATATAGGAAATAAACTACCAAGGATTGTGCAATGAGGTGATAATTGAGTTTATCAACAGCTACTTAATCACTTTTGTTTCCATGTTGACGTTTTCCTCTTTACAGACTCTAAAAAGCATAACCGTGAGGCCCCCTCTTTTCATGAAGATTTTACTCAAACATTTTCACTATGATGGTAAAGTAAATCTCCAGTCTAAACCTAATAAAAACCTCATCTTCTCATGATATAGATTGACTAAGCCTTTCAATGAACCGTAAAGACCAACAATGCTAACATAGTGTCACAAGACACCACATCATCTGAAAATTATAGTTTAAACCATAAAAAGGAAAACTGGATTAACTGCAGTAGATTAAGACCGAAAACCTCTGCACACTGGAAGGCAAAAATAAAAGGAGGAGGAGTAAAAATGAAACATCTCAGGGTTTTACATTTAAATTTAAAAACATCCAAAAGCTTTAATTTAAAAACGGAAAAGCAAGAATTCTTACTACAGCAGACATTACTACATATCATCATCCGTGACTCAATACTTTAGGAAAAATAGGGAATAAATGTTCACAAAATTAATTAGTAGGATTCATTTAAATTCATTTTATGGCACAGAATATTACAACTTTATCATGATCTTTACAGTTTAAATTAGATGGTTAATAAATCAGGCTTTCCATTTAGCCTGCACTCTTCTGCTTAGCAAACATGCTGTATGTAGTTTTCCCAGTGGAGCTTTAAAACTGGTGTTGCCTTGTTACAAGTGGGTGGTGATTTACAGTTGTTTTTTTTTGTGCCTTGGCATAATAATATTTTATGCTAATTTTCTATCCGACTTTTTTTTTTTTTTTTTTTTCAGGATATGATCTTAGATATACCAGGTAAATGTTTGTGTGTCACGATTTGAAGTAAATGCTTCATGCAAAAATCTCTAAATAAATACCACTTCTGTATACATTTTCGAAGTATTTTCATCTGGTGAGAAACTACAGGAATGATTTTCATTGTTAAACAAAATACCTGCCACTGGCCATGCTTGATTTGCTGGCGGTTTGAATATTATCCTTTCAATCAGTTTATACTCCGATGTTAAACTTAAAAGTTTTAGAAGGGAACAATTAAGAAAAAGGGTATTCGAGTTGGGGGGTTGTAGGTTTCTCACCAGCAGAGTACAAATACCCCAACATAGTTAGCTTGCATCTAAAATTTTAAACAGTTCTCATTACTTTTTTTTTAAAAACACAAAAAAATCTACAATTTATTTTGGGTGAAAGTGCACTTGCCACCAGGACACTTTAGGTTCCAGCTTGATAATCGACTTTGTTGTCGTTTCATCGGCTCTGTTGCTGCATGTTTTGGATATTTCCACAGATATATCCTCCACAGAACTTTGAACACATCCAAAGGGATGCTAGGGACATCGAGTGTGAGTGGGCCATGTTCCGTCCCTCCATTGTCAAGGCGGCTGACCAGAGCTGTGGCCGTAAGGTGGTCGGTGAATGTTGCGGCGGCAACCTTTGAACCCGATGGTACACACCGGTGGTGAGGGATGCTATCAAGCAAATGAAGGAGTTTAATCTGGTCTTTTTGGCTTGTGTGACCCCGGGAGCAGCTGATCCGTACCTGCCGGCCAAGCAGAGTGCAGCTCAGATGGTCGCTGAGGCAAAAATTTGGACGTGGGTGAGACCATAGAAAAGGACTTCCGTACAGCTTTCAGGAGTTTCTGATCCACCATCTAAGCATACCGGCTGTGCTTTCCATATTGCTATATTAGGAAGTTAATTTGCTCCCTAAAACAGCTTTATGAACACACTGGGACTAGATGTGATCGCCCTCTCAGTAGACTCAAGTCCCTTGTGAAGGATCATAAAAATGAAAAATAAAAAAACACAACAAACACTTGCAGGGACCGCCACTGGTGCCGGAGCGTTCTCCTGTCATCTAGTTATTACAGCAGGTTGAGCCTGCCTTTGTTTATTACCTGCCCCTTAAGGCGGAGTGACAGCTTGAGGATTGGGGAAGTGAAGGATAGATGTATGGAGGGAGAGATGGTCAAACAGAGAGATGGTCTTGCTATGCTCGAGCGTCTGGCTTCAAGGACAGATGAGCCCTTCAATATCACAGCCTCTGTGTAATTGGACCAGAGCCGTGTCATGCACCAAAGACTCTCTCCTTTTTGTGTTATATTAAAACGCAGCATGGGCATCCCCCCCTGCTGTGATTTGCTATTGAGACCAAACCCAAAAGGGGAGTGAGTGGAGACTTGAACAGATTTAATTACATCCATAATTCAGCTATCTTTAGCTGTAATCACCCAGGGTTAAGGAAATCTACTTTCCAGCTAGCCGCCCACATCCTTGCCACCGTGTTTTGTCTGGATTTTCAGGGGAATTTCACGCACAAGCTGAAACTCAAAGCGAAAGTACTGTAAACACGGTTCATGGTATGCAGTGGTGAAATATTAACAGACTTGATCTCACTACAAGAAGCACAGTATGAGTGTTTGTGTGCAGCTGTCTGCTTATGTATGATCCTGTGTCTCTGAGGCCGGTTGCTGTGTTTTCGAAAAAAAAAAAATGAATCTGCCGCTGTGTGCGTCTCTGAGCGTCTGTCTTTTAGATTTCGGTGTGTTTGCTGCACCTCACGGCCAAATCACAGCTCAGGCAGGCAGCCTTTTCGACAGAGAGGGGAAGACGAGCAGAGCAGATCAAACGCGAGCCAACTAATCACAGACGCCGGCTAATTAGCGCAGTCCTCAAAGGGGAACCGGGAATGAGTGATGATTCCCCCACTATGAAATTCCCACTGACGCTGTGCCGTATGCCACCGTGTGAAGAGAGAGACCAGAGAGGCTAAAGTGCAAAGAGAGACACCTCTGGCCTTGTAATCTTATCATCTGAAAGCACGGGGCAAAGTGGCGCTCAATATCCCTTATCAGCGTTTCGGTTGTGTGCCTGCAACACAGACACAACCTCACCCACACATTCACAACAATATTTTATCTCCGAGTCCTTAAATTAGACTGCATGTAACGTTTTCCCATTAAGGGATTTCTGGAGCGATTAAATCCCTGGCGCAGCAATATTCCAGCCGCCACAGCGGAGCACAGGTTGACGTTCTTGCGTCTAAGCTCCGAGTGCTGATTAGCTGCCGGATCTGCAGCACTGATCCCAGATTTCCAGGAGATCAAAGCCAACCAATTTACAGATGTGCCACATGTGCGTGTACGCCCTGAGATGCAACCAGGAGACTGTCCAGAAACAAATTTGTCCAGGCTGAAGTCATCACAGTACAGAATCCATCTCTCTTCTTTTTGAATGACAGGATTTTTTTTTTCCTTTTAACACCCTGTGACTTCAAACAAGAAAGCACCTGTCAGAGGATGCTCTGTTCACCAGTCAGCTCTCAGACATGGACAGCTAATAAAGGTAATAAGGGCAGACTGCTAGGGGAGTTTGGCTTTAATAAAATCCAGTCCTTCATCCTTCATCTGTCCAAGTTGTTTTTTTTCTCTCCCTCATTAATATAAGCATCGAACCCAACTTGGAATTCCTGCTAGAGAAGTGTACCATATGGGATTTCGTGACCTGTTTTGTAAAGCTTGGACCTGCTGCTAATGATTCATATTTCTCTTTAAGGAGGTCTAAACATAAAAGCACTGCTGTGATTGACTATTGTTTATATTACAAGACTATGTCACACCACAGAGTGAGCACACTTGCCGAAAAACAGGGTTTCACTCTAAAGTAGAAAAAAAACAGGCAAAAATTATTCGAGCTCACATTTTTAACAGTCTACATAATCTTGTATCAGTGATTAACTTGGTGAGCAGCACTGCTAACACAGTTTTTGTTTTTATATCTTTCAGAAAGAAGTACAAAAATGTAAGGCTTTGAAGAAGCTGGTGACTTTTAAAAGTTCAGTGTTACCCAAAGCTTTCTATATAAATAAACGAAGCAACTTTATAGTTAATTTAGCCCTTTCTAAATAAACTACATACACAATGCAATTTCTTTTTAAACATCTTTGATATCTATTTGCTTCAACTAACTTTAACACCTCCCTGATACTGAAAATGGCAAACAGAGTCTTCTTCAATAGCTAACAGCATCTACACTAGAGTGACCTGGTAACACTTTGTACAACAAGCTCACGAATCAGAAAACCTTGTAACTATTGTATTCAACCAAACACGCATAAATAAACCAATATAGTATCAACAATCACAGGAAGTTTACCAAAACTAAGATGATTGAAAAGGCTTTACAAAGAGGGAACAAAGATCTACGGCATTTGCTGAATTTAGATTGAATGCAGTATTTGCGGTAAGTGACTTCTGTATTTTCCAGACAATAAAGTGCACCTGATTATAAGCCGCAACAGCCTATTTTAGGGGGGAAAAAACCCAAATGAGTACATAAATAAGCTGCACCCAATTAAAAGCCGCATCTTTTTAAACGTTTAATTACCATATGTGAGGGTTCGTGCAATGGGGATTGTCGGGATAAAAATTTAATCCACCAGCATAGGGAGTAGATTTAGATGAACTACATTTTAGGTAATAAAGTGAGAGTGTTTCGCTGAAATCAAAAGTGCAATATGTAAGAATAAAACCAAATGTGGGTACTGCCCTCTATGTAGAAAAAAAAAAAAAAAGAGTCAACTCTCTGCCACTTAACCCCTACCCTTTTCATGGCGGTGACCAGTTACGGATCAGCGACAAAAGATGAAAAAATGTGCGAAGACAAGTCATCAACAGTAAGTTGATAACCTGATAAATAAATATTACTCCAATATCAAAGCTATTGGTAACTGGAAAAAATAGCTGAAGATATTTTTAGAGACAAGTATTTTTTTATAATGTACTGCTATCATTGTTAGATCATTAGCGTCTTGCCAGGTTGGTGTCAAATTACTAATCCTAGGGTAGCGTTTGTGTCGAAGACTTGGCTTGATTATTTCACTTCAAGGTTCTTACATAATGCAACTTTAAGATTTTCCTCAAAATGGAAAATACATCTTTAAGTAAAATCAAACATCGAGCAACTTTTAATCAAATGCACAGTTGGAGCTAGATATTTATTGCACTTGGTTAAGTGCAATGAGAAAAACAGCGCATTCACCACACTTTTCTAGTAAAAAAAAAAAGATAAAACAATGTATGCCTTTGTATTGACAAAGTGCTAGATCCTGTGATGTTAAGTAATTTATAGATCTCCATTCACAAAAATCTGACTTTAAATTTCATTTAAACATTGAAATCTTATGTTAAGCAAAATTAACAATATACACAATGATAATACAAGTATTTTTGTGGCCTGGTCTGAACACTGTAAAACTTAATCAATTCTAAGATAGCACGAAAAATTATTTCTTCTCTTATGGAAAAGACTTGTTTTCACCCAACAAAAAATCATCTTTTAGTTTTTCCAAGTAAAATAAAAATCAATTTTCCATCAACTTGCTATATGATATATTTGAAAAATGTAAGAGATTTGTTTTGCCCCTTAATCTTCAGAGTGTCTCGTCACCTTTCGGGCCATTCATGTGAAGAAAAAAAAAAAATACATAAATGTCCCTTTCCGGTCACTGGCAGATTTCTGAGAGAATGTGAACTCTCGTTCTGCTCTTCAACAAGGCCGTCACAGGGAGGATTAAAAAAAATTCCAATATTTCTTTCTATTCACCAGATTCACATGGGAACAATGATCTTCCTTTCATGCTTTTGAAAACCATAACCAAGGGCTGAAATTTGTGTCACACAATCACAGTGAGACAGCTGGCATTCATGTAGAGGACAAACAGATTCCCTGACTTATTGTCAGTATGAAAAAAACAACACAGCTAAACCCTCTAAACATCGGCAGCTGTATCGAGGAAGCTAGAAAGTGGAATGAATTAATGGGTCCAGTCAGAGGAAAACAAGAGAAAACTAAAAATGAAATTAAACTCACCAATTTGAGGCTGAGCAGCACAGGAGAACGAGGTGGGGAGGGGCAAACTGTGTTTAGATAAATAAGAGCATGAGCGTCATCTGAGGGGAGCACTGCAAAGCAAACCAACAGCTGCTGAGCATCACATCTGCTCCGAGTGGAGTCATCAGCAAACAAACAGACTGGAACCGACCCACTGAGGCAAGCTCCAGGGGAAAGAGTGGAATGGACAGAGGAGAAAGACTAGGAGCAAAAGATAGGAAAGCTGTGAGGAGGAGATGGGAGGGGGTTAATACAATTAGAGAGATGGAGGATGAGATTCAGAGAAGCAGTGCGGAAGAGCAGACAGTTTGCAACCTGTTACTCTCCCACCCCCCGTTTGCTTGCTCAAAAGAAGGCCAAGGAATCATCATGTGGGGGGGGGCAGCTTGTCGGATTGTTCAGCATGCAACAGGAAACTCAAATCACTTGCTTTCTTTTACCTTCTCACCCTTTCCCTGACATCCTTCCTCCTGCTCACTCCCTCCCTCCTACCAGTCTCCTTTCCCTTCACAGAGACTGACAGAACAAGTGACGACTGTGAGAGTAAAGATGAAAGGCCTGCGAGGGGGGGGTTGGTAGAGAGCTTTTTTTTTTCCTGAGTGTGAGGTGAATGAATGATCCCTCTTATCCCACAGCCCCACAGCTTGAGACGTCTTGCCACAACAATAGCAAAGGAAGGAGATGTAAACCCCTATTCAGGGCACAGAGGTCATCGTGCATGTTCGCTTTGCTTTTATGATTCATCCACTTATTTCTGCTCCGTTGTAAGAAACATAGAAAACATCATTAACAAGGCAGTGGCTGCTGGAAGCACATATGTATAGTAAACAATATAGTACATCTCGTGCTTGCAGTGAAGACCCTCCCAGGGGTGAAGTAGAGACCCTGAGAAGTACGCATTGTTCATTCATGATACCAGCCTCTGGTAGTGAGGGCAACCCCGTAGCAGTGTAAGCAATGTCATTTGGCAGCAAATGAAGGGGAAAGAGAAACGCAGTTTCTGCATCTCTCCGAGCTCTCACAGCTAGCTCTAACATTTAGTGAGGCCCGTTCACGGGACAAAGCCTGGTTTGTGCTCACGTCTCTGCATGGTAAAATAAACCGAGCCGCTGCCCCACAGTTCCCCTCTAGCTCGCCATCTCCCGTGCATCCTCTGTCTGAAAGAGGAATCTTCTGACACAGCATGCCTTTCCAAAATATTTACTCACCGAACACAAAAGCCATTCTACCACAACCTCTGATGTCTTAAATTTAAACAAACCATGAATGCACACACTTGTTGAGTCCTTCTGCTCTAGATTTTGCTTTCCTTCCTCCCAACTATGCAGCCTGTGTTTGTTTGCTGCTGGGATTTTTCAACTCTAAATGTTTTATTGCTGAAACATATGGGAATTTGGAAAAAAATCTTAACAATAGTGACCACACCCTATAACCCTATGAGTCAAACACAGAGACAGTTTATCAGCACATCTTCCTGTGCAGAGCAACCCCCCCCATCCAGTTTTTCTTCTCCCCATCTAAGTCCAGCAGTTTAGTGCTACTTGACCTTTATCCTCACTGACCTCTCATTGCTGACCTGTCTTCACATAAAGACTGCAAACTATTCAATTCAGTTTATTTATATAGTGCCAATTCACAACAGATGTCATCTCCTGGCACTTTACAAGGAAAATCATTTCAGTATAATTGTACAAACATTCCAATCAGGTAAAAGTTTTCCTTTTAAGGAAGCCTATAGCAGCATAACTCCATAATGTTTTACGAGTTGAGATTAGTCAGACTCAGGAGGCCATAGTTAAATGCTAGTCAAAATGCAGCCTGGGGTTTTTGTACATGGAAATTGCATGTTCTCCCTGTGCATGTGTGGGTTTTCCAAAGGTTCTCCAGCTTCCTCCCACAGTGCAGAAACATCTCTGTTTGCAAGACACCCCCAGATTAACCATTATCTTCAGTCTTTGTGTCGAAGTAATCTGGATTTAAACCAAAGGAAGACATTAAGACAATCATAAATTCAAGGTTACCTGTAAATATAAACTTTTACCTCACTTGAGATATCCATGCCGTACTACAATTTTGAGAATCCAGTACTTTTATCAGTTCCCTTGTTGAAACGTTTTGTCTTTCATCATGATTTTTTTTTCTTAAAATCTGAGCCGTTTTAAGGATGCTCGTTTCTCCATGTGCTCCACTTGCGATTTAATTTTTTTTACCCATTTGCTCAAAATAAAAAAGACAAAGACACTGTTCTGATTAATGGCACGTCTGGGCTCCCCCTGTTTTGAAATGATTGCTCCAGTCGTCCTGTGGAGTTGCACATGCTAATAACTAATCATTTTCATACAAGGGAAAGTCTTTTCTCTTATTCCTCTTGTATCTTTGACTCATCTCCAAATTTACCCCTCTCCTTCTCTTATGGAGAGGCCTCGGTCCCTAGGGCTGCACCTGTGTCTCATTACCACCACTGACGGTCCAGTAACTGGCTCCTCTCTTCTTTCCCCACTGTGCCATCATGTCTTTCCAGCCTTTGGCTACTGCCAACATACATTTACCTCCAACTACATAGCCTCCGCACATCTTTTCCTCCTTTCCCATTCATGGAAATCTCCTGAGCTCCCTTTTCACCAGCCACTTCGGCCATTACGGACTCAGCACAAATGGGGTTTGTCAACTGTGAGGTGATCTAATGATTTTGTGCTAGGCAAGCCCATGACCTCAATTTATCAGTGAGCCCTCAAAGCAGCCTCTCACTCGCTCAAACATTTCCACCTTTGGCACGTGGACTATGCCAATATCATACTGATTAACTGATTCCAATACCTTCATTATGAAAACAAATTATAGCCGGGTTGCAACTGATTAAGCTCTACTCACCTTTACCACTAACAGCTCAAAGACTAAATATCCTCTTTTTACTTGTGTTCATCATTTAAGACCGACTTATAACATTTTCATTAGTTAGTACCACGAAGCAGGATTAGTATCCTATAGTCATAACTTGAGCGCTTCCATTTTACAGAACTTAACTTCTTACTTGGGTGAAGATCTTAAACCGCCAATATTTATCTTGATCAGCACCAACAGGTTGTTATGTTGGTCAGAAAACTAATTTTTTTAGAATAAGGAAATGCATCACACTCTTCAGTATGGATGCCGTCACCAAGCGTAGAACACTAAAAAGTTCAAGTTTCCATACTTCAAAATTTTTTGGATTTTTGAAGGGATCAAGTGCCATCTTTTATTAATGTAAGTTTTGCAGTAATGAAATTATTACTTCAATACTTCAGTGATATAACATAAATTTGCACATTCAGCTTTTTGTTTTTACACATCTTTATTCCGACATTTTCTGAGTGATGGTTCTTATTCTAACCACATGTCAAATATACAAACCCTGTGATGACTCAAGTGTTGAAAATGAGTTCATAAAACCCCTTATATTAAATATTGAACCTTAAGCCAGCTTTTTGAAACATCCTTTGTATCATGTGGCAAACATGCTACATTTCCTTCAATCCAAAAAGGCAGAAGTGTTTTTCATACATATGGAGAAAAGACAAGAATCTTGTTCATACCTGAAGCAACAAGAAAAATAAAAATCTTGTTGTAAACTATGAATTCTCTTCATTCAAAGATCAAAATAACAAAATCAACAGTAAGAGTGTGATGTCCATAACTTTGTTTTTTCTCTAAACATGCTGTTGTTGGTCCTAGCCTGAAAGCTTGTGTGTAACTTCCACACTAATTATTTCCAAAAAGTCTTTAAGCCTGACCGGATGTCCTGACATCCTACTTCAGATGTTGACTTTGGAGATTAGGTTAGGTTTCAAACCTTTAACCTTTATACAGACCTCCTTTAGTTCAGCACAATGACCGACCTTCCCCTCCTGCAGCAGCTTCTTTGTTGCAATCCAGGAATTTACAATTTCATCTCCACAAGACAAAAATATTTATTAGCGTTCCAAAACTCCCACACAGAGACACTTGGTAAATGGGGCCAATTCAGAACTTTTAAGCTAAGCTTTGTTCAAAGGTTATGGTCGTGTAGCATCTTCCAAACCACAGAAAACAGTTCAAGTCTGTATTTAGTATCAGTGGAGATTACTTGGTGGGAAGGAAACGAAAAGTCGTGGACCTAACTGCCATCTTATTTGTCTTGGGTTTTTATTAAGAAAGCAGTTGATGATTACTTACTCTGAAAATGTATGTAGAAGACAATGCACTAACAATACAAACTGTTGAACACAAACTGAGAATGCAGCATTTAAAACCTTCCCAATCAGAATAACAGCCCAACACAAAAGCTGGTCTCTAAGGCGAAACACAGTTCATTTAAAAACACTAACCCATGTTTTTGTTTAGTTTTTTCACACCACCTTTGGTTTCATGTCTAATGACTAGAAGTGGTTTAACTGTTGCGAGTTGTTTTAAAGAGGAAGTACTCCATTTGGGACTTGGCTTCTTTGGCTAGTTGTCAGCTTCACTCTCATCAGCAAACTTCTTCTAAATTTTTAAAAAAAAGAAGGTGACATTTAATCTATCTTCTGCAGGTATAACCCATTCTAGATAACTTCACTTGAAATATCCAAAACATCTGGGAAATTATGACTGACAATTTAATTTTGAGACCATCAGTCCACTGAAATTATTTTAAACTATATTTTCTTTATTAAACCATCTATCAAATAAAAGTTTCACATGACAATGATTTCATTATAAAGCTAATTAAATCTTAAGACTTTCAACACCATTCTTGTTTCACCAGCACAGATTTTCTTAATCATACTTTAAAGAAAAGCCAACTTCCGAGGACTGTCGACTCATTTCTTTTAATTAACATTAAAACGTTTTCCTAGGCTTTCAAAACATTTGAAAACTTCACAAATAAAATTGTATTCCTTACAAGCTTTCAGTTTCAGCAAGTTCATAGCTGTGGGATAAGCTTTAAAATGTGTGATACAAGCTACAAGACTCAATGTGCTGACCTGCATTTGATAAGAAATAAGACACAGAGAGCAGCTGCACTGCAGGACTCTGCCTCCAGATTTGTCAACCGTAACAGTAATTCATCAGCGGTTGGAGCAGAAACAAGATCACAAATAGAAATTGGAATTATTATTACATTATTCCTGCAGGACTGACATGTCAACTGTCAGGGGGAAAAAAACATTAACAGCTTTACAGATGACAACTGATCTTAATAGACAATAAATATGATAACTTGGAAACTGGTACCCATTATCTGGAATCTGATAACTAAACGAGGTTTCTATCTTCCATTTAAAAAAATCTAATCCTAAGTACAGTGTTTTAATTTTGATATCATAGCCAATACTGCATCATATTTAAGGTCAATTAACCCCAGTGTCACTGATGATTATTCTTGCACAGATTTCGATTGGCAAACCAATGGGATGGCAAAATTATACAGCTCCTAAAAATCAACTGCTGAGCACAAAAGGCCAACACACATTAGCTTTGATGGCTGCTGAGATAACTGGCTCCAGAGTATGATGGCTCCTGAAGATGTGTGGAGGGGACAGAGAGGCTATAAGCATTAGAGGATCACGGACGGACTCCCTCGTTTGCCGTGCATATTAATTCTGCTAATGCAACTCCGCTCAGCTTGTCGCACCTTGACACTGCATAATTATGCCATCTTCAAGGGACGAGCTTTTTAAAGGGCAGGCGTGTAAGAGCAGCAGAGTGGCTCTGTCGATGGGGGATGTTTGAAAATGCCAATACATGTCTGAAGAAAGCTTTACTCTTAGCAGACGGAAGAGCTTTCAGGCTGAAAATAAAAAAAACTACATCTGATCTAAAAAAGCCCTGCAAGGCATCTTCATAAAGCTAGCACAGCTTCCGTGGAGGAACCTTTTCACAGTAACAAAGCAGCCAATTCTGTAAGTATTATCCTGAGTGACAACAGCGTCAATCAAACGCCCGGAGCAACTCACCCGTGGCCTCCAGTCATCCATCAATCCATCCTGACAACCCCATATCTCCATCTCTCACTGGGTAAATAAACAAGATCAAAAGGGACAAATGGTGCAAAGAGCAGACTGGAACTCAAGGTAGGGCATTTGAAGTGGACGAACTCTCGAGATGTAATTGCAAACAGCAAGGGTTCTGGTTTGTGGACCTCTAAGTCTCATTTCTTTGTTGTCATTTTCAAGCCATGGGGTCCAGCATACAAAGCTGTGGTTTGGACTGAGCAGAAGTTTCCACCTGAGACAGTGTTGGTATGGAAAAAAAATGGGAGACCGATGGATGGATTGGAGCCTCATTTGCAGTCATTTGGAGGCCTTTTCAGTCAGTCACTATTCCAACCATTCCTTATAAGCAAAAGATGTAGATTATTAGTTTAAAAAAAACAAGGTCCGGTGCAAAGTGTCTGAAATGAGATTCCTTCCTAGCATGGCTGGACTAGGCCTTTGAAATAAAGATGTGGAGCTCCCCAGGAGATAGCAGAGTAGAGCTGATGCTTGTCTACTATGAAAAGAGTCTGTTGAGGTAGATTAGGAATCATATCAGGATGCCTCCTGGCTACTTCTCTTTGGCTGTTTTAAGGACATGTCTCACTGGAAAGAGATCCTCAAGCAAACCTAGAACACGCTCGAGGGACAACATGCCCAGGGTTCCTCCACATTTCCAAAGTCAAAATCTTATACTTCTCCAAACTCAAAGTTTTCAGGTTCTGTCAGTTCTTGAGTTAAATCAAAACAAATGGAAGGAAGGATGGACAGACTGATCAATGTAGGGATAGATGGAGGTGGGATGGACAAGTTGGCATATGGGCTGACAAAAAGAAATTGTAAAACAAGCAGGTTGATGGGTAGTTGGAGTTGATGCCACGTTGACTAATAGCTAAATAGATAGTAGGATAGCATAATAGAGTGGTGGATTGACAGATGACTTGGGAAATGGATGGATTAATGGTATTTTGACTGATGAACTATTCGCCTGGTAATTAGATGAAAAAGCTGAATGAATTATTTAGACCAATAAATCTAATACCTAACGAAGGGGATCATGAATGGATAAACATTTTATTTAAAAATAAACTAAGAGAAGACAATTATTGGTTGGGGAAGGTCATTTTTATGAAGTCGCATTTCCTCTGTTGACCACAGGACAGGAAGTGTGGAAAAAAAACACTAAAATTTTTCAAGATTGAGCTGACCCCAATGTCTGGAGACACGTGGTACACAGGACAAGTCAGTTTCAAGGAGATAAAGAAAAACTGATACATGCGGTGTAAAAAGCGAGGAGAAAGAGAGGCAGGAAGCAAAGACACAATGGGTTGAAGTGATGAAGAGGAAGAAAAGGAAGAGTCATCTCAAAGGAATGAGGGGAGGGAAGATAAATTGGACGAGAGAGGAACAGACTGGCACAGGGATGGCGGCCAAAAGAGCGGACAGACAAGGAGGTTTTGGAGAGGATAATGAAAAAAAAAGCATCAACTGAGACATTAATAATCTATGCCAGCTAATGCAATTCAGTGTCACAAGCAAAGTGGAAGACGTTGGAAAGATGAAGCAGAGAATGAGCTAGAAAAAATTGAAGTTGGTAGATGGAGCCTGAGGGACTTCTATTTAAAACCAGAACAATTGTGTTAGTTTACATGAGTAGAGAAGTCACATCCTTTCCTCACCTCTCTCCTCTCCCCCACCCATCCTTCGCTACCATCCTCAGGCTGTATCTATTTAAATGTGTATTTAGGCGGCGAGTGCCACTGCTCTAATCACGGCTGGCATCGCAGCACATTCCCTCCCCGCTTCCCTCACCTCCCTTCCAGCAATCAGACTTCTTCTGAAACTCCACACTCATGCATTGCGCTCTGCATGACTGTGTAGCGCTGGAGTAAAACTCATGAATCACCAGAGCACGCATCAGCCACAGGGTTTTTGGAAGAAAAGAAAAGGGGGGAAAAATGGGAAGAAGGGTAAAGGACAGCGGGTAAAGTGTTTATTTTACAAAGCAGGAACATTGAGGAGATGGCTCAGCAACCCAAGGGTATTAGACACATACAGTAGCTTTATGTCAACCCAAAAGATACCGCCTTTCCTTTATTCTTCAATTTGCAGGTAGGGAAAGTTTTAAGGAACTCCATGGCAAAATAAATATTTATGCATTTTCTGCAGTCAGTAGGTATCCAATTTTAAGGACAAAAAACAAACTTTGGTGGGGTAAAGTAAGCACAAAAGCCCTTCCATCAACCTCCATCTCCAATCATCTCCTGTTACTTGGTCACTTTTCCTCCAGGGTAACTTCTCAAAGAATGACTGGTGCAGTGTTACAGGTGTGTTGTAGAGCAGAGGGATGCGAAGGGAACAGAGGACAATAGATGTCCTTTTCAGGGGCTGTTCTTGATACACCTTGATTAGAGTGAATGGAAAGCATAACAAGTTTGCAGTCGGCGAGGAAGGGGGTTGGTCTCAGAGCTTGATCAAGAACAATGGTGTCTCTGTTTTGCCTTACATCGAGTGCATCATTATCTCCAGCAGCAGCCAGAACAAAAAGACACCATAAGTCTGTTTTTGAACAGTAAACTCATTCAGTCCCTTCTTTGATTGACTTGCTGTTTGGATAGATTGCTGCTAGGTCTGAGACCTCTGACCCAAGGGAAGAGTTGTTAACTTTTTTTTAAAGTACATTGCATTCTCCAATGAAAGAACCAAATAAGGTTTTATGTCTTTAGTATTAGATCTGTGCTATCTGTAATAGTATTATTAGTATTAGCAGTCTTAGTCTCTGTATTTATATTGGTAGTAATAATATTTGTATAAAGAAATTTCTTAATAGTTACAATGCAAGATACATTGATATCACTAATCATTCCTGCCCTAAGTAAGACATATCGATTTATTGTATAGTCCTATGGGTAAATTATAATGTTCATGGTATCTCTGTAATGTGAGTATTAGCATTGGCTTCAATTTTAGTCTCCATAGCTATTACTAATATTATTTCCACAATATTTTACTCTATATTCAGACTAGTTTATAGCTTAAAAAAATAACAATTGCATAAATGCTCTTTAATACTAGTGTTAACAATAACCTTAGAAAAGGGGTCTTGTTTAGCCTAGTTCTAGCCTCACATCACCAATGCAATAATGTTAGCATTAGTATTAATATTATTTTTTTAATATTTAAAATGTAAAAAAAAAAGCCAGTAGAGATTTTATAAACAGCTATTTCGTTTTGGCCAGTGTTAGCTTTGACCCTAGCGATGAAGTCGACTCTGGCTTTAGTAACATAAGTATTGGTATAGCTAGTAATAGAGTTTGTATTGCTATTTTTATCACAACAGATTTCTACTAATAATAACCAGGTTTTAAGGGTATACATCAGTAGCCTTTAGGATCTGCAAACATTTATTGTGCACTATCGTAAGGTGGCAAGGTAGGGGAGGCAACAGACGCGCAACCACTGATGTATACATTTGTCCTAAATCTTTTGAAAAAAAGAAATACATTTTCAAAATGTACTTTACTTATTTCATTTGGAGTGTAAGTTAAAGTAATTAGTTATCTTATTTTGTAAAACTGAAAGCATTTTCTCTTCCTTGAGTTGTATAATCCTGAATGACCATATTAGGTTTTGTTTTGACATCGCAGTCAGGGTGACATGAAAAGTGTAAACACAGCATCATGAGCCAGCAGTAGGGGAAAACCACACCACAAAAAGTGTTTTATTGATCATGCTTTAGAAATTATGCATCAATAAAGATAACGTGTTTTTTTTTCATTATTTTAAATTAGCCACATATAGTTCTGTGCTAATAAGTACTGCCCATATGCCTAAAGAATGGTAGTATCTTTGTTCAGCAGCAAAACCACAAACTAAAGTCTTGGCAGCCATTTAACTTGAATGAACTGAAGCATTTAACTTCAGATTTTACTTTTAAGTTGATTCGAGTGTCCGTGATTAATTATCTATGAATTCTTCTTTTTCAGCAGTAAAATATAACTTCACAGAGGTTTGTATTTCTTAGCCACTATTCAAAATGGGCAGAACAAGAGAACATACCAGTCAACTAATCCAGATGTGTCAGTCACAACTCAGGAAATAAATGCAAGATGTTGGCTACTTGCATGACGTCCTGTTGTCTTGCACGATGACATGGCAGACTGATATCTCAGTTAAACTCTCTTCAAAAATAGGGGGGGGGAAATAAGAAAACCTGCTTGTTAAATAAAGCAGATTTGTGGCTGCAAGAAAACAGTTATTTTCCTGAACTTGTCTTATCTACACTCAAGCGTAACAATGGACAAGGATCCAAGTTTATCTCACCAGAAGGCAGTAAGGATGATAAGAAAGGTTTAATAAAATGAAAATCAAAGCTTGCTAGTAGGGATCTGCAACAAATATTTCACTAAAAGATTATGTTACTGCAATAAAAAGTGGCTTTATTTGAAGGCTTTTAATACATCTTTACCAGAAGTGCCAATGTGGAGTATATAATAAAATATAGCCCTACAGATGAATGTAGATTATTCCTTTCATGTTTTATTATATCCAACCACAAAAGCTTTACAAAGCTTTTTTTACTCTTACAGTCCTTGTCAGCATTACTTTTCACAGCAGGAATTAACTTTCACATGCTATTCCCGCTTTACCTTCAGAGTGAGATTCTTGTTAGATGAGTCAAGCTACCGGTTCAGCCGCTGCCTGCAGCGGAAGAGCAGTGTGTGAATACGTCCAGCAGCAGGGGAGTGGACATTGTCAGCCTGATCCCAATACTGCGCGACAGGTTAGGTTTGCTGAAACTAAATAAATCCTGCCTCTGCTTCCATTTTCCTGCTCTCTTACCCCACTTTCTCTGCACACTCCGTCACTTGACTTTGTTCCATCACTTGAGTTTTCCTTTCTCGAATGTTCCAGCCATTAAATCAACTCGACATCCTTAAGTGTTGCATGCAAACATGTGAAGTGCATGTTCCAGTTACACTTGTGTGTAGGAGGGGGAAGGGGGTTGAAGTGGTGGATGTCGATCAGTAGCCAGAACCGTACGACAAAGGGAACAAGAGAGACAGAGTTGGATTCCAATGCTGTCAAAACAAGTTAACCTTTAAAAACAAGTGCCCGCCAAGGCAGAGTGGGAGGAAGTGCTTTGCCCATTAGGAAAGAAATAGAAAGAGGACGAGTATACAACACTGATTGATGAGTAGAAGAAAAAAGAAACAGAAAACCTTGTTAAGAAGGTACAGAGGCCTGCAACACATGTCTATAGGGAGGCTGGAGGCTGCTGAGGACACATTAACAGCAGAAAGACGAAAATAAAATGAGAGTAGGAGACTGAAAGTAGCAAAGGCAGTTTGAATGGGCTTAAAAAGAAACTCTCGGACTGATATAGGTGGAAGAGACAACTGGGGAATTGGATAGTGGGACAGGGAGAAGAGGAAAGCTTCAGAGGCGAAGGAGAGGGAGATGGAGGGTCGGAGAGTTACAGACATACCAATTCAGAGGTAGAAACGAGGAATAGACGACTGAAAAGTAAAGAGAAGAAGCAGAAAAGAAAGTAAGATACAGCAGTTTACGGAGCAGATGGATCAATTATGCAAACCAAATTAGAGAAGAGGAAGTTGGAGCATTGCGAGAGCACGTAAACAGAGGGAGGGAAAAAAAACAGGAGTAAGGAAGGAATAAATTAAGATGAAGCACTGGAAGCTACGACACAAATGTGACCGAGGGGAGAGTGGCAGAAGGGAACAAGTGGCCCATTAGTGAGCAGGCAATCAGTCGAGCAAATGAGACAAATCACTTCAACGGAGGAGAATCTTCCCCTCCCCGAACAATCCCGGGCACACAATGTTGACAAAACACAGGGCTGATAACCGAATAAAACCTGCTGCCTCCGTTTGACCTTAATGGGCTGTTAGGGATTTAAACGCTGCTGCCAGTGAAGGGCTCCAGGGACTAATGATGACTCTGCGACTTGTTTATCAGCTTCACAGCATATTTTCAAACCAACAAGTTACGCAGAAGATATCAGCTGGTAGAGCAAACTATGGGATCATAACGCTGCTCGCATTGTGAAACAAGAACACTCCCTATAAGCTTTTGCAATAAATAAAACCTGTTGTGCAATTGTGTAGTCAGCTTTCTTATCTTAAATATCAGAGTTATAAATTACAAGAGTGTAACTTTAAACGTTTGGTCAGATTGAGCCTGGGATAAGGGGAAAATCAAACAATACTGACCCCCCATCAGTATATGTACAAGGTCAAGGTACATATTTTTCTTTTTAAAATTACTTTCATTGTGAGATTTTAAAATGTTTAAAGTTAATCGAGTTATTTTAATTATGCTTCGGGTTAAGTGTGCATATGCTCCGAGCATTAAAATCTACAAAACTGAGAGAAGAGAATTGTACGTGAGCCAAAGCTAAACTAGATCAGTATTTTCCTGTCAGTAAATAATTATTCATTCTTTTTTTTTAAAACATGGACACATCATGCATTGATTTTTAGTAAATCTACCTAGACACCTTTTATCCCACTTTCTTGAGATAAGATATTGAGCTTCTACTGCTGTGGTACCTATCTCATTAGCAGTAAGGATTTCAAACTTGTTTTGTACCAAAATCAGCAGCATGTTTTCATTAGTGCTAGCTTCAGCCTCGGTGTCAAGATTATTTTTTTGAGATCAAAATGTCATATCGGTATATAGAGGCCAAATTTATGTCACAATGTCATCAGTTTCAGTATCGCAAGATAATATCTCATGTTTCTTTTGTGGCAAAGATAGTTTCATTTTTAATTAAACAGTCATTGCATAGCGAATTCAAACTTGTTTAGCAAACCAGTGAGTTATTTCAGTATTAAGAGATTTAAAACTCATTTTGTCATTTGTACGGTTTTAATTGTCTAATTATGTTGAGATTATTAACTTATCTTTTTTTGTGAGACCAGTTTCATTGTTTCACTTTCTCAAGGTTCTTATATCTTCAGTCCTGTTTCATGTACTTATTTCAATCCACACTGTGCTGGCCCCAAAACCATCACAATCATTCAAAATTTTTCTCTTCCTCAAAGATGATGGTTCCGGGTCATTTTAGTGAACTGACCAGCGGAAACAGTCTGTAACTGGCGTTTTAGCCACGCAGCAAGAAATGTACTAAATGGCCTAAACGCTACCTGCTGCCATCATGTTTCATGCACACCGGACTTTTATGTTCCGGCCATTTGATTGATTATCATGAAACGTATTCAATTTTGAACGGTTATAAATCCCAATATCAATTTGCCAGTTTACACATTAATCGACTGAATAGTGAGTCGGCACATCCCTAAAAAGGGATAGGACAGTTGTTTAAGAAATTAGAAGCCACTCATTGTTACTGTTTGGGTTAAATTGCCAGCTGAAAGATAATCGCCTCTTCAGTAATAATCCAGGAGGTTCGCACCCATTTGCTTTAGTTAAATCCAGGTTGTATCATGACAGTGTAATATATTCCTTTTCATGCCATGTCAATTTCATTATCCCATCTTAGAATTTACACTGCATTTGCAGCACAATACCTTATTTTTGCCTTGAGATAATAACGACCGTTTTATGTAAGTGTCTGGAAAAATAGCAAGATGTTGAGTTTGTTATTGGAACTTTCATATTAAGATTTCAAGATAATCTCCAACTTGATTTTTTAGTGGTAGGTAAATCTTTGAGCCGATTCATTGTCAAGATGTCTTGCATTTTACCTTGACAACACTTCAGTTATCTAAATGCAAAAAGACTATAGACTTATTTTGTTCAAATTTTCTAAATATAACGTTAATCCATTTAAACGTATTACTTCAATAATCAATTTTGTATGAAGCAAAAAGAAACGAGTAATTTTGGTGTTAATACTAGGAAATATGCATTGTTTTTAAAGCTCCTCCTATAATAAGAATCACACATTAGCTAATGCTTAGTCATATGGATTGTTGGGAACACAATTCTGAATAAAACTTTGTGTAATACAGGAACAATTTGCAGTAATCCCCCCGTTGCTTAAAACGAATTAGTCTCACAAAAATAATGAAAGCAATATATAAAATGTGCGACCAATAAATGATTTTATTATGACAGTTTGAGCAGCAAAAATCTGACTTTTTCAAATCCGACTCAGACCACTGTCATATGTGGTAATAAATCCAAGAAAAAAAAGGGACTGAATGGTCTGAATGGTCATGTCGCATTGAATATGTCTTGTACATTCAGTTTCTAATAGTAGATACTGGAGACGGAGCCAGTCAGACAAAGTTAGGATTCAGACTTGATTAGTAAAAAATTTGTTGTTACATACTGTGCAGGAATTGACAAACTGCTGCACAAACACAAACATAAAAAAGCAATCTAATAAAAAAAAATTTTTAAATCAGAATTGAGCTTTAAGATCTGCAGTGCGAAAATAACCAGACATGGGCTTCATACTTCACTTTTAAAGATAATTACATATTGGACACTTGTTAATGTCTAGAAAGAATTTCATTTCCGTTCTGATTTTCCCACCCTATTTATTAAGACTTAGAAAATGTAGAAAGCCAATCACTTACTTCCATGTTTTTCAAGACTGTTTGAACCCTGGGGGTTTTAAAGGGGGCACATGGCTCACTATCCAGCTCTCTGAGCCCTGACAAGACCTGTCTCACCAAATTCAATTTCCTCCTGTAGCCAAGCTGTCCAATACCCCAGATAAGTGTGAATTGGACATGACCTTGTCAAAGTCAGGTGTGAAGGAGATGCGGCACATCCGTGTTTGCCTGCATTCATGTAGCCATGCAAAGGTGTGGCGACAGGTAAACACAAAGGAGCAAAAACGTGTGAAAACAGCCACAGGAGCTTGAGGTGATGGCAAAACTGGCTGGACATTTTCACAAACCATGAGGGCAGAGAGGACGCAGGGAGGGATTAGCAGAGGAGGAGGAGGTAAAGAGAGATTTTTCATGCTGCTGTCATGAGCCCTAAATGTTTTCAATATCACATAAGGGCACTGCATCATCCGGCATTCAATACCGAATCGATAACGCAAACCACCTTCCACCTCGCAGACTACATTTAGATACATTAAGGTGACTGCTAATGAGCAGCTGTGTGCATAAGCGTGCAGGGACAAGTGGGCGAGGACACGGTGAAGGGCCTCAGTGCTTAGCTGCGTCCAGATGTGCTGAGTGCTCTGAAGGGAGGATTTCAAAAATAAAAGAATGTGACAAAGACAGGAACAAGAAGAATAAAGATGACAGAAAGAGGCTAAATGCAAGGTTACAATAACGAGAACAGAAAAGTTACGACAAGCAGCGCTTACTGTCTCCATGAAAGGCTCTTTGGCAATTAAATATGCGTCCAAAGCTTTAAGAGTGAGAGAAAACGAGGGGAGGTGCGACTAAATTACAAATGAGCTGATAATTCCTGGCCTGTTCAGTTCACTCCCTTATTGCAGTTCTCTGTAAACCTACTTCAGTCTTCCTGCCAAGATGCTTGGTAAGGAACCTGTAAATGTCTAAATCTTCAATCCTACCCCATCCAGAGACATCCAACCCCCCATCCACCACTGATTCCCCTCAGTGATTTCACTACGTCGGGGGTCACAGAGACACCATTTTCTCCCAGTCTGGTTAATTAAGAGGATTATATTTAACGAGTTTGGCTGCCATTCAATGGATCTTCAATTGAAAATTACTGCTCGTTGTCCACGTTGGCTGAGGAGGAATGGCTTTGACCCGCATATCCCCAAATTCCATTTAGGGTTAGCTAGTTAGACATGCAGAAAGGGGAAATGCAGTCTTGGCAGAAGGTTTCTTGGCTAATGGTGTGGAAATGTCTGCATACTGAAAAAAAAAGAATAAAAACCAAGCATAATGCAGCCACAAAGATAAGCACTGGAATGCTGTACTAGCAAATATTGCAATCTTAAAACTCTCAATTATCCACAAACAAGTGGGTGGTTGGAGTACATTATGGAATGGTCTCTCGCAGTCAACCTCCATCAGTGTGTGAGCACACAGATCCAGTGTGGCGATCACCGTTTAACCCCACAAGTTTGCCAAGAAAAGCATCGAGCAGAGCGCTGTTGCATTTTTTGGAGAGCCCTCAGCCGTCCCATCCATATTAATAACATTTGGCACTCCTTCCAAGAGGAGGATATCTGTTCATTTTTCTTTTTTAATCAGATGGGACCGGCTCCAGCGGTCAGGGAATCCTGGGAGTCGAACACAAACATCCCAAAGGGGAGCTTTCAGTGCGACCTCAACACAGGTCACCATCCGCCCAGCATGTAAGTACAGGCGGGGGGGGCGGGGGGGGGGATTACTGATAAAGAAACGTATCCATCCCACAGCCTCTACCTTTAACCGTGCTGTTATAGGAAAGACACTTTAATAAGGTGGAGGTAAAGTTGCAGAAAACTGTAACAATCAGTTGAATGAGCAGATCTAATGATTCACTCCCTAAAAATAAACTCCCATTCACAATCATCCTGTGATGAGACACCTCCTCTCAATTACTGAAAGATCAGCCGACTTGCAGCACTGCCTCAGGTTACTGCCCTCATTCTCCACCAGCTGCATGTGCAACTGTGTGTGCATGAATTGCATTCGTGTACAGAGTACGCGGCCTGAAATGCAAAAAAGACTCAGTGACTCATGCTCATCGACTCTCCCTCTTCTCAGATCCATCCACCCAGGCTCTAATATCATCTGCCATGTCAACAATAAACTTGATGGATTGTTTGGGTTTTTCACCCACTGGCACTGTTTACAGAGCAAAGTAACCACAATTAATTTATGGAAATATCTATATCTCTGCAAGTTGCGGAGTATCAACTTTAATTTAACAAACAGGGTTTACATATAAAAAGGCTTTTAGCATTTAAAGGGTCTGCTGATAATTTTTTGTCAACACCTCAGCAACACCCTAACTGGAGAGGGAGGCATTTCATTTGTAAAATGGTGATGGTATGTTGATTTTATTTGTAGAATTAAATACATGGAGATTCTGCTATTCTATATTCAATGGGACTTGTTTAAGGTTCAGTTAAGAGGATGTAAGCATCTCATATTTTATTTACACTAATAAAAAGATTATATATACATTAGTAAATATAATCTTCAGAGTTTGCCAGTGAGCATTCACACACACTGAGCTAACAACAACTCCCTCATACTTCCATTAAACCATAAACTCACAACTTTCATCTCAGACTCAACATACTCTTAATCATAAGATGAAGAAGAAGGTCACTGAAGTGTCGTTTTAACAGTAAAACCCTTTTAATACCTGCATGTGTGTGTAGTAGAAGGGTTCGCCTCCGGAACGAGCCTCGTTTACACACGTATGGACACACACTCCCGACCTTTTCAGAATCCTTCTGACATTTACAGACCCTGTGCAGGGTGGGATCGGACAGCTCATTTCCATAATGATAGGACTGAAACGTGACAGCCATTAACGCTAAGAACCAAACCAAGACCAAGACCCCTCAGGGACTAATGAGATACTAAGGACTTTTTTTAAGCAGGCACAAGAAAAATAAGCTCCTCTCGTGATCCATCAATTAGATTCCTCTAAATGGACAGAGTACAGTGCTCTTTCTCTGCTGTGATGATGAATGGTCCCAGTCTTGGCAGGACTGTACTGTTCACACCACATGAAGGGAAGTAGTTAGATCTAATAGTTTGAGCTATCGCACTCAAAGGACTGCCAAACGAAATATAGTGTGTATGTGTGGGAGGGCAGGCTATGGTGAAATACCTTGAAATGCTAGGAAATTCTGATCATTTGTTAAACAGTGGTTTTGATTGTACAATGGAAGAAAAACACAAAGTTTCAGTAGGGATAATTAATCCAAAAGTGGTGCCGACAGACATAAGTTAGGTCACATGTAGTTTATTTTTCCTTGTCTGTCTGCAGTGCATGTTGTTCCGGTCATAAACAGGCCGGCCTTGAGGGCAGAGAGAAACGCGGGGAGGGGTCAGGTGGGCTATTTGAATGACCCAGTGACTACCATCACTCAGACAAAAGGACTGGACAGCATCGAGCCGAAGATAAAGAGGCGGGAGAGAAGACTAGAACAAGGCCCCTATGGGCTCGACATCAGAAGTGTGGGGGGAGGGGTGAGCGGGTTTGGCGGGAGAGAGAGGATCGTTTCAACTGGCGGGTGGGGGTCTCCTGTCTTAATCAGTTTCTGCCTGTTGAGTTTTCCAGCCAATCCAGAAACTCAGCCTCTGCAAAGCAAAACAACGCAGCAGGGGGCTCACAATCCACCTGCTTCCTCAAAACTGATGAGCAGTCATTAGGGATTGTTCTGTATATTAGGAGCTCTGCAGCAGGTACAAAATGAAAAAAATCTATATTTTTTTTAACACTACAGCCCCCTTCTTTCCTCCCTCTCCACCCTGCATGCCCGTCAGTTTCTCAGGCAGCTCGACATACCATCCGGCCACCCCCCCGCACATATTCAGCTTACTCAGCCATAAAGACAATGCTACCATGGCGTCACCCACAAGCTCACCCTTCCTCCAATAAAAGCATCGCCATGGTAATGGGGCAAGCTTTTCTGACCCACATCCATGATTCCTTCAAATGTTTGGGAATAAAAGGGTTGGGGGTGGGAATTACAGAGTAATTTCAAAGCTTAAACTGGAAGCCCACCTGTCTGCTTTGATTAAGGTATACATTCTGAATTTATATAAACAGAAATATTACAGAAGCCAACATTAATTAAAAACCATTAAACTATATTGGATTTTTCATTAGAATCTAAGCCATATTAAATCACTTCCCTTGCTTGCAGATTTAAGGTGGAAGTAAGTGGTTGCTGTCAAAGCCTAGGAAGATAAGGGAAAGAGAAAATGCAAAGTAGACTAGTGGAAAGTTTTCCTTTTTTACGAGGTTGCCGCAATTTAAGTTGCATAACGTCACTATAAAATATGAAAGGAGGTAAGAGGTTCACATAGAAACAATGAAATGTTTTCATATAAGAAAAACTAAAAGCTGTCCCAGCTGAGCCTGGCATTCTTCTGTGCTCATAAATATGTAAAACCTTTTGTGTCGTATTTCTCCATTTTTCTCCCTTCCTCTAAGAGCACTTCATGAGCAGTTAAATGAAACTGGACCAAACTGGTCTACAGCACGAACACCTAAATAAATAAAGTTAAAAAAAGTATTGGTGCTCATGAATCCCAATTAAAAAACAAGACCAATAATCACCCACCTTGCAGTCTACCCCTCAAACAAAAAAGCTCAATAGCTGTGCCAGGATGTGAGATGTAGTCCTACATTCTTGCCCCAATTACATCACAAAACAAATAGATGGCCTAGCAAAGCAAGAAAAAAAGATGAACTGGTTTAATGCCACACACAAATATGCTAATGAAACTGCATACCAGGAATACCCCAACCCCCCCTTACTTTTTTATCAGTTGAGGGAACTGTGGTACCTGTATACTATATAAAGGATCGTTGAGAGTTGTAATCATTAGCCATAAAGCATATTTACTATGCTGATTGACAGTCCTTAACTGATGTTTTATATATTATATACACCTTGTAAAAGCTTCTCTGCTTCTGTTAAAAAAAAAGCTTCCAGCTTAAGCTAGTTTAGCTACAGCACTAGTGCTAAGGTTTCAAGCAAATTGAGTTTCCCAGAACTAGTAAAGACTTCAACAGCTTTAGCTAGTTTAGCATCATAGCTAATGCTAATATCAAACATGCCAACAAGTTAAGGCTGTTGTTTCCACAGGACTGTCACATCTTAGCAAAGATTTTAAAACGTTTACATGGGATCTCGTTAGTAATAAATGTTTAATCGTGTTAGCAGAGGTGTCTATTATCGAGAGGATCGTCTTCATGGATAAAAGTTGTTTGCATTTGTTCATGACCAATCTGGACTTGCAAGTTTTGAACGTAAGAGGGATGGATGTAGCCTACGATATACCAGTATCGACATCAGTATTGGTTCGATAAATAAGACTGGGCCGATATGTATTCACATCTTGTTGCCTTTTGAGTAGCCGTGTTTAAGAAGGGGGCTGGCCGTGTGGTATTTGGTCATGTGACAGTGAGTGATACCGCACATGCTTATGGGGTATGAAGCAGAGAGGCAGTGTAGTAGCAATGTTTTTACAGTGCGGAAAGTATTAATATCAGTAGTCAGACAGAACGCTCATATCGGTGCATCCCTAGAATGTATAAAGAATATTAATCCAGACTGAGACATATTTAACAGCCTGGATGCTGTTATTTGAAAAATGCGTCATAAGATGGAAAAAAAATTGATAACCCAGTGAATCCTCTTCACAACACAGCAACACAGAGCATCTTCAAACAGATTTGCTGCAAACCAAACCGCTACATCCTTCCTGACTACAGCTCTGACCATCTGTAGTGAATCTTTGAAGACACTTGAATAATGAGAGCTACCACAACAGCTTCAGGATTAATAAATTATTCTGTAAGTGAACTATTGACTGTGTGAATGTTTTGTGCTTCATTGATAAAAAAAATAAATAAATCTTGTGTATTTCGGGTTTAAGTCAATATAGAACACAATACTTAGAAGTTATTTGAGAAATTGGTTTAATTAATGTAAGAGTAGCTTAGAAATAATTTGAATTAAACAGTTTTGTTCAGAAAGTACATTTAAAACAATTACTTTATTTCTACTCAGAAATACTACTTAATTTTAACTGTAGGTTTTAACTGTGTTAATGTGGGCTAAGCTCATGAGTGGAAAACACCTGAATTATTAAAATGGCAGCCAAGGAGGAGGGTGACTGTCGCTTTAAAGTAATAGTTACTGGCCACACTTCTAAGCATACCTAACTCAACAATATTGCTTATAACCTGCGGTATAATTTCACCTGGGATTGGAATGATTTGTCATCAACTTTCAGCTGTAACTCCCTCCATGTTCAATTTGGTGGTTGTCTCCAGGCCATTTATAATCTACTGAACTGTAACTAATAGATGAATATGTGCGGAGAGGAGGAGGGGTGCCTGAGCACCAAAGGCACGCCGAACAGGAGTTGGGAAGATGAGGGAGCCACCAACTAGTGTGTGGAAAGCACTCACAGAACACCTGTTTCCCAGAAGAGCCACACCTTAGAGGAAACTAAACATGGCGTTGAGTCACCACCGAAACTCCGGTCAAAAACAGATTACCGAAATAATGTGAACAATAAGGAAATCATGGAACCGATTACGCAGTTTACAGTAATATATGTGTAGTTTATTTAGCAATTAACTTTTTTTTTTTTTTTTAAATAAAAAGTTAGATAAATGATCATGAAGCTTGGAAATCACCTGATTTCCTCTCGTCGCCACCCGGACAGGTGGTTTGCATGATGTAACTTAGAAAAGAATGAAAAGCTTCAACATTGGATAGTTTCTTACCGTGTTGGTGGAGTATCGACGCCGCAAAGAAGAGCAGTCTGATAATTTTTGCGGGCACATTTCGGGCGTCATGCCTCGCCATTACGATCCTCTGTAGAAGCGCACAGTCTCTCCGAAATAAATGCAAAACACTGGCAACACCTTTAGAAAAAAGACTTAATGCCGATGAAAAGTATGGGTCACTGAAGACAAAATAAAACTTTTAATTAGAAGACAGTCGGATGAAGAAACTCCCTTTTCTTTGAGTTTTAATGATTTTTTTTTTAAATCCTTGTGAGTTCGTCACAGGTGAATATTTCCCCTCACAGCAGCAGCTGGTGCTCAGAATAGAATGAGGTGCTTCTCCGCGTCTCCGCTCCCGCAACTAGTCCAGAGCGCACCACGGTGTGCGTGTGTATGTGGGATTGACTGGGTGATGTCATCAGAGAGGCGTCACAGTCAACAGTCTCCCCCCCTCCCAAAAAAAGAAAAACAATTAGGTCCCACTGACCGCAAAATATAATTCAGAGGGAGAGACATGCAGAGGAACTTGTTAAAATTGCCACAAGCGCTTTTATCCCCTCCATAAACTTGGATGACACAGCTTCCACCTGCATTGGAACCAAAACTGACCAGCAGGTGTTCAACCAAGTGGAGTTGCATTTATATATACAGCCAAATTTGGTTTAGATTGCTCTCCTGGGGGGTTTGCAATCTGTTCCGCGCACATCAGATGAGAATGAGCTCAACAAAACAAGAAAAAATAGGAAAATCAATATATCTCACACAGATTTAAACCTTTTTATTTTTTCGATTTATTCTATACATGATATTTTTTACAAATCTTCATTTTTTATTTAATGTAATTTATATAGATGTCATCAAATGGGGAAAAAAACATATCCCTTAAATAAAGGAGTTTGACTTTTATTCAGTTCTTGGATGTAAAGGTACGTTAAAAGAGATGATTCTGCGCCCCCTGCTGCTCGTTTCTTTATACAGACACCAATTTGTCCCTTTGATTTCAGAGACAGCTGAGAATAAAATAAAATTATATGTATAAACATCCATTAACGAATAGGGAAAATTCAAATCCATAAGCAGTGAGAAGAATCAAATCAAAAGGAAGCGGTTTATTATTTCTCTTTATTCAATTCATTACAGACTTTCCATTGATGAAACAAACTGTTCTTCACAAGTTAACCATTTTTTTATTGGTACATATATTAAAATTTACATTAGGCAATTAAAATTACATATCAATGAATTATGAAAAATCTTAAACTTTCTGAGTTTGTTTCAGTTAATTTTGATTTTTACATTGGGCGATAAATAAAAGTACTTGGTCATGGTTCCTTTTGCATGCAGCATCAATGTGGAGCGTCATGAAGATGATCAGCTTGCTGAGATATAACAGAAACCCCTGTGGTGGCGGCCTTATGTTTTAACTTGCGTTGTTGGCTCTGCCTGTATAACACTTATTCTTGAAAAGTTTCCATTGATTCTCAGGGATGTTTAGATCAGGCCAGTTTTCTGGCCAATCAAGCTCAGTCAATACATTTACATGCACATCTAAACCAAGCTTTTGGCCAAATTTGAGCTAATACCTTAACCAAAATGGGAGTCTTTATCCCAGTTTAAATGTCACGCAGAAAATCGAAATATTGAACTAAATGTGTTCAACTGTGCAACGCTAGGTGGCAACCCTGCGCCCTTTCAAGTTAGCACTCTTCCAGTTTGCTTAGAGTGTCACACAGATAGTAAACAAATGCCAGCAGCGGTGAAGCACAGGAGTAAAATAAGGATACACACAATGAGTGAAGAAATGGACGACAACAACCGTGCAGGGCAGTACATTTTGGAAGTAATGCACATTTAAATTGTGTTACACCCGTTGCTGCTGCTGTGTTATTGTCATTATTGTGTTATTATTTTTACTTCTGCGGTCAGCTTACTTCCTGACAGGGGAGTACCCAGGCTGCTTATACCTTGGCCAAGCTGCCTCCGCTGTTTACAGGCAGATAAATGTGGCTTTCTAACTGCATTATCTAGTTGTGTTGGCTCAATTAAGATTTGTTTAAAGGGCTGTTCCTCATAGCAAGCTAAAAAAAATTGAGGCTCATTCCGAATAGTCTCCCTTGAATTATCAAACCATTTCACTCCTGGAATATTCGCTTCCATGAACAAAACACTGGTGGGGCCTCAATGTCATGTGTGTCCAAGCTACATTTAAGGCGACCCCTGTAAATCAATTCTAGATAAGTCAGAATGAAAGAAAAAAAACAGACATGTTCTTCTCCCAGGCAGAGCAAAAATGATTAATGGAAGCCTATGTACATCACAAATAAACCATAAACAATAAGGTGATTACCAGCCGCAAAAATCTAATTTCTCCCATCTAACATTTTGTGTCTGCCTCCTTTTGAGAGTCGCTAGAGCTTTCCGTGTCGGAATGTTTTTTCTCTTTGCAAACTTAACCAAAACAAGGAATCCTTCAGTTAAATTAAAGCAGTTAAAAAACTCCATAAATTTTCTTCAACTGTGCCATATTCCCAGGATGCATTTACTAATAATTACTAATCAACAGAGAGAAATAATCTTGAAATATTTTTTCCCATAACATACCTTGTTGGAAAGGGAAAGACAATCTAGAGTCTGTTGTGGATTATTAAAACCAGAATATAACACATGACAGAAAATAGCTGACAGGTTAAATGTGCGAGAACATGGTTTATTTATTGATGTAAAAATATTTAACAATTAACTTTCAAAATGTAAAGTCACTGTATTTCCTATTACATTTGTGTTTTGTTACCAGTTGTAAGGTATTTTAAGGCTATTTTAAAACACTCTGTCCACTATGTTTTAAAGCAAGCAAGAATACAGTATCAACTGACTAGGGATTAAAGAATAAAAAGTTATTGAAATATAAATCTTTATATCTACTCTACAAAGGTGGCATTAAAAGCTTTCCATGACAACCATGCCTGAGATGTGTCATTCACTGCCAGCACCTGCCTCTAGGTTAAGAAGCTGATATGCTTGAATATAGCATCAACGCTGTCGCTGAACAAGCTAAAGGTGGATCCAGAGTTAAATTCTTTCTACTTTCCTACATACTTACCATAATAGGCTTGACAGTTTATAAAGTTTATTAAGCTGATGTATATTTCTTCATAAAACAACTTTTGTCCATCACACACACCTAACATTACCGGTAATACATGTTTATAGCAGTCGGATGGTTAACATTTAAACAAATAAAATGGTTTAACATGGTTTTCATTTTTATTCAGTTCTGCTTTTTATTTTTATCTCAGTTGAAATTATGCAAGCGATTAGCATAATGCCAAGCAACTTCTCAGCACATTCTAACCAATTTTTTAAATATAGTTTAACAAAATGAAAGATGTGGATACTATCTCTCACTACAAGGGCTGCATCATGCCTTTTCTTTTCGAAACGCAGCTATAGTCTATATACTGGTTGAGAAGTCAGCTTGCTAGCAAGTTTGACTTTAGTGTTAGCCTAATAGGTTTTAGTTTAGCATTAGTGGTGTTGCCTTTAGGCACAGTCTTTAAAGTTTTTTTTCTGTGATGGGCGATTCCTTGGTTGCATTTCAGAGTTAAGAAGCACAAGCTAACCCCCTCGTGAGCAAGTTTGACTTGAGCTTTAGAACCTTAACACAAAACTAACCATGGATAGATGCAACTTAAATTCTTAGATTCAAACCTTCAATAAATTGATATTTTCATTCATAATGTAACCCATGTAAGCATATTTGGCTTACTGCATATCACATATAATGAATCAGAATAGCTAATAATTCATTAAACCAACATCTTTTATTGAGTTAAAATCAAAACAAAATATGGTGCGTTCCATTTGTAGTTGGAACTCGGAAACTCAGACTTTCAAGAAGTAAAAATCAACTGTATCTGCAAGCTTTTTTCTGGATAGGTAACAACATTCACCGTAATGTTTCTTGTATTGTTAACAAACTAGCGGCAGTCACGGTGATACTACACTGAAATTTGTCATTTTTTTCCATTGAGGTCATTCTGTCTAACATTACATTTTATTCATTTAAAAAATATCTGAATAATATAGCTAACCGACGAAATGCTGAAAACTTTTGCCTTTCACAAATGTTGTTGTTTTAAACATTTACTTCTTCACTCACTACATGTGATAAAAGAAAGTCTGATGTGCTTCTTATTTTGCTGCATAAATTTCTCTGGAAGTTGAACTATCTGCCTTGTCATAGTAGTAAATAGCGCAGTTGCAGTTTTTGGCCTGTATGGCAATCTGTTCATCCCTCGAACTCAAAAATACTACTTGCTTGTAACAAGTTAGGTATGTACTGCCCCCTATCGTCAGGAAACTACACACTGTCACTTTAAAACAATGTACTACCAACAATAGCAACCCGGGCGTGGCCATAGTGGAATCCCGACTTATCCGCCTATGTTCACTGGAATGCTGTTTAGTCAGGTGTGATGTCAAAACCAGTTACGAGTTGTGACTTCCGAGGTAAATGGAAATCACCTTTAGTTCATTTCAAAATTAGCCAATTGTTGAACACCATATTTGACAAATTAATTACAATTAAAAAAAATTCCCATCCAAAATTTACTACCCTACTAAATTCCTTTTTTGTAGTGTAGTATGGCAAAAGCATTATCTGGTTTAGGTCTAATCCTTATACCCAAGTGTTTTACAGCCAGTGTAATTACATCTCTGTAAGTCTCATAGTTTAAACAGCACTGTCTGCCTCCCTCTCTTCTGCTCCCTTTTCTCGCTTCCTCTGCAGCTTATTTCGAGAGTGTGTTCCTGAGGTGCAAATTTGAAAAGGCTCTGATAATAATCAGAGGTCACCTAATGTTCTGCACACCAATACACCAATTTAGAGTTGATATTTTCTACTTCTATAGACTCATGTGCCTGAGAAAAAGGAGCTGAAATTGTCTTTGCCCGGCTCTCCTCGCCCACCCGTGGAGTGTGAAGCAACTGTCATTCAGACAAACAGTTGTGTGTTTTAATTGGCAAAGACACTTTGCTTTGAGAATGATAAAATTTGCAGCATCCTTCTGGCACTGCAGCTTGCAAAGACCCCCCCGACTCACAAACATGCTCCCTATTTCACCACTGCTAATGCTAAATTGTATGCATTCATGGGAGCTGGCCACCGAATGGAGGATTTCATTTCTTTTCTTCCACACATTCATCCATTTTTCATAGCCAAACCAAATTGACCTTCACACTTTCTATTTTCCCACCACCCATTTTACTGTACACCATGCACCCCATCACTGTTCCTTCATCCGCATTTCCTTCATTCCTTTCCTTCAACCCGTGTCATTCAATTTCCTCTGTCCAGCCGTCCTTCACTTCCTCCTGCTGTTCACGCCGTCCTCCATCCTCATGCTCTCCGGGGGTCTGCGGCAGCGATAATGAAGCACATAGTTAACAGATATTAGCTCGTTGGTGGTGGATTCATTAGACAGAACCCAGGCTTATGGTGATTATTTACCCATATAGGAGGAGGAGAAGGAGGAAGGGGCACAGGATCAGTACCCTGCACTGACTCCTTCGAAGTAAAACTCGTCCCCTCACACAACCTCTCACACTTTTCGTTTGCCCTCTGTTTCTGATTTTGCATCAGCACTTGCGAGTCATTCCTTCCTCCTGCTTTTCCTTTCTTCTCTCTTTCACTGTCATTATACACCCACAATAAGTATCCACTTTCCTTCCTTTTCTGTCTCTCCATACAGCCCCCACACCCCCAATGGTAATTATGAAAAAATCTCTAATAGTGCTCAGAGGAGCTGATAACACCTTTAGCTTAATTAAAGACATTTGCTGGATGTAAAGACATGTTGCCCAGGGGTTGATGTGTACCCGTAGCAGCCCAAACTCTTTATGTCTTTGCTTTTTCATCTCTCTGCCTCTCATTTTCTGTTACACTTATCATCTTCTCTATTTCACACATGCCTTCTGATGCACACATGACATGCCTCTTGGCTTTCGTCAAGCTCACCGATACGGTCATAAGTTTTTTAGGACTTCTGAAGCTTCAAAGTATAAGAAATTGTAAACCGAGATCTAGTAGTAGTCAGAATTGGTTACATTAGCCTTCATTGCAGAGACAGATATCTTTGCTATATTTAAGATCTCTGGCATATCTGGGAGTGACAAGTGCACAGTAGGCTGCTTATATAGAAAAAGAAAATGTATTTATCTCAAGCTTTTTAACACACATACATTTACTCCATATGAGAGGATTACATGCACATATAATGGGCATAAATGTCAGGTCAGTTTGGGGCATTTGATCAGGCATTTGAATTGTTCTTGTGTATGAGGTGTAAAAATTTTACAGCGCGAGATCAGTGATTTTTAATAAAGAAAAATTGGGCGAACAGTAGGGTTGGTTGATAAAGCCTAAAACCTATATTGGGATGTAATCTGAAGCATGTGCTGTAAAACAAATTTTGTACAATACATTCTTTTCTTCTGTCTTCAATACATGTCAAAACTAATGTTTTTAAACATTCTGACATACCACAAATTTTTTTTTAAATAGTATACGACGCCATTTAAAAAGAATTTATGCAAAATTTATATTAAAAGGGTACAAAATATTTCAAGTAATTTTTAAGATGTGACCTCTTTTTTAAAGCAATGTAAAATAAAAACGTTTTCATAGCATAACCTCCTGAGAACCGGCCATTCATTTTTATCCATACATTTTTTTTTCATCAGATCTGTCATACTACAGATGCCAGCAAAGTCTCTATGGTGTGGTCTACCCAAATCCCTTTTTTTCTCAAGATGGCATGCATCTTAAACAATTTATTCAAGCAAGAAATGTAAGAGTTTTTATACTAGAAATCGTTTTTTATATGGAAATTTTGATATTTCTTTAAAAATCAACATTTAATAAGTAATTTGAAATATTTTGTAGTATAATAGCAGCATATAATTTTGCAGGGTAATCAAACTATTTATTAATGTTCACTGTACTCCCCGCTGGGACTTTGTGCTTACATTTATTTATTTAGTTTTGTTTTGGAGAGTTCACCTGGGGCATTGCCCTATTTGGGACAAAAATAAAATATAGGGATCTGAGATTTTGTTTTTATTTTTGACTGAAAAAATGGTAACTTACAGGAATGTGTTACTATTAATATAGAGGACCTATAAAAAGTATTCAACACCTTGGATGTTTTACACTATTATTTTACAAATCATTCACGATCAATGAAATTTGACATTTGGTAGACATCTTTACAAAAAAAACCTGTCAAAGTAAAAAAAATGTAACACAAAATAAGTAATTGCATACATATTCATGCTTTCTTTAAAGTGACTTATCTATTTCAAGACAGGTCTAGCCAATAAGTCTCACAATGATCTGAATGGAGATTTCCTGAGTGCAGTGACTGTGTCTCAAGTGACTGACATAAAAAAGCCACTCTTTTATAGAAGGTCCAATCACTGGTTAATCAGTCTAAAATGGATAATTTTGGCCATCAGACAAGGTGCCCTGTTTAGTGGTCACCAAACATTGCACATCACCAGAAGCATACCATCCCCACCATGAAGCACAGTGGGGGCACCGCCATGCAGGTGGGATGCTTCATGGTTGTTGTCCCTAAAAGGCTTGTAAATGTAGAAGATAAAATAATGGATGCAGCTTTAGAGAAAATTTATTTTGCAGTAAGACAATGACCTGCAAGCATCAGGCCAAAGCTACACAGAAATGGTTTAACAAAAGAGACAGAACTGGAAAGGGGCTGTTCACAACAAAACCCCACACAACCAGACAGAGCTTGAACAGTCTTACAACAAAGAATGGAAGAAAATTGTGGCGTGCAGAAATACTTGATGCCATGATTCCTGTTAAAGGTGCATCTAGGGGATTCTCTGAATTCGGTGCCCTTTGTGTCCCACAGGTTTACCACCGAGATTTTCATTCAAAGTTAATTGCAAATTACATTTTAAAACAAGAAATAAAAAGATCTATGTTCCTTTGTATTATGACGAACAAACATATTTTGAAATTTATGTTTTTTAAAGTTTATGTTTTTTTTTAAATGAGTAAAGGTAAGCCAAATAAGCATGTCCCCATTTACCAAAGTTGCTTTTTCCGTGATTTAAATATAAATATGAATAGACAATAACCAGAATTTGTTTCTGATTGCAGACAGGTCTACAAAGGCAGCAGAGTGGCCATACCCTTTATCAGATATCCTCACATAGACACATAGATTCATACACTAAGATAATGACAGACACAATTTGGCCACATTTAAGGGGATGCAGATTGAATAAATATGAAATTAACAAAAACTGTGTTGGAAGTCATAAAGATGTCGGATGTTAAGCTTCTGAAAACAAACCTCAAGCCTCTTCGGTCTATTCCTCAAAGCCTTGTCTCCCACAGTAAACCAACCAGTTTGAATTAGCTTGACCATTTGTGGTAAGAAAGATGTTCCAGGCATAAAATATATGTTAGTTATACATTTTAAATATACCAAGCAGAGGATTAGTCATATTGCTTCCTTTTTTCTCCAATGAAGATGAAAAAATCTTCAACAAGTTAGTTTACACGGTTATAAAATACAAACTGTAGATACATTAAAGGCTTGATGCTCTTCTGTGGCCAAAATATTGAAGTTATAACATATTGGTTTATGGTAAACTTCAGTTTAAAACGGCATTTCTAACAGCACAGACTTTCATCACAGTAATCATTAGTATTCAATGAATCTCTAGTGGTCAAATATTTAGCCACAGTTATGCTAGGTAATTTTTGAATGGTACAAAAAGCTTGTGCTTTTTCTACAGGTTTCGAGGAGATATTAATACAAATATTAGTGGGAGTGCATGAATGTGTTTGATCCTGTTTGCTTAAGTCTGAGCGTGTGCGGATTTGAATATTAAAAACCATAATCATTTCACCTTGAAAAAGAACAGTTGGTATTGAAAGCAGGTAATGAGTTCAATATTCATGCTTGTGGTGAGTGAATATAAACCTTTGAAAAAATCGTATGTTGTTGTTTTTTGGAACTCCAGATCTAGATGTGAATTTATACAAAATACTTTTTTTAGAAATCAGTTTAATGAATGTTTTGACTCCAAAAGAAAACTCTACTTTTTATTATATATTTCAAGCAGTCTTTATAACACTACCATCTGCATGCCATCTTTCACCGCAATGCCATCTGCACATAGCTGTTTTAATTGCAATACCATCTGCAGGCATAGAGGTCTAATTTTTCAGATTTTTTTTAAACTTTTGCATTACATACTGTAAACTGTATACATTAGTTGTGGCCTTCAGCAATTTTGCAGCCAGTGGTAGTTCAGGACCATCACGTCCTTTAAAGAAACACCTACTCCCAAATTTACTTCCGGGCTGGAACTCAGACTGATGGATTGTCTTTGGCTTGAGAAAGTTCAGGAGGAAGGTTAATGAAAACCAAGGGAGGATCACAGTAAAAGCTAAAACCGACTGGCGTCAGCCTGGAGGAACCATTCCCCTTGTGAGCTGAGTGGTGATGAGGATCGATGAGGAACACCTGGAAGGTTGTAGAAAGAACACCAACAAACCCACTCAGGAGTCAGAGCAACGTCACCTGGCAAGGATGACATATGTTATAAAATGGTTGAAAACTTAGCTCATCAAGCACAGTTGGTAATTCTGTTATATAAGTTGTGGGAGTCAGTGGTATTACCATCAGCCTGGAAGCACTGTTGTTATTCCAATTGGGAAACCTGAGAAAGAAAAGGATTAAACAACTAGCTACCGTATAGACTAATCGCAATAACATCTACTTTATGTAAAATAATGGAGCGCCAGGTAACTGACAGGTTAACATAAATATTATGGTACGTTCACAGAGCCCCAAACATCAGCGTCAGTTTACATGTAAAAGATGATTACATGTAAAGTCTACGGTCGAGTCCCTTGGAGTCTCTGCGGTGCGTTGTGTGCGTTGGCTCCGTCAGCTTTTCAAGCGTTACTTGCTTTTCAAGCAGAAACGTAGCAATCGCAAGCAACACAGAAGTTCAGCCAGCTGAACTTTTGAAAGATTTGACGGACTTGATGGACTTGACACACTGCACAAACCAATCAGAGCGTCTCACTGTAGTGATGTCGCCCAATGTTGACAATATCTAGCCAATCACAATCCGATAGTGTTTCAAACATCTGGCAGAGAAAGGCCCGCCTGCGAGCTTTGCAAGCATTAGCTTAAAAATGTACATACGTCACACTACAGGCGTGGGGAGCGTTGCTTAACGCAGACAAAGTGTACGGTGTAAACGTACCATTAGAAAGTAGGAACTTGCTTATACATCAGCAGAGTGGTTCCGTAGAGGGAGTCAAACCATGGATCCGGTGATATGTTTAGAGCAGGGGTCTGCAACTCCATTCCTCGGGGTCCAGTGTCCTGCAGCTTTTGGGTGTGACTGATTCAACACACCTGAGTCAAATAATCAGGTCACTAGCAGGACTCTGGAGAACTTGACTGCATACCGAGGAGGTGAATAAGAAATTTGATTGAGGTGTGTTGGACCTGGGACACTTCTAAAACTTCCAGGACACCGGACCATGAGGACTGGAGTTGCGGACCCGTGGTTTAGAGGATGAAATTAGCAAGGCTCAGGCTAATAAAGAATTGGTAGGTGCTGTCTTCTTTGATGTGGACAAGGCCTATATGTTATGGAAAGAAGGTTTTCTTATTAGAGTAGAGACCATGGATATTGGTGGAAGAATGTTCAACTGGATTATGAATTTTTTGAAAGACAGAACTATAGAGGTAATATTTGGGCTATCCCACTCTAGGATTTACTCTATAGAAAATGGGCTACTGCAAGGGAATGTATGCAGTCCCATTTTATTTAATATCATGATTAACAAGTTTTTTCAGAGGTTGATACTAAAATGGGGAGGTCTTTATATGTAGATGATGGGGCATTGTGGGTAAGCGGGCGCAACGCAACATTTGTTAGAAAGAAGTTGCAGGTGGTAATCAACAATATTGAGAAGTGGGGAAACAGGACAGAACACATGTTATCTTTTTCTCTAAGAAGAGTAATAACCCTGCAATTCAAGGTACTCTCTATGGGCAAGCATTTAAGCAGGTTCAAAATATAAGGTTTTTAGGTTTGTGGATGGACTATAAATTGACATTTAGAGATAATATTCAGAAAACTTACACCAATTGCAAAAAGGCACTTAATATTATGAGGTGTCTGGTAGGAAGGGGGTCAGGTGCTAGCATGAACTCCCTTAAACATATTTATACTGCCATAGTCAGATCTATATTGGATTATGCATGCATGGTAGTTAGTTCAGCTGCAAAAGCCTGACCTGGTCCAGGCACAAGCCCTTCATCTGTGCTGTGGTGCAATACGGACTTCTTCAGTCCCAGCTCCCCAGGTGGAGGGTGGGGAGATGGCTTTATCTCTGAGATGTCTACAGCTTGCCATGGTGTATAGGATACGTTTGCATGGACACAGGCAGAATCACCCATCTGGATCTGTGTTGAACTGTTGCTGGGAACATGGAAGGAAAAAATGCAACAGTTTTGGATGGGTGAGAAACAGTCAAGCAGAGAAACTGGGTCTTTTACAATTAAATCACAGCTCTACATCGGGATTACCTGTTGTTCCCCCTTGGACATTTCCCTTGCAAGCTGTGGATTTTGAAATAATAGAGATGTCAAAACAATGCAGAAAAATATGGTGGGATGAATGATTTGGTGCAACAATACCTAAGTGTCCAGTATAATAGCAGTATTCAAATATTTACAGATGGTTCAAAAGATCCAGATACAGGAAAGATAGGAGCAGCTGTGTATATACTGCATTTTCAAAAATCAATATTAAAAAGAACATCAACTCATTGAGCTGTTTACACTGTGGAAGTTTTAGCAATTTCACTACAGAGATAGAGGAGGTTGGGCCTACCCAATATATCATCTGTTCACAATCAATGGCATCTTTAATAAGTATCGCAAATTGCAAATATGTTTGCAGGCCAGACTTAATTTTTTAGATTTTTCATAGTCTGTATAGACCAAAAAATCTTAATATAATGTGGGTCCCACCTCATGTTGGAATAGAAGGCAGTGAAGCGGTTGATCACATAGCTAAAGGGCTCGCAAATCAGAATTCCAATGTTCCATTGATTAAAACAAAAATTTTAAGTATCATCAAAACAAAAATCTGCAAATTATGACAAAAACAAGGCGAAAAGGAGGCCAAAGGTCTTTTGTTATATATAATTTACAGAAACAAGTCATTACAAGGAGGCTAGGTGGTTGGAAACGAAGGGGAGAAACGATGATCACAAAACTAAGAGTTGGACATTCATGTCTCAATCACAATCTCAGTCTTATAGGGAAACATCCAATAGGACTCTGCAATTACTGTGACAAGAGAACATGTATTGCTAGAGTGTGAAGCATACAGCTAAAGAAAAAATCGCTTTGGCCAGCTATTATGCAATATTTCAGGTCTGTTCAATATAATTTAAGATTACACTTACTGCATTGAAGCTCCACTCAGTGGTATGCCCACCGCCAATAAGTGTAAAGAAGAAGAAGAAGAAGACCACACACATCCACTCTCCAGCACACAGCCACATAATCCTAATAGGTTAAAGGTGAGGAATAAAACTCCAAGAAGACTGTAGCTATCACTTAAAATGATCACAGCACAAACAGGTACTGGAGGTGTTTTGCTGCAAGTCGAAAAAGGTTGGAAATGATTGACCTTAAGCTTTTTAAATAGTCTTGGGAGGATCCTGACCTGAACCAGTTGGAAATATTTGGATTATGAACCAACAAGATTGATCTAACTTAATCAATAAGGCCAAACTATTTCCTAAAATCATACAATTAAACCATTGCTTTATAACACTAAAAACATCAAGGTCAGGGTGCAGATTGAAAAAAAAAAAAACAGACCTTCAAATGCAATGATCTGAAAACTACCTCCAAATTGTTGGTTTTTACTCTTAATATGTCTAAATGCCTTGCAGCCCATCTGTCTGTTTATCTTTGTATGGCTGCATCTAACTTGAACTTTCTTTATCAGTCTCAAACACACAGACACACAACTGCAGCAGTGATGTTTTTTCCTGCTGATTATGCCAACTTTAGATGTCTCATATCCTGTGGAGCTAGAATATGCACAGCTAAACGTCTTACTGTGTCAGTCAGAGATCCCAGTGTTACAACAGGACCTTGACAGACACTCTGTCTTCTGAGGAGAAACTGAGAAAGGTCACATTTTTGGAGAAAAAACAGCTGCTGAGAGACTTCTTCTTTCTTCTTTCCTCCAATGTGTGATGGAGTCTGGGTTTTTCTGCTTTATTCTTGGTTCTTGCTTTGCGATTTATTCCTTTCACATCATAACCTCACACCAAGGTACGTTTCTGGAGACTTTTTCCTGCAGTGGAATGTTTTCTTACACTCAAAACTCGAATCAGCCCCAATGGCCAGTCACGAATGGCGAAGACAAGTCTTGAAGCCCGTAAATCAATTTATAAAGTTTAGACGAGCTGTGTGACCTCAGATGGACTCATAGACAGATTTTTGAATGCTTGTTTTATTGTCATCCAGTTTATTATTTAAGTCCATATTGAACAATCATGCTTACATAGATAAGGTATCAAAGAAAAAGAGAACCAAAAATAAAAACATAAACTATTTTAAGACATTAATGTATTTCAGTTTTATTGACCTCATCTGATGTTAATGGAAAAATCTGAAGGTTCTTGGTGTAAAAGGGGTTGTACACATAACGTTTTATTTAAAAGCAACACACATGAAAGGAAAATAGCAGGTAACGTCTTAGAAAGCATTGTTTTATCTTCAAGTTTCAGACTTGTAGAGTTTTTATCCTGAATGTGGAATATGTATAACAATTTCAAACAAACTTCGGTGTATTTCAATTGGATTTTATGTGATAGTGGAAAGAAAATGGTAAATGTTTTTCAATTTATTTTTTTAGCAAACAGTATATTTGTAGAGTGTGGTGTACACTTATATTCAGCTTCCCTGAGTCAATACTTTGCAGAGCAATCTATGGCTGCATCTACAGTTGCCAGCTTTGGACTTTTAGAAGCTGAAATGGTTTCCTATTCTTCATTGCTAAGTAGTTTAATCTCAGTCAGGTTGGATGGAGAGTGGTCGTGAAAATGCAATTTCAAGTGGATTAAGGTCTGGATTTTTGTATCATGACAACAACCTGAATATGCTCTAAACCAGTGTTTCCAAACCATGGTCCTCAAGGCACACTGCTGGTTTAGATGTTTTCCTGTTTTAACATGGCTGCTTCAGATGATTGGAGTTTATCAAAAACCCTGTGAATCAGCCATCAACTGAAATCAGGTGTGCTGAAGCAGGGAGACATCTAAAACATGCAAGGCATTGCCTTGATGAGCAGCGTTGAACAAATCTGTGTGACCAGGGTTTGAATTTTCCTCGCTCCAACACAGCTGAGTCAAATGGCTTAAAGACATCATCAACATGTCCTGAATCTCTGCAGAGACCTTCAAATGTACAATTCATTCAGGTATGCTGAATCAGGGTAACATCTGAAACATGCTGCAGACAAATCACTGAGGATGACTTTTGTTTGTTGACCTGCTGAAAAATGAACCTCCACCCCAGCCTTATGTTTTTCTAAAGGTTTTCTACTATAATTGCTCCTTATTTAACACAATCAATCGATCCATCTTCCCAATAACCAGCTTCCACACCACTCCTAAAGAAAGCATCACCACAGCATGATACTGCCTCCACCTTTTTCAATAGGGGGATGGTGTCCATTGGGGCAACTGTGGCTCAGGTTGTACGAATTTGTCCTGTAATTGGTGGGTTGCTGGCTCGAACCTCAGCTCTGTCTGTCTTAATCGCTGTGTCCTTGGGCAAGATACTTCACCCGCCTTACCTGTTGGTGGTGGTCAGACAGCCCACTTCTACATTGTGGCTACAATGTGATAGCTTGCCACCATCAACGAGTGAATGTATGCATGAACGGATGAATGACTGAAAGTAGTACATTGATTTAGATTCTCAGTCATCCAGGACATGATAATCCCAAGAGTTTAAATGAAGGTATCTAGACTTTTCTTGTTGTCTTGAAATTTTTTTGTCTCTCATCCAAGAGGCTTCTTCAGTTCTGAAAAGTTGGTTTGGGAGTATCAGATTTATAAGTCTAATGTTAGTGTTGTTAAGGCTCACTAATGAAGCTATCATTGTTCCTAACAAGGTTATCAAGTTTATGTAAGATAAGCACTAAGCAATCTTGATAAGATAATTGTTGTTAATGGTAGAATAATACCAATTATGTAACTATGCACTGTTTTGGTCACATGCTTTAAGTTGAAGGTTTCTGCTAAGTCTTGGCCTGATGAGATTCCTCTGTTGAGCCATCCTTCTGTATTGTTGTTTCCTTTTGTGTTGTTTATTTTCTCCATTGTACAGTTCTGAACATTCCTCAATGCACTGGACTGCATATATCACACCATCGAGCTTGTGTTTGGGTGTTTTGTCCTTGGAATGAACGAGTCTTTGGCAAAGACCACCCAAGTTAGTTAATAATTAAGTCTAGTTTAGGCTTCTGCGTTTTGACGGAGACGGTTTGAAGCAACGGTAATATCCTTCAACGCAAGGGCTCTCCGTCACCTACGCAAGGACGCACGGAGTAGAGGCCCATTTTTTAACTATTCGTCGACGGAGAGCATATGCATCTGATTGCTCAGTTTCAGTGACAGCCAGAGATCGCATCACTAGAACAGGGCTCTATAGTCGCTGTAATCAGTAGTTAATGCAGTGTTTGGCCACTATATGCTTTATATTGAAAGGATAACTCATCTAATCTGTTCCTTTGGCGATTTTGAACACAAGGAGGTGTAGGAAAACACAAAAAAACGGCTGCTGTGTTTTGTTTCCATGTGTTTCTAGAGTATTCTATAATCCGCACTTCTACTAAAAAGTTTTACAGTTTAATCAAAACTTTCTGTCGTTCATTGCTGCTTGAGGAAGAAATGCATTCACAAGCCTATAAAAAAACAGAAGCGGCGCTGTGTGATAGCAGGCAGAGACGCCATGAAAACTTAGCACCCCCTGCTGTCCTGGTCAGGCAACGCTGAAAAAAAACAATAGAGAATGGAGTGGAAGAGCGGAGTACTATTAACAGAAAACTTCTCCCTCAATACGTCTGCGTCTGAGTGCAGATTTGCGGTCGGAGAAGCATAAACTAGGCTTTAGGGTCATTTCAACAAGATTGCTTTGTGCTTAGCTTTTATAACCTTGATAGCCTCATTAAGAATAACAACAGCTTCTTTAGTAAGCCTTAACAACACCAACTTTAGACTTAATGAATCCTGTACACCCAATCCAGTTTTCTGGAACTGAAGAAGCCTCTTGGAAGAGAAACTAAAAGTCCAGCTGCCTTCATTTAACATCTCTAGACTGAATGTAGTGGAAAGCGCTTTGTGGTCCTCTGGCTAAAAAATGCTATACAAATGCATTTCCCGTGGCAATTTCAGTGTAACGTGTAGTGTTGGCTGGTGTTGGAAAAAGGAAGAAAGTTCAGTTTTAGTCACAAATGAGCAGAGCACTGTCTTCCAAATTATTTCCAATGGAATTTATGAAAGAAAAGTGGGGCTGAATAAAAATGTACACCTATATTTTTTTTAGTAAAAAAACTATGTGTCTTACCTCTTGACTATGTGTTACATTATGTTGGACATACACATTCAATGCCAGCAAATACATAGAACTTCTCAGTTATAATCGAACGAAATTGCAAAAATGTTCTGAATATTTTTGGAAGGTAAAGTGCCACATTATTTGATTTGTTTAGGGTTTACTTGTGTTACCCCCCCCACCCCCCACCCCCCACCCTCTCCTCCTCAGACTGGGATGAAGTTGTGGTGGTTAAAGAAAACACATTCGCTACCTTGTTCTGTACTGGTGCCAGACTGCAGGGTGACATATCCATTAACTGGAAGGTGAAGTCGGTGGACGCGGATGAGTGGAAGCTGATTCTCTCAGCCAGCGAGAAGAAAACGTTTTCTGGAGGTGCCTCGAAGCCATCCATGCGATTGACTGACGACAACTTTCGAAACACTGGGAATTTCTCGCTGGTTGTTTCGCCAGAAGTGGTGGATGGAGGACTCTACTCTTGCCTCATCAAGAAGCAGGAGAAGAAAGTGATGGAGAGGATTTTTCTTTTGGCTGTCCTCACAGGTATGAAAATGACAGCTTATACTGCCTGTGAGAAGCTGCGAGCTATAGAAACCACATAATTTTCTAAATCACAGGTCTTCTGATTCATAAAGCACATACTGGTGTCTGTCTACTCTGAGAAGACAAGTAAAATCATTCTTTATTCAATGGACATACATACTTAAAGTCACATTTTAGGGGAGCGAATACAAGCCTCCAACTTGGAAAACCTTTATAGTATATTCTGAAAAACAAGCTGTAACCCTTATTCAGTGGAATGAAAACTTCAGGTCTCATTTTTCTTTTTACTTTTCTCGTTTAAAAAAACAACGTAATTTTGTTTATTATTATAATTATAAAGGTGTGTAGAATTATTTTAAAAAAATGTTTGTAATTGCTTCAAGTGCTGCAATTTTCTACATAACCACAGGGTTTAGAAAAAGTATTGATAGCTCTTGAAATGTTTCAATTTTTGTCTTATTACAGCCTTAGACTTACTATTTGATAAATACATGCAAAAAGTAGTTGTAAAGTGGAGAACCAATGATATATGGATTCCACAAATGTCTACAAACAAAAGTCAGAAGAATTGGACATCCATTTGCCTCCCTGGTGAATACTTTTAAGAACCACCTTTCAACCATCTAAATACAGCTGCAGGTGTGTTGGTAAATTTCAGGTTTGCACATCTAGAGACTGGAATTTCTCTAAATTTCTGGTTGCAAAATAGCTAAATCTTGGAAGCAGAGCATATGTGAAAGTTGATTTTCAAGTTTTACCAGTAGCGGGGCCAGTAGCTTAAGCAGAGAGACCTAGAGTTCCCTCTCCCCGGCCACTTGGGCCAGCTCCTTGAGGGAAGAATCCTGAGGTGCTCCCAGGCAAGCCAGGAAACAGAGTCCCTCCAGCGAGTACTGGGTCTTCCTTCCTCCCTGTGGGACGTGCCCGGAACACCTCAACAGGGAGACGTCCAGGAGGCATCCTGAGAAAATGCCCGAGCCAACTCAACTGGCTCCTCTCGATGTGGAGGAGCAGTGGCTCTACTCTGAGCCCCCTCCAGATAACCGAGCTTCTCACCCTATCTCTAAGGGAGAACCCAGCCACCCTATGGAGGAAACTAATTTCAGCCACCTGTATCCGTGATCTCATTCTTTCGATTACCACCATGAGTTTGTGAACATAGATAAGGGTAGGAACGTAGATCAACTGATAAATCGATAGCTTTGCCTTTTGGCTCTGCTCTCTCTTCACCACGACATACCAGTACAGTGCCCGCATAACTGCAGACGCCTGACCAATCCGTCTATCGATCTCCCGCTCCATTTTTCCCTCTTTTCTGAACAAGACCCGCAGATACGTAAACTCCTACAATTGAGGAAGGACCCCATCCCCGACCCGAAGAAGGCACCTTACCCTTTTCCGGCTCAAGACCATGGTCTCAGATTTGGAGGTGCTGGTCCTCATCCCAGTCACTTCACACCTGGCTGCGAACCGCTCCAGCGAAAGCTTTAGATCACGTTCCGATGAAGCCAACAGGACCACATCATCTGCGAAAAACAGAGATCTGATCCTGAGGTCACCAAAACGGATCCCCTCAACACCTTGGCTGCGGCTAGAAATCACTGATCCTGGGCCATTCTAACACACGTGGTTAGGAGGTGGAAATATTTCAGTATTGGTCTCCTCTGACCATAGCTTCTTCTTCCAAATAGTTGCTGTGTCCACTAAGCTGCTTATGAAAAACTTGATTTATTGGACTTTCTTCTTACTTCTCTTTTAAAAAGAAGAAATTTAGGGAATGCACTATACGGAGTTGTCTTATCAGCTGAGTCTTCCAACATCGTTCCCAGTTCCTCTACCAAATGTTTGCCCAGTTTGTCAGTTTAAAACTAGTAGTGTGCAGCTGCACCACACTCTGCACTTTAAGAAATGTATGCAGTATGTAAGCATTGTAGGCCTATATCACTTTATGGCCTTACTCTGCTTTAAAGGGCCTATATCATGCAAAATCAAGTTTTTTGAGTTTTCAAACATCTGGTAATGCGATTTTCTCATTAAAAAAACCCCAGCCAGAGTGGTTTTTGGCTTAATTCACGGATGTCTGTATATTCCTCCTGACTCCTGCTCTCGGAAGCATAGTTTATGGTTCTCCGTTTTGACGGAGACGGACTAAAAACACCGTTATCCGTCGACGCAAGGGCTCTCCGTCACCTGAGCAAGGATTCACAGAGTAGAGGCCCAATTTTTAACTATCCGTCTCCGTCAACAGAGAGTGTATTCATCTGACTGGTCGGTTTCGGTAACAGCCAGAGATCGCTTCACCAGACCGGGGCTCTATAGTCGCTTTAATCAGTGGCCACTACATGGTTTATATTGAAATGATAACTTATGTAATCTGTTGTTTTGGTGATTTTTCACACAAGGAGGTGTAGGAAAACAACAAAAAAAGGCTGCTGTGTTTGTTTCCATTTATTTTTAGAGTATTCTATGAGCTGCACTTCTAGTAAAAAGCTTTACAGCTTAATCAAAACTTACTTTCTGTCATCCATTGCTCCTTGAGGGAGAAAAGCGTTCACAAGCCTAGAAAACAACTGAAACGATCCTGTGATAGTAGGCAGAGACGCCATTAAAAGTTAGCACCCCCTGCTTTCCTGGTCGGGCAACACTGAAAAAACAATGCAGAGCGGAGAGAAAAACGGACGACTATGAACGAAAAACTTCTCAGTCAATACGTCTGCATCTGAGTGCAAATTTGTGGTCGGAGAAGCATAAACTAGGCTTGAGCAGGTGCACCGCCCTCTCCTGGAAAACTGCTGAGTGGTAACATAGCGACGTATTTTACGTCACTTTGTTGGGTGCAGGAGGCAGGATTATAAATAAGCAAGACACTTTACTTCTTGGTCCAACATTAACTCAATATTAACATGATATAGTCCCTGTAAACTTCACCCCAACTTTCCCCTTGTGTTCCTCGATCTTCATGATGCTATTTGTTCTCTAATGTTCTTTAAAAAAAAAAACACGAGGTCTTCACAGAATGACTTATATTTTAACTGAGATCAAATTACAAACAGGTGGACTCTATTTCCTTGTTTTTTTACTTCTGAAGGCCATTTTTTGCACAGAATTCATTTTTGCGTTGTTGAATTGAAGAAGTTTGAATACAAATACATTCCCCACTTTTCTAGAATTTTGTCAGAAATATTTGTAAAAGTTAAAAAGTTTAAAAACGTATGTGTTGTGTTCTTTCACTTACTTTCACTTCAGCGATATGTGCTGTTTTATGTTGGTCTATTGCAAAATCCTAACAAAAATACATTGAAGGTTGTGGTACTAATGTGAGAAAATTTCAAGGCGTACGACAACTTGCAAGGAGTGGCAAGTTCATGTAGACATTTTAGCCTATAGAGAATAATTTTAGGCAGCTGTTTATTTTATTTATTTATTCATTTATTTATTTATCAACTTCAAAAATTCTCCTTTTACACTACCAGGAATCTAAATATTTTCAACCTGACTTCAGTAAGATGCTGTATATGGAAATACTGTTGCAAGATCACTTTTCTCAGTTGAAAGCTGGTTTCCGTTTGGTGGGGGTTCTTGTGCTTTTTCCTCAAACTGGATCATATATACACTGTTCTAGTTGCATTTTAGAAACTCTTATCTTATAAAACATCCAAACAGCCAGAATTGATTGATCAATATTTCTGCATGTTTCTGATGTAATTTTTGCAATCACAAGTATGAATCTGGGTAAACTTTAATAGAATTGTATGGTAGCCCTGCACCAAAGTTTGAGGTAGTTTAATTTATTTTAAGTTTTACTTTATGAAATTCTATAAATAGAGAATTTGTCTTTTGCTTTGTAGATCGTTGTGTCTTTGGAGGATGAATATTTTAAACCTTACTAAGGTTAATCTTAAAAGAAACAGACAAGATTACAGCTTTTTTTATAGCCTCTACTTTTGATGTTTCAGTATCATTCTCTGGTAATTTTTTGTGTTTTTACTCAAGTAAAAAATAAATACAAGGATTAAAAGTAGGTACACTTTGTATTCAGGCAAATGTCCTTTTTCTGGTTCTATCTTTCTCTGCAGTTGGGTTATTTCCCACTCTGCCTGTCCCCCAGTACAGCACCCTGCGGCTGTTCGCCCGAGTCCATCCTGACATCTCCATCTCCAAACTCACCTGGACAGCACCTGGCAGCCTTCCCATGAGGACAGAGAAGTTGCCAACCTCAGGCACAATCACTAAAGTGCCGCAGGTTCAGAACAGTGATGGTGGAACTTACACCTGTACAGTTTACCCCTGGGGTAACTCCACCGGTGTGTTGGCTGTACATGTGGACGTGAGAGTTGACGGTGAGAGTGAGACAAGCAGAAGCACTGAGAAAAATCATACTAGAGTAACTGTTGTTTCTTTCATTGAAGATAGGTATCAAACCTTGCAGCTGCAGAAGCATTATTTATTTAGGAATTCTGCGTCTAAATTTCTTTAATCGAATTTTATTTACCTCAATAAAAGGGTTTGAGATTCAAAAGCATCCTAGATCTACACTGGATTTCAGCTTGTCCTAGTGTGAATATTAGAGCTGCTATGTTTATATATTATTCATCATTTCTTCCTCTCCTTCCCTTTATTGCTCTTCCTCTCTTCTCAGCCAGCAAAGTGGCCTCATTCACCAATATTTCACACAGTAAGTAACTCCAACCAAAGCAGTCTTAAAGTCCTGAGTCAGCTGCCTGCTAATCAGGTGGAGCTGAAGGTCAGAGGTGACTCTCAGCTATAAAAACTTAATCCTAATTGCTGGAGATGTTTTTTCCCCATCATTTCATTACTCTTTGGCTGTTCTGTTTATTCCCTGTCTTAACCCTCACTCCTTGTTATCTTTTTATTCAGAACTGCTAATCATCACGTCTTTGTGTGCTTTAATATGCTCACCCCTGTCTCCGCCCCTTGCCTGCAGGCAATGAGATCTCCACTGCCACTCAGGCTCTAAAACCCTTACTCCTGACCTGCCCCAGGATCCAGGGCGACTATGTCCGGCTATACTGGCTTGCTCCAGATATCAAGGATCACAGCAAGATGGAGTTGGTGTACCACTACGACCGCTGGAGGGGTCCCGCCTCCAAGGACAGCAACAAATTCCAGCTGGCCGGTTCGCCCTACGACCCAGTCGCTGGGAGCTTCTCCTTCCTGCTCAAACCTGATTTGAAAGATGGAGGCCTCTATGCTTGTGAAGTGTTCCTCAATGATGTCGCCTTCAGCCAGAGGACCAGACTTAGTATATTGAAAGGTAAGTAGGAGGCAGGTGGTGGAGAGGGGCTGGAAGAAGTTAAACAAAAAGAAGAATGGATGTACAGTTGAAGTGTACCTATGATGAAAATTACTGACCTCTGTCATCATTTTAAGTGATTAACTTGCACAATCGTTGGCTGACTAAATACTTTTTTGCCTCACTGTATGTACCAAAACTATCCCTTTGGACCCAAGTCCAAAAAAACCTGCAAGTTAATGTGGAATACTAACACTGCATACAGTTGTGCTCAAATCTTTACATATCCTGGCAAAATTAGTGATGTTTTGGCCATTTTTCAGAGAATATGAACAATAACATAAAAACCTTTCTTTCACTCATGGTTAGTGGTTGGTTGAGGCCAGTTATTATCAAACAATTGTGCTTGCCTTTTTTACATCATAATGACAACAAGTGGAAGTGCAAGCAGGAGTATATGGTAAAAGGACTCTTTAATGAAGCTTTCTCTTAGAGTTAATCAAAATCAGGGGGTGTCAGGCAACTCAGAACTGAATAGGAGTAGCGGAAGTACTTACTGACAACTGACAAGAACAACAACGACAATCCAGCAAAGACGTGGGGAGACGAATGGGTATAAATACACAGGAAAGCTAATTAGGGAGACAATAAGGGAAGTGCAGGGCAGCTGGTGGCAATTACGGGCAAAAGAGCTAATAGACAATGGAAAAAGGTCACACCGTGACAAGTAACCTGCAGAGCACGCTCCTTAAGAATCTATTAAAACAACAACATACATCCAACCAACCACCCCTGTTCAAACATTTCTTCACAAATTAAACCCAAAATCAGCCACGAGCAGCACCATCAACCAAGTACTATTATTCAATTAGTTCATAAAGTCTGATAATTGGATCTGTTTGTTCAATTACATCATTGTTCAAGTCATTACCCACATCCTGTAATATTTCGATTCTGTTAACAGACAAACGGACATCATTTTAATATAAATTGTGAACTTTAAATACATTTGCTTAAATGATTCTCACCATCAATTTGGATCTCAGATAAAGAAATAAACAAAGAATAAATCATGAAATCGTTGTGGAAAATAAATCCCAATTTAACAATAAATAATATTGTGAACTAATAAAAAAGATTATAAAGAAGATAAATATATGTGACAGGATAGACTGCAGATTTTTTTTTACATCCAGTTTAAAGAAAAATATATGTTATTTCTTAACCACACAAAATGTAAATCCTGTTTTTAATCACAATGTGTTTTCCCAAATTCCTATATACTCATATGCTAAAGAACTGGTAAATGATGCAAAAATATTTATTGCTCAAAAACAGACTGTGCAGTGTTTTTTTATTTGTTTTTTTATATGTCATAATAATATAAAGTTAATACAATACAACACAACACAATATCATATCTTTATATCAGACTTACGTTTCTGTAAAAGCCAAAAAATACAATTATTATTAAATATTATTATTATTATTATTATTACAAAAAAAATTCAACCACCACTCCAAATGTAACCAATGTGATTACATTTTATTGTAATCTTCAACTAAAAATCAGTTTTTCTAATTTAATAATACTTATTTCATAGTTTCTGTCAATTTTCTTAGGGGAAATAGTATTTACATCATCTGATAACTAAAAATATTTTGTAAATCTGTGAAAGAAAGAAATGTTTAAGTTCCTGAAGGGTTTTCTAACTCTGAAACTTAGTTATGAATAAATTGATGCATTTTAAACTTCTATAAACGTCATTTTGTGTGTATGAAATGAATGCTTTTCATTCAGGAGTGTCACTTAGTAAAGAATGCAAAGTTTGTAAAATGTCAGTTTCACATTAAACCAGTATCTTTTATTTTTACTGGTATCAGTCAACCAAAAAGTGAGTAATAAAACTGTAGTTTTGTAAAACATCGACAACTCTGCCTCAGGCGAAGCTAAATTATCAAATAATGGTATCATGTTAGTTTGATGATGGTTGATAAACTCAAGCTCATGATACATAAAGCAAAAACTTCTGCAGGTTGCCACATCATTAGTCACAGAAACACTAAAATCTTCTAAAGTTTCTACATAAATATAATACAATGCTTTAAGACAGTTGTGGAAATATTCAGGGAAATAAAAAGAAACGGGACCACAGTGAATGTTCACCAAGAATCTGCTGTCTCCAAAAGCGCTTTCTCATCTCATTGTTCCTTTAAAAATTTGAATGGCAAGCCATAAATTACAAGGAAAGTCTTTGTCAGCAGTTGGAGGAACAATAGAACAAAAGCGGCAGAGATCTCGTGGGATGTAGTTTAATTTAATTCAGATCAGTCTTTTATATGGTAAAGCATCTCACCTCCTTAAGCTGGCTTGATTCGATAAAGTATGTGTGATAAATACATGGCTAATACAGATTGTGGGAGTTATAGAGGTTAGTGCTCCATGATTCTGATATCAAAGACGTTATTATTATTGTAGAAGCTGTATCGTCCACGGAGAAAATTATGCCTGCCATCGCACAGGGATTTATTTTTTTTATCCCTCAGCAAATTACACATCAGTCACATGCTTCCGTTAGCTGTCAACAAGCTTATGGATGGACATTTGACCACTCTTCTGGGCAGAACTGGTAGAGTTCATTTAAAATGGTTGGTAACCTGTCACCTGGCTTTTAAGCATCATTTACAAATCTCACTCTACACTCAAAAAAAAAAAAAAAAAAACTTGCTGGGTGAACTTAAAATAATTATGTTAATAATTTCCTCCCAACTGATTTGGGTCGATTTAGCAATAAAGAATTTTGTTGAGTGAACTAAATGTAGACATGTTCGGTCAACCTAATACATGTGGGTAAGTATAAGACTCAAAAATAAAAAGCAGGGGATGGGACTTGATCTCAGAAAAGGGCCTCTATTTTCTGAGCACCTGTACTAACCACTTTGCTACACAATAACTCAGAAAACTTGTATATAATAAGACATATAACTTCATTTCCAGTGTTAACAAAACAGGATTATAATGTTTCAGTAATACAATTCCATCACTTTTTTTTATAAAAAAAGGAATTGTCAGCCCTTTGTAATCTTATAATAATTTTTAGTTAACACTGGAAATGAAGTGATATGTTTAAAAAAATATAGAAATGTTCTATGTTTTGCAATGCATGTTAACCACGATTACTAACAAAACAACACTGTGTAACTTTAAATATAAATAGAGGCTTTTCTTATAATATAAAGAAAAATATACTAAATAATGACAATCAGGTGTTTTAAGACAGTTTGAAAAATTCTAAAGAATAAATGTAGCAATTTTACAGAAAAATGCTGTGGTCCTTTTGATAAGACCGAACCTTAATACAAACTACTTGTGAGTTACCACATACTTATATACACTCTAGCATGAGATAAACGTCTTCAATCCAATTCAGTTTATTTATATAGCACCAATTCACAGATGTTAGAGGTTAAACACCATGTTGTTGCTAAGTGTGCTACTGCTAGCTAATGTCATTGAATTTGTTAAGCTCAAACGTTCTCTAAGACAAAAAACGGAAAAAATAATGCAAAATTGTTTATTACTACTATTAAAAGACATTACTAATGCATTGGAGAACTAAAATACTTAGCACCTAGCGCTAACATAAGCAGGTCCGATGCTAATGCTATCAAAGCAATGGCCAAGAAGCCGTAAATGAATATCTATAATAAAGTTCACCGTCATTTTAGTGTTATATGTAGCTTACCGATTTTCTGTATCCATTGTTTCCATCTAACATCTAAATATTGCAGGACAGTAAGCCCTTAGGACCACAGTTGGGGACCACTGCATTAATCCATTCATTCCACTTGTTGCACACATTTAGAAATCAAAGTACTGAATTGTATTTTTAGTCATACAATGTCTGGTCACTGGGGTGGTATCCTCAATTGTAGGTACCTATTTGTATCCCTGCAATCTGTACCTTTTATCAATGTTACCTTAAGAGTCAATCATTATTGAATTGACATGATTGACTCATCAACTCACCAAAATGTAGCCAATTGATGAAAAGAAGGACAAATAAACTGAGGAAGAGGGTTTTGTTCCTGGTTGGTACCCTCTCAGCTGATTGTGTTTCACCTGTCTAGTTGTAAATTTGAGATAAAGTTCAAAAGCTTGGAAACAGTCGTGCGTCTCCATTGTTCTGCACACTTTGTACCACTGTACGATCTGCCACTGGCAGGGAAATGAACCCATAGCATGATACTACCAGCATCGTGCTTGACATAATTCCCAGGTTTGAAAGCCTCCCCTCGACTCCTGAAAGAGTTCCCTGGTTCTTTTAATTTTTTCAGTAACATAGTCTCTCTCACAGACACTCAAACTACTTCTGAATTAAAATTGACCAGGTTTAATTAAGAGTCAATGAGTAGGTGGTAGAACTTGAACAGCACCGTGATCTAAGTCTTTACACAAAGTTGTCAACAAGCAGAGATGCTCTCTCCAGGAAAGCATTTGATATTTATCCAGTTTTTTCTAGGCTCATTTCCTTTCATGTAGCCAAAAGCACTTCCAATCGTGTTATCTGTAGAATACTATGTGTAGTCTTACTGACTTTTACTTGATACAGAAATGTACTTATTTGGGTGTTTGACCTTGACTTTGTTCGTTTCGGAGCAGAGACTTTGTTTTTCTCTTCTAAGTGTATGGCAATGGTTTTACTGCAAGGAATGAAAAAGGTTTACTCCTTCACATCTTGATAAGAATTTACTTTCTTCTGATTGACTGGTTCTGGACTGGATAAAGTGTTTAAAAAATTGACCCACTTGGCCTTAATGACAAAAACAATGCTTGGAGTACTAATACCAAAGAACACTTCATCGACTGTCAGGCATGTTGGTGACAGAATCATACTTTAGAGCAGCTTTGCTTCCAGTGGTAGTAGTGCATTGTGTTTCTGAGAAGAGTGGTCAATGTCCAGCCTTGATTATGGAGGTGACAAATATAAAAAGTGTGCGGTCAACGTGCAACTTGTTGAGGGTAATATAGCCATGCACCCAAATCTTTTGAAATTCGCTGAAGTTGTTTGAATGTTTCAAAAGAAAAGCCACAAATTAATATGACCTTCCTTTCTTCTGAGGCTATGTAAATGTCTCACTACACCTGCATTTATCCACTCAGTGACTTTCTGCAGGAATGTGAAACCCACAAGATTTCAAAAATGTTAAACTATTCAGCCAGTTTGAAGTATGTGCAGAGCTGTTAACCGCCCAGGTAATATGTGGCAGTGTTTAGAGAGGCAACCCTCCAACCAGAGCACCTGTCTCCTAAGGTGTTTTAGCAGTCCTTTACGCCTCTGAAGTGTCATTGAGGGAGACATTAAATTTTTACTCGTTTCAGGGCTTTATTCACTGAGGAAAACAAATAGAGAGTGAGTTTCTTGGAGCCATTAGCAGAATGTCCCATTATTAAATGAAAACATTAACTATGTTGCTCCTGGAAGAGAAATATAATTCATTTATAAATGCAAAGACCAAGAAAATATTCTGCTAAGCACCTGTTGATTTTTATGAGCGTGCCTCAGGGAGTCTCCCCCCTTTTCCTTTGCAGAAGTACCCACACATACTCAGATCCAACACGCACTCATACACTTACAACAGCCTGTCATGCTGGCCTTGGAAGGCTTTACTAATCACAGTCCCACCAACATCCATCACAGCTGCCCAGACATGACCGGTCGATCCGTCACTGTCACCCCGCTTCACAAATCTGCATCCGTTGCACACGTACACACCTCCACCCACTCCCCAATCATGTGAGGCATATATTTTTACCCCTCTGTCATTAGAAGTATCATTATCTGTGATTATACCTGCTGCCCTCCCACCGAGGCTGTGGGTGGCCCACGCTGATCACACTAATCAAGCCTGAAGTGTGTGTTTTTTAGGCGTGTGTGTGTGAGGGGGGGATCTGCGGTGCTTGATTACGCCCAGATGGATTCTCATTACAGTCTGATGAGACACCGAGCATCAGTCACAGTCAACCAATGCATTAGCAGTAAATCACTTTAATGAATATATATTATTTTGACCCTTTTTTGAATTGTTCTGTTTTTCATATCACAGTCCCCCTTCCCTCATCACTCTCTCTCTCCTTGCCCTTTTAAATATTCAGACAGTCACATTTGAACTCTTTCTCATTTCTTTTCCTCCCTGATCATTTCTTCACCAACTCATCCTTCTTTCTGGTTTCTCTCTCCTCTCCCTTTTTCTCCACCACTCTCTCCTACAGTCAAAACCAGCCGATATTCCTCAAAGCAGAATCTGTTGTGCCTGTACTCAGAGTTCTCCAACGTTCAGAGTGTGATGTGGAAACACGACAATGAGAGTCGGCGGCTAAAGATGTCAAGCAACCGCCCTGGCAGCATCAGCACTACCCTGGCGCTGCCCATCACCGCTGATTCAGCAGGGAATTACACCTGCACCTTACAGCTGAAAAACGGCCAGAGCATCCAGGCAGTTCAAGTTGTTAGAGTGCCCCCAAAAGGTGAGATGGGAGTGCATGCTTTTCAAGTATGTGTTTTTTTTCCGGTTTTCTGATGTAGCACTTTTCTTAGATCAAGGGTATTATATCAGTATGACAGAGTCCTGGTGGACCTACTGTCAGGTCTGCAGAGATAATGAACCATGAGTGTGGAAAATTCTATGATATGTGCTCCACGAAGCGTTCGGCTGTGAATTAAAGACAACCCCAGGTCAGTTCATCTGCCAGAAATCCTGCTATATGAAAGCGAGAGTCCCTCTGACAGATACCATATGTTAAACTTTTTACAGTTATCTCAAAAGGTCAAAGGAGAGAACTGAGTATTGGAGCATGCCGTTGGTTTGATGTCCAGCAGATTAAAGTCTAATACAAAAAATAACAAAAATTCAGATTTAAGAAAACTGATTGTTTAGTGGATGTTGTTAAGAAAGCAAAAGAAATTGGGCAAATATTGTTGGGTTTATTATCTATTATGTGTACATGGTACCATTGAATCTTACGTATAATATCACTTTTGCCATTATTTAAAGCTATAATACAAATCTTGTAGAGATTGTCTGTTTGCCCCTATTTCTTTTCTTTTTTTTTTTTTTTTGGTCACACCTATATTCTTCAAAATGATAAAGCAATATAAGACTAAGAAAACCTGAGTAAACAGAGCAGTTTTAAAGCTGTGATTTCATTTATTAAATCAGTGTTCTCAACCAACCTGACTTCATGTAAAAAAAAAATCAATGGACCCCTTTATCCTGAAAGCTCATTATGCCAGTTATAAGGTCATGGTGTAATTTTGTGCCACTTACTAGTCAAACTGTTTTAATTAAGTTTTTGAACACAAGCTGCCTGTTCAAAGTCAGGCTACAGCATCTCAACTTTTAGACTTTGACTAGGCCACTCCAAGACACTGATTTTAGTTTAGCTGATAGTTGGGCCTCCTGGTGTGGTTTAGAACTTTGACCCAAGTGGCCTTGACTTTAACCTCACAAACCGACATCCAGGTTTTCTTCTGCAGGATTTTATGCTTTCATCCAATATAGAAATCTTCAATTGAGAAGCAGCTTCAAGCCATCGCTCTATAACCATCTTTGACTGAAAGGTTTGGTTAGATATACGCCAGATAAAACAATTTCTCTTTTGCCACAAAATTTTGCTTGGTCTAATCAATATGTTTTGGGGTGTTTTGCAACATGAGAAGTGTATCTTAATGTTACTTTTTGGTCTGCTGTGGATTATGCCTTGAAACTCTCCCATGAAGATATTTTTTGCCTTGTCTCTAAATCTTGATGATGAAACTTGAACTCTAACCTTAACTGAGAAAACTAAGGCCTGTGTCATGTTTTTTTTTCTTTTCTTTTTTTTTGTGACCTCCTAGGTGAGTCTTTGAGGTGTTGTTGGACAAATTTTGGGAAAGTTCACCCTTGTTTTGACAGGTTCAGTTTAAAGGATTTTTTGGGTTAACTATATTTTCACATAAAAATCAGCATTTGTTAATTTATTCTGGTTATATTTGTCTAATAATAAATTCAGTTTGAAGATGCAGCTTTCAGCTTTGATTGACAAAATGTTTTTTTTTTATTCAGGAAATCAGATTGTAAGATTTAAAAGAACTTATTCTACAATGGTGCAGAACATAAGCATTTGGTCAATAACAAAAGTTTACTCAATACTTTGTAACGTAACCTGGGTTGACAATGACCGAGGTCAAACGTTTCCTGTAGGTCTTCACCAGGTTGTCACTCTGTAGCTGTTATTTTGCCCTATTTTTATTTGCAGACCTTCTCTAGAGCTGTCATGTTTAAGAGCTACATACTTTCAATTCCCAAAGACTTGATAGACCACTCCAGAACCTTAGAAATGCTTTTTACGTAGCCTCTCCGTTGTTGCCTGGGCGGTGGGATCATTTTCATGCTGGAAGATCCAACCAGGTTTCATCTTCATTGCTCTCCTTGATGGAAAGAAGTTTTAGCACAACATGCGTGGCACCATTCACTCTTTTCTTAATATGGATCAGTCAGCCTGTCCCCTCTGCAGAAAAGCAACCCTAAATTATAATTTTACCAACCCCATGCTTCACAGTGCATATGGTGTTCATCCAGATGGTCTTCAATAAACTATAGATGGGCCTGGACATGTGCTGGCTTAAGCAGGAGGACCTTTTGGGAACAGCAGGAACTAGTCAATGACTCTTCAAGTCATTGACTAGTTCCCCCCTTGCAGTTTTTTTTTTTTAGCCCTGTTCACTTGTCTTTGATCTACAGCACCTTAGCCTAATTGTGTTTTTCTTAAATGTTCTTTATAAATAAAGTGGAGTTGGAATTGCCTATTGTAGATTGGCTCATCTCAGTCATGTGTAGGTGTACAATCTTGTCCCTGGTGTCCTTAGAAAGCTCTCTGGTCTTGGCCATAGTGAATGTTGGAGTCTGACTATGTGAAGGTGTGAACAGGTGTCTTTTATGTAGATGAGTTTAAACAGCTGCCATTAACACAAGTAACGAGTGGAGCATGGAGCATGGAAGAGCTTCTTCAAGAAGAAATAACAAGTCTGTGAAAGCCAGAATTCTTGCTTGCTTGTTTTCAGGTGCTAAATATTTACTTTCTGCTCCATTGTACAAGTAAATTCTTTAACAATCATACAATCTAATTTCCTGGATTTTTTCTTTTTACATTCTGTCTCTCACAGTTGAAGTTTACTAATGATGAAAATTACAGACCTCTCTCATCTTTCTAAATGGGAAGACTTGCACAATCATGGGCTGCCAAATACTGTTTTGCCCAACTGTAAGAAACATTAAACTGTGACAAAAGCAAAAACAAAAGATATTTGTAAGGGGGAAAGCCCCCTTTTAAAATGACAATGTTTATCAGCTGTATATCATATTTTTTTAATGAACGTACTAATTTTTGTTAGAGAGTAGAATTCTCAAAATGCTCTCATCAGAATAATATATTTGGCTTGTAAGGTTAAATAATTTGATGTGATTTTAAATACTTCATGAAATGATGTGTGCAGATTCTTCTTTTATGAAACATAAAAGATATAAAGGGTATTTTTTAAGCCCTCACCCAGTTAATATGTGACTATAATAAGACAGGACCTTGGGACATATCTCCTCACAAAAACTAAATTATTCAGGCTTATTGTATTGCTTGGCTGTGGGGTAGCACAGGAGGATGTGACAGTTAAATAGATCCCTTAGCAGACACTAGTTCCTTCCCTATAATCCAGAACTTCATTTACGCTAAGAGACCCAGAGCTGATTATGATACCTGCTAATGGTATAACAGAACATTATAAAATATATGTTTCCTATAGGTGCAATGATTTTAAAATACAAATGAGCTGCATTCCAGGTTTGTGTCATTTGACTGAGCAGAGAAGAAAGCTCAGATAAACTGAGTGCTGTTTGACCTACATAAGACTGTTTAAAGTGTCAAGTTGCACAAAAACTGCAAATCTGCAAGGTGCCATAAAATCTGTGGGTAATAATGAATAATGTAACAATAAGCGTTTACATTTGCCAGTATAAAAGAGGTAAAACTATTTTTCACAAGACGATTTTCTGGAAGAAAGCTGAAAACACCACATTTTGTGCTGCTTTAAAAGTATTTATACCCCATTTAAATTCTTTTACTTTATTTACATTTTTTACATTTTAATATTAATGTGTTTTGGGAGTATATGTAGTCCAGAAATCTATAATTTCTCAGTTGTCTATTATTTTCAGTAATGTCATGTATTAGTTTATTACAATGCATTTAGTTTCCGACTTATTTCTTGTGTTCTCTCTTCTGTTATAGGTTATTCTCTTATGATACTGTTAGGCTTTTTCCTCTCTGATTTGTACATCATATTGTGTTTAAGTTCAGCCCGATTTCTCAGTTCCATTGCACGTTCTGTTCCACAGCTGATCATTATTACATTGATCAGGTTCAACTGGTAGTCATTTTTGGCCTTTGCCTCAGTTTTTAAGCTTCTTGTTTTTAGTGTTTCTGGGATTGCTTCATTTCACTCCTCTGGGTTTCACGTTCTGTTCTTCTCATGTTTTACTTGCCTCTCTTCGCTTTTTTTGTGATCAACCCCAAATTTATCTTCTCTAGTGTCTATTTCTGCATTTGAGTCCTATTTGAAACTACATATCATTACAGTTGGTGCATTATTGTAATGTTGAAAGAAATGATGCAGGGTTTTAAAAGATTTACATAGATTCTTTACGTGGTTTATGCCAAAACTCAGGACTTTGACTAGGCCGTTCTAATACATGCTTTGATCCGGAGGTATGTTTGGGGTTGCTGAACTTCTGCCCCAGTTTCAAGTCTTTTGTAGTATCCTGCATTTCCTGTAGCTCATTTGAACTCTGACCAGCTCCCCTGCCCCAGCTGAAGAAAAGTGTTTCCAATGGGGAAGTTGTTTTAGTGTTTTTTCTTTCATTTCCATTCCAGTATAAAAGCTATTATCTCATCTTAAAAGAGCCCCTTCTTCCACCTGTTTGCTGTATCCTATATTGCTTGACACAAACTACAACCAGGACTTATGGGCTTCTACCAGCAATGTCTTTGTTGTTACCAAGATCACATATCACGAAGACCAGATTCGCAGAGAGCATAACTCAAAGTTGTCTTGGTAACGGATTCTCTCGCCCAAACTATAGATCTCGCCAGCTCCTCCTAACGCTGATTTGAACTTCTTCACTACTTTCTCTCTGACAAGTCTGCTGTGTTCCTCGGTCTTCATGATGCTGTTTGCTAATATTCTCTGACAACCGTCTGAGGCCTTCACAGAACATCTCTGCAATTGGTAGCACTGGGTTTTCTTTAGGCTACCGTACTTTTTTTTGTTGGCCTTTGCTTAACATGCGACATCAAACAAAATACATTGATTGAAAAAGGTAGGAAAGCTCAATGGGTTATGAATACTATTGCAATGTGCTGTATTTATTTGTTTGGGGGTATCAAACGCAAAAAACCTAAAATAGAGTGTGAATTCAAAACATTAAAAACAACACAGGATGACAGAGAATTTTTTTTTCCAGATGGCATAGTACAAAGAAAACTAAATTGAAGCAATCATTGTGCTCAGCAGCACACTAAATACTTCAAATGTGAGGGATTTTCTTCCATATCCTCAATTTACTCATCCTTTGCGAAGCATTCAAGCAGCTCTTCGGTCTGCATCCTCTGCGCCACTCCACTCTACAATTACAGTGATATAAATCACACCCCACCTCATTTGAGATGAAACAGGCGAGAAGGGGAGAAAAGTGCCAGTTGCAGAGACAGAAGGATAGAAAGAGGAGCCATGGAGGAGACTTGGGAAATTTACCGATATAGGGCTCACTTCACTGCACTCCATTAACATAATGCATGCATTAAAGTTGGCCTGGGGAGCTTTGCGGGGCAGTCCTGGGGTCAGCTATCACTACAGTATTCCATTAGCATCGGCTGCACACACTTTCTAATCAATTTCACCTCCTGCAGCAAATAATTGATGGATCATTCTGAAATCGGTTAAAAACTGTGACACAGAGGTTGAGGTGAGACTCAAGGGTCAGTTGTTTTTCAAACACATACAGTGAAAAGTTGATGGGAGGAGAGGACTTTGCTTCCACTATTTATACCCCTCAAGCATTTTCGCAAAGTATGATGCCTGTATTTTGTGCCTTTGTTAGATTTTAAAAAGCTAATTTATAAGAGTTTCTTGGAGCAATGGAAGAAGGTTGTACAGTCCAAATTGACCTTGTTCCAGTGATGGGCACATCAGTATAAGAAGATAAGTCAGTGCCCCCATCATGCCCAGTGCGTACCTTACAAACCTGTAGGGACAGTGCTGTGATCTGGAGTTGCTGCAGTTGGTGAGGTTCAGGTTCGTCGAGGTTATGTGCCCAAAGAAGGAGGTCCACTGACTTCCTGAAGGACGAGGTTATTCAAGCAGTGAATTTCTTCTTTTCTGATCACCCAGGCTTGCTCCAAGATGACAATGCCAGGATTCATCGGGCTCAAGGCGTGAAACAGTAGTTCAGGGAGCATGCGACATCATTTTCACAGATGGATTGGCCGCCACAGATCTCAACCCCGTTGAGAATCTTTAGGGGTGTACTGGAGAAGGCTTTAAAGAGTGATCAAACTCTTTGGTAAAATGATCTTGGCGAAGAATTTATGCAACTTTGAACTGAAGTATATATTTTAATTTTGCAGGAGCTTATTGAAATAAACAATGAGCAACATAATTAAGGCTAAAAGCGGTTCAACGAAACTTAAAAATGTGTGAGGTTTTTCTGTTTGTTTGACAGACAAATAATGCATTTTTTAACCTGTTTTACACGTGAAAATTCAAAATATGGTGTATGTATATGTATGCAGACTAATGTTCTCTAATACCCCTAAATGAAACCCAGTTTAATTGGCTTTATAAATTCACTGTAGAGTCCATCTGAGACCATTTTGCAAAGAAAGATTTGAGTTTGTAGAGGTGCAAAGCTGGTAGAGACAGAGTCTTCTTAATTATGATCTACGTTGTGTCGTTCTGTCACATAATATCCCAATAAAACACATAAAGTTAGTGATTACAATGTGAATACAGCTCAAGGCAAGTGAATACTTTTTTAAGCCACTGAAACAGGCGCAGTGAGAAAACAAATCGCTCATAAGCAATTTAGCATTTCAGAACTCCTGGCAGATATCTAAATTGTTTGTACTCTATGAACACGGAGCAGACAGTTGCAGAACAATCCAGCTTCCCTGTGGCTCTCTGTTTTGCAACACTGATGTCATCCTCAATATGCAAACAAGGTTCTTCACATACCTGCACGCTTCTCATGAAATTTGAATTGTACAACAGTAAGATAATGGTGTGCTTGTGTAATGTGTGCGGTGAATACTTTCTAGCTCACCTGTTTTTCAAAGTAGCATTGATGGGCCTTGCTGTTGGTTTTGTTTGTTTGTTTGCCTGGAGGCAACAGCTCAATGCACACATCGGGGGAGGAAATTAAAAAAAGGAGAAAATATTTGGATTTTATCATGTTTGTGTTGTGAAATAGGATATGGAATAATCAACAGCTGTAAACTCGACTCTGTATGGAAGTGGTGTAAGCATCTGATGACACCTGGTCTCCAACACGCTTCCACAATCCTTCCCTTCATGTGAGTATTAAATTGTCAGGCTTTGTGGTCCAGACTGGATGCGTGTCAGATCGATGTCTGCAAAGGATTTCCACAGGCTACTCTCGCTGTCTAAGAGCGCTTCAGATTTCCTCACCATATACCACAGCAGTCATTGTCTCTGACTGACAGCAGTATGATGCAAATGCATGAAACATGTTCACGGGGAAAACCGCAACTGTAAAGAGTCCACATAACAAGTGAAAAACATAAAGGTTTCTGCCTCTTGACCAGTACAGCAGAGTGGAAAGCAAACAGATTAGTTCCAGGGCATCCAGTCACTCTTCTTTGAGTTTTACATGAGCATTTATGTTTTTGTCTCCTTACCTCACCCCCTTCTGTTGCAGAGAGTGTCACCTCCTCATCCCTACACCCTTCCCTCTCTGCTTTATTACTCCTGGTGCCCCTGGTTGCTGCAGCTGTCGGCGTGTTGCTATGGAGACAGAAACACATTTCTGGTCGCGGTGAGTCTTCCGGCGATTTATTTCTTGACAGCCTCTCCGTTGCGCCGTCCATCTACGGGCCCCCTGTCGGCCTTGAGTCTGAGTGATGTGGGCCGTGACATCCTCTGGGCTCGTTGTAATGAATGTGCCCCCACTTCATGAGAGTGCATTCTGTCGCTTCTCTCCGCTCTCAGGTATTGAGCAGTCACTGTCTGTCCAGTCTGGTGAAGCAGTGAACATCTATGAGAATCCAGAGGACATAAGACAGGTGATGAATTTTAGACATTTTTAAGAGCTAAACCATCTCTGATGAATTTCACTCCCTATATTTTTTCCCCACTGGTACTTCGTCCTATTTTCCTTCCCTTTTGTCTCTCATGCTCATTCTTTTCAGTCTTCTCTCTGAAGTGCACTTTTTATAATTTGCTTTCTGCCTCTATTTACTTTTTCCTCCTTTCTCCTTACGTGCTGTTCATTAAACCTGTTTTCTGCTCTCTCCTCCTTCACAACAGGCTCCTCCCCAGGGTTCACTCTACATGGTGAGTTATTTATTTATCCACAGCACACACACAACATTGTGCATATTACATCTCAATTAACTAGAATAGCATTGAAAAGTTAATTTTTGTCAGTAAATTAGTTTACATGATGATTTGATTTTGAATATTATGGTTCATAGCTAATTGAATCCCAAAAATCCATGTTGAAAAACACAGAAATGTTGTAATGGCTGTTACTGATTTCCTCCACAAGGAGTTTAAATCAAACAGTTTCGCTAATAAAGACGCTGGCTGTTCGAAGGCTGTTTTATCCAAGCATATCCACGGAAAGTTGAGTCGAAGGAAAACTGTGCTCGGAAAAAGTGTTCACAAGCAACAGGGGTAACTGCAGCCTAGAGATGATTTTGAAACAAATACCATTCAAAATTTTGGGACGTGAAGATGTGGACTGCTTTCGGAGTTCCATCAGCCACCACAAACATGTTGCATGCTTGGTGCTCTAAGTTGTATTTAGAAATAAGGTTTGGCTCCAGATAAGTGTTTCACTTCAGCCAAAACCTTTTTCAGTCATATATGTTACTTTTTTTGTTTGTGTTATGATATTGACTGGAAATAAAATCACTACTACTAAGCTAGTACATGGGCTACAATTACTGCATTCCTTGAGTTAAGCAGCGTCTGAATCAGAAACACTGTCAGATGTGTTTTACCTGAGCCAAGCAGAAAATGGAATTGACTCTTCAAAGCAGTTCCAAGTCTACTTTTAGATTTGAGGAAAATGTATATTAATAATAATGTCAAGTTCATATAATCATCAATAAAATAATAATTATAAATAATATTCTAATATTAATATAGTTATAAACGAGGTTCTAATTTATTTATTAAATGATTAAGGAAACCACCGTCCATCTTTTCGCAAGGAATTTAGAACCAGTCAGTCTTTTAAGAAAGAATGAATCCAATGTTGTGGAATGGTATAGTTTCATGCACACACCAGAATAAGCACAGACAGTTCTTACCTTCTCTCTGAGGTAAGAGCATTTATTAATAACATAAATCAACATTACAGCCAAAAAAAATTTGTCAATAAATCCAGTCTATCCCGCTCCAAGCTAAAACAAAAACATAATGTACACAATATTATGGATTTTTAATGGTATAACTGGCTAAATAATTAATTCCGTAAGTTTATAGGCAACTGCAAAACTCAGACGTTAGAAGCCTACACTAATCACCAAGTTGTAATGCTAACTTTTTATTGATATAGCTGGTCCTAAAAGTTGAAATAAATAAACGGATCACATTAGGTCGTTGAATATTAGGATTTGGAAAATAGTAAAGTTAGGTTTAAGTAATGCTCCTCCAGTGTTAGGGTTAGTAAAAAATAAACCAGGCTAGCCAATCAGAGAAGAGAAGGGATTTATTTTACCTGGTTTCTGCTTTGGACTTCCGCTTTGGATTGGATAAATGGCAGCGCCCTTGTCGGTCACTGTAACTGCAGTTGAGTCCCTCTTAAAGAAACAGGAGCCTTAGAACTGTACAGCTTGTAGTTTGAATGTTTAAATGAGTCCTTTCCTGGTCCAGCAGGACCTAACAAAGGGGATTTCGCGAGCGGTTTTATGTCCTTGTTCAGAGCAGAGTTCGCTTGGGAAAGACAATTCAAAATGGCTGCCACTGGTCTTCCTCCTATCATCACTGGCAATAGGCCAATGAGAATGCTTTGGAAGCACAGCTAAGGGTGCTGGGAAATGCATTCTGTTCAGTTGGGAAAAATTAATCCCAACATTTGAAAACTAAGATCTGTGGAGGAAGAGACAGAAGTTGCTGGATTTGTGGAGTCATGTCTTTGCCGGTGTTAATCCACTGTCAGTGCAACCAGCTGACAGGATTTATAAAGCAGCAACGCCTGTGCCTTTAGCCTGAAAAACCCTATGGCTTATCTAAGGAAAGGTAATTTTATTTGTATAGCACACTTTGAACATAAGGTAATTCAAGGTGCTTTACATGATTCAGTGGTAAAGAAACCAAAAATTTGATAAAAGCATAGGAAGTTAAAACAGCAATAAGGAATAAGACAAAGAAAAAAATGGCATTGTAATATGAATATCTAAGTAATTATCAAGAGGAAGATGAGAAATACCAGATCCAAGACTGCAGGGCATGCTAAAGCCCATTATTTAAACAACCGGGGTATTACACGTCAGCAGAACTACAGGCTGATCATCTCAATGCCATCCTGCATTAGTGCAGTAAGTCATGCAGAAACGAAGCCCTTCGGTGGCTCAGCTGGGGACGGATCTACCGCTTTCCGGTGTCTGTTCTGTGGGTTCTGTGCCTGGTCAGTTCATTGGTGGATTTTGACTGGTCTTGGTTGGGTGCCTGGTCTCAAAACTCTGCGCGAGAAAGCATCTGGACCCGGGAGCTGGTAGATCTTGGTGCCCAGGTGCTGGCTGGCCGTGGCCTGGGCGGCCGTCCATCCGCTGTTGTTGTTACTGTGGCACCCTGCCACCTCTCTGCCGTCCTGCAGATGTGGAGGACTGAGTTGTTGTTTTTTGTGCTCTTTTTGTTCCCCTTCCACTCTTGTATAGTCAACTCAAACTCATACCTCTCCTGCCTCTCTTCTTCATCTTCTTTCTTTCTTTTCTCTTTTTTTTCATTTCCGTGGCAATAACTTCAGGAAATTAAACCCACAGCAATCTCTAATAAAGATTTGTCACACATATATATCGAGTGGAGTACTATAGTTAAAGCTGTAAAGCTCTGCTTGACAAAGTAAATCTATTGTGCTTGCACTTGGTACTCAGACACCAATTCTGAGTGCCACACTGCCAGACAGGACACAGAATCAGAATCAGCTTTAATGGCCAAGTATGACACATACAAGGAATTTGACTCCGGCAACTTTTCTCTCTAGTACAGAACTTAAATAAGTGAAATAAAAATAAATAATAAAGGATCCTATATACACCAAACTGGGGTTATTGTACAGTGAGTATATACAACAGTGCAGAGTTACAGTTTATTGTTCATGTGAATGGACTCACACTCTTTGACTACTCAGAGCTCATCAGAGTGAAAGCCCAGTAAAAAAAAAAGCCAAAACCAAATATTGAGTGCATATACTGTTAAGTAGACGGACAATAATTTACAAACATCCAGAAGAAACAAAAAATATACAAGAAATAAAGGTTTGAAATATGTTTCTCAGTAGTTAGACTATTTAATAAACACTACAAATTGTACTTTTTGAATTAACACTCTGACATAAATAAAATTCTCGCTTTTGCTTTTGCACTTTTTTCTATAACAGATTTTCCTTCCTCTAAACTTTCCAATAATATGTGAATGCAGCACTCTGAACTACTAAGTTAGCAATAAAACTTTGTGGGGGGCATCAATGATTGTTGGAGATTATTGTTGATGCCATAACATAACATTTATATATTAAAAATATGTTTTAATCGTTTCATGAAATATTAAAATTTCCTCAAAAATGTTATTTGGTATTTTAATTAGCTGTAAGCCATGTTAATCAAAATGGCCAGAAAGAAATGCTTGAAATATGTCATGAATTTCTCTTAATAATACAATTACCTAAACAAATTGACCTTTTACAGATATTTCATTGCACTGAGATGTACACGGATGTATGAGAAGCTGTATAATATTCGGACAAAAGTCTCTGACATTCTCACTGTATCACTCTCTGAGGTGTCGGCAGATATGTCTTCCTTCACACTTGGAGTCTTCCAATCTGTTAGGCCTCTTTGATATAAACCCATCACCTTTCAGCAGCACCCTTACATTAGTGGCTTTAAAAAATCAATCTCATTACACACTGGAGGGACATGAATTTTCCCTCAGAATGTGTCTTTGTCCCCATCTCACTCTTTTCTTTTCTTCTTTGTGCCAGGATTTGAAGCCAAGAGGAGACAATGATGTCTATAAGGAACTAGAGCGGTAAGCGAAAAATCCTTGCATCACCTGTATGTGGAGCTGTTTGTGTGCCACTCGTCACACTCCTCTCACACTCACCAATCACAGTGGCCTGAACATCACTCTGACACTGTGGCATAATATCACGCCATGTGCTGACAGGCAGCGCTCCTTCGCCTGTGTGTTGTTGTTGCGTGGGCTGCTTGTGTTTGTGTTTAAAGGGGGGAATGAAAGAGATTGGAGGACTGGAGGTTTTTTTTCCAATTTTTTTTGAGTGAGTTTGTCTTTGTTCTCTGTTTTCAGATACGAGCAGTGTCAGGGCTGATCACCTTCCCACATCTCATCCCCATCCAGCTGTCACATCCTCTTTCTTCACAGCTGCAGCAAAAGGCCTTTTATAAACAGGAGAAACTACTCAGTGTCAGAGTTGGGGACTTAGAGAAAACTTTTGAGCTTCACAAGAATGCTATTTAGGTTTTTATTTTCGAGCTATTGCTCTTTAGAAGCTATAGAAGCTCACAAACCTTTAAAAACTTGTTCGCAGTAAATATTGCATTGTAAAATCTAAGGTATTTATCTAAGGTATCTAAGTGAAAAGTCCTCCAATAAAAAGTGCATAATATGTTTTACTAAAGATACTCTATGTTATCTTTATTGCAAAGACGTACCAGTTTGCATCTATGTATTGGTTATTTGATTTGGATGAACATAAAACGAATCCTGATGCTTGTCCTTCTGAGTAAAATTTAACAACTGTTTAAAAAGACTTCTGAATTATAAAACAACCTGATCCTTTTCTAGTGTGCTGTGCCTGAACTTTTAATGGCTTTGTTGAACTTTGTGTGTGTAAACGTTTAATTTTGCACCAGTAATTATTGCTGTTTTAAATTGCTGCCTGTTTTAGAGAAGCCACTCTCTTTTGATGTATATTAGTAAAATGAATTGGCTGCGTTTTCCTACTGAGCAAGTAGAGATTCTTAATTAGTACACAACACATGTATGTAAATGTAGTTCATTTAAAAAATATATGCTGTGTTTCTTTTCATCTATATACATTTGGCCTATTAAACTGCCTAAGCTAGCTAAACTAAATCTGTTTTAGCATGTGCTCATTTCAGAGAATGTAAAGGGTCTTTTAAAAATTAAAAATATAAACCCCCACCCACTAATAAATGAGTACAACTTTTAACATTTTATGAGTTGGATATAGAAAATGTTTTCTTAATTAATTTTGGAGATTAGACTCTTATGTCGAAAGTGGCATAATGTCTGGAGAATGTAAGATTGTTTATTAGTGCAAGTTGGGTGCAGAGGGTAACCAAGAAAGACTTGGAGGAGAGCCACAGCTTGATTGTCCTCACTGAAATATGTTTGCTTCTTGTACAGCTAGGATGTGCAGTTAAAATACAGAGCCAGACATGTTAAGGAGGCAGTCATAAATAAAAGCACTCCCTTGTTTTGATGGATGAGTACGGGGAGCCTAAGTCACGCCCTTTTATATCCGGTCCATGAGTCCCCTACTTTCAAAAATAATGAATGAGAGTCAATGGAGCGATATAAAATATTTTCTGATCCCGTTTAAAATGTGCCATGAATTTAACATATGTCTGAATTTCAAAGACTAATTTTGATGCAGAGAAAGTGCTATTTTTCGACAAGCGGGAAAACTTGCTTTAGGTTTTGTGTAAAAACATGTAGTGGACTACAATTGAAGATGGTGAAAAGTGGCAGTGAGTTTAGCAAGTGTTGCATCCTTCCAGGATGACGTAAAGGGCATTAAACGTGGAGAAAAAACACAATTAATCTGGCCATTGGTATGCTGGGGGTGAAATAGTCGAGTTGAGCATGCGGGACAAGCTAAAGTGCTAGCTAGGTCCGTGACATCATATTTGCGACTTCTGATTTGTAGTCATTTTAATTATAATTTTTTACAAGCAAATTATAAATGACATGACAAGCACACCCAAGGAGTACATCATGAAAAATCATTCATCATCAATCATCATATAAACTGAGGTACAGCATATACGTGATTCAGGGCGTAAAGCAAAGCTGACTAGAAAAAACTTGTATCGCTCCATTGGCTTTTTTTTGGGGGGGGGGGGGGGGGGTGTTCCGGTCAGGGGACTAATTGGCCAATCAGAAAAGGAAAAGACTTGGCTCCCCTCAAAGAGCAAAGAAGTTTTTGCTACTTTTTTATGCCCTAAGATCTCTCTCTCCCAATCTTTGTCCTCAAGCACACCACATTACCTTCATCCTTGTTGGGTTAGCTGCCTGCCTCTTAAAACTGATGGCCATGCAGTTCCTATTAAAAGAGGTCTAATCTTCCGTGTACCCATATTAAAAAGAAAAAAAACTGAGACAAGCGTAAAAGCGATCCCAGCATACTTGCAAACTTTCCTTACCCTTGGCCTTATTTAGGCTACATATATTTAAGTAAGAAATTGTCTAACACTTGTAACAAAAGGCTTCAACTCTTCTTTTGCAAATTACAAAGTCCATTAATGGCTTATTAAATTTAAAACAAAATATTTTATTTCAATGTGGTATATATCTGTGTAGTGATTGGATTTGGGCTTTAACTGATTGAGGTCAAAACAACTTCGGGTTTGAATTTCTACTTCAACAAAATTTAGCATGTTGAAATAATTTTGACTTAATCCAATAAATAAATAATCTCTTGGCACTTTACAAGAAAAGCCATTTAAATGCAATTGTACAAACATTCCAATCAATTAAAAGTTTTCTATGTAAGGAATCCTGGCAGATTGCATTGAGTCATTGACATGAGGTTTTGCCCAGAACATGCAAACTCCAACCACAGCAATCCCCCAGAAATGCCTCGTACTGAGCTAGCATGTAGTGACAGTGGAGAGGAACAACTCCCCTTTAACAGTAAGAAACCTCTGGCAGAACCTGTCTCAGTACAAGTTGCCATCTGCTATGACCATCTGCAGGTCTGAGAAGACAGAGAAGAGACACAAAAAGAACGAAAGAACTGATGTAAGAGTACTTTGTATATTAAGGAAAGTAAAAAGTGAACAACAGGAAATGCAGGATGTTCAGTCACTGGGAGCATCATCTGAACCGATGCTACCCATCCAGCAGGGCCTTGTAGCTGAACAGGATACCGGTCCAGGTGGAGCTTCTATGGAGAGAAAAAGCCTGAGAGAAAACAAGGTTAACAGCCAAAATAACAGCAAAAAATACATCTGATGAGTTGTAGAAGAGAAAAGTAGAAGAGTTCTGTCAGTCTAAGTCTATTGCAGCATAACTACAGAGATAGCTTAGGATAACCTAAGCTGTTTTAACTAAAAGCTTTATCAAAAAGCCTGGTTTTAAGCATGATCTTAAAGGGACTATTTCATGCAACTTTACAGCTTTCAACTTCTGGGATAGACATATTACCGTTGGTGTTATACAGTATTAATTTGTCCAGACATTTAACTTGTATCTTGAAGTTAATGTTGGACCATAAAGTAAAACGGCTCGTTTCTCTATAATCTCTCCTCCTGCACCCCCCTTCACGCCCTCCTCCTCAGCTCTGTTCCTTTCCCGTGCAGAGCCGCAGCAGCCCAGACTAAGAAACACAGGCTGAGCTTTATCTCAAACAGTATTTTGACATTGAATTTGAAAAGCACCAAATACTACAATGAAACTCTGTTATATTAAGGGCTCAGACCATGGGTTTATTATTTTTTGTTGTTGTAAAAAACGGAGTCAATCAAGCTTATCTCAGTTGCTAAAACTCCAGGAATTAGACACAGCCCAAACCAACACAGCTGCATCTAGTAAGCAAATCTTTCCAGCCAAGCATATAAAAAAGCCATGGGTGTTGTTTGCACCTTTTTACTGAACATTCTGAGATGCTACAGATCAATTAATTAACCACACAATGCTGTTATAAGATTGAGGCGATGTTGATGTGCCCCTGGGCAAGGCACTCAACCCCAAAAATTCTACATCGTCCTACCGAGCCATGTTGGCTATCGGTGTGTGAATGGGTGAATGTGGCTTCAATGTAAGCGCTATATAAGTTCTGTCTGTCCATCCAGCTGTCCATCCAGCTGCTGTTCTTTAGGAATGTATAATACTTTCACAGAGAAAGTAAAAAAAGTGTTTTAAGCTGCCAAAAAAACGAAGCAGCTATGAGCTTTGAGAAGGAGGAGGGTGTGTTTGGAACTCTAGCAGAGGTAAGCCATTCTGCCTGCAGAGGCAGTGCAGACATCTCTAGCAATCCCTTGTTTTCACTTAGTGATGTCATAGGTTGAACTCAATCGTTTTCCAGGAGAGGGAGGGGCAGCTACTCAGAGAGCAGGATTAAGGAGGATTACTCAGACATGCGTGAACTAAGACAGAAACCACTCTTGTGGTTGTAGTTTTTTTAATGAGAAAATTGCATTACCATATTACTGAAAAGTCCAAAAACTTGATTTTGCATGAAATAGGCCCTTTAAAAGTAGACAGGGTGTCTCCCTCATGGACTCAAGTTAACGAAAAAAATACATATTCTTCCGCCCAACTAATGCAGTAGACCAAATCAAGTTGGATATCTTACAAGAAGAGTCACAGTGCCTTTGCTGTTGCTCAAAAAGAAAACATCAGATAATCTGGACAGCTGAGGAAAATATCAACTGTACATTTACACGGTGGCATTATTCACATTATTTCCATCACCACATGTTGAAAGACAGTTCAGTCTCATGAGTCTCATCTTCCTCAACCATATTTGTGATGAACACTTTCAGTGCCTTCTTTTGATGTGATTTAACAAGCATTACCATGAGATAAAAGGCGTGCAAAGGCATTTGAGACTTTAAGTTTGGATAATATAATGTTAAAAATACAGTATTTGGGCTGTCACACTTGTGTCAAATGTAAATTGATATTACAGTATCTAAAAATTGTGTCACCTATTTAAGATATTTTGCCAAGAGTAGCCTAAAGTGGTGTATCTCAGTTACATTTTTGAGACAGTAATATCTAATCCAAATATATAAAAATTCTGAGGCTGTAACTCGTAGTATAGAATATATTTAAAAAATGTTGGTACTTTCTCAACACTGGTTAGGAATATATGGAACAATCTGATCTCTGATGTAGGATGAAGCTTGATAATTATGGGATTTATATATGAGAAGAAATTGAGAATGAAAGTAAATAAAGTAGTTCCATTAGCAAGAATAAAATAAGTAGCATTTTATAAAATCAGTTTAGTAGAGGACAAACAGCCTTTTTAAATATATGAGGTCAATTAATAAAAAAAAATAAAAAAATCACCTCATGCAATATGTGCTATCAAGAGGGAAAGCTGCCACTAATGGAAGTTGATAGCCTTCCATATCCATATCCATTGATAGCCCTGCTTGACGACCCTGACTAAGATGGCATTGCAGTGACGGAAAATTCTCCACGTCCTGCAACAAACTTCTGCATCAGTTCTATTGCTCTTTCTGTGTCTCTGTTATGTATTCTCCAAGCCACAGACCAACCCCACCCCCACCCAAAAACCCCCACCCCACCCAAAACAAACCACACCAACCCAACACACAACAAAAAACCAAACCAAACACAAACCAAAAAAAACAAAAAAGAATTGATCTGTAGAAGGTATACAGTAGGCTATATAGCATGAAAACAGGTCGTCTTTTCCACTTTGCTTTTATGTTTTAAAAATTAAAGTAAAATAAAAACATGTTTAAATTTTTGCTCATTCAAATTTTTCCCCAAAAAAGTAAGGGAAATTGCAATTTTTTATAACTTGGATTTTGGATTGCTTCTTATTGCTGGTTTCTGAGTAGAAATCAAATTACTAAACTATGTGTGAAACCTTTATCAATATCTCGCTGAGCACAGTAGCAGTAAAAATTGCCCTAATGTGGAGGGATTTTGAGATTTTGTTTATTTTTTATTATTGTTTATTATAATACAAATATTATTATTTATTATAATTATTATTTATTATTATTATTATCGTCATTCATGCAACGTGAGATCTATTTTGCGTTTGACGGTTATGGTCGGTACAGGTTGCCGTAGTCACTGCGGTGGAAGAATGGCAGCTTGGATGTTGTACCGCTGTGTTTTGGGGCCTCGTCTGCAACGAATTCACCGATCACCGGAGCAACCTCGAACGGAGGGGAGGTTGGCCAGGAGGGTACGAATCGATACGTTTAGACTGGTGTCAGAGCCGCTGTTTGCGGACACCGATTCCTTTATTCATTTAAGTAGCTGCGGTTGTCATTACTGTCATTGCTAAGCGTAGCTCATAATAACAGTAGGTAATGAATGAAACGAACAGTGTGAAATATGTCTTTTGTTCGAATTAGTTTTTTTGGGTTGGTTTTCTGTTTCAACATTACAGTAACATCTGATTGAGGTTTATTTTTTGACTATGCCCTGTTATTTCTTTCTATTTTATGACGCTAATGTAGCTAGTTAACGTTGTAAACGTTGAAACTTCGGAGAAGAGACAACATAAAGTGTGAAATAAAATAAGAAATAAATAGAACCATTATCAACTGAATTTGATTCACCACAAAACCAAAGTTCATGGATTCTTAATGTATTTAACATCCTTTAGATAGAAACGCTAGGCTAACGTTAGCTCACTTAGCTTCTTTTACTCTCACAGGGATGGAACTACCAACCCAGAAGTCTGGAAAAACACACGGACAGCCTTCTTGGCTGGGTTAGTATACAATTCTGCTTAATCTTCTTGGTTAAACTTAATAATTACTTAAATGGTTATTGTTTTCCCGCCAGGCTTCAGCATTATGGTCCCTGTCCTACTACAGCTCCCCTCTTCTCCTCTGCTATCTGTACAGAAAAGGTAGGCTGGATGGATTACAGCTGATTGGAAGTATGAGGGGGCTTTGTCTGAAAAAAAAAAATATATATATATATATAACGATACATAAAGTGAGAATCAGAGGTGGTTACTAGTATAACTTACTTTAGTATCTTTCTGGTGGAAAAAATACTTGTCAGAGTAGTTTTACTGCTCTGTACTTATCACTTTTATTTCAATATTACAAAGTATCTCTACTCTTACTTGAGTAAAACTTCTCGATATGCTACCCCTTTAGCATCTTCGCTGAATGAAAAACAACCATTTTTTACTCCAAAAATGGACCTGACAAAAACCTACACTTTATGTTGAAGAAAGACCTCTATTCATGCACAAGCTTTATAGTTCTTTCTTTTTCTGTCTGCTGAGGCCGTTTAGAGTTTAAGGAGATGCAGTAAACACCATTAGTCTTTCAAGTTTAAAATTGAAAACATTTTATTTAGAAGGATATTTATACTGCCTGAATTCTTTATTTTGTAAATCCCATTCATTTGTTTTTGTTTTTTTACTGGGAAATACCAGCATTCACATGGCACTTTTAAAATTTTTTTACATTTTTAAAGTGTTTGAGTAGCCCTTTAACAAAATACTTTCTTATTCTTACTTGAGTAATTTCTTGGATGACCACTTTTACTTGACTTATTGTTTGACTTATTAAAATGGCAAAAACACTGTTTTAGATGGTATAGAAGCAAAAAAAACTATTGTGCCATTGGAAAAATAATCATTGATCAATGTTCGGGAACACTTTGCTTTTTAGAGAACTCTTAGTGATTGTACAGTATGTTATTAGGAGGTGACAAAACTATGCTTTAAGATTTATTTAGGCTCAGCAAATCTTTTGAAACGTCAACCATCAGCAACACCAGCTTTATGTTAGTCTAATAATTTATCAATTGCTAGTGGAATTTTCAGCAGTCTTTATTTAATGTTTATTTAGCACAGGATGCTTTACAGAAGCCAAAGTTATTGCCGAGATAGAAAGAAGCAATCCCTCTTTAATACCCGATCACCCATAAACATGCAAAAATACACGCAACGAAGGAAATATGATCTTAACTGTGTCTGTTTGCAATGAAGACAAAATAATAGTATAAACAAATGCGTACAAATACATTAAACTAAAAATGTGACTAATATTTCGAATAACCCACAGAAGTTGCAAGAACCTTGAGTGTTACAATCCGTGCAGAGACGTCTCTCACTCTTGAAAAATGGCTTGCAGAGTAGATCTGTGACCGTGTATGTTGATAACCTCAACGGTTTCTACTGTTTCAGATTTTTTTCAATCATCCTGCTTATTCATACAAAGACACAACATACAAAATCCTGGTCAATGAAATGAGAGATGGATGGGAAAGCCTGGAATGATAAAAAAAAAATCCACATAGATGTTTAGTCAGTATCGACTAACTTCCAGTTCTTCATTTTTTTCCAACAAGCTTCTCAGAATTTATCTCAGAGGTTCGAAAGAGTTATTTGAAGCATTTTCTTTTCATTTAAACTTTGTTTTTATCCAACTAATTAAACAAAAAAGTGTAGCAACTTGGACTTAATGCACAGTTGCTCACACACTGGATTCAGAAAATTCAAAGATCACTTTTTGTTTGTAGATGAGTAAAAGAAAATCCCCAAATTATCTGTTAAACATATTTAATATTTATCAACCATTAATGACTTTCAATGTCTGTTTTATGATTATTTTTTTTTTACAATAACCACAATATATCTGTGCCTTTACTGTGTTCTTCACTTCAGTTAAAAGTGTCTTCCTTTTAATTTCATGTTTTCTCCTAAATAAAAAAGACCTGAGGTGTTTTTATAAATGTTTTCCATGTTAATTAATGTGTCCTTGTAAATGGCTAATGTCCTACAAGCTGAATTAATACAAACGTAATCAACTGGTTCATCCAGTGAGGCTGAGCATCGGTGGAAATGAATTGCTCAAGGTTGTGTGTCACTCCTTAATGTACTATTGAGCATCTAAAATTGATTTATGCACGTGGCTAAAGGCTAGTTGTCATATTGTTCAACTTTTTATCGGTGTCTGATATTGAGCAATCTTTCTTTGTTGTCGTGTTCTGATGCTTGTTCTCAGGATACATCTGCAGCAGTAAGCTGGTTCCGGTGAGTCAGTACCTGGGAACCGTGCTCGTGTGTCTTCTAGGAGTCGCGTGTCTTAGAGGTGAGACCACCGAGTTTTCTTTTAACCTCCTGCAAGGCACCAACTAATTCAGTCCATTCATCTTTTGATATAGATGGCGGTTCTGCTCGCCAATGAGATTTCATTACCATTAAGAGTGTTGGGCTAGGTTCCTGCTCTCTGAGCATACTAAACACACCCTTGAGGTTTTGCCACTATTTTTTGTTTGTCTCACATAGAAACATATCTATCTTTTCCCCCGTGCTTTCCCTAAAGGATGGGGCAGATGGAAAAACTCCGACTATGTTCAGTTTATCTCTGTTCTGGAGGAAACCAAGAAGAATCACACGCCAGTGAACAAGGTGAGATTTTACCGACTTGAGGTAGGCGCTTGGTGTAAAATGTTTAATATGATGGCAACAAATTTTGTTTTATTATTACCCATTACAAGGTAGACATGTTTATCATGTTATGTATTTTGCCTCTAGAAAAAGCTGAGGTGTTACAACTTTGACTTCTCACACTGGCCTTCAGATTTCAGCTGGGCTGAAGTCAGCAGTCCGTAAGTTGTTAGTTTCTATTTAAAATGGCTGATTAATCTGTGCATTTCTGCTCCTATTAGGATGATTTTGTAATATTTACATGTTTCTGACTGAGGTAGAGTAACACTGGTGAAATATATCTGATAAATATGTCTGTGCGTATGTATAAGAACAACTAGGGCTAGGTGATATGGCTTAAACATTAAATCTCTGGGGTTTTTTTCATATCAAATTTTTTTTCTACCCATGTTTACTTTAAAAGAAATTGCAAGTGATGAACAATATTATGAAAAACCTGCTTTCATTTCAATCATCCTATCCTGGAGCTGACCAGAATTCAATTTCCAACTAAAAACAAGCTGTAAAGTATCCTAGTAAAACAACATGATAGTCTCTGGGCGGATTGACATCACTCTGAGCTACGGAAGTCCAAGTAGTGCATTGGTTAAAAAAAAAAAATCTTAATTTTCCAAAACTCTAATATTTATAAACACAAAATGTTTTGAGTAGATTAATCGCCCTGCCCTATGAACAAGACGTTAATGTGTTTTATTGGTCTTTTATGTTATAAACTAACACAAAGGAGTGCGTAATGGAAAAAGAGAGGATAATTTGTTTTTATAGTTTTTCAAATATTCTGAAGAGAGTTCTGTGCAAGAGTAGGAGGGAACTGTAGACCTACTGAGACAGGACCGGTCAGCTGAATTGACTGACCAGGTGAGGAGAGCATAAATAAAAAAAGCCGCCAAGAGCCCTGTGATAAATTTGGAGGAGCTGATGAGATCGTATAGCTCGGGTGGGAAAATGTGCTAACTCAGATCTTAAATGGCAAGAAAAAGCCCCATTCTTCCAATAAATTGCACTTACATGTGTGTAAAGCGACAAAATGTGGAAAAGCTCAAACGGTTTCCATAATTTTGCAAGCCAAGATATTTACCTGCAATATTGTTGTTATTATTGTTCACTTGCCGACTTTTCCCGTGTAAGGAAAAAGTCCAAAGGTGCCGTTTCTCTGCTGAAGCCCGAGCCCAGACTGAGAGGGACGGCAGACAGTTTCCTCAACTCTGTCCGCACTTTACCGTGCCACGTCATTGGGTTTGTATAAAAATGTGTTATGATACCTTAAGATGTAGAGTAATAGAATACCGAACCTCTTCTAAGCAGTAGTTTTACCACAGTGTCATTATTATTATTATTATATTTTTTCTTCTCTTGCAGGTTTCTCATTGCTCACACATTTGGGAGGCGGATGTTGTACCCCGGCTCTGTGGGTTTACTGCAGAAAGCAATGAGACCAATGTTGCTGCAAGGCCTGGCTAAATTGATAGAAGAGGTGGGGGGGGGGAATACTTGTTCAATCAAACAAGTATCATGCTGTGCCATTTATTTCTGTTTTCTTCCACTCGGTCGCAGGATGATGGGGAAAGGAACAAGCTGGTGGCCTGCGACGGAAACGAGATCGACACCATGTTCGTGGATCGAAGGAAAGACGGTGGGCCGCGCGGCCAGACTCTGGTAAATGTCGAAAGTGATTTGTTTTTGTTCCCCAGGCTTGGTGCCAGCTCCAACAAAGCTCTCGTCATATAACTGATGGCTGTTCAAATGTGCCACAGGTCATCTGCTGTGAGGGGAACGCGGGCTTTTATGAGGTGGGCTGCATGAACACACCACTGGAGGGTGAGAAATGTTCTACTTAATAACAGTTCAGGGTTTTTTTTGTACAGCGCCTGGAGAAATATTCAAACCCATTGACCTGTGTTCATGTTTTGTCACCTTACTACCACAAACTTCAATGTACCTCACTGAGTAGTGCATACAAATGAAGTGGAAGGAAAAACATACACAATTTCTACCTTTCTTTTTAAAATACAATCCTGAGAAGTGGTGTACATACAGCCTCCATTATACTGATACCCCTCACTACCAACCAATCTATTTCCGAAGGATCAGGGTTAGGTGTTAAAAAATAATCCAAGAGCCATTTTCAATCAATCATCTGAAAATACATAGTGTGCACAATTATTAGGCTAGTATTATTTTAATTATTCACCAACTACAGTGTTCTTGTTTAATCCAAAACTGTAATGAACTTAAAATATGAATGCCTAAGAAAGTAATGTGCACTATTACTGGGCAACTCTTGTGATAAAATAATATTTTCGCATCTCACTTTTTTTGTTTTCATCTGTTCAAGTGACCATTATAAACAAACAACAGAAAACTTAGTAATAAACTTCTTTTTTCTGTCAAGAAGTTTTTTGCAACCCTGTCGACTGTTTGCAGCAGGATGTTGGCTGGTTATGTGAACACTTCCCAATATCTTTGCAATTTCAAGGATGTCGCATCCCTCTGAGAAACTGGGTTAATTTTTGACTTTTTAAGTGTCAGCTAAATCTCTTCTTTTTCTTTGGCCCATTTAAAAAAAGAAGCTCCCTAATAATTATGCGCACATTGCTATTGAGCAATAGGGGTTACATACAGTACAGACTAGGGCTGAACGATTAATTGCATATGCAATTAAATCGCAATTTGGTAAAATGCGATTTCCTAATGGCAAAGGTTTGCGATGTGACTTGATGTAAACATATCTGGTAAAGTCACGTGACTTGCAAACAGCTCAAACAATGCAGAGAGAGAAGGAAACGCTGCATTTTAACCCGTTATAAAATGACATAAAGCTTAACAGAATCCAACACTGCACAATATTTGGTACCAAAGAGGAACAGTACATCAGTTGTGAGAAATTATATTTGCTATGAAAACGTTGATGCTGCGCAACGCCAGGTATTATGCAGAACCCGCCTTGGAATTGTTGCTACCTCACGAGGTAGGCTACAGTACGAACCTTTATCAACAACTAAGAACATCACACCACCATATATGAGAGTTGCACGGCTAAACTGACCGCCACCAGTGTTTAAATTTCCAGTAAACAAACTTTGAGGCGACGGGGATCACTGACTGAGCTGTTTGAAAGAATCGCTCCTTACGAACATAAAAAAACGGCACACGGAAATAATTCGTGCTATAACGGGTTTTATAGTCGAAGTATGCTTTGTTAAGCATGATAAATAAGGTAGGATTCAATCTCACACACACATTTTAGCCACATTTTACCTGCGCTGTATAAAAAATGCAGTGGAGTATTTGGCAACAACTGACCTGAGATCGAACCGCTCTACGGAGCCATACCAGAGTCTGAAAGTGCATTAGATCAATGTAGAATAAAAAATCAGAGCTTGTTCCTTCAAGCCTCCTATTTCCTGGATAACCACACGGAGGAAAACATTGCAGCCGGAGGGAATTATTAGCTGGGATCAAAAGGAGGAAAACCTTGATTGCAGAAAGACGCCAATGACCATGGAGTGTGATGATTAAAAGTAGATAAAGTTGTTAATATTTGCCTTTGTCTTAAAATAAGTCTTTTTTATGGAATAGAATAAATTATGTATAAAAATCTGTTTATAATACACAATATTTTTGCTTGCATTAATTAAAAAATGCATGACAAAAGCCCCACAAAAATAATTGCATATTAAATCGCAATCGCAATATTGAAGAAAAAAAATTGCAATTAGATTATTTTCCAAAATCGTTCAGCCCTAGTACAGACCAAAAGTTTGGACACACCTTCTCATTCAATGCGTTTTCTTTCTTTTCATGACTACATTGTAGATTCTCAATTAAGGGAATCAAAACTATGAATGAACACATAATGTATGGAATTACTATATGTATTTTAACAAAAATGGTGAAATAACTGAATAAATGTGCTATATTTTAGATTCCTCAAAGTAGTCACCCTTTGCTCTGATTACTGCTTTTCATTCTCTTGAGCTTCAGAGGTAGTCACTAGAAATGGTTTCCCAACAGTCTTGAAGGAGTTCCCAGAGATGCTTAGTACTTGTTGGCGCTTTTGCCTTCACTCTGTGGTTCAGCTCACCCCAAGTCATCTCCATTGGGTTCAGGTCCGGTGACTTTGGAGGTCAGGTTATTTCACACATTTTGGGAAATTACTGCATAATTCCATTTGTGTTCATTCATAGTTTTGATGCCTTCAGTGAGAATCTACAAAGTAAATAGACGTGAAAATAAAGAAAACGCACTGAATGAGAAGGTGTGTCCAAACCTTTGGTCTGTACTGTAGATGCACATAACCTGAAATGTTTAAATCCATTAACCTCACCAAGACATGGCTTACTAAACATTCCTAGAATTAGAACTAAACGAGGAGAAGTAGCTTTCAGCTTCTATGCTCCACAAATCTGTAACAAACTTCCAGAATTTTTAGACTAGTTTAAATCAAAGATTAAAACTCTACTATTCAGAGCTGACTATGACTCCTAAATTGCGCTTTCTGATCACTCTTTGATTCTCAAGTTGTATTCTTATTCTTTATTTTATTTTAACCGATTGTGTTTTATCTGTTTTTAATCTATATTAATTGCATAAATTTGTTCCTTACATCATCTTTTCTTATTGATTGATTTTGTCTATGTTAAACCTATCTGTTTTTCTAATCATGCTTCTGTAATCATGTATTTGGTATCATTATCACTGAATCATGTAAAACACCTTGAATTGCCTTGTGTTGAAAGTGTGCTATATGAATAAAATTACCTTGCCTATCCACATTAACTGACTGGCCAAAGATATAATGAATCAAAGAAGCGCCAGAGAAGCCTTGGGTAGCTCAGGAGGAGCTGTAAAGAGCCATAGCTCAGGTGGGGGGATCTGAGTCTATCTATTAATTTCCTCCTAATAACTTACTTTTATGGAAAAATGGCCAAAGGAAAGGTTTTGTTGAGGACACACCAAACCAGTGGATGAAGCTTTTCTGGTCAGATGAGACAAAAAAACGAAACACTTCAGGTTTCATGCAAAACGTGTACAACCCAAACACACAGTCTCAGTGGCAGCATCAGGCTTTCGGGTTGCTCTTCTTCAACAGGAATAGAGGGGACTTTTCAGCTAGTGGGATTATAACTAATTAAAGGGCAATAGTGGGGGGTGGGGGGGTGGGGTCTGTTGGAGACTAGGTCAATTCATGTGTCAAGATGGCCTAGACAAAGCACATATCGAAATCATATTGATAAAACTTTGACACTATATTTCATGTTTTCTTCCACTTTTACAAGCATTCAGTACATTGTTACAAAAATCCTGATGAAATGCATTGAAGTTTGTAGCTTTAAAGTTCAACGTGTATGAATACTTTCAAAAAAACTATTATTTTGGTCTTGAGATCAACAGTAAAATCTTGTGTTGATCTCTATAGGTGGCTACTCTGTTCTGGGCTGGAACCACCCTGGATTTGGAGGCAGCACGGTAAGCAGGGTCGCCCTGTTCTCAGCTATTGTTAAAGATAAGTCAGCCCGTGTCATATATTCGCCTTGAGTAATCCAATCCCAGCGGGCCATGCAGTGGAAAAGAACAGCATGTGGAAAGTCTGGTTTCAGATCGCCGGCGTTGCACAAGAGGCACAAACTCTCCCACGATTGAATAAAATCAGAGGGGAGGTTGTAAATGTTTTAGCAGCTTTAATTTTTAGGGAATTGAATGTTTAAATGATTAGTAGTGTTTTACTAATTGATGTAAATTTCCTGTCTGGCAGGGAGTCCCTTTTCCCCAGAATGAGGCCAACGCCATGGATGTAGTTATACAGTTTGCAGTACACAAGCTTGGTTTTCAACTGAGTGATATTGTGATTTATGCCTGGTCCATAGGAGGATTCACAGGTACATAAAAACATAAGCAATTTATGATCATCTTTATGTTGACGGGGGAAGTTTAAGTATTTTCTTTCTATTCTTTTCCTTTTTTCTCAGCGAGTTGGGCGGTTATGTCATACCCAGAGATCCGGGCGGTCGTCCTGGACGCCTCCTTCGATGACCTTCTACCCCTGGCCCTTAAAGTAATGCCTGAAAGCTGGAGTGAGTGCAACATGTAAAGCAATCCACACCCATTAGAAAGTAATACGTTCCTTTCAAAAAAAAAATTTACATTGCTCTGTCTTTTTGTTTTTGTTTTCTTCTCCAGAGCCTTTGGTGCAGCACACAGTGAGGCAATACATGAACCTCAACAACGCAGAGCAGCTTCTCAAGTGAGTCGAGCAATCTGAGCATGATAAAAAATAATAATTGAAAGGTTAAAGCGTGAGTCACAAAAGACGCCGCAGAGCAGTGGTAAAAAATGCTGAGCATTTAACTGATGATTAAACTCTTTTGCAGATATCAGGGACCAGTCCTGCTAGTCAGGAGGACTAGGGATGAAATCATCACTACAACGTAGGTTTCATGTTTGCTTTTTCATCACAACGTCATGAGTATATGACCTAACGATTTAGTTTAACATTTTTCTTTAGAGAAAAGACTAAATGGAAGCGTTACAGTTGTTAAATTTCTCCTGCATGTCGTTATAAACTTGTTGGTTGAATCCGATTCCTTAAGCTGAACGTAGCGCACGTAGAAATCATTATGTGACGCTGATAAGTTATTTAAATGACATACCATTTGGCTTCCTTTTATCCTGTTTGATTAATTTAGTCTGTTTCTAATTTGAGGATTTAAACAGGAAGCATTTAAAAAGTTTTATCTTCATTTGTTAAATTACGCAGCTTTGCTAAAGTTGGATTCTTTTCCACTTTTTTGTCCTGTTACAACCACAAACTTCATTGTATTTTACTACCATTTCATACGCCATTATGATGCCATTTTATGCCATTTTAACACAAAGTAGCACTTGTTTCACAAGTAAAGGGAAAGTGATGACATGGAGAACGGCTGGTTTCATTCAGATTAAAATAAAAACACTTTGACTCCGTTTAGGGTTACTTCTGAAATCAGTTTAGGGGTGACTCCAAATAGATGAAGATTCGATGCATCGATATGAGGAGCCTGATTCGACCACCATTCTCAAGGTCAAATCTTCCATGGTGAAACAAGCATCCTTCCGTTTTGAAGTTGTGGGGATGCTCAATGTCTAATTGCACTCAGAATTATGCTGCATTCAGACCGCAGGCTTTGTTAGTGTCAGCAACATCAAGATTACATGAGGAGCGTCACGGTCTTTGTGAGCTTTGGCTCCGTCAACTTTTCAAGCCTTTCCTGCGTTTCAGGCGTGAAAGCTGATAACGGTAACAATGCAGAAGTTCAGCTAGTTTAACTTTTGAGTGTCCTAAAGCTGTTGACTCAGGACGGCAACCAATCAGAGCGACTCACTGTAGTGACGTTGCCCGACGTCGACGCTGCCTAGCCAACCACAATCCGCGAGTCTTTAAAACATCCGGAGGAGAAAGGCCCGCCCACAAGCTTTGCGAGCTTCATCTTAAAAATGTATCTTCTGTGTATATGCGTCGAACAAGTAGCTTTATTAGTGTTGCTTGAAGCTGACAAAGCCTGCAGCCTGAACACAGCATTACTGGTTTTGTTGGGTTATATTTAGGGATGCACTGATACGGGTATTGTGGCCGATACCATTATTATGTACTGTATCGGTATCAATTACAGTTAACCGATACCATCAACCGATACTTAAAACGTAGAAAAATTTTATTTTTCACTTAAAATTTGTGTTTTGTGGTCATCGTTGTTGATATATTTTAAAATGTAATTCACAATCATTTGTTGGAATAATCTGTCTCCGACAAGAAAACAACACCAGTCTTCCAAATCATTGGATTTTTTTGGGGGTGTGATAGAAGTATCTGCATTTGTACTCAGTATCAGCAAATACTCAAATCTAAGTATTAAAGAAATATGATAACTGCACCAAGCAAATAAGTCATTAGAGAGAACATTTTGGTGCCACTCGTGTCATCCTGTGAACCACACGACCCCTAGGGCGGCAGTTTTCTTTGCAATTCTTGCATGAGCAGGCAGAGACGGACACCAGCCAGGCCACGGCATCTCTAAGACGGTGCACGGACAAACACTATCAACAGAACTCAAAAGATAACTAAAGGACATGCATTACTACATTTGGAACACAAACTATAATATACAGTAATACAGAGAACTTCTAGAATTAACACAAACACATTACCCATTAGTCTGCGGCGTAAAACCGTCCCCCGAACAGCCTGCACACACAGATCATTCAACCATCTGTTGACTATAGAAAGATTCGACATTTCTGATTCGAATGTGTTAAACCTTAGTTGGGGACACCTCTAAATCAGTTCTTAGCGCTGGACTGTAACATACACTACTGACTTTGGCTGCTTTTTCACACATTTTCAGACCGATTCTGTTTCGTTTCATTCGTCTAAATCAGACTTATGAATCATTCAGGAATTAAAAAAACTCTCAAAGCCAAAGAATAATCAGTGTTGTAACGACGCGTGACAGACCTATTTTAAGTCAGGACCTTTTTGGATCTGTGTTACCAGTATAGAAGTGCACTCTTTCTGCTTCTTAAGATTAATCTATGAAAAATACAGCAGATAACACAGTGTGACAGACTTAAAGTTGTATTTTAGGGCCAACCATGGCTGAAAATGTGGTCTACAGTAGATTATCCACTAGAGTGATGTATATCTCAGGTTGTGTTGTGTCGTAATTGGGTTTTTCCTTTCTCCAAATGTGTTTCAAACACTTTTCATCTGCTGTAGATAGTTTAAAAAAATCTTTTGTCCTCCAGTTTTCCACATGGTTCACAGTAAGCTGGCACAGCGAGATATCATAACAAAAAGACTCCGTAGAAGTCCGGAGAAGTTTTAGTTTACAAAAAACAGGAGACAGATTCGCAGCTTCGGTTTTGCAGCTTCAAAAAAATGTCACTGTTTTGAAGTAAAAAAACCCAGTATTATTTCAAATTTGTTCATAATAAAATATTTTGTGAAATTAATTGGAATTTATCAGCAAAATTCAGGAATTTGAAAGAAAAAAACTGTTTTGAGATGGCAAATCCATTAAGAACTGTTCTGGTTCTGTGGGGTTGTTCATAATTATTGTGTAAACTTTAATAGTCTACAGTAAATACAATTCATCTCGTCTACAACTCTAAATGTAATGTGAATATGTAATTTGGGGTTCATTTTCTCTGTGATCCCAGGAAATATGTCCTCATAAATTTAACCTTTTTTTTTTGCTAAATCATTGAAATACATTTTCTTTTCCTTATTCAGTGAGCAGCTCAAACTGAATTGGTGGAAGTGAGCCAATATTAACTGTAGATTTATTACAGGGGTCCAGAGGACATCATGTCCAACAGAGGAAATGACCTTTTGCTCAGACTACTTCAGTTCAGGTCAGTTTCCTCTCTCTTCTCTCACACATCCAGCTTTGGTGTTTTCAGACCCATTAAGTGACTCGATGAATTCTGCTGTGCAGATACCCCAAAATAATGACAGACGAAGGGGTCAGAGTTGTGAGACAGTGGCTTGGAGCATCTACTCCATTAGATGAAGGTAAGGGGACGGTTTTGTCGTGAACCTAGTAGCACCAGAATTCTTGAAAAAATTTCAAATATGATTTGACATTTTCCTAATCTGAACAATATTAGATAGATATGGAGATGGGTTCTACTTTCTAGACTTTTCTTCATATATTTTCTGCTTTCTAAAATAATGTTTTCCAACTGGGTCTGTTTCAGATGCAAAACAAAAGACTGAAATGCAGTTAAAATATAAACCATTATGTTAAACACACAAGACATTTTTTTTAAATCAAACTACAAAAGTTTCAAATGAAATGCCTCACCTATATACGAAATATAGTGCTTGAAATTGAGGACACAAAATCCCTCCCTTGTTTTTTTTTCTTCTTTGTTCATCCCTCTTAGTTATAAATGCTGTTGGTTTTGAATGTACCATTCCTGGGAAAATAGAAAATAAATAAATATATATATATATATATATATATATGTGTATAATTTCTATCATAAGGTGTTACTGAAGACAAAGATAAAGAATCTGTATTCACTGAGGGGGTAATTTGATTCAGATGTGCTGAGTCATTAAAACTACATCTCTCAGTCATTAAATTAAAAAAGGAGAAAGTCATAGATTAGTTTAAAGGAGGAATCTTTTTAAATATTTTTTAATTTATTTTAATGATTATGGCCAAAGAGTTTCAGAACAAATTTATGGAACGTTGAGTGGAAGTTAAAACGTGTGTTCAAGCAACAGGAATGGCTGTAGATTGAGAGGATTATTGGAGCCCATTCTCATGTTTGGTGGAGAGGCTGCAGATGGAGTTAGAGCCACAAGACACAGACATACCCAGGATTCCAACTTATTCATTCCTTCTGTTAAGTCACAACAGAAGTAATTTACCTGGGTTAACGAGAAAAAGGGACTGGATTGTTGTTCAGACCGAAGTTTCCGTTTCATTTGGAATGGAGGAAGCAGAGGTGCAGAGACGCCCAGTGGTATTATCCGTCGATGCAAGGGTTCCACGACAGGCAAGGATGGAAAAGAGCCCAATTTTTTAACCGTCCTTCGAATGCAACAGAGGGATCCTTTTCATCGTGCAATTAGTAGTCAATGCAGCTTTTTGGGCACTAGATGTCCAAAACCAGGGCAGTTATGTACCATGACTTTTTAGAGCGCTTCCTCTCTGCTGATAGACTTTATTGTGTTACTCGTCAGGAAAAAACCCAACCACAACCCCCACCCAAAACACCAACCCCAAACCCACCAAACCAAACACAAAAAACAAAACAAAACACAACACAAACCCAACAACAAAAAAACCAAAACCAAAAAACAAACCACCCACCAACAAAAAACCAACACAAAAACAAAACCCCAACAAAAAAAACAAAAAACAAAAAAACAAACAACACCCACCAAACCACCCACACCCCCCAAACAACCCAAACCACACCACCCCCCCCAAACCACCCCCCACCCCCCACCCCCCCACACCCCCCACCCCCCCCCCCACCCACAACCCCACCACCACCCCCCCAAAACCACCCAACACCACACCCACCCCACCCCCCAGCATTTTTGCTTCCAGCATTTTTCTTTCGTCCTTCCTACATTTTCCTGCAATGTAATACAACTTTGTTTCCAGGTTTCATATTTAAAGCAGACCCGCTGTAGAAATGTCTGCCAAAAACCCAGAGCGAATGTTATTTCATATAAAATGTTATGTCATATCAAATGCACAGATTTAGAGCTTTGAAAAAAATATGCATAAATCCTGATTTTAAGTTAGAGAAGTGTAGATTTAACCTGTAAACCTTGCAGGAAGGCTTTAACTCTATAACACCATCTCTTTGCTTCCCGGCAGCCTCCGTCTACAGCCGCTACGAAGTGGACGACGACTGGTGCGTGTCCGTGCTGCAGTCCTATCAGACAGACAGAGACGTCTCGTTTCCATGGAGCGTCGGTGAGCCCTCCACGTTCACTAGAGGCGATTAACGCCAAACGAACGTCGCCTGACGGTGTGTTCATGCTCTTAATGTTAACAGGTGAAGACATGACACCAGAGGGAAGGCGTCAGCTCGCTCTTTTCTTGGTGAGGAATCTGTTTTTTATCTCTGCTCCTTTCTTGCTAATGAGGTCGCCACTTGTTGACTTTATCGCATCTCTCCAGGAAGGATTTTTACAATCTCATTTATTATTTTACCTCACATAAGCCCCCTTCCCCTTTCTTTTTATTTTTTAGTTTGCTTACTTTCGTCCCTCCCTCCTACTTGCAAACAAAACACACTCAGCTCCTCAGACATCATTACCGCTAAGGAACACTGTTCCGGTCGCCATAGTAACAGTCTCACCTGTGCTCTCAGGTTGACTGGTGTAATATATTTCAGCACGCTCCGGCTTATTGAAGTCATTTAACATCAAACAAGAGGAGAGCCATCCATTACAGCTAATGCTATGCTTTTTCTCCCCCGGTGATGCCTTCTAAATTAGGCTCCATTCACCTCCTGCGTAAAGCCCTTAAGAGATGGGAGAGATTTGTAAGGCACTGAGCCAGATAGAATGAACCTAATAAAATCAAGCCTCTGCACTTTTATTTTATTTATTTTTTGTGTGAGTGTTCGTCACCCTCCCACACATCTAATTCTCCATTCCTCCTCCAACCCCGCTGTCGTCTCTCTCCCTCCCTCCCTCTCTCTCTGCAAGGCTCGGAAGTACATGCGAAACTTTGAATCAACACATTGCACCCCTCTTCCTGCTGCCGAGTTTCACTCGCCCTGGAGACTTTAAAAAAAAATAAAGATGGATGGATGATGGCAAGATAGGAAACCAAGAGGTCGATTGCCTGTGGTGAACTGTGTTCCTACTGTTAGTTTTTTTTTTTTTTTCCAGATCTGCACACACACATACACACAGCAAAAAACATAGAAATATGGTACATTTATTCCTTTTTATGGTGTTGAGTGTTCATTTTAAATAAACACACAAGCCATTACTCACTCCTTCCAATGTTCCCTTTTTGGCTGGGTTTGTAAAGCAAATGTAAATGAGACATATGCTCCGATTTGATGAATAAAAACTAATCTTAACTGCGTTTTAGAGGATTTCCGTTGGCGGAAATGCAGCCAAAGTATTTAAGCTTTTCAGGGTTTTTTTTTCTTTTGAGGGAACTGTCTGTGTGAATTAAGCTAAAGCCTAAAAGGATGCCCTTAATTATTTCATTAATATATGCTGAATAAAATTTTGAGATGATGGATTTTGGGTGTTTCTTTCTTCTGAGTTAACCTACTTAATCTGGAGATGATGGGTTTTATCTGTGTTTTTCATGTTTCTAAGCATGAAGAAAAATATTCATTTTTCCAGACTTTATTCCCTACATGTTCATTACTTTTGTTTCTCCTTTCATGTCATTTTCTCCTCTTGTTTGACCCCCCCCCCCCCAATTCTTGTCTCTACCCTCTTTGTCTTTCCTTGCATCCATCCTTTCTTTCACTCATGTCCTGTCCTGCTTTTGTCTTCCCTTCATTTTTCCAAATCATTTCTTCGTGTTCATCCTTCTTTCCTTCCCTTCTCCCATCTTTACATCTACCCTTCGTTGTGTCCCGTCGTTCCTCCCTTCTGTGCTTCCTCATTTTTCCCCTCGTTCAGTCTTCCTGTTTTTGTTCTACAGGCTCCATATTAAAAGCAAACCGATTGCAGAAATCCATCCATTGTCTATACCCACTTATCCTTCAGCGGTTATTGGCAAGAGGCAGAGTGCACCCTGGTCAGATCCCCAGTGCATCAGAGACACTCAAACTCAAGGGTGATTGGAAAGACTGATTAACCTACCTGCAGGGGTCACAATAACTGAATACTTTACATCTTTGGCTGGTTTTTCAGAACGGTAATTGAAAAATCTGAAAGACATCTGTCATTTCGACAGATTACAATTCACACCCCTGACCACTTTGTGAAGACAAGGAGACGTTTTCGACTTTAAGCACAGAGTGCCGGTAATTCAATCAAAATAAGATGATCATCCAAGATCTAGACACTGTACTTGCTGCATCCTACAATCCAGGAACTGACAGTGCGTTGAATTACCGAGACTTTTGAGCACATCAGTGACCAGCTGGACAGTTTAGCTAGACCACCAGTGCAGAATAAGTGCATAATGCACTACCTCTGCCTTCCAGTCTTGTTTCTGGACTATAGGAGGAAGCTGGAGTACCTGGAGAGAACAAAGTCCATGCAGACTTCGAACCCAGGACCTTCTTGCTGCAAGGCTGCTGTGCTACCAACTGTTCCACTGTGCAGACAAAAATAGCTACCCAAATTAACTTTGAAAGTTTGTATTTTAAAGTTTAAAATAGTCAGAAATAGGGCTGGGTATCGATTTTGTTTCTCAAGAATTAGAATTGATTATCACAATCTGATCAGATTTGGTCTTATCCAGTTTGATATTTTTTTGTCCGTGCTATTAAAAACTTTTTCTGAGCAGTTATCTTAATTATATGCCTGTAATTCAGAGACTTAACACTAACAGTTCAACAGGGGAAACTGTATTAATCCTTTCAGAGATGAGACTTAAAATGGCGATCAGGACTTCCTATTTTAGCAGCACAAAAGGGGCAAACTACAAAATAAAACAGATTTTTTAACTTTCAAATCGATTTCCTGATTTGTTTTTCAACATAGCACTACTCAGAAATCAGCTTTTTATTTTTATTTTTTTGTTATTTTATTAACCATGCAGCTAATAGATATAGGACCCCATTTTGGTAATCACTTTATTTAGTCCCTTTCAAACTATAGTCTGATTGTAAAAATAAACACAATGACATGAGAAAAACTGAATCCTAATTCAGACACAGAAGAAGAAAAGTTACATCATTTTCTTGAAATTTTCTATGGCTTCTTTCACTTTCTCGAGTTCGGTCTGGCTCTGGCGCAGCTGTTGAGGAAAGAGGAGAAAAGTAGAATTTATTTATCAGAGATTCACATGACTAACAGCTTCAGGAAACCCTGCAAGTCAATTTCTTTTCATCACCTTCTCAGCATCCTGCTCCTGCACCTTCGCAGGCACCTTCTCCTTGTAATCACTCTTCTCCATCTTCTCTCTCAGTTTCTCCATCTGTTTCTCCAAGTCACCTTTCTTTGTCATCAGCTTAGTCATTTCCTTCTCCACATCAATGAGACCCTGCCAAGGAGGGGAGGGGTGAAGTAAGCAGGAGGACAACATTTAAATCATCTTGTAATTCCAGCTGAAAGCGAGAATAAAAAAAAGAGAGAATGTATGCCGTGAATAGCCTACAGAGGATGTATGTTTATGGTTTTAGGGCTGTGTGTATTGCCGTCATGTAATTTGTCTGAGCTGCAATGGAGCATTCAGCTGATTAACAACAGAAAAACATATGGAAAATGTCAGCCCATCTGTTGCACATTCAGCCTAGTTGACATGAATATAACGGCTAAATACAGTTTATCTAGAGGTGAAGTTCAAGTATAAAGTTTGATAAAGGAATTTTTCATGCTTTTCCTGACTAATCATTATGACCTCCTGCTTAATACTAGGGGTGTGCAATCTTGTGTGTCTCACGATTTCAATTCAATTTTAAAGCAATTCTTTCTGTTAAATTTTTTTTTCCCCATTTAGACTTTTTTTTTTAAACTTTTTTTTTATCATGGCCGCTTTCTACTTTTAATTCCATTAAGTTTCCCTTGAAGTATCTAAACTAATTTATATCCTGGCCACAAATAACAGACAAGTCCAAAATCTGTTTCATAATCATATCATGGTCATATTTTCCATGAAAGCTAAAGGAAATATGTTGACACTGCAAGAATAATATATGGTGTAGTGCTGTGTTTAAAAAAAAAAAAAAAAAAAAGATTCTGAATCGATTCTTAATAAAATCGAATTGAATTGATTCACAAGTTAAAAAATCTATTTTATTTTTTTAGAATAGTTGGCCCTTTTCACAGCTATAATAGGAAGGAAAAATCCAGAAGGCCATTTTAAGTCTTGTGTCTGAAAGAGTTAATAGAGTTTCTCCCGTTTAACTGGTCCTCACCATGTGTTAAGTCAAATTAAAGGCATACAATTAAGATGACAGCTCAAAACAAACGTTTTTAATAGCACTGACCCTTATCTATATCCAACCGGATCAGATTGAATCGGATCATACTGTGATAATCGATTCAGACTCTTGAGAATCGGAATCGAATATTGAGATTTGAACTGATAACCAGCCTGAATAGGGTGACCATATTTTTAGTTCCATAAATGAGGACACTTGATCCAATCATTTAACATTTCAATCATGTTTTTACTAAAGGTTTTTGATTTTAACAAAGTATTCCTGTTCCATGTGGTTAAAAATATTAAACTTTAGATTAGCTTTTACAACTCAACCATTACAGAAATGACTTTAAAATCTAAATCTTTATAAGAAAAGAAAAAAAAATTATATCTCCCTTTATTTCTATATTTGCAGATAACACAATATACAATATAGACCCTCCTTTTACAACTAAAGTGCAAAACATTTGCTATGGTATAGAAATTTCAGGTTGGCAGGCTAAAAACCCTCACTGCAGCCGTTGTGTTTCTGCCAGTCAGTCCCCCAAAAATGTCAGTGCAGCAACCTGAACTTTTACGTTTTTCTCATTTTATTATTATTAAAAAAATGATTAATTTTTAATACTTTTGAATTTCTTTCGAGTGATTACATTTCACATCGCAATGAATCGATTTATGGTGAATCGGCACACCCCTATCTAATGGAGCACTGGTCCTCATTTGCTGCCAGAACAGCCCTGACCTGTCGAGACATAGACCATCTGCCATCCTTTAGGTTCTGTAAGCTAAAATACCTTCACAGTTCAATGTAAGCCCTCTACAGTCCTTTAGTTTGCAGTAATATGCTGCAGATCATCTGTTATGGAAAGCGTTATCTCTTCTGCCATTATCTGTTCGTGATGCAGCATCAGACCCACGGACTTAAACAAAGAAGCTGCTTCTCTTCTAGGGATTGTCCTAGAGTACGGATGAGCAACTCCAAGCCACAGGAGCCACTGTCCTGCCAGTTTTAGATGAGCCTCTGCTCCAACACAGCTGATTGAAACGATCCAACTACCTCAGCATGGTGAAGATCTGCAGACGCTTGTTAATAAACACTTTATTCCAGTGTATTGACCCAGGGTAAAAACTAAAACCTGCAGGATACCGGCGTTTGAGGGCAGACTTTGGACACTCCTGTGCTAGAGTCTTTAGAGCCAATTGCACAAAAGAAGGATGCTTCACATAAAGAACATTATATAGTGTCTCTGGTCAGAGGTTTCTTCAGATTTTGTCTAAATCAGACTGCTGCAGGATCTGCGATTACTTTTTCAAGAAACCTTTAACTTCTTGTTGGTATTAAACTTAAGCCTCCACGATAAGACTTGTTCGTTATCCCAAAGACGCTTGCTACATTGAGGTCACAGAAACTCCAGGTAACATCAGATTATTCCCAAACTGCATTTTCTTTGTGGTAAAGTGCAGTTTTGTGCCGAAAGAAGCCACGGCCATCAGGGAATAGGAGCGCCAGCCTGACTGGTTCTCTGACTATGTAGCACCATGCATTACAAACTGATGCATTGTGAATTCTGACAACTTTCTATCAAAACCAGCACTTTGAAGCCTCTTCGGCAATTGGAGCTACAGTAGCTTGCAAGTTGGATCGGAACAAATTAGCCTCGGCTCTGCGGTTCCCTTCGGTTTCTTTCCTGGACCACTTAGGAGTGATCCAACATCACAAAACAATTAAATTCTTCACATTTGTCCATTTTTTCCTTACGCCTTAATTTTCCCCCTCTGCCTAAAAATACAGACATATCCCACCCACCAGCAGGTGCCATGATTAAGAGGTTATGAGTGTTATTCACTTGATTTATGTTTAAAACTGGTGAAGAAGTGCACCCAAAACAGAAAATGAAAGGTTGCTATGGAGACTAGGCGACCCCTCGATACCACTCTTTACTGTGGGTGTGTAAAGAAAGCCTTAAAAACTTTATTCTACTGCAGTAGCGTCATCTCAGACTGAAAGAAGCTGCTGTGGTTTCTTCACAGCATGTGTTGGAGATTTTCTTTCCTTCTTCATCATGTGTGATGGGAAGTTAAACCGGGTCCCCATCAAGCTTCGTTTTTCACAATCCAAGGATATTTACTGCAGATATTCGGATCATTCTCTGAATTCAGTGCACTTTGGGGTCTCTGGTTACTGAAAAATCCACCAACAGGAAATTGTTTCTGAACATTGCATCTGATTAAGGAGTACTTGTATCTCTGAGAAATTTGTAATCATTTTAGACATATAATCTCAAATTAAGAATACTTCTGCTATTTGGCTGATAAACAAAAGTTTACGTTACGGTGTCGAATATTATGTGGTTGAAGAGTTGTGCTATTTAATACATAGTTAATTTATTTTTTCTAAAAAAAAAATTCAATTTCGTCTGAAGACGACAGGGAAATAATTATATTAAGTTTATATTATATATTACGTAGTAATTATAGTAAGTTTATTATCTGTTTGCATTTATATTTCATTCACTGAAATAGCAACTCTAGTAAATGGGGAGATGCTTACTTATTAGAAACCTATACAACTTTTGAAAAACATAATTTTTAAAATAAGGTTATGTGCTATAATGCAAAGGAACATGGATGCCTCCGTTTCTTGTTTTAAAATGCGTTTTGGGATTTACTTTGAATGAAAACCTTCATGATAAACCTGTGGGACACAAAGTGCAACGAATTCAGAGAATCGCTCACAGACATGTTTTGAACACCACCTTTTCCTTGTAACTATTTTTTAACTTTCAAATATCAACACCATATGATTTTTGTTAAAATTAAATTATCTATAGACATTTATTTTTTTTCATAAATGCTACAGGAAATGTTGGTGAAATAGTTACTCCCTAATGTGGGATTTTTGTTTTTCCCCATTTAACCACTCTTATCAAATGAAAGGTTGGACTTTCTTCTTTTTGTTCAGTGTGAGCCGAAGCTGCTGGAGTAAAAACGGAATCTGTTTTAAAGCTGGTTAGACACTTTTTCTGTAGATAGTTGTAACTTGAGGACGTAGTCCAGTGTTTCCTAACCCTGTTCCTCAGGGCCCTCTGTCCTGCTCATATTAGGTGTTTCACTTCTGCCAAACACCTGACTTGAATCACTGGGTGATTAACAGGCTACTTTAGCACTTAATGACTGGCAAGAGCTAGTGGTATCATTTGGATCAGGTGTGCTGGAGCAGAGAGGAAGGTAAAACATGATGGACAGTAGGCCCTGAGGAACAGGGTTAGGAAACACTGGCATAGTCTATAGAGGGTGGTGTGAATGATCAAAACAAGAAAACGACTTTAAAATCTCTCAGCCTGGCTTGCTAACTATACGGACTGACGGAGATTTAAAGAGGAGCAGCAAAAGCAAGTGAGGTGGATTAGCAGTGCATGCCAGCAACAGTCTTCAGTCAGAGGCCTCTTCAAAGACACTTAAAAAACAAAACATGCATTTATGAGGTATAAAAATTAGGCAATATATGACCTGTACAACTCAATTGAGAGACACACTAAAATCTTTTGGGTGAAAAAAAAAAAAAAGACAAAAAAAAATATTTGTGTTCGTATAGCTGTGGTTAGCCCTATTCAAACTCATGTTAAACAGGAGTTAGCCACACTTTCAAACAGTGGAAGTGCCTCATGAAACCAAGAATTAAACTCGGCTGGTCTGGGAGGAGTTTCCTGACGTTTTTTTGTTGTTGCATTTTGCAACAAACTTCACAATCCAATCGGAAGGCTCTACCTGTAACAGGAATCAGCCCAATCATTCCCCCGGCATTACAAATCCTCTGCAACACAACGAAGACGGTCATTGTGCAGAGAGAACACGGTCTTCCCTTCAACGGTGATGAAAAGAGAAGAAAACTGGTCAAGGAGGCTGCCGACATGAATTTTAAAAGGACTTTCTCAAAGGTTCTGGCTCTGCCATAAATGTGACGACAACCTACAGTATCTTTCACCTATCTGGGGTATAGATTAGAGTAGAAGACAGAAATATTTTCTAACAAAGAGAAACATCCAAGCCTGGCTACATTTTGTTTCTATAAACCAGGAGTCTGCAACCCAGGGATTCTTAGGACCCTCCACTGTCCTAAATTTGACAAATACATTTTTTAAACTGAAAAAAAATAAATCAATAAAAAATAAATCAATAAATTCAGCTTTACCAGAAGGTGCTTTCATGATATGTATATATATGATTTAAATATTTTTTTGTCTTTACGTAACAAAACTGCTTTTTTTTTTCAAATTTACTATAAAAATATAATGGGTTAATTCCCTTGAAATTAAAACCCAACACTTTAAATTCTAAAAACAAAAAGAACAGAATGTTCTCTAATTTAATAAACAAATTTCCAATATCAGATATTGCCAAATTAACAAAAGGCAAACATGGCATTATGGGTTGAAGTTTGAACTTAACAGAGAAAAATTTACAACATAAAGCACTGCAAATCACAAATTACCTCCACACCCACAGTGAAGCACGGTGGTGGTACCATCATGTCTTTTGGGTTTTTCTTTCTTTAGCTTGAACAAAACCTTTGAGTGTCTGCTAGAAAGCTAAGGAATAAGAGCGATGTCTTCTTTTAGTTCAATAAAAGCATAGTTCCCATCAACAAAAGAGTGGCTCTAGTTGAAGGAGATGAAGGTTTCTGAAATATCAACCTGAATCTGAAAGTCAGTAGGACGATCTAAAGAGTGCGCAGAAGATACCCTCACACCGACAGATTTGGAGCGTTTTTGCAAAGAGTCGTGGTGAAAGTCAAGAAGACTCACAGGGACTGAAATAATTAAATATAAAAGGTGAATGGACATAACTATTTCAGAGGTGAGTTATCTTTCATGATTCTGTTAAGTTGAAAGGTTTTAAAGCCATTTAAAGGTGGGAAGAGTCTAGAAATTCATATTTTTTTTACATCACAAAAACCTAGTACTTTAACAGGTGGTGCAGGCTCTTTAGATTCAGTGCATAGTCTGTCAAACCCATTGTACCATTTCCAGTACAAAGAGCGAGTCGGATTACTGGGCTCTCACCTTGAGCATAAGGTTGACAGTACATCTGTCAGAAGCGATAGCCACAGCGCAGCCTGCTGGGACCGACTGGTTGGCTGTCAGAGGGATGACAGCCTGACAATAAGACAAGGTTTGAATCTGCAGGCTGTATTTCTGCACCAGAGACACAGTTGCAGCATCTATGCACTGGAGGTAGCCTAGAAGAGGAGGAAACAAAAGCCATGTTTTAGACGCTAGGCTAACCTTAATGTAATTACGAGCTTTGCATGTAATGTAAATTTTTTGCTACATTTGTGTTAAAATCTAGGGGATTGAAAGAAATAAAGGAATATATAAACTGGAAATTATGTTAAGTGCCTCAATTTTGTTTAAGTGCAGTACTTGAACTATGCAATTACTTCCCACAGCTTCTATTCATGTCAGCAGAGGTTAAGAGAGACACCCGGCATGTTTCAGAAAACCCGACAAAGGAGATTGTAAAAGCCTTGAAAGTATGTTTAAATAAAAAAAACATTTTTGAGAGTCTCTGTTTTCTTACAGTCGGCTCTGGTCTTTGTTAGGTTGTAGTCGGCCCTGAGTGAACGGATTGTCTTGACCACAGTCATGGTGAATTCCATGTCACGGTCGACCTCCTCGCTGTTCCAGCAAAACTACATGAAGAACATTACAGTCACACTTGTTGCTCAAAACCAAAGGGAAGCACATCTCAAACTTCAGGATCCAACCTGTAATGGAACATGACTTCTTAATAATTCCTTATCTCACCTCTGTGGTGTCAGGGTAAGATGTGACGCAGATGCTGGGCGGATCGCTTTGAGGTTTTCGTCGAGGCAACCTCTGGTAGAGTTCCTCGGTAACGAACGGCATCAAGGGAGAAAGAAGCCGCAAACCGACGTCTAAGCAGGTGTAAAGAGTCTGCCTGCACACATCAGCTTGCCTCTGGGTAGCGCTGTCTTCGCCTGCTTTAATGAACACTGGTTTCACGCTTTCCTGTAAGAAAAAGTTTTTTTTATGGCCCATATTTCATCCACCCATCGCCTACACCCGCTTAGCCAACCATCCACGCACACACACCTAAATCAAATAACCCAACGGTCAAGTGTTTTGGTCTTTGGGAGGAAGCCAGAGTATCTAAAGAGAACCTAGACATGCAGACGGAGAACATGCAAACTATGCCGAGATTCAAACCCAAAACCTTGATGAAAGGCACTGGTGCGTATGGCCCATAATACACAGTACAAACCAATTTATCAGTGCAAACCTTTAAAATTACATCTGTGCTTTATGGCAGCAGCATAATTCACAACAGAAAAAATTTAGAGCAATACAACCTTGATTTTTGGGGTGGGCAGTACTCTCATGTTAGGAAATAAATATTTAGTAGAAGATAGATCAATTTTATTAACAGAACAACGCAATTCGATTGATGTCTAGGATGCAGTTTCATTTATTTTATGGGAACCGTTGGGGTGCCATGCCATAAAGAGCTTTATCTGCTCTTTACTAAACTCAAAAGTAAGTGCATCAATGATCAAGGCTCCTAGATGTGTTTAAAAACCACAAAAGGAGGGACTTTTCAGATTTGCTGCATTAAATGAAAAGAAAGAAAATCTTAATTTTCAGTGTTTGACATTTTGATCACCATCAATTTACAGTAAGCTAATGCAGGTCTCTGACATAATGTTTCCCTCATGGTATTGGCCTTTAGAAAGAATATTTATTTTTGTTAATTCTAACAAGTGCTGTCATGAGATAAAAAAAAAGAAGATTAAGATTTGTAATCTCAATTTTAATCTCGATAACTACTGAGAAAAACCCTCATTTGGACACATTTTCATTTAAATTCATTACACTAGTACGGTCGAACAAAGGTATTTTATATATATGTAACATATATATATATAAAAAAAATTTAAAAAAAATTTTTTTTAAGTAATTTATTGTATTTAACAGAATTCAACAGATGCAGCCCAAGCATTTACATTCCCTTGTTTTTGTGAATAGTCTCAAGTGGCGACTTCAACCTTCTGCTTCGAGCATGTCCAGTTCAGTAGTGTTCTCGACTTAGTTGGGTAAATATCTGCTCTGACTTTAGCTGTATTATGGGTTAAAACGTGATACACAGCTTATTTTTTACAACAATGGCTTGCCATACAGCTGGACCTGGGCGGCCGGGTTGAGCTGCAGCTTTGCGATGCAGACTGGTTGCCTTCGCAGTCTGAGCTGGGAGAGTACCCCTCGGTGAGAAGAGCAACAATAGTACATGGTTCACCCAGAAGCCTCCAAGAACACTATAAAAAGTTGCTAGTTTTGTCGCTTTGGCGTTTTTATTTGCTTTTATTTTTGATAGAGAATCGCTATGAGGGGTCTAAAAACTTGCTAAATATAGCTAAATTGAGTAGACTGTCTACAACTCCTCGCTCTACCTCACCTCGCCTTCCCCACTACAACAGAAAGCAGTCAGCTAATGATCATCTTACAGTCTGTGGTCTCCACTTCAGGTTCTGGTTAACCCTTAACAAGTCAGGCACAAGAAGCCCGAAGCAAAAAAAACACATGAAAACTGGACATTGGTCGTCATAAGATGATCAGAATATTTGGCCAACTGCACACAGAAATGGTTCCACACACACACAGAATCAACCCGTTTCTGTTCCTTGCAAGAAAAAAAAAAAGCAGGTACAGACAATGGATGGAATAAATTAAAGATTATATTATTATTTTTAAATCAAAATCATGCTACTGTAGGAAAAAAAATTTAGTTTTCACACGTTATCTTTTTTTATCTGAGATATAAAGAGGCTCCAGCGGTTCCTACCAGGTAGACGTCACAGAGCTCATAGAGCCAGAAGTTGTAGACGGCGGTGGTGATGGCTGGGAAATCGTAGGTCTTGAAGCCAGCGTCACAGAGGGCCACAGCAGCACTCAGCCTGGACAGGATCCATCTGTCTGACACGCTCTCCTCTCCAGACAGCTGGAAAAAAAAAATGGAAGAACAAATCAGCATGTATTCTTTAGCGTGTATAAATCTGTAAGGAGAGCAACCTGAAGGAGCTCCTGCTGTCGTAATAAAAACATTTAAAAAAGCAGTAAAACTTATTTATACTCATCACCTGTCTCATGATCTCACCTGGGCTTTTTCCGAGGGAACAAAGTTGTCTCCCAGTGTTTTCATGGCAAACTTCACAGCGTTCCACAGTTTGTTGCAGAAGTGACGGTACCCCAGGATGCGGTTGACATCCAGGTTGATGTCCCGTCCTACGAGACGCAAAAAGCGACGCCTGATGATTTGGTAACGCAAGACTTTATCTATCAATTCTAACAGCAATGCAGCAATGATGTTCTTGTGTTTCTGTTTGTCTGTTTCTGTTTTTATCTGGCGGCTGTTAAATGTAGAATAAAAGAAACTCTCATGGTTTTCACCTTGGCTGGTGTAGGCGCACAATGCAAACCGGAGAGCATCTGTCCCACACTCCGGGATGCCGTTTGGGTAGTCTGACTTCTGGCCTTGCTTCGCCTTCTCCACCTCCACAGGATCCAAGTTACTGTCAATCAGCTGGGCATGGAGACCCTACAGGATGCACGGATGAAGAAAAAGGGATCTACATCCAATTTCAAGGATTCCTTTACAAAGTCTGTCTAATTTTTCATGTCTGGATAAGTTTGGGGGAAATATTCATTCAATCAATATGACTAAGTATTGAATGGAAAAATAGTCAGTATCCTACTGTCTACTGTATAACCCTATGAGGGCAGTGTTATTATCCAGGGTTGCTGCAGTTGGTCATACATATCCATATTCAGCAACATCCAGGTGACTACCTGAAGATACTCCATCAATGTTTTTTTCTTTTTTCTGATGATTATGCCTGGATTCATCGGGCTCAAAGTGTGAAAGAGCTTTTCAGAGAGCATATATTTCATACAAAGACTAGCCACCACAGAGGGTGGACTTTAAAGGGGCTATATCATGCAAAATCACGTTTTTGGAGTTTTCAACCATCTGGTAATGCAATTTTCTCATAAAACCCTCACCAGAGTGGTTTCTGGCTTATTCACACATGTCTGAGTAATTCTCCTGAATTCTGCTCTCTGAGCAGCTGCCCCTCCCTCTCCTAGAAAATGACTGAGTAGTCAACTATTGACATCACTGGTTGAAAGTTGAGTGCTAGAGGTGTCTGCACAGCCCCTGCAGGCAGAGCGGTTTACCCCTGGTAGATTTTCAAACACACCCTCCTCCTTCTCACAGCTAATGGCTGATTCAGTTTTGTGGCATCTTAAAACTATTTTTTGTTGGATTTTTTACTTTCTCTGTGTAAACGCCCGTTTGGCTGCATGGATTACAGGATTTTATTCTACATTCCTAAAGAACAGCAGCTGGATCAAAGAACAAAGACGCCTGATGGACAGGGAAGTGGCTAAATGCAAATGTGTGTTTGCCATTTATCAAGCCGCTTACGTGATCTTATACCAGCATTGTGTGGTTAAGTAATTGATCTGTAGCGTCTCAGAATGTTCAGTAAACAGGCGCAAACAACATCCATGGCTTTTTTATAAACAAGGCTGCAAAGACTTTCTTAGTGGACGCAGCTGTGTTGGTCTGGGCTCTGTCTAAAGCCTGGAGTTTTAGCAACTGAGGTAGGCTTTATTGACTGTTTTTTTACAAAAAACAAACCAACTAAAAAACGTCTGAACCCTTACTATAACAGAGTTTCATTGTGGAAAACAAAAGACCGGAGAGCAAACTGCGACTGGTGTTTTGTGATCCCTCAACTTCTGTGGCAATGCGCGTTCCCAAATCAGAGAGCGTGGACCAGGGCTGAAAGGTGACAGGAGGGGTGAGTGCTCTGTGACTGTGTTTAAATTTTTAAGCTAGCTTGTTTAGCAGACTTGGTAGATCAGCTTTAACTTCATCGAGAATTTTGGGATGTATTGGAGAAGGCTGCTACACTGGATATAAATAATTCTTGAGAAAATATATGTTGTAATCAAAACTTTCCCCTCTCTGCCATCCGGCAAGTGTAGAGGCAGACTAGGATTTTTTCTTCTATCTTTTTTATTCCCCATACTCTCGTTCTGCAATTCACCCTCAACCACTTAGCTTTTTGTCCTACCTGTCTTCATCATCTTTATTTTTCCCCTTCATTTTCTGTCTCCCTGTCCATAAAAATCTAAGGAAAAAAACCCCACAGCGATTTCTAAAAAAGATTTCTTACACACATATTGAGTTCTATTGGAAAAGCCATAATGCTCCACTTTTGAAAGTAAATTTGTTGGGCTTGTACTTGGCATTCAGACATCCGTTTCAGAGTGTCAAACTGCCAGACAGGTAACAATAAATAAAAATGTTACTTTTATTAATCCTAAAATAAAAATTAATCCCAAATGGTGTAGAAAGTTGTGAAAATTGTAAACAAAATAATGTAAACATGTACCTGACAAGGACAAGTTAGCCCCTTCATAAGGAAAACATTTGTGGTAATGTTGAGTTTACTAAAAGTCACACAGTGCCCCCTGGAGGACAGATCTGCTTCAGCTGACTGAATAACTACTGGAAAGATTGATGGGTCCAATAAAACCTTGTTGGAAGCAGAAGGAGGTGGTTAATAAAGCTTTTTATAAGAATATGGGCTTCCAGGGTCCAAGGAGCTTGTAGTGAACATGTAAAAATAAAAAAACCAACTGGGAGACAAAGACAAGGAGTTTGTCTCTGTGTGTTTGTGTCTCTCTGAGGGCATTTCTACACACTTTTTTATGGACAAAACTCCAGATTTGTCCAGACTCCTTGTTGGACAATTTCTAAAGTATAAATAACAAACTTAATTCAGTTTATAGGCTGATATTTACATTGTGGCCAGGCTTTAAATGTGAAACCTCAAGAAATTGATGGTTGAATGGCTCATTTAAGAGACGATCAGATGGATGGACAGATGGATAAAGAAATGGATGAGCAGGTGGAAGAAAAGATAGAAAGACTAATGCTATGGACTTCTGGATGGACGGCTTAAAAGACAAGCAGGCAGACAAATGGAAATACGGACGGATTAGTGGGTGGATGAAAAGACAAATGTATAAAAAGCAAGACAAGTGGAGTGATTGACAGGCATATGGAAAAGTAGACAGACAGGTAGATGGAAAGACTTATTAAAAGGGTGCAAAGAGGAGTAGATGGACGACATTAGAAAACCTTGGAAAATAATTAATGTTGGTATTGGGGAATGTCCTCCGTGTTGCTTTGGGTCTCTTTCCAGCTGGCTAAACATCACTATCTTTGTTACTGTGCAGGAACCCGATCATCCCACCAGGATGTTTGCAGGTTTCTCTGCTGGACTGAACTCAAGTCTTTAAGGCGTTACCTCCAGAGAGATCCCTGTGATGACATCCAGCGGGTCGATGACGTTCCCGAGGGACTTGCTCATCTTCCTTCCGTGGGCGTCCCGCACCACGGCGTGCAAATAAACCTGTTAAGAGATGACACCATCTTTGGCCATTATCCAATTGCTGTTATAAACGGTTTTCACGGGTAGGCACGCCTGACGGTCTCACCTCTTTGAAAGGCAGCTTGCCCGTCAGTTTGAGCCCCATCATCACCATGCGGGCCACCCAGAAGAACAGGATGTCATGACCCGTCTCCAGTAAGGTGCCAGGGTAGAAGACGTTCAGGTCCTGGGTCTGAATCAAAACCGTTCATAAAGGAAACCATATCAACAAGATGAGAAAACAACAGTTTCAAAGTCACATTTTATGAGGTTCACTTGGAGAGGTTCATGAAGTGGACATGAACCAGTTTATTGTCTTCATAAAAGTTGCAGTTGAACTCAGAATTGAGGTGAAGGCATTCCCATTTTACAAGTTCTGCTTTACAGCTTCTTATCTTCTGCGGTAGAGAGCGAAGCCTTTGTGGCATTTGCCTCAGTAAAAAGTCAACCGACCTCGGCGTCTTACCTCATTAGGCCATCCGAAAATAGAGAAGGGGAAAATGCCAGACGAGAACCAAGTGTCCAGAACATCCTCGTCTGAAACACAGCAACAAAAAAGGTTACCTCATCTGTTCAAATCATTGGTTAAATTGATTTAATTAGGCAAATCTGTGTGGTTGCAGACCCTGAAATCATCAGATTGATTACAGACCTGATTACTGAAAAAAATTAAACAAGTAAATCTCACCCTGTCTGAGGGAAACCTTATCCACAGACACGTTGAATCGTTTTGCTGCTTTTTCTTTGGCCTCCTCCTCTGATCTGCCACTCACCCAGTAATGGCCGTCCATGTCCTAGAGATAGGGGGGAAAAACAGCAAGATATGAGCAATACTGATGCAAATAGCTTTCAGCTGTCATTTGAAACCCTCCGGAGCAGAAAAAAGTAATAGATGTCAGCTTACCTCGCCGGGTTTAACAGCAGGATCATTTACAGTGACGAAATAAGCAGGAATACGGTGACCCCACCATAGCTGCCGGGAGATACACCAGTCCCTAAAAGAGAGAGAAAAACGACAGGGAATGGATAAGAACTTCAATCTCTTAAATCACTACTTTTTGAATCAAAACGTAAAAAATCTGAGGGCAATTTAAAGAGAAATAGTATCATTTTCTCCTAAAAGTCTGGACAAATTTCCAGATTCCCAATTCCAAATGGTTTGAGTCAACTTTGATAAAATTCTTAATTGGGTCAATCATACATCAGAGATCTGATTGGAATGGAGGTTTTTGATGTTGCATTGTGGCTTTTTTACATTGTCTTGACCATTATGGGCCATCTAAATGAGGGGTGCCCAACCCAAGTCCTTGAGATCGACCATCCTGCAACTTTTAGATGGATCGTTCTTATCACGGCTCAATCAAATGTAGGCCCTGTTACCAGGTCTCTGCAGGGCTGACGGACTGCTGACGAGAGAATGGAGCCATTTGATTCCAGTATACCTGAACACGAATAGTGGGGAAACATCTAAATTTTGCAGGATACTAGATCTTAATGACTAGGGTTTGATCTAAATACACAAGTTCTGAAGATACACTGGATCTGCCTGACTTGTTAAGTTCCTGGAAATTCATTTGTTGCAAATTGCCACTATATAAATAAATTAAACTGAAGATAAGATCAAACTTAGTCCATGTACATGGAAAATTGTCTTGCTGAATCCAAAACCTAGGACTGTCAAAATAAACGGATCAACGATGGTTTGATTAATTAGTCGAATTAAGGAAATTAATTGTTCATGCAATTAACCCATGCACGCAATGACCCGCCCTGTTTATCCCACATTTAGCCCACAATCCTGCTCCACGCAGCAAGTCTCAAACCTGGTGAAAAAGGTATTTAACTCCACAGCAGAGGCCATCATTTGTTGAAATCTGCCTGTGCAGTTTACTATGCATCCCAACCATATTTTTCATGGTGTCCCACATTTTCCCAGGATTATATCCGTTAAACAGCGTCTCCAGATGTCTCCTGTATTGATGGGAGCATCATGGTTTGGGGCCGTTTTTTATTCAGATAGAAATGGAGCATTAGTGAAATTGGAGTATATTTATAGCTGTTTCTAATAGGGATGTCCCCGACCCGATCATGTGATCGGAAATCGGCACCGATCACATAGTTTCAGACTCGATCGAAATCGGGTGTTACCTCCCGATCAGGACTCATACATATGTACCTGTCAGTTTCTTAAATCCTCGTGGGTGGGGCTATTGTCTATCTCTACACCTGTTCAATACTATTTATCTTTTATTCACTTTAAATAATATGCAATCTAAACAAGCTGAACAGAGAGCTACTTAATAAGGTGAGATTAAACAGTTGCGGTTTGAATCCACCTGCTGCGGTTCCTGCTCCACATGGAACCGTAATGAATGTCCGTGTGTAATCAAAAAGTGCTTGATTACACACGGACAGGATTGCTGCAGAGGTTTTTATCATTAGGTTTAGGATTTTTGCCTGGGACAGATGACTTTCAATGGGGGTTCAGGTGTATTTCTGGATTCTGTATCTACGCGCTGCCGCACTGGAGACTGTAATTACTGCTTCAGCCAAAGTTTTAAAGTGAGGAAATGGTTCTCCAATTAAACACATCAGAAGTCTACAAGACTCTGAACAAACAGTTTCCGGAACCGTAAACTACGCTTCAACTGCAGAAAAATCTGCGGTAGGAAAGAAGCAGCAGCAGATGTTTGGCACATCGTAGCGCGTCTGACCAACTGGAAAGGCTGCAGTCACGCACCGAAGTGTCTCACAGAAACTTGCAGTAAGCTCCCAGTCAGCCATATTCCTTGTTTAAAGTGTCCAGGAATCCTTTGTTTAGTTGATTTATTTACCTGGAATATGTGCGTAAAGCTGAAAATATCTTTGCATTTCCAACACGTAGTCAGTTCATTTTAATGAGTAAAAATGACCGAAAGCCTTCAAATTTTTCTGTCACAGTTCTGATAAACTGGTAAAATCCAGAACACATTCAGTTAACATGACCCCTGATATGTTTATACATTCTAATTATTAAGTTAATATAAGCTGAGGTACTGTTTTTTAAAATACTTTTTTATGTATAAGCTACTTTTGCACTAAAGTTCAAAAGTGAATAATTTGTTATTTATTACTTGATTGTTTAAGCTACACCACAGAAGTCCTCTGTAAACAGAATTGTTATGCATTTTAAAGAGGATGTGCATTTATTAACTTCGTCGTAAACAACAGAATATCTATACAATAAAATAAAAATACTCTTACGTAAAAGACGTTTCCAACAAATGATAAACTTAATGGTTTCATATCTCCATTCGGCTCTTTAATCAACTTCACTGTGTCACTATCTTACCATTCAGGATCAGAGTCCATGCCCAACTCAGAATATTGCAGCAGCAGCAATATAACACTTGTAGGTGTACATTAAAATACCACCATTAAAATAAAATAACAAATCTGAAAATGTTTTGATTTGAACAATGAATGTCCCTTTTAAGATGAATACAGAATGTTAATACTACTCTGAAGCACTTAAAATGACCACTGTTCTTCTTTAAGAAGCCTTCCAGAGTCTGCTGATTGGATTTTCTTTTTGGTGGCATCTTTCTCACACCTCTGGGCAGGAAGAAACCATGAACAGGACAAGATTACTAATACTTTTTATTATTATTATTGTTACAACTACTACTATTATGTGACTGGGAGCACTGCTCTGGCGGCTGCAGGCCCTTCAGTGAACGGATCAATAAAGTATCTTTGAATTGAATAATAAGCAGGCTATATTATTTTCTCAGACATTTGCTCAAATATAATATTACTTTACTACTACTATTATCACTAAATTATTATCATCATTATCCAACATATAAAGTAGTAATAAAAACTGATTTGCACAGCTAAAAATAAAAAATAGGCCATACAAGTTGGCATAGTATGGCATCAACTGGCTTTCTGTGGTTGTACATCTCTTCATTTCGGTTCATGACACGTTCACAGTGTAGTGGTGGCTACACAAATAAACAGCAAATAATTCTCCCTTATAAACAAACGAAAATACACTCTTACAAATCCGTTTTTTTTCACTAATTGAACACTTGAAGGGAGGACTGAGTTACCAAAATGACGCCCTGCTTCTCGTCTATGACGGCTCCGACAGCCTGGTTTAACAACAACGCTGCTGTGGACTTAGCCTTTCCCCATCGTCCATTTAGCTAGAACTGAGTCAAGAGCCCCATGATAAAACTGGGTACAACTTAAGCGGGCGGAAGGATATTAGTTCAGTGTGACCGGCCAAAAGTATATTAAAGGACCGGGCGGAGCAGCGGAGTTTGAAAGCTAACCCGGTTCACATAGCATTCTGGCAGAGAATAGAGCCTTGTCACAGCGGGACTCATGCTGAAGTATGAAAGGGAAAATACGTGCCGTGCTAATGTCATGCACAGCATTGCGCGGAATCACATCCTGGTCATAAATTAGTAGCCGGCTGGACTTCATTGAGTAGTCGGGTATATAGCCGGCAGCCGGCGCTTGTGGAAAGCCCTGCTCTTGTTCTCCGCATCAAAAATCACTAGAGTCTATAAAAGCCAGAAAACTGAGATTTACCTAATGTTATCCATCCAGTTGAACCAAGTCTTCAGGTGGTGATCGGGGATGATCTTGAGCCGGCCTTCTCTCACAGTATCCGCCGCCTCTTTCCCCATATCTCTGCAGTTGACGTACCACTGAGGCTTTAGCAGCGGCTCCACAATGTCCTTTGAACGACTGATTGAGAAGAAATATGGCATGGCTTAGGAAGTAATCCTAAATTGGAGAAATAAATCTCTAAAATAGTCTGCACTCATAAAACCACAGTCTACCTGCAAACTGGCACAACCATAGGGTTGTCTCTGATCTCTTTAAACTGGCCTCTGTCCTTGAGTGCCTGAAGGACGGCTGTTCTGGCCTCGAATCGCTTCATGCCCTTTGGGACAGACAGGGGAGGTGAAAATGAAAAAAAATAAGTCTTAGACAAAATGGGTTCCCTGAGCAAAGCCAACTGTCTCTGTGAAAATGCCCTCACTGCAGGAGGAAAGGAACTAATGAGACACTATACCAGGAAGGGAGGAGGCACGTTAATGAGGAGCCCATTTTCATCCAAGATGTTGATGAAGGCCAGATTGTGTCTCTCTCCGACCTCGTAGTCATTATGGTCGTGAGCCGGGGTGATTTTGACAGCACCTGAACACAGAAGGTGGAGAGGGACAGAAAAGGACAACTGTAATGAGGACAAAAGGACCGGCTGAACAACTTGCTGAGTACTTCTCTACTTTTTCTGGCGGCAAAACGTACCTGTTCCGAATTTCATGTCCACAAAGTCATCAAAGACTATAGGCATCTTCCGCTCACAGAAGGGATGCAGCACCGTTTTTCCCCTCAGATGCTGATACCTGGGGTCGTCGGGGTGGACGGCCACGGCCGTGTCTCCCAGCATCGTCTCGATACGGGTTGTGGCCACGATCACCTCCTCATCTGAAGAACACAAAGTTCGGGGTGTTTACTTAGCGTGGGACACGGCGTCTCTGCTAAAATCCATCTGTTCCGCTCCACTTTATATACCTGATCCATCCACCTTGTAAGCGAAGGACACCAAGACCCCAAACTCTACTTTGTCCTTGTAGCCAGGCACTGGGAGCAGAGTTCTGCCACTGAGCTCCTTTTTATCCACCTGGAAGACAAATATCAAAGGTTTATTAAAGAAAGAACATTGTGGCCAGAACTGATAAAAAGGATGGGCTGGTATCAGGTTTCAATTTGTCTCCACCTGCACATTTACATGCACTCATTACAGGAATGAAGATCAAGTGGTGTGTTATAGTCATTCTATTTCCACCATTTTAATTTGTTTTAAAAGGAGAATCAGATGCACAACTTATCTAACAGTTTGTCTGATGTTTTGTGAATTTACCCAATGCAAATAAAATACATCTTTTTATTTTTGTGGTAATCAGGTTGGAGCATCTGTTTTACATACCTTTCCAAAAATATCCACAACAAAGAGGAGACAAACTATCTATCCTAAAGTTGATATTTATCAGAAATATATGTTTTTTCCCCCACAAGCTTCTAGCAATAGTTTGCTGGAACTTTGGTCTATTTCTGACAGAACTGGTCTGAGTACAGTTTGTAGAAAATCACGCCCCAAAAGACCTTTTCAAAATAAACAATGTCCTTGTTGTCCCTAAGCCACTTTGTCGCTAGTCTGGTGGTATGTTTAGGGTCACTGTTCATTCACTTCTCCATGTCTTGAGATGTTGCTTTAATATTTCCAAATAGTTTGCTTTCTTCTTTTTTGTGACATGCACCAACCTCTCTTGCAGCAAAACAGCCCCGTAACATCATGCTGCCACCCCCGTACTTTAGTTGGGATGGCATTCCCAGGCTGACTAGATTCCAAATTTTCCCCTCCAAATATAAAAATGATCATTATGGCCAAATAGTTCAGTTTTATTTTAAGACCAAAGGAAATGTCGCATAACTAAGGTCTTTGTAAGTTAGTGCATTCTCAAACTGTAATCTTGCTTTTGGAATACAGTCTTCTTCCTCGCTTAGTGGTTCTTTTATGTATTAATAGCTTTGTTTCCTTGAGCATAATGACACTATTTTCCAAGGTTCAACTAACATGTATATAATATTGATCTCATTTTATGGAATAGGAAGTGTCCATGTGTTCAGTGCTTCTTCAGGGTTCAAACATGTTTCTTCAAGTTAAATTCAAGTCTTTTTAAGACCATTTATATAAAAAAAATGTATACTAATTTCATGGCCCAACTTACAGCCCTACCAGTAGAGAAAAAACAGATCCTTCTACTTTTGGTCATATATTTCTCAGGGAAATGTGAAAAGTGTAAAAGATGTGAAAATTAAGGATTATTCCAGCAGGCCACAAGAAAGTTTGCCTAAAAAAAGTAAAGTTGCTTTTTAACGTTTGTTATGTTGGTTTTTGTTTTGTTTTTTTAACGTTAATCTTCATTTACTGAAGACATCACGTCTTCTGAGTATTTCGACCTTCCCTGGGTATCGATGCATTCTAAATTATTGCTTCCACCACTCATTATTTATGCTACCTTATTTAATGAAAATAATTGTGGTTGACAAATTAAACTTTTGATGAAAAATGCAATACAAACAAGTTAAATACAGCATAATGTTTAAGACCCAGATATAAAAATTAAAGACTTAAAGTCTTTTTAAGGTATTATTTACAAATCCATCAATTCAATGCCTTTAATGCTTTTAATACCCTGTAGGAACCATGTTTTTGGTGTAGCGCCACCACAGGCAAGAAAGTAAGCATACTGCTTTATTAAATGACATAGTATTTAATAAATAAATTTACTGACCGTAAGCCGGAAAACTAAATGCTGATTTAAAGACCACCTTTACATCAGGAACACAAGCAGTTAAAAACTAAGAAAGCTTTCAGACTTACCTCAATGTCAGAGATGGCGGAGTTCAGTGTGCAGGACCAGTTGACGAGCCTCTTGCTTCTGTAAATCACCCCTTCATCATGCATGCGGATGAAGGCCTCTTGGACTGCATAAGACAGTTTTGGGTCCATTGTGAAGCACGCTCTATCCCAGTCCAGAGAGGAGCCCAGCTTCTTCAGCTGGTGGTAAATACGGTCTCCCTTCCTACAAAAGGAGAAAGTTATTTTTTCCATCACCTGTTAAAGTTCTTTTGAATCAATTTCTTGCTAGTCTTCAGACTCACTCGTTCTTCCATTTCCAGACTTCCTGGATGAAGTTTTCCCGGCCCAGATCATGGCGAGTAAGACCTCTTTCTCTCTTCAGCTTCTTCTCTACCACCACTTGGGTCGCGATGCCGGCGTGATCGCAGCCCGGGTTCCACAGTGTGGTTTCCCCCCGCATCCTGTGCCTGGGCACCAAAGAACAACTTCTATCAGCTGACAGGAACCTTAAAAACTCAAAAACACAGTAATACTGCTGTGATCTTTGAGTTACTGAGCAGTGACATGTGAATTACCATCTGGTTAGACAATCCTGAATGGCGTTAGTGAGAGCATGACCCAGGTGAAGAGATCCGGTCACGTTTGGAGGAGGGATGCACATCATGAAGATGCCACGAGGGTTTGGCTCACTGATGCTCTTCCTCTTTAAAATGAAGTTGGAGATTAGAGTTATTCCTTTTATGTTCTGATCCAGAGTTTCTTAATAAAACAATGAGGAGGGACGCACTTACACCATACTCTGGTTTGAAAAAGCCCCGCTTCTCCCACCATGGGTACCAGGCAGCCTCCACATACTGAGGGCTGTACGAATCAGGAAGCGCACTGATGACGTCTAAACCCAAACACAAAGAAACGTTAAACTCTAGACAATTCATATGCTTAGTGTGAAACATCAATGTTCCTGTAAACACAGAGGAACAACAAGTGAAGATAAATTTACCACACAGCATGTGTAATAAAAAGGTTATTCTAGAGGTATGTAAAGTTTACAGCTGACTCCAGGCACAAAAGCGTGGGTTATCTTGCTGACAGAGACATTGGTAACTGTGCAAACTGGATGGCTTTATCCTAAAATCAGCAGCTAGGTCAGAAGGATGTTTCCAGCAACTTTTAGTTGCATCTCTGCTTCAAGAGCCCTGAATAAGGAGTTCATTAGCAGGACTCTGAATTACCTCCTCAGCAGAGAGTTAAGCTCTCCAATCATTTGATCAAGGTGTGTTGTACCAGGGAAACATCTCAAAGTTGACACAGGACCTCAAAGACTGGCGTTTGACACCCCTGAGCTATATGGTTGAAACTTGGATGCAATCGGGTGTTCCAAGAGGGAAACGTACCCAAATCCATCCAAACTGGTACTGGAGTGGATAGATCAGACTAACATTAAGATTATATACCTGATTAATATCCAGAAGCATGTTGAGGGCTGCTTAAAAGCATGTGGCTTCTCTGCATCTCTCTAAGGGATATTTATCCAATTATTAACTAGAAAATCACTCAGAGAGGACAGACTTCCTCAAAGGAAGCTCAGTTCACCCCCAACCCCCCAAAAAATCTAATCAGTTGTTTCTCATCCCACTGCAGACATTTCCTGAAATTTTCATCAAAATGAGTCATGTTTTGAGTTATTTTGTTAAAAGATACACAGACAAACCCTGGGAAAAACAAAAGCTCATAGGTGGATGCAATAAGGGATGTATGTAAATATTTAAACTATAAATTATATTGAAAAAAAATGTCCACCATAAATTTAAAATTGTGCATCCGATTCTTATTTTTTTCTATACCGTAATATCCCTCTGATAACCAAAATCAGGTTCAAGTGCATCAACAGGAGCACAAAAGAAAATGACTTCCAGAACATAATGAAGGTTTAACAACAAATATGACTGAAGAAGGAACCCACTTTATAAGAACCTAAAACCAACTTCAGTGTTTGTATCTTCAATGCAAGCAGGAAAGACTCTAAATCAAGAGTGTGTTTCAAAAAAACAATGGCAACATCAGTGAGCCTTTTGGTCATTCATAAGTGGTCAGCCTGTGGCAGCAACGCAGCTCGCTCAGGTGTTTTTTTCTTTACAAAATATAACACGCCTGAGCAGACTGTCGATGTGCAGGGTTACGTATATAAAACACGAGACGGAAAAGTCCATAGTAAACAGAGAACATAGTCGGACATCATTTTCTGATACCAAGTTTTTTTTGCGAGCCGCTGCAAAAGGCCCTGCGAATGGTCTGGCAATTTGGAAGCTCCTGGACCTCTGCATCGCTCCACTTTGCCATTTCAGCTGATATAGTTAACAAATGTTAAATGAACTCCCCATGTTTACTTGCATTTTACATACGGTTCCGGTCAGGGTTCAGTGCACATTCAACACATAATGATATCACCCTCTGTTGCTGCTCAAACTACCTTTTTTTTCTCCAGCAGGTGTGGGAATGTTGTATGTAATCACTCCGAGCTCTTTTTTTTCCGGTTTGGCCTTTTTCTGGAAGATGAATGCAGACAGAAAACAGACAGCTCATCAATTCATCTGTGCGACTATGTTCCAATCTGACACTTTTCTTACAAAAAATATTCTATCTACCTCTGTAAGGGGTTGTGTCTTTTTCTTTGCCTCCATTTCCTTCTTCTGTTGAAACTTTTCCAGCTTTTCTCTCTTCTTTGCTTCCTTTTTCAGCTGCGCCTCCGTCTTTGGCGGACCTGCAGGGAAAATGAATAGAAAAAGAAAACGCAGAGGTGAGTGATGATGCAAATCACATGATATTCCTACAATATTTATGAATGCCTATACGAGATTTAGATTACCATTAGCTGCAGAGCCGTTAGAGTCTGCAGCTGCATTTGTAGCCTTTCCGGCAGCATTTGGAGTCGGTGTCACGGACCCCACCTTTTCACAAAGAGCGATTTCTCCCAGCACCTTCAGGAACTGTGGCTGGTTAATGCAGGTCGTGAACCACCTTGTCACATTGGTCACCGCCTTCCTGTCTGAAGGCTCCAACGCCTGAAAATAACATATCATATTTAAAACACACACGTCTAGACGTGGAGAAGCCTTTCCTATAGGGTTGAGCCGCACGCTTACGTATTTGAATGGTAGAAGAACAGCTGTAGCAACGGCCATATCAGCCAGAGTGAGGCTCTCTCCCACCAAGTAAGTTCTCGGTGCCAAGGCCTGATCGAGAACCTTCAGAACACGCATAAGCTCCGCCCGGGAATTCTGCTGGAGCTAAAAACGCGGTCAGCAATCAGAAAAGAAGTCACTCAAATTAATCTCATGCTGCTCCACATTTTCTCCTCATTGCAACCATAAATGTGAACATTTGTCGCTGAGATTTCATGAGAGGGAACAACAAAAAGAGCGCAGAAATGGCAAGTGGAAGGAAAACGATACGTGGCTGTAAAACTTTTTTGTCTAGTGTGCCTTTGTGTACAGCTTCTTTTACCCTGATGCCCATAAATAAAGTCCGGAGCAAGACGTCATCTGAAACGCGCCGAGTAAAACTGCAAATCTACCAACGGCCCATGGACTGAAAGGCAAATCAAGCAGAAAATTATACAGAAAAGCAATCAAGATGCCCATGGTAACTCTGGAGGAGGAGCAGAAACTTACAGCAAAGCTGGTAAAATAATTTTCTATGCACTTCATAAAATCAGACCTCAATGCATACTACCTCTTCTACTACTTTCCAGTTACATTATTTGCTGTTATTTCAACTGTTATATTATTTTATTCTCAGCATACAGGAGTACGTCATTTCCCCCAACAAAGTAGTTTTTGCAGGAGGGCTGACGTCTCGTCTTTTGTGTGCAATTCTGCTCACATACGCTTAAAAGACAAAGCTGAATGGAAAATATAAGCGAAAGGAGTTTGAAGCAGCCTTTGCTTTACAGTGGTCCCTCGCTATAACGCGGTTCCCCCTTCGCTGCTTTCCTGTTACGCAGATTATATAAATTACAGCTTTTTTTACAGCGTATTAACGCGCATTGTGTTCTGTGTCTTAATTGATTGGAGGCAATTGTCAATCTCCTCCATTTTGTGTCTCCTGCACTTGCCATATTTATCATGTGATATCATAAGAATATTGTCGTCCAGAAAAAAAATAAATAAATAAAAATAAAAAGGAGTCCAAACATAACTTTGCTCGTCATTCGAAAAAACACACATCTGCTCCAAGACATTCAGTGGAAAAAGATGCACCCGAGCAGTCGCGGACGAAGAAACCGCAACATATTAATACTTTTATGTTTTAAAATCTATAAAGGTTTGAACTTTGAAAAGTCTGCTTTTGCTTCTTGTTACTAGGTCTTCACCCACAAAAATACCAGTAACGGTTATGCAGAAAAGGTCCAAAAGTTTGCTTTTCAGACTTAAAAGCAAGACAGACGAAGTCCGGAAAATTACCGTTTTTTTATAGTCTGTTTGAAAGGGGCGAGTGACTATTTCATCCATGTCCTGGTATCAAATTCTAACTTTCTTTAATATAGAAAGTACTCTTTCATCATTTATTTTGTTCTTCCTGTGTCTCTTCTCAGTCGTCTCAAACCCCCTAGGCGGCTGTGGCACATGACCGCTTGTACTCAAGCCAGGTTCTGCTCGAGGTTTCACCCTGTTAAAGGGACGTTTATCCTCGCCGTTGTCGCTACATGCTTGCTCAGTATGAGGGATTACTGAGGTTGGAGTCTGCATCAACAGGGCACAACTGCCATTCAATGATTCGTTGTAATCTGCAAACTTTACATAGAAAACTTTTTAACTGATTGGAATGTGTGATTGATTAAATTGATTACTTTTCTGCGAAGTGTCTTGAGATTTTTGTGAATCTGCGCTATATGAATACACTGAATTTAATCAAAAAGATGGGTGTAAAAGGTGTTGCCTAAGATAAAGTTAAAGGAGAATGAATACTGTCGTAACTTATAATCATTGGGTTACCTTTTTATCTACGCTCATCACTCCCATCAGAGGGAACACCATGGCACAGGAAACAGGGGTGAGCTCGTTGTCCGCAAAGCTGAGCCACTGCCACACTTGGCTCTGTTGCTTTGAATCCACCCCAGCCCTCTTCCCCTGAAAAGCCAGGTACCAGGCCACAGCACTGGCCCCACTCAGGACAGAGTCCCCTTCCCCAGCGGCTGCTAGGACCAAGGCTGGTCTGGAGCGGGCATTTAGAGAAGCTGGGGGATCCTCTGTGATGATCCGAGGACGGCATGATGGGCAGAACTCAGCAGCGATGAGAGCCAGGAGACTCCTGAAGTCATCAGGGTGAGGGGACACGTAGAGGGAGGCCATCTCTGGAGAGGACAGAGGGTTACAAGAAGTGGACTCATACAAATATCTACTGATCAGCAGCTATCTGCTTTATCCAGTTTAAAATTATACTGGTTATATCAATGGACTTATGGTGATGTTAAGCCTGTCTGAAGTTTCTAATTTAATACTTTTTATATAATATGGTTTAAACACAACCCTGCCCTGGTTGACAACTGGTTTCAGCAGCCTGATAATTGTGTTTTACTTCGCTTCAAAGCTGATCTCTGCTACCACCTGTCAACTGAGGCTAGTTAACCTTAGCTTCTCTGTTGTCAAACTAAAGCTTTACTTTTTTTCTCTTCCTCTGGGTTTTTTCCGCACTGCTACAGCCTCAGACTCGCTGTCATTAAATAAAACTGTATAAGTTATTTCCGTAAAAAAAAAAACATAAGCACAGCTTACCTTTGAATGGAACAGAGACGTCAGGTTAGTTAGCATACGCACGGCCACATGAGTCGGCTCCGTCTTCTGCGCATGCGCTTTCTGATGCAACGAACAACATTTTCCGGTAAAAAAGAAAAAAAAGAAAATAGACGACGCTTAACAACATAACGTACAGTTTTCTTCAGTATATGAATTAGTATTAAGTATTAATAAAAATATGTTAAATAGTTAAGAATTAACACGTGTTCTGTGCGTTTTTAAAATTATTTGTAGACTGATTTTTTACTACAGACATAACTGAAGTCATGTTTGGGCAAAACGTTTGTTTACATATAGTATAAACCTTATAGAAATTGTGTTCACCAGTTTAAATAAGGTTATGTTTCGTGATACTATTGGCCTGATGTTTAAAGTAAACTTAAAAAATGAAGCACCCTCTAATAGTACGTACGAGTATTAGGGCCATTGTAAAATAAAAATATTTTCGTAAGATTACAAGTTAAAAGACAGAAATTTTAAGATTAATTTAAGATATTTCTCCAGGAAAAACACACAATTTTCTGATGTGGAAAATTATAAAATATGAGAGAGAAAAAAATAAGAAATGTCTATGATTAAGGTTATACATTTTCGATCTAAACTAAGATATTTCTGACATTTTAAAGTCAGAAAATTGTAAAATAAAAAATATGCTTTTAATCATAGAAATTTCGTAGTTTTTTTCCCTCGCAAATTTTCAACTTTTCTACATTAATGAGTTTTGTGTTTTTTTCCTAGAAAATATCTGTAATTAATTTCAAAATTTCTGTCTTTTAAATCGAAATTTTACTGCTCTGGAAAATAAAGGTAATTAATCTCAGAAATTTAGATTTTTTTTTTTTTGTAATTTTGCTATTTCTTGACATCAGTGATTTTCTGATTTTTTTCTGGAAAATGTTACTTTAATCTCAGAAATTTCTGAAGGTTCTTTTTTTGGGGGGAGGGGGGATTTAGTCCCAAATAATTTTGTTTTGTTTACAATGACCCTAATACCTCCGCCCTACTAATAGTCATGTCGCACCCACCTTTAGGAAGATTAAAGGCAGAGATAACAAATGTTATATTCAACTTGGCAACCTTATTATTATAAATAAATTTTCAGTTCTCAAAATGTTCTGGATTCAATTTCATGTTGGCCTTTATAATTTTTTTCCGCATGTTAACTGTCCACATTTTTTTGTTTTGTTTATTGCTTTACCCTCTATATTTTAAGTAAAATATATGTGTGACATGCTGTTTTTATTGTAAATGTTTTATATTAATATGACCCCCCCCCCCCCCTTTTTTTTTATTAACATGTTTTATTGTTTCAGGACAGCTTTCATAAACTTAAGGCGTGAAATCTTACACTGCAATACAAGCAGTCCTTATTCATTAATCCGAGATAGACTCAAAGAGATATCAATTCCAGAAGGGAAGCCTATTTCTCCCTCTCCTCAGTTGGAATATATGTTTTGTCCCTCCAGGGTTTTTCTTTGTGGAATGAGAATGTTTTCCCAGTGGATGTCTTGTTTTTCTCCAGGTTCTCTGGCTTCTTCCCAAATGCCTAAAACATGCATGTTAGGTGTAACTGGCTCACTGTTCCTTTTTAACCTCTCTGTGCCATGACAGACTGGTGACCAGTCCAGGGTGTCCCCCCCTTCTCACTGTACTTTTAATTATATTTTGTGCCTTTGTGTATCAATGCTGAAAAAAACAAAACCAACCATTGTTAGCAAGCGTGATCTTTTATTTAACTTTGCCAGTGCTACGATCAGACATCGGAGTCGAGTTGATCATTTACATCTCAGTGTACACAGCGTGTTTTTGTAAATGAGACCTCTCTGGTGAAGGAGATTTTTTTGGACAGCCAGCTTTCCACAGTGATCTGTAGCAACATTGTGCAACATTTCAAATGTATTACATGTATTAAGAAAGCAAAATCTGAAACTCTTAAGGCATCTCAAATGACAACAAGGTTTAATTTTTCAACATCCCAAGTGCATAAGAAAAATCCAAACCAAAACTGAATAAAGACACTTTATTTATGGCTTTATCTAATCCTTTCACCCTCTACTCTGACTCCTGCCCAAACGCCTCCCTGGTTGCACCGAAAACCACATCCAGCATCCCCAGTATAAAATTTCCTCCCATGCTGAACACACTACCCACTCCACTCCCACTTCTCCAGGCCAGCCTGCTGAGTCCTCCACCTACAGCCTGAGCTTGACCCCCAATCTCTGACACCACAGTACCTACGTAGCCTTCAGTCTGCTCCATAAGCCTCCCTCCAAAGAACTTGGTAACCCACCAACCGTTATCTAGCACACCACCAAAGATCCCCACTGTGTCTCCAGCCAGAATGCCCACGCCCGTGAACCCGGTGTGGCAGCTGCTCAGCAGGGCCTCCGCCATCGAGGAAGTGCAGTAGTAAACGCTGGAGAAGCAGGTCTCCCCAATACCGAGCAGCATATCTCCAGCTGATCCCATCCAGGAGAGGAGGTCAGAGGTGAGGAGGTGGAAGAGAGCGAGAGTGTCGGCAGGCAGCGCAGAGAGGACTCCCACATCTTCCTGCAGAACGTAAGTCACCTAGAGAGGAAAAGGGTGTTAGCGTTCAGGAAGACGGTGCCAGAGAGCATAGAAACTATGTGGCCACACCACACCGGATCTTAGTTTAAGGGAGGAACGGACTGACTGACGGACTGTTGTGAATAACTTTCACAACATCAAGCTGGAAAACCTACAGCATCATTTAAACTGCAAGTTATTTCAGTAATTCAATTTGAAAAGTTAAAATCATGCAAAGTATCATTAAACACAGAGGCTGCTATATTTCAGCTGTTTCCTTCAGGTAATAATTATGTCTTACCCAAATTGAGTTTCTCAGAATATTAAATCAGACCAATGAAAACGAAAGTTATTAGAGAAATGTCAACATGCTGAAAATATGCCCTTATACTTATCCTCTGCTTCTGCTGAGGTGTAATGAAAGCCCAGGGTGTTTTGCCTTCATGTCATTCCCATTGTTAGTTGTGCACCTTTTCCTAACACTTTTTTCCTTCCAAATAACCAACTCTCCTTGCATGTGACAGTGAGCAGCCAACTTCTCTACCAGTGAGCATTTGTGGTCATATAGGAGGGTGTTAATGTTGTGTGACTGACGTTGTGGAATAAAAAATTTAGGAGAAGCTAATTAAAATGTTTACATTTACTGTGAGCCATCTTCATAATTAAAATAAAACGGTTATTGAAATGTATCACTCTGGGTGTAGTGAATCTATGGCTTCACTTTTTTTGAATTAAATCACTGAAATTAATTAACAAATTTATTGAAATGGACCAGTATTGTTTTATTCTTTTTGAAGGATAGCCTTAGTTGTTAAGTAATCAAAGGCTTAAGTGAAACACACGAAAAAGGGAATGTTAATTAAAAACTTCATAACCTGTTATTTTTTATGTGTACTTAATGCAATAACTAATTATATATTCTGAATATTTAAGTTTGCCGTTTCACAAAGCATGGTCAGCTTTCTGAGAATTTTAAAATAACGTGTATTTTAGTTACCATGAGTTAAAGAAAAAAAAATCAGAAAAGACAAAATAACAATATGGACACGACAAAGTGTGTTTCACATAAAACCTAAAGCAGCACATCTGCATAATCTAACTGTAAGAGCAAATTGGAAATTGATTATTTTGTTAGACTATTAAAGTAAGAAAGAATAAATTAATAAGAATTCAGTAGAATAATTTGATACAAATGTAAAAAGTAGTTATGTGTAAATTCCAAATTATTTTTCTCTATCTAGGCTTCCAGCAGATAGTTATACGCCACTTTGGATGTGATTATCTTAGACAGAGTACAACACATTTGAACAGTTTTCTCTCTGATTTCTCCCAATTTATAACCCACTTCATGAGATTTTTTTCATTATCATTAAAGTATCATTAAAGAAAATTGTCTGGTTTCTAAAATGGTTTTCAGACATTTGTCCTACAAATTTAAGTTCTACTAAACTCGCAATGAGGTAATCTGCTCTAGTTTTTCTTTTTTTTGTTTCACTATTGAGTTTTCGGGATTTTTCTTTTAATCTCACTTGTCATCTTTTTAAACATTGCTCTGACTCTAGATATCTGTAACTTCAGTTAATACAGCTAGAATCCACTGATCAGGCCTGGAATGTAGGTGTAATAATGGACTCAGACCTGAAACTCCAGGGTCACATAAAAGGCAATAACAAGGTCAGTCTTTGAACACCTGAAGAACATTTCTTGGATTAAAGAACTAATGTTATCTTTAGTCGGATTGAATGCTCCAGCAGCGTCCTCAGAGGTCAACCTAAAAAGTCAATCAGACAGCTGCAGCTGATCCAGAACACTGCTGCTCGCGTTCTTACTAGAACCAAGAAAGTAGAGCACATCACCTCAGTTCTAGAGTCCTTACACTGGTTCTTTGTAGCTCAGAGAATATACCTCATAATAATCCTGCTAATTTATAAATCATTGAATTGCTTATCACCAAAGTATGTTGAAGACCTGTTGTCACTATAGCAACCGCCCAGACCACTAAGCATCCCTAAGAATTAGAACTAGGAATGGAGAAGCAGCTTTCAGTTTCTGTATCCCTCTAATCTGGAACAAACTTCCAGATGACTTGCTGTTTTTACTTTTATGTAAAGCACTTTGAATTACCCTATATGTGCTATACAAACACACTAGCCTGGTCTCTCCCATTTTGAAGTGAGTAGAAGAAACAGGTCTCTATGTCAAGTATTATTTTCTCCTCATTATCCTTTACTTTAAAACTATAAATAAAGGAATATTTCCTTATGTTTGTTTTATGGGAATTTTTTGATTCAACAATTAAATTTATTTTAAATAAACAGAATACAAGTTCTGCAATTTAACACTTTCACCACATATTTACTAGTTGTGCCACTAAGTATTAAGAATGTTGTATCCCAGTGCAGAAAGCCTCTGTGACTAAAAAAATAAAATCAGGTTTTAATGCTTGTGTTGTATCACCTGTGCAGGAAACTCAGTGATGGTTGAGAACAAAGGCCGTAGAGGAGCTTTCAAGATGGACAAGGTGGTAGACAGGATGAAGACCAAAGTGCTGGTGGAGTTGGAGTCCTCCTCTGGAACAGCTTCACTGTACTCTTGCACCCTGCTGCTCACAGAAAGCCCAGGTTCTGCTGGGATTTCCTCTGAAAGGTCAGAAACGTCAGCAACAACCCCATCCCCAGGCGTCGACACTTTGTGGCTCTCTGCTATGTCCTTCTCTGCTTGTGGGTCAACAGTTTCTGAATTCACATCTGTTTCGGCGGCCTCTGTTTGAGCAGCATTTGCATGAAGCCCGTCACTGTGGGGGCCCACTGTGGCTGCAGCTGTCTCCCCGTCTTCTCCCCCACAGCCTTGAGAGAACAGCTCCTCCACCCCTAACATCTCCTCCAGCTCCTTCATACTCACTTGCCTCTCTGCCTCCCCTGTCTCTTTGATTAACCCCACACTGAAGCTGTCCCTCCCCTCTGGAGGAGCGCAACACGCTGCAGACCACAGCGGCTTGGCCTGACACTGTTTGCCTCCATCCTCAGCTTCCCCGAGTCGCCCCACTCCTGTCAGGATGTAGACACCCCCTCCTAAAGCTGAACACTTGGGAATGATGCTAGATTGGATCAGTGCTGCCACTGTCGAGTCCCACTGCTGGAGAGGAGAGTTGGACGGATCCTCTGCTCCTCTTCTAAGAAGAGCTGGAAGGGCGACTTTCACATCACGTCCTTCTTCTGTCTGGCAGGAAAATAGCAATCACTTTAATTACTAACTTTATAGTAATAAAGAAAAAATTAATTATGAAAGCACTAATGTATGTCTTTTTTAAGCATCATGTACTTTATTTGTTTAATTCTGTTAATATTTAACTTTTTATGCATGATTGGTCTGAGGGGTCGGGTGTTTTCATTTTCCACACCTCTTCATCTTCAGATGAAATATGTCCATAATGCAATCCTAAAACCGTACTCATAAATTGACATTAAAACTGAAAACATCACCTGTCAGTAAATTACATCTTAGGAATCAACAGCAATATACACCGACATTAGGAAACATCCTGGTAATAAGTAACATGTTAAATCAAAAATCCTGTGAAGCTATTTAAAGTCTGACAAAAGAAACACTTTTCAAATATTAGTTATGAATAAACAATTAATTTTTTATTCTTTTCTCATCCTTGTTTGACTGTCATGTTAATGAACAACCACATAAATTAATATATATTCCAATGCTTGAAATATCATTTAGGTGATAAAGTATAAATAACAAAGTTGACATTTTGAATTATAATTGCGATGAAAATGTGTTTTTTTTAACATTCTAGATCAATTATTCCTTCATGACTTACATGTGTTACAAAACGCTTCTTGAACTCCTAAGAGGAAATAGAAAGAATAGATCTGGGCAATAAATGAGTCAGTCTGATGCAATAATATGCTAATATAAGCCAAGAGTCTACAACTGGGTACTTGAAGATACTTGCGTGCAACTAACTTTTACATGCATCCTTGCCCTGACATTCCTGAACCATCTGAATGGCTTGTTATCAGCATTTTGCAGAACTTGATGACATTTGATTCAAGAATGTTGAAGCAGGGATGCATCTAATAACTCAGTGAATGGAGCTGAGACCTCTAATCTACACCGAGGCCCTCATTGTACTTATGCACAGATGTGTGCATATTTCGTACACAGGATTTCCCCCCCACACACACATTTTGTGGTAATTACCATCTTGTACTTGTGTGTAGAAATGTTCATCTCTAACCATTCGTATGCACACCATCTAGTGTTAGAAAGGAGGAACTGCAAGACTAAAACGGGTTTACTTTGACAGAATATTTATCTAATTACCTTACCGTCTCAGTCAAGGAGCTCATGTTGGCATCTCTCTGTCTCTTAGCAAAAAAAACCCTCAAAAGTTGAGGAAATTTTCCAAGAAATAAAAGACATTTGAAGTTGATCATGCATAAGGATTACAATTTGATGGGCTGGATGATACGGAGGTAAGTGTTCTCCTTGTCTCATCAAGCACTTCATCTTAAAAGGATGCTGTTACTCTGATGAATAAAAGGTTTGCAAGCTATATTGTGAAAACTGGATGGCCGCGCTTATCGGTGCAAAGCGGCGTCTCCAATTACGCATACATGCATCAAATGTGGTGGTTTGTGCACCACTGGTAGAAGATGTGGCTCAGCTGTGTGATGAGGGACGTTTTATTGTATTCAGATTAAAATATAAATTTTTCCCCCTTTATTTACAACAGGAATCAGTAAATGCAACATTTATATCTTATTTTGAAAATTCTTACCAAGTGCAACTGTTTTACTGCACTGGCAGATTAAAATACTAGTCACATATATAGTCTAAATATAGTCTAAAAATTACGCTTAAAAAAAATGCCTGTGCAGTAAGCAATTGCATTTAGCAAGAATTATTTAAATAAGCTCAATAATCTAACACCGTCTGCTCTTGCTTAGTTCAAAATTACTTTTTGGCTGGAAAAAATTATTGTTAGACTTGGTTAAATGGACAGTTTTTGCAGTGTACTGGTAGCCAGTCAACTGGTTCTCTTGGCTAAAATGTGGATTTCTGCATCTCCTCCAGAGTTACAATCCTCTTGGCTGCTTCACGGATAAATTATCTCATGCTTGGCCTATCAGTTCAGGTGTCAAGTCATGTCTTGATAGGTTTGCAGTCGGGCCGTATTGATTCAAATTTCAAGAATCGGTTCGATTCTGATTCTTAAGAGTTAGAATTCATTATCATGATCCAATTCGATGCGATCCAACTGAATCTGATCCAGTCCAATATAGATATGGGTCAGTGCTATTAAACAACGTTGAGATCATCTTAATTATATGCCTGCAATACAGTGATTTGCATTACAGGCATATAATGGGTGAGTAACAGTTTACCAGGAAAAACTGTATTTACACTTTTAGAACTAAGCCTTAAATTAGCAGTCTGGAGTTTTAATTCCTATTCTGCTGTAAACAAAAAAAAAAGTGAGGGGACAATGTTAAACAATTAAATCTATTTTTGAAAGTGTGAATTTTTTAAAGAATAGATTTTTTTTTTTTTTTAGAACAGCCCTGGTTTGCAGCTCTGCCATTCGCTTTCCTTTTCCGGATAGACTGAATCTTCGTTAAATCTTTCAATGAATGAGATATTATTATATAACCTAACTCTGCTTCTTTACCCCCGACCTGTCTGTCTTTGCTGCTCTTCATGATGCTGAGGCCTTCAAAGAACAGCTAGATTTATGCCAATTAGATGAGTTCAATGACATTTGCTTGCCCTGTATTTATTTTAATTCCTAACTTATTTAGGTACTACTCCTTCATGGTCCACCACAAAATAAGTCGAATAAACACATTGTATTTTGTGGTTAACAAATCTATGTATGTAAGTTTAAGGGTGTGAGTTCCTTTGAAAGGCACATTAAATAAGACAAAAAATGTTTAGCAGATTAACGTCAGCTATAAAAGCACTTTCCATTAATAACAAATGTTAAAGGTTGAGCAGCTTTAGTGTCCCAAGCAGTTTGTTTGGCTGTGTCTGGGCAATGCATGGATACAGATGTCTTAAAGGGGTAGTTTAATCAGACATAAAAGCCACTGCAAAATGTTCTTTAATGAAGTCTTCATTGTTCATGGGTTTTATCAACAGATTTGTTGATATGTGAGTACATACTTCTTTTTTTCTCTCCATCTTCCAAGCAGAGTAGGTAAATGTCTTGAATCTAGAACCATATTCCTACTTTTTGACTAATAGAAACTAATAATAATAGGAACTAATAGAAATAGGAACCGGAGAATTATGACTAATAAACATCGCCTTGTACGAGATTAGTACATGCTATAACTTAAAAAATTGCAATTACATCTGTCAAAATTTTCAAAATGTTAGAACGAAAAAAATAAGATATGATATATAAGTTAAAATGAAGAAAATGATGTTGGAAGGTTTAAAAAAAACAACTACTTTTAAGAGGGAAAATTACGACTTTTGAGGACCATAAACTAATGAGACACAAAGCGTCACAATACCAGTAAATACAGCTAATAATGAAGCTTTCCGGCTAGTTTTAAGATCTTGCAAAGCTTAAAATATTTACTTAAAGAATTCTTGTCAAGTATATTTTATCTTGTTCCAATGGCAGAAGTTTTTTATTACACATTTCAAGGAAAAATACCTTATATTAATATATTTTACTTGTTTTTTGCAGGGCATTTTTTCCAGTGTACCGGACAAAAACAAGGTGGCAAATAAGCAACCAAAGTCAAAAGAAAACAAAAGAAGAAAAAGGGGAATGGACGATTTGAAATCACTTAGCACTACTTTAAACAGTGTGACAAAGAAATTCTCACCACACTCTCTCCTCCTTGCTCTTCCTCTCCTCCTGTCCATCCTTGGCTGAGATGGAAGGCAGACCAGACAGTGGTGTCACAGGTCGGCCTAGAGAGAGTGGCGAACGCCCGTCCCCCGGGCAGCCTGTGGCACTGTTGGTGCAGCAGCGGCTCAGCTGAGGCTCCCCGAGGAGGCGTCTGTCTGTAGAAGCAGTCGCTGCAGAGGGTGAAGGCTGACTCGGAGTCGTGCTCAGCTGGAAGAGACAGGCCCGGGCCCAGCAGCGCCATGAGCCAGACAGCAGCAGCTGCAGCTGCTGCACTGAGAGCAGCAGGACTCAGCATGGTGATGAGCTCAGCTAATCTTCCCTCTCTCTCACACACAGTGAGAAGGGAGAGGCTTATAAATTATCCAGATGGAGAAGATAAATAATGGCTGCTGATGGGCTTGTTGTTTCCCCCCCCCTCAGTGACTCCTCGCTCCGTCCTCCGGTTTATCTGCAACCATGCCTGCCTTCCACAGAGAGGGTGAATCAGTGGTTGCACGAACAATCTTGCTTACTCGTTCATTTCCCTTTTCCCTGACAACCTCGCCCCCTCTGTCAGTTCCACCCTCTGATTCTCCCTCCGGCTGTTTGTGCACCTCACCGCTCCCTCTGCAGCTACACCTTTACCTCCCATTGCAGTAATGCACACAACCTGAGCCCACACCCACCAATTACCTGTAAGTCTGCATTCCAAGAAAATCTGTGCAACACACACACACACAATAAGCAAACCCTTAAACTCCATTATTCTCAGTAGAGTACATTCCTGAGGGCCCTTATTCAGTGAAGAGCCAAAACTAGAACACTGTAAACAGAGCAAAAAAGCTCTAAAATTAACAGTCTGTTCATGAAATCCTCATTAAACTGTTATCCTGAACTCACACGCCCCCTTTCATGGCCTGCAGACTAAAGCTGACTTTTCCTGCTATCAGTAACACACGTGCTGAGGCATGAATCTGGCACGGATGGATTCTTACTAAATCATTATGCAGCAAAGGCGACGTAAACACATTATCTGCACAAAGCATGTGTAAGAGTGGGGGTAAAAAAAACCCAACAACATATCAATCACTTTAGACAACAAGAGCTGGAGTTCACCCAGAATGCATTCACGTTGCTCAAGAGTTATGGGTAAAAGCAGCCGAAAGCAGCCATGAGGTTCTGCACAGAGTTGTGTCAGCGTTCCACGGAACAGAGGTCAAGCCAGCAGCAGATATTACTAAGAATTTGGATTAAGATGATGGTACTTTGCTAAAACAACCATATTTACATGCTAAGTTTTAAAGAAGGCAAAGGTGGAAGGAACATTTCTGGGTGTGATATTCAGGGTGGGGCATCAAGGCTTTGAGCGACATATGTGTAACCCTTTCAGGTCTTTATAAGCATCAAAAATGTTGCAACGGGAACAGATGTTTCTCTAAGACTGCTTCTGTGGCAATTATATAACAAAGCTGAGAATATTTCAGTTGAAAACAAAACATTTAGTGAGATTTAATAAAACTGTGTCGATACACAGCATTACAAGTGCAAAAAAAAGCATATGTTTACTTTACATAATCTTTACATGATCTGAAAGACATCATTTTACACCTAGTACAGATTCAATATGTCAGAACTGTAACTTGTGGGTTTATAACTAAGGTAACAAACAACAAACTCTGAAATGGTGGCTGAACCATGCAAAGCAAAAACAGATCTCTGAAGAAAAATTAGAGGCTTAATTCAGTGACTAATAGATCAATATCCAACAGAAACAGCAGAAGGAATGATCAAATTGGCTAAAAAGGTATAGATGCACCAATATAGAGGTCAGAGATTGAAATCATACTGACAGTTTTTCCCTTGGACAGCTCTGTCTGATGATCAGCAAGTCGGATATCACAAGAAAAAATACATTTTTAAACAAATGGCCAACAACTGGACATGAATGACAAAATAACACTGGTCTGGTGCCCATATTCTCAGCGCTAGTTTGAAAAATTTAATTCAGATTAAAAACAAGTAAAAAAGAAAACATTTTTGGACACCTTTAAGAACATTTAAGAAAAATAAAGTTAAAGTAAAATTTCAAGCATAACAACAGTGTAGTAGCTTTCCAGTTAATCGTATTTCTGAGATGCATATGGAGGCTGACCTGAAAAATATATGTTGCTGTCAAGAGAAATGGATCCTACTTCCTTTTCATGGTCAATGGTTGTCATATTAAATTATAGAAAAACATTACTTTTACATAGATGGTAAAATAGCAAATAGACAAGTTAGACAAAAAAAAAACAAAAAAAGGAGAAAATTATCAGATAGTTCTGGCTAGGAAAACATAAATCGGTGCACCTACCCAACTAAGAATTTAAAAATAAAACTTTTACCGTTTCACGGTTTTATTAAACAACACTCATTCCTGCAGATTTTTTTTACTGCGATTCACCATATCACCACCAGGGGGTGCTTGCCTTACAAGACAAACATTCGAGTCCTTCCTCTCTCCCCTCAGACAAACAGCCACATCCCAAGACCCAGTGGCTTTCACTCATTGGGGATGTCAATGACGAGCTCGGCCTCGTCTCCCTCCCCTCTGTCCTCGTCTCCCCTGTCGCTGTCCCCGTCGCTCTCACCTTCCTCGTCAGCCGCATCCCCGCTGAGCATTTGTTTGGGAACCCAGCTGAAGGGCCCGCCGGCTGCTTGAGCAGCGCCGGAGGCCGACGTGTAGTTGGCCGCCATCGGAGCAACAACCTGAGGAGGAGGGTGCAGAAGATGTTTAAAACTGTGACCCAGATTGGGGCAGGAAGGGCTTAAAAAAGATGAGTGGTAATGGCTGGCAACGTCACAGATGTATAAATGAAAACAAGACAAAAAACATGTGCTATGCATCTTAATTTAGAGAGACAATGCATGAAAAGACACCATTATAGATTATTTGGAGTAAACGATAAATAAAATCTGAAATAAACCAATGTATATTTTGCAATAACTCCTCTGTTTTATGATCACCGCTCTCTGTAAACAACTCCTTTCCCTCTCCTCCTCTCACCTTCCCTGTGGCCTCTCTCTTGATTTTTGGAGTCTTTGATTTTCTCTCTTTCTTCACTCGCTCAGCTGGCGGTGCCAAATACTCTGGTAGGAAGGCCAGCTGCCCACACACACCCCGATTGTTTCCAAATGACCACATGCACACATTCATATGAGTTTACATCACACGCATACAGACAAAACACAAAAGAACAAACACAGGAGAATGAACGGTACAGAGACGGAGAAGGCCTTATTAAAATAAAAGAAAATAATACTGGAATGAATAAAAGGGTACATAGAGAATGCTCAATGAAAACAGGGATTATGTCTGGAGATGAAAAGATGGCAGTGGCTGCAGTGTCATTGCGGCAAATAATTAAAGAGGAAGAGATGGAAAACTCACGGCGTTGAGGTACGATCCGGCGCTGGACGACTGAAGGGGGTTAACTCCAGGACGAGACAGCAGAGAGAGATGAGGCGATGACGAGGAGGAGGAAAGGCATGCACCTGGGCTGCTTTTTCTCCTGAAAAATGAGAAGGTTAGAGAAGCTGTCAAACTGATAAACATAACCTGCATTCATAATGAATCGGTTTGTAGCCACACAAAAAAATTAAAAATGGGCATGACAGTTAAATTCTTGATCGTTACAGCAGACATATTTGAGTCTGACAAGCAGCAGTACAAACAAATACGATACCAACACTTGAATCTGAGTACTTGCTGATACAGCGTACCAACGCAGATACTTCTACCACACAAAAAAAGTGTAGTGAATTGGAAGATTGGTTTTATTTTCGTCTCCTCTTGTTACAACAAAAGATGGTGGAAATAAATAAATAAATGACATGATAAAAATGGCCACAAAACCAAAATTTCAAGTGAAATATAAATATTTTCTATGAAAGAATTGCAGAGTTTCCACATCGTAAGTATCGGTTCATGCTATTGGTTAACTAACCGATATGAGTACATTAGAAAGGTATTGGTGCATCCATAAACAGTACAGAGGAATATTCCGTCAGCTTATTATTGCACTTCATTATTTAGATTCAATGAATTTGCCTTATGATACACTAAAAACTATTTAAACATTTAGAAACCTAAAATTCTTTCTTAACATAATATTCTCCTTTATGTTTTACTGTTTTCTTTTCATGGACATAACTCGGCTCTAAATGTTTCGAGATCAAACTTAAGGAAATGCTGGCTGCCCAAATGACGCAAAAGCTGATGTCCTTTACTGTATCTCTGTTTGATAGGTCAGACAAACCTGCACACACAATCAAAAAATATATATATAAGCAGAAAAACAACACATGGAACACTCTCCGTGACCAAGTTTCAGCATGTGAGTTTTATAGAGCAGAACGGATCCATCAGACTCTTGACATCAACGAAAGCATGACCTTGTTACCATGCACAAACTCTTGGTATCAACATATCCGTGCAGATAAATAAAACAGGTAAAAAAATGTATCAAGAAAGAAGATGTCAATATTACTGAAAAACGTCCAATAAGAGTCTATAGAGTTGACCTATGAAGCAGCGTGTGGGGTCAACAATGCTTAAACATTTTAAAAAGTTGGAGAAGAAACTGCAACCAGCAGTTTGAAATAAATGTACAACATTTTACGCTATTACTGGAACATACTTGCTCTCATAAGTAAAATAACAAAAGAGTATAGGTACATCAATATATAGCTATAAAAGAAAATGTGTTATCCGTTTAATCATGATCCTTTATGTTTCGCAGTACCTAAGATGGTTGACTCACAGTAGCTTGAAACTACTGAGATAATTTTCTAAACTGTTCAAGACAAAAACATGATATATTGGGTCAAAATGAAGCAATTTTGATGGAGTCACACTTCTGTTTATATGTCATCAATATAGGCAGCCATTTCAGATGAGGCCAAGATTACTTACTTTCTTGGGACCATGCACTAATATGCCACTTTAGAGTATTTTTACATTTTGTGATAATTATATTCTGCTTTTATCAAATACTAACTACTTTATGGGTAGTTTACTTGTAGTTTAACTTCTCTATTTCTGCATGTAAACCACTGGAAATAAAGGAGCAATAAAACAAAATCTTGATTATCCCTTAAAATATACTTTATATGGAAAAATGGCCCAAGCGTGTAATAACTGCTTAAAGTAATTTAATAAGCAAATCTCCTGACATGAGAAAGAAGACATTAAGATATAATTTTCAATATTTTTCTTATTTTATCAAAGTGTGTTTTCCAATATTACTAGAAAACTGTATTATTGCGAATAAAGATAAATACAATAGACTACTGTTCAGCCTACTAATCTAAATGTGTGGCTTACTTCTTTGCGATTTCTCGTTCTCTTTCCCTCTCCCTTAGTCCTTCCCCTTCACTGTTTTCCGAAGAAACTGTTGCATCTGAATCTACATAAAAAGAGCAAGAAGACATGCCTCAGAAAGTGCATTTCAGTTTAGACAAAATAGCAAGATTACTTAAGGTCACGCCTACCTGAGGAGTCTTCGTCTACCCTCTCGTACTGGAGCAATCTGTCCAGAAGAAAGCTGAAAACCGGGCCACGCTTCAGTTAACAACAGTTTTATGTTTTAATCGTCCAGACATGTTTAAGCAGAAACCATCTCACCTTTTGTCTCTGGAAACCTTCAGAAGTTTCCTTTGTGCTCTTCTTAGCTCCTCCTGAAAACATTCCTGCTCCTATAAATTAAAAACAGCGTCAAAAAAAAGTAAAACACGCATTCTGGAACGAAACACATGTGCTAAAGAAAAATCTCAAATCACTCACATAAACGAGAAATTTTAACTTTCGTTTGAGATTTTTGTATTTCCGCTTGTAGTCGACCTCTACGTCTGTCTGACCGTTCATTTCTGGAAAAAAAGCAGCAAAATGATTTCTTTTAAGTGCACAATCTGTAAGCCGTTTTGTCGATCTGCATGTTGCATTTAAACCATGTTCTCTATAGTGTGGGAGTGTTCAGTTAGCCCAAGCTAGCTTAGTTAGCTGGAGCTGTTAGGATTATGTGTGACGTTCTTCAACATACAGGACACAAAAAAACAATGAAAACATTAAATGTCTTTAAATGTTAAATTAACTCTAAAAGTATCAAAACTATTTCCAAACAACACTTGTTACCTCTAGCTTGCGTTGGTCTCTGCGACATTCTCTTGTTTACATGCTGCTTACTCGACAGCGTTTCCTGAAGGGTAGACGCCACAGAGCTCGGGGCTGCCCCCTTAAGGTCAGGAAGTGGTAGTTCAACGAGTGCAAGTTTGGCAGCATGATATGGATTCAGTTCAGAGCGTAAAATACATCAAGTGTCCGTTGGACGCACATTGCTTACATCTAATAATAAAAAAACAGAAATTTATTTTTGTAGAAGATTAGGACTTTGAAGCAAAAAATGTTTGCTACAAGCTCCTGGAGCGACGAGGTCCACAATTGTGGGGAAGAAGGTGTGGATGATAGTCATTAACAACCTTCACCAGAACCTTTTGTGTGAGTCGCAAAAGATTCGAGAAGCTGCCTGTTCGCAGAGCTGCATTCAAGTACAAAATGGAAAGTTAAGTGGAAGGTAAAAGTAGTAGAAAAATGTGCACAAGCAAAAGTGATAACTGTTGCCCTGAAAGAATTGTAAAGAAAAAAAAACATTCATTGTTTGTGTAAGGCAAGCCAAGGCAATTTTATTTATATAGCAGACGTTCATCACAAGTCACTTCAAGGTGCTTTACATGATTCAGTGGTAATAAAACCAAATAGATGATTAAAATATGAAAATTAAAACAAATCATTACTAAAACAAATTAATTTAGTAACTGAAGCATGAAAAATAAAATGTATGTGAGAGTATGACATTTAAAAACAAATAAAACATAAGAATAAAACGAGAAGGTGTAAAGAACAAATTTAAGCAAAATAATATAGATTAAAAACAAATAAAACACAATCGGTTAAAAAATAAGAATAAAAATCAAACCACGAGAATCAAAGAGTGGTCAAAAACGCGATTTAGGAGTCAAATATATATATTCATTGCTTGCGTAGATTCACAAGATGCTGAACTTAGAGCTTCAACAGCCATCAAACTGTACATAACCTTTCATTAAAGTGGTCAGCAACTGTATTGTTCCCTTTTTTACACCATCTCTTAGCCAAAGATAAAGTTAAATGCTTCATAACTTGGGTGACGTGGGCACTGGACAGGTACTTAGATGTTAAGCAGCTGTCCAGTTATAGAATAATTCAGAAAAAGATTTAAAGAAATTATTTTTGAATATTATAAAAATTAAGCAAAATTATTTGGTTTAGTACAAAATATTTGTTGCTAACATATTCTATAATATTATGAAGATATATGTGGTTGTGTTTTGTAAAAAAAAAAAAGTGGATACAATCAAGTGAAGTAAACTATTAAAATTTTGAAATAGGGGGTGGGAATTAATAAGTGTTAAACTTCATCCAACTTCTTTTCGAGCAGCGGTGAATTTTTCTTTATTTGACCATCATTGCTATTTTGATTATTGCCTTATGTTTAGTTTTTGTTGTACACTTTTTCATTGTGTGCTTGAAACTAAACTAAACTAAACTAAACTAAACGCTAAATGTTACATTTCCAGATCAAGCTTTTTTATGTGTAAATCAAGGTCTATAGAGAGGGAATAGACAGGAACAGAATTAAAATGGTTCAATGTGAAGTTTCCAGGGTCAGTTTTAATTTGGGAGGCATGTCATCTGCTGCTGCAAGTTGGCTTTGTTTTATCAAGTCCAACAGGTGATTACAGAGCTGATTTCATTTTCAACAGTACCAATAGAGCTCATTGGAGAATGTATGAATATATTGTAAAAAGGAAATGAAGACACAGACCAAATAATCCAGGTGAGCTGAAGGACTGCTTTTAAAGAATTACACAGAGATGGAGATAAGGATAAGGATGATTCAGTCTCCGTTGGACTTTTAACATATTTATTTCGACGGTACAGGAAGCCCTGTTGTCTCTACCTGTGGCTCTCGTCTGCCTGTGTGTGTGTGTGTGTGTTATATCAGAGCTGTGGTACTTTTATTACTTTTATTACTGTTAAAATCACTTAATAGAACTTAATAGAACTCTAACTACTGTTAATATAACTTAATAACACTTAATAGAACTCATCTTGAGACAATTTTCCCACAACAAGGACTGCTTTTAAAGTAACCCAAGCAGAACCCCAGGTTCTGATCTCCTCTATACCATGCTGTAATGTTGCACTAATTCATGCAAAAGGAGCCCAGTCCAAGTATTGTCTCATGGGCTGCACAGTACATGGTTTCCAGTTGTCTGACATTCTTCTATTAAATATTTTTTTTGTATTGGACTCATAAATGTTCTTATTTTCTTCACAATTAGTTTTAAGGGAGCTACAATTCAGAATCAGTCTATTTCTCCTTCATTGAAACCTCCAACGCCATCCTGCAGTAAGATTTAATGCCTTACTGAGCTCCACTGTAGTTGTCCTCTCCAACTGCAGCATGCTGTGCTGCACCAAGTTTGCAAGCAAACCATTGCTCTCTACAGTCACTTGCCCGGCCCGAAATCATGAATTATAGATGAAGAACATTTGCAAAGATGCTGATTGAGTCCACATACCCATAACCTGTAGCCAGGCCCTCTGTGTTTGTGTGGAAACTGGCGGGGGAGGGGAATAGATAGATGAAAAGACGTGGACAGGACTACAGCAGGTTGGAGCCTTACTGGAATACAGATAGCGCTGCTTTAGGAGACAACATTGACCTGAGCGTTCATTTATATCGGTTTGGTAGAAAAGTGCCCTTTTGAACGGTATTAGTTCATATAGCTGCAGCCCAGGATCTCGTCAGCCCCTTCCAAAGACATAAGGGAGCCACCTTTCAAAATAAACATGGATCGTCTCCCTTCCGGGCACAACAACTGATACGAAACACAATCTCTGACTGGCTGGCTGCCTCTCCTGTTGTTTTCCAAAGGCATGGGCAGACATAAATAGATTCATCTGTTTCTGCTTCCATAAATTGCTGCTGCCAACCTTTCCCTATCAGCCAACAATCCCTCCTGGCAGCTCCAGTCATCTGCCTCCCTTCCTGCCCCTCCTCTTCCTCCCTCTGCTCTCCTCTAATGGAGCCATATATTCTCAAGTCAGGCTGTTGCTCCTGATTACCAGAGCCTGTCATTGCGTTTCTTCTTGGAAATTTTATGCTTGGATGTATGTCCTTGTCTTACCTGCTGTTTTCACCGTGTCAGCACGCGTGTTTCTGTCTATTCCCCCCATGTCTTACTGTCTCCTTGATGTGTACTAACGTCCTTCACATTGCCTTACCCTCCTAACTCCTTCCATCACTTTTATTTCAGCTTCAGCTTTGCTCCTTATTCAGAAAACTGGAATGTACCAGAACCACACCAAAGACACAAACAACAACTGCAGCAAAAGCCTTCTCTGTGAGAACAAGGTAAGCTTTGTGTTTTCTACCTCTCACTGACCTGAGACACACTCCTTCATAAGATGCTTGTGTTTGTTTAAATGTCAACTTTTTAGCAAAGCGAATTCAGTTTGCAGAAAATGAAATCAGGAACTTTTCTGCTCTCTTTTCTTTAATAACCTGTCTCATTTGTGTGTGTCTGTGTGCGAGTGTTACAGGCCAAGCTCATCCAGGCTATTAAAAGAATCAAACACGAGGTAGACGAATGCAGAGAAGCAGAGAGAGAGACATACACAGACTCGGTGGAAGTAGAGGTACCCTTGCTGCATTATTCATTCTTTGCTCCAACACAAATACACTCTTTTCAGACACAATATGTTTGGCTCAACACAGAAAATACGACAGAATAATTATGACGGCAGTCTGAAAACACTGAGGCAATGTTGTCATTGCGTTGCTTCAAAGCACACGGTGCCTTGCAAAAGACGCCGTTATCTCTTGAGGAGCTACAGAGGTCCGCCGCTCAGGTGGGATTATCGGTCAACAGGAGAGCCATTGGTCATCCACAATTCATGCCTATTTCTAGGAGCAGAAAGAGGAAAGTCATGTTTGCTTTTTTTGTGCAAGATGACATGGCAAACACGTGGAAGAGGGTGGTTTAGTGTGGTGGAAGATTAAAGGGGTAAGGGGAGGGAGGAAAGGAGGAGGCCGGAACAAAATATGGGTTCATCATGAACAAAAAACTGACAAGAGGCAGGTGCAGAGGGTCACTGTCTTGCAGACTAACAATCCTAAACATGCAATCCATTAGAATTGTTCAAATCAAAACATATTATTGTGTTAAAAAAACACATCACCATGGTTTTAATTTCTTTACAATGGTCACATGTGCGTTTTTGTATCCATTTCAAGTTGATATTATTTAGATATTTGTCGGGTGTTGCCCCTTTCTGAGCTCCTCCCTCTATATACACATTCTACGTCTCTCAGATCAGCTCACCAACTTCTGAGTGTGTCCAGGACTTTTTGGAAGTTCAGGGGTGATTGAGTCTTTGTGGGGGTAGCAACTAAATTGTGGAATGAGCTGCCTTTGCACATTAGACAGGCTTCTTCTACATCTATAATTAAATGACTTCTAAAGACCCACTGGTTCACTTTGGCCTCTAGTACAGCTTGATTTGTTGACATTTTTATTCAGATTTTAGTTTTTTATTTATTTTATTACACATTTATGTGGACACATATATGTGACTTTATCTTTGTTTTAATCTTACATTTTACAATGAAGCGCGTTGTTTAAGATTGGTGTTTGCAAGTGCATTAAAAATGAAATTGAGTTGAGAGTTGGGAGTACAAATGTCTAGTCAAAGTCCAGACCATGAGCTAACTCAGAGCCGGTACAAGGCATAAGCGAACTAAGCAGTTGCTTACAGTGCCCAAAGCCCATCTGGGCTCCCCCATAAATGATGACACAGAGCAGAGACTAGAGAAGTTAAAATTTATGAAAATGTGAATATTACTCAATTTGATTTAGTTTTGTTTCCGTCTAGATTACTTAAAAAAATGTTTTTAAATTTTTTTTGTATTAACTAAGCACATTTCTTTGTAACTGATTATTTTGTTAATATTTTTAAAATAAAAATTATATTTTTACTTTTATTTTTTATTAAAATTTTTTGCAAAAAATAAATAAATTTAAAGGAATAAAAAAGTGTATACTGTACCTTTTAATGTAGAAAAACATTTTAATTAAATGTAAAAAAAGTATTCAATTAAAATAGAATTTAAAAATTATTTTTAATATTCATTTTTTGATTGTTGCGTTAGAATTGTTACAATCTGATGCTTTAGTTTAAACTTTCAATTTTGTTTGCACTTCAGATTGTCTCAGATAATATTGCCATTACCTATGATTGATTTTTAGGATCCGCCAAATAAGCTCTGCCTCCTTTCCCAGAGTAGACCAAAAATGTATTGAAACACTGTTATTGTGGGTAGTGGTCTTAACAGAAAGGGGCCCCGCTGGGTCTAAATCTGCTTAAGGCTCAGGGTAACATTGTATAGCCTGAGTTATTTCAAAAATAAGAAGTGTCTAGACCTGTAGTGAAGATATTAGTTTGTTATTTTCTTATCTCTTCATTTCAAATCAAATCAAACTTTATTTATAAAGAACTTGTCATACAAGAAGTGCAGCTCAAAGTGCTTTACAGATTAAAATGACCCCACATCAACCACATTCCCATCCCTTCCTGGCGATTAAAAACATGATCCCAATTATACCCCGCCCCCCTCCCCCTTTAATAAATTTATTTTAATAACAATTTAATTAATCAGTGGGATATTTTAGTGGTACAACCAACAGGTGTATACCCTATGGGTATTATACCGTAAAATACTTGAAACTATAATTGCAGAAAAATGTGCATTGAATTTGGTGGTTGTAAATGTGCAAGAAAGACAGACATATTCATACAACATCAGCCAAGAGGACAATCTCTCTGAAGAAAATATACGCAGGCAACAACCACATAAAGTCAGAATGTATACATGGATTCATAGAATGGTCAAAGTTTCTCCGTGGTTGCTTTCAAATGTTTAAGAATCCATGCCGTTTCAATCTTTCAACACTGTTCAGTTCATGTCATCAAACCGCTTCTACTTGTTTGAAATATCCAACATAAATAGGACCTGAAATCCTCATACAATACTTTAGTATCCAATGTAAGCTCTTTATACCTAGTAAGCCCTCTCGTCTTTTTCAGAACAGGTTTGATGAACTAGAACGAGAAATCAGAGCCGAGTTTCAGAACCTCCATCGCTTCCTGGAAGAGGAGGAGTACCAGGACCTGGAAAGACTGAAGAGGGAGAGACAAAAACAGCTGAAGCAGCTGAAGGAGAGAGAGAAAAAGATAGTAGCACAAGGAAGGGACCTGGAGAGAGCCATATCAGTGCTGAACAGCAAGCTGACCGAGGAGGATAGTCCTAAACTGCTCAAAGTGAGGAAGATACATAAACATGGAGGACATAATATTACTGGTTTGGCTTATTATTGGTGTAGTGGTGCAGCTTCACGAATATCTCATTTTGCATTATGCAGAAAATCTATTTTTATAAATAGATACCTGTGATTTACTGTCATTATGCCTTCAGACTTAGAGCTGCATGAATATCTTGTGCTGCATCTTTGCACCAGAATAAACCTGCAGAACAGCATTTATTTTGTTCTACTGCGCTTTCTTGGCCCCCGATCAGTTATTGACACTGATCAGCTAAATAGTTGACTGGTCTAGTGTTACAAGTGCAAATCAATTTCTCATTTAAAACTGAAAGGAAAGGAAACAGTCATTGCATTTATCAGCAATTAAAATAATAAAACATTGCTTGGAGAGGATAGGTGGATATGTTTTTACCAGGATGTGATTGTTCGTTATTTTCTAAACTTTGTTTTTCATTGCAGGAAATCCAAGATTTGGTCAAAAGGTAGGTTTTTTTTCAAAGTGTTTTTTCATAAATATATAATTTGTTACCCCTCTCTTCCCACTCTTTGCTATATGTCATTATTCATTGTTCTCCTTTCATTTTGCATGATTAGATCTAAGGTCAACTTTATTCGTCCTGCAGAGGTGGACACTGAGGTCCACTCAGGTTGGTTTGTGGGTCCCATCCAGTACAGGATATGGAAACATATGAAAAGCTGCCTCTACCCAAGTATGTGTATACAGTCTTTTAAAAAGTATTTTTGAAAATTTTCACATATTCTCGCATTACAGCTGCATACTACAGTCCATTTCAGTGGGATTTTATGTCATGGACTAACCAACACACCACCTAACTAAACACACTTCCAATTAATGCAATCTTTTGGGGTTTGTCTCGAACAGCTTTGCACATCTAGAAATCAACATTTTTCCAATTCTTTGCTAAATAGGATTGGCTAGATAGCACATGTGAACATAAGTTCAACAAATTCTCGATTCGATTTTGGCCTTTACTTTACTTTCCATTTTAGCTCTAGCTGTGTGGTGCAGGTAATTTTCCTGCTGGAAGTTGAGACTCTACCCCAGTCTCTGGTCTTTTGAAGCCTCTAGCTGGTTTTATTGGATATCCGTCCGCTTGTTAACTCTAACCAGTTTAATTTCCCCACCGAAGAGAAGCAACCCCCAAAGCATGATGCTACCGCCACCATTTTACACTGTGAGGATGGTATGTTCAGAGATCTGTGCAGTGTTAGTTTTGCCTCACAAATAGTTTTTTTTTCCATTTGATTTTGGTCTCATCTAACCAGAGCATCTTCTTTCACATCTTTGGTGTCTCCCTAACTACAAATGTAGCATCTTGGAGCTGCTTGAACAACAGCTTTCTTTTTTGTGTTTTATCCATAACAGCCAGATTTGTAGATTGAGAAACTATTAACTGTCCAGTCGATGGAGTTTCAACCCTGAGTGGTGGATCTGTGTAGCTCCTCCATAGTTGCTTCTTTAATTTGTCTCTCCTTAAAGTGCAGGTTGCTGGTTAAATAGTTTCTATTATGCATATAAAATATTGTACAAAAATTACAATTTGAAACGTTTTATTGAGGTTATGTTAAATTCCACTATAACCATAACAGCAAATATTTTAATCAAAACGTTTTATAATCTTTACTTGTCACATAATGGGGGGTGGGGGTGGGTGATGCTGTGTGCTGCCTTCTCACTGTCTAAATATCAGATCCTGCGGTTGTGTTATCAAGAATCAGTGTGTTTATTAGCTTTGGATTGTGATCATTTTTCTTAAACATGGTAAATTATTGTATTTGCAAACACTAGCCTGTCAGGCCACAGCTTCCCAAAGGAATAAAACAAAAATACAAAAAAAATAAAACAGGCAGCATCTTCCGTGTCTGGGTGCATTTTATGCAGCTGAAACTGCCCTTGACTTCTGCTCTGGCTTGGCAACCCAGTCATTTATGGCGCTGACTTCCGACCAGAGGTTTAAAATACCAGCAATGAGACAACGTTTATAGAGAAGCAAAGACCTACCTAGCAAAGAGTGCTACGTTGCTTACAGATTCATGGGACCTCTATCCACGGCTGTTTCTAAAACTGCAGCAGCCAAATGGGAGACAACCAGTATCGTTCAGAAGCTCAACTCTACGCAGACGGAATCTTGGTTTGTAATTCTTGTTGTCTAACATCTGCTAGATACCAACTTTGTAGCAAGATTGCTATCAAAGACTGAAACCAACATGATATGTGGGTGGAAAAAGAAACAGTGAAGCTACCTTGCACTGAGGCTAATAGCACTAACGTTGCCTAGCATTGGTTTGATTTGGGCTTCAGTGCTTCCTCTCCTCTCCCCCTCGTCTCTCTCCCTATTATCTGGGGCATGCAGTAGTCTCATAGCTGTTTGGTTGTGGTCCATCATTTGTGTAGCTGTAAATGTTTAAAATGTAATCTGTGTCAAAGTTGGCTTTAAAATTCATAGTTTTCTATTTTTCAAGATGACGGGACTGCCCTCCCCAAAATCACTTCCAGTCTGGTATTCTCTGGTATTTATTTAGAAACTGTTCCTAATTATTTCTCTAAATTATGGTTTAAGGGGGCTCTAACCTGGAACCGGCACTTTAAGCCTTGCCTTTAGATGGAAGAGCAAATCTCAGTAGGTTTGACGTAGTGCCATATTCTTTCTGCTCTCAGATGATGGAGTGCCCAGAGCTCTAATGGTGCGTTCATACTGCACACTTTGTCAACGTCAAGCAACGCTCTCAACGCAGTCTAGTTTGACGCATATGCATTTTTAAGCTGAAGCTTAAAAAGCGCGTGTGCGGGCCTTTCTCTGCAGGATGTTTAAAAACACTAGCGGATCGTGATTGGCTAGACAACATCGACGTTGGGCGACTGCGTCAAGTCCTTCAAAACTTCAGATAGCTGAACTTCTGTATTGAGAGCGTTTGCTGCTATGCCGCTTTAAACACAGGAAACGCTAAAAAAAATGTACACAGCCAACACACAAAGCACCACAGAGACTCTGAAGGACTCAACCATAGACTTTACATGTAATCTTGCCGCACTTGACGCTGACGTTTGGGGCGATGTGAACGCACCGTAAGAAATGTTCAATGCTTGCCGTTTTGTTTCATAACCTAACCATTTAGACATCTTCCTGACCTGTTCGTTGTGTTCCTTGGTCTTATTGATGGTATTTGTGTTCTAATCTCTGATAAACCTCTAAGGCCTTCTCAGAACATCTCTACATACTATGAGATTAAAATCACACACAGATTAGCATTAATAGGTTATTTCTATAACACATCTAATGGCACTGGACTTAATCTTGGGCTTGGGTATTGCCAAATGAGTACTTCATTTTTATAGAAATTTGTTTGTAAAAAATATTACAAGCAATGTATCCATTTTCCTACAGGTTCCCAGTTATGTTACACGTTGTGTTGCTTTGTCACATAAAATCCCAATAAATACTGGTTCAAAGAACTGGCCATGTATTGAACATCTTTGACAACAACTCTGTAAATTTCACTGTACTGAAACTGTTTTTGCCTTTAGATATTACATCTGTGAGGTTTGACCCAGAAACTGCCCACCCTAATCTATCCTTGTCTCAGTCCTGTACTTCTGTTTGGTTCGATGAAGAGAAAGACACTTCAGAGGTCCAAGCCAACCCCCGTCGGTTTAACTATTACTACTGTCTACTGGGCCACCAGAGCTTTATAACCGGCCAACACTACTGGGAGGTGGAGGTCGGAAAAAAGTCGGCGTGGAGGTTGGGAGTGGGGCGAGAAGATGTTCCCAGGGGAGAGATGACAGCAACAGGAACCTCCATCGGCCTCTGGACCTTAGCCTTCCAGGGCGGATCCATCCAGGCCTGCACAGATCCGAAACCCACTAAGATCAACGTGTCCGCCCACCTTGTCCGCGTCGGCGTGTTTTTAGACTGTGAGAAGGAGGAGGTGACTTTCTATAATGCTGTTACCATGGCGCCGATTTACACTTTCTACATTGGAACTGTCATGGTTCCCCTGTTTCCCTTCTTCAACCCTTGTGACACAGATGATGGAAAGAACACGGCCCCAATCACGATCTTTAACCCCTCACTTTAGGATTCTGGTCGCAGAGACTAGATTGATGGACAAACTTAATCTCAGAAGAATAATCAAAAACGTATTTTATTTGTCAATTATTTTAATATGAACCAGATTCTGGTTTATTGTATCATTTTCATTGCTTGCGAGTGGCAACCTATATTTATTTAATTTATTTCATTTTTAAATCAGCCACAAAAACTAGCCGCTTATAAAAAAAAGTAAATTCATGCTGATAATTGTTGTAAAAAGAAACGTTTAATTTCCAGGGTTTTTGATTAACATATAAAACACAGAATGGATAGCCAAATTACACAATGTCTGCAACTATTAAAATAATTTTACGGCTGAGCTTTTATTAATACGTAAAGTGGACTCTTTAGAAAACGAGGCACCATAGCAGCAGGTGCAAATAGCTTCATGACGTTACCGTTGGCCTGGATATAAATATCTCTACATTGTTGCTGTGACACATCCCTGCAAGGTTATAGGAGCTCAGAACAAGGCACGGGGAATGAGAGGTGGGAGAACGGTGTGTGATACCCAGAATATAATTATAGCTGGCACTAACTGATTTATTTTACTATGAATAGAAAAGGAAAAGCTCTGGGACCAAACCGCCACTGCCATGTGACAAACGACTAGAAGACAGCTACGGACATAACCTTTTTCTTTATTCTTATTCCTTTAGGCATGAGATAAAGAAAACAGTTACCATTTGTTCATACAAACCATCTGTGTGAAGACCTGTGCAAAATGGAAGTAAAGAGAGATAATGAGTCACACCACAAACAGCCCACAAGAGCAGTAGTGATCAGAAACGGCAGACATAGAATAAGGAGAAGCTGTGGTGTCAGTGGTAGTGGTCTATCAGGATGTTTTTGGAACCTGTAGGATGAAAATACTCTGATGTACGCCTTTGTTAGCTGCAAGTAAAGTATAAAAGGAAGGCTGGTCATGCCCAGTACTTCCTCTCCGCTAACCTCAGATTTTCAACTCCCTCAAAACACAGCAGCCCCCAAATTTAGAGGCACCCCTGGAGGAAAAAGCCTTAAATTAATTACTATTTAACTGCTGCAGCCTAATCTTGCATTTAAAATCATATAAAGGAAAACCCTTTAAATTAAGCACACCAGATTAAAATTGCAAAAGTCCCTACAGACTTCATGCATTGCATGGTGTTGTAAGAGTTAGCCCTGCAGCAAGAAGGTCCTTCCTGGTTGGTGATTTATTTACTTTTTAATTATTATTATGAATATCCCCACAGCACAAAAACATGACTGTTGCCTTAACTGGCCACTCAGAAATACCCTTAGGTCGTATGTAAAAGCTTGTTTGTACTTTGTGTCTGTTTGCTGCCCTGGGATGGACTCGACCCACAAAAGGCTAGAAACAAATGACCCTGCATAAATTAAACAGGCATGGAAAAATGATGCCATCCATATTAAGGAGGATTACCAAGTTTCTTAAAAGGGAAACATGCCCACAGCATCATACATCTCCCGTCCTACTTAACGATAGGAATGAGGTGCTGTGTTTTGCATATCCATCCAGTCCTGGGACAGTATGGCAAACATTCTGTTTTTGTTTGTGTAGGTAGGAAGGCTTTTTTTCCCATGGATGCTTCCCAAACAAACTGCTCGACATGTTTGCATCGTCTAAAGCACACGTGTCAAACTCAAGGCCCGGGTGCCAAATCCAGCCCTCCACGGCCATTTATGTGGCCCTCTAAACTCTATAGGACCCTATAGATAGAAAATTTTAGTTGTATTTTTCTGAACCCCAATACAATTTTATCAGTAAAATAGAATCAGTGTTTATTTGAACAGTCCTAAATCATATCATTGTGTAAAGATGTTCAGTAATATTACATTTTAAGACACATTTTGGAATACGGAGGCTGATTTTAATGGTTTATCATACTTTTATCAATAGTTTCCTGCCACAACCGGCCCTGTAAGGATATTCATCAGCTTGATGTGGCCCCAAATTGGAAATGAGTTTGACACCACTGGTCTAAGGGATTTCATGCCGACTTGATGACGAGCTGACACTCTAATGAAATTAACTTGGGTCTTCATCAACTTTATTCGTCAAACTTAATTTTTGCTCAAACTGTAGACATGGGTAGGATAAGGTAAGTAACAATTTCCTAACTTAATGAAGAACAAAACAAACCTCCCTTTCTTGAAAAGCATGGCGTCACAGTTGTCTTGGTTTGGTTAATTCCTTGTGATTTATGTATTTTGGTGGATATATTTCCGTTTTAATGTATTTCTTGTGTATTATTCTTCCTTCCTTCCAACTTGTGTTTATGCTCAAATTTTCTTAGGTTAGTTATGTTTCTTTTCCTCCCTGTGTCTATTCTTTGTTTATATCTTCACCTGCTCTCCTTCCCAGGTGTATTTCATATCTTAATTCTCCAGCATTTCCCTATTTCATTTTTCAATTTACCTCCGATTACTCTCTCTGGTTCTCCCTGTCATTTCCACCCTCTCCAGTTTTTAAGCAGTCCTCCTTTTGTCACAGTTCACTGGATTCTATGTATATCTTCCCAACAGTCATGTCACATTGTTTGCTGTAAGTAACCTCTGTTATTTCAGTAAATTAAAATCATTTCTACATCAAGAATATGTGCACTTGGGTCCTACCTACCTCCAATATAACACATGGCCTCTAATCTTTCCCATTTGGGCTAAGTGGTTAGAGGAAAATATGTCAAATGCATAAAGAAAACTTTTTATACTCTTTGGTATATGTAAAAAGCTAAATATGTATCTATTTTTATGGAATTTTTTGTAAAACAATAGTTGCGACACCAGTGATTTTGTCCAAATACTTTTTTCCTAACAAGGGATTTTTTTTCTGTCTTTCTCTGAATAAACATACTCTGATTAAAGGTTAGATTTTTGTAAATATTTAAAGTGAGACTATACTACAGCAATGAAATATGACTTTATTTGAATAATTTTTACATAATATCATTAATTTGCAGATGACTATAACATTTTAGCTTTCACTTGTTGACTGAACAACCCAAAGAAAGCTTTCAAATTAGTAGCTATTATAAATTTCTAAATAAACTCCCAGATATAAACTATTAAAAAAACAAAACATATGTATCAGTCTGCATGCTATACAAAATAAAATAAGGTTATGCTTCCCTCTTTGCATTTGTCACTTACTTACAGAAGCACATTTTAGGTGAAGAAGTGACGTTCAGGTGTGTATAAACTGCTTTGTGAGAACATCCTGTTCGCCACCGGGAATTGACGAAAGACAATACTGGCAAACAATCCAATAAAAATCATAGGCACTGAAACAAAGACAAAACAAGCTCAAATATCAATACTTTACTTCGTATTTAGTTTTTTTGGTTTTTTTTTAGTGGTTCTGAACACATCCACGCTCTTGGTTTGTAACACAGTTTGAGCAGGCGCATGGATACCAAACACCCAACACACAGGCACAGACAGTACACATTTCATTCTGTACAAACCGCCAGTGCATAGATTCAGCTCACGTTTGCTCATTTACACATCATAAACCATACTGTAGACACACAGATGTAACAAACCAGGTCCCGGATATACAATAACTGCAACACTGATATATCACTTCACGCACAGGTACAACTTGTAAACAATAAAAAGCTCAGAAAAAATGTTCCAGGCATGCTGCGGCTCATCCTTAAAGTGATGTAGGTTAAACATCTTTAATACAGTGTAAGAGATAAGTTGCACTTCAATAATAACAGCTGACAACTGAGCTAAAAGAAGCCAATATCTGGGTTGTAACATTAGTTCAAGACATTAGTGAAGATTAGTATATACAGTCTCTGTAAAAGCATTTTTATATTAGATATAAGATGGTGGAGAAAATTTTAATAACTTCACGTTTTATTTACTATGAGACAAGAAGTGTTTTATGCATTAGGAACATTCAGCCATTGCAGGGTTAAACTGGCAAACACATGCAGTATTTACAGTGTGCGTCTTTTTGTGTGTGCGTGTGTTTGTGTAAAGGTCATCGTCAGCATTGCAAAGGTGGGTCCCACACAGATCCAGGCTGGGAAAGAGACCCATACAGGGATTTACATTATAAATTTACTGTCTGACTGTAGATACTGTGTTTTTTTTTTACTCGATACTGAGGCACATTTATTTATATGCTGTAAATAATTTCAATTTATGCGTAGTCCTAATATCAAATTTGAAATCTTGTTTCATATCTTTTTAGGAAATCATTTACATTTACATGTAAGAAACAACTGTCAGAAAAAGGTTTTTCATTTTATTTCAGGGCATGACACCTGTACCAGGGGAACACGAGGTAGCAACATAGATTTCCTTACAAAAACACCTAACTACTTTTTTAATGAGGGAAGACTAACAAAAGAAATTGGAATTCATTTTAATTTACCCACAGAGACGCTCAGACCAGTTTGAGAAGACTTTATACCTTAAAGAGACAGCTCAGGAATTTTGGAAGTGAGGTTACCGCTAATTAATATCTTACCCTCACTAGATGAATCTCATTCAGTGCAAATTCAGATTATCTGATACCAGAGGCTAAAGCTAACGACTAATCCAAGAGGAGCAAAAAACAAAACTGACTACCACATTAAAACGACAGTCGCAAAAATACCACATTGGTTTTTGTGAAAACATAATTATGAATTTTTAAACCATTATCACATTTTCAGTGGATGGTTATTTACAAAGAGGATTATATTGGTAATTGAAGCTTGGAGGCAGAGCACCATCCTGTGTAAAACGAGAATGGAGAATGGAACTTTTTGGTCAGAACGCATTAATTATAAAAGTAAGAAAGCGTAAAGATAAATAAAATAGAATTAACACAAACATCTGTGATAATATTACATTATACACTACTTTACTTTTATACACGAGTTACTCTGACCTTAAGCACTTTGCAGGTTGCTACATTACATGTTTCACACAGGAAGCTGTGTGGTGGCGCACCGCTCCATTTTCCATATGTCTATATTCATTGGCTTCTGGGTAAGTAGCCATTCAGTGCAAATGAGAGGTCAGTTTAAAAGGTTTGCAACATATTGTTCATTGTTCAAAACAATGATGAATTTGAGGTTGGAGTTGCTTTGGGACAGTAGAAGTCAAGTTTGGTTTTTACTTCTGGACTAACTGTGAGCTTCAGCCTCCAGGACCAGGTAATCAGGAATTTTTCTGAGAAGGTTTTATATCTGTGGCAGCCATATTGGATATTAGACTCTAGGTGGTTTGGGGACATCCGACCGGCGCAGCCAAAATGCCAATGTAGCGTGGTCATTGTATTTGATTTTCAATACAACTCAATTAAACTCTGTTCATCTGTACAGGCATGCTTATAAGTTTACATTTCAAAAGGGAGCTTCTGTTGTTTTTTTTGTCCATTTTACAGAGAATATGAATTACAATGTGAAAGCCTTTCTTTAACTCATATTAAGTGGTAGTGTGAAGCCATTTACTTTCAAGCAATAGTATTTTCTATTTTAAATTACACGACAAGCTATACAGATCACTCTGGTTGAAAGTGTGGACACGATTTTATGTCTTGATCTCTTTAATATCAAGTATAGCTTTGAGTATTTTTATGATAGTTGTGTTTTCAGATGCTAAGACAAAACGCCTTCGTTTCCTTGAAATGAACGGTCTTTCTTGCATGAAATACACAAACTGCAAGAGGCTCCATGATCTTGATGTCATGAGACTGAGATGATGGCCTCTAAAGAACCGTCATGTTTATTGCTTTAGACAACAACAGCTTGAGCTGACCTTGTGTTTGGGAGCACTGTCGTGTTGGAAAGTTCAAGTATGTTCCATGAACAGCATTCCGAGCTGATTAGTGTAAGATTTCCTCCAGTATTATCTAATACTGACTCCATTCATCTTACCATCAATTTCCACCATGTTCCTTTTGCCAATGCTGCTCAAACATCCCCAAATCATAATTGATCCACCTCTGTATTGCATAGCATGAAAGGTGTACTTTCTATTGTCTTGCCTTGTAAAATATAGTGTTTTGATAATTAACTATGAAATGTAAGTCTTAAGCCTGTCACAGTACTGTTAATGGGCTGCTTTTTGGCACCAGCGTAGCATTGCCTTTCCTTTAGCAACTTGACTGTGCCACCTTGTTTCTTTTCCTAGAACCGTCTTATTCTGCATCTTAAAACAGCCAAACCACTTCTTTTAGAGTCAAGTATGGCAGCTGGAGTTTTATAAACATTTTTCCTAATTTTCTATTTATTTTTTTTCTGGTTGATTTTCTCATTATGGCTTGGCTTCCCAAGCTTTCCACTTGTGAAGTCCAACTACCTGCTCCTACAGATCTTTTGATGATTCTTCTGCTTTTCCCATTGTTCAGCATCAGACAACATTGCTGTAATACTAGATGAATCATGCAGAAGCCCATGCTTTTTCTTTTTTGCGTGAAGCTGTTAGAATTTTATCAAGACAAAACTTCCAGGTTGTGTAAACCTCTGATCCAGGTCATTTTAGTTGGTTCCTGTTGCCATTATGATTTTAAAAGAGCAAGCTCATTTGGTAGATAGTAAAGGGCTTCATTCAACCACAAACCCTGAGTGAAAAAAAGGTTTTGCATGGTTCATGTTATCTGAAAAATTGAAAGGAAAATCTGAAATTCCGCTAGGGTATGTACATCTTGAGAAGTGTTGTATAGCACAAATTGATAAAAAATGTCTCAAGTTATGTCTGTTTATAAATAAGTCTAAAACGAGTACAAATCAGTCGCACTAAAAGTAGGATCCAATAATGAAGCCATATTTAAATCAGGGTCCACTCAATCGTAACTATAGTACAAAACAGTCAAACTCAGTTTAACCTACAATGCCAATTAGGGAAAGCTAATGTATCCAAGCAAGCCCAGGTGATTGCAATAAGTCATTGGTTCATCAGGACTTCAAGGATCTGCTACCAAAACACATTTTAACCATCGAAGACATCTTCTAGGAGTCTGAATCCTAACAATAGTGGTTAAGACAAAGTAGTGCTATTTGTGTTGTGTTTTTCTATTTGGTTAAATATATGTCAATCTTGTTATCGCAGACACTTCAGTACTAGGCATCAATAACGTCCACATTTTATCTGTGCATGCTTAGGCTGAAATCATCCAAATGGTGCTAGAGGAACAGACATGTCAACGGGAACCCGTGGTTAGTTCAAGGTTAATAAGAAATTTTTGCCACACTGCTGTGATGAAATGCAGTAAACCCTTTTTTGGATAGTTTATAAAACACCTCATGTGGAGTTAATATTTTAGTTGTAAACTCTGCAAAACGATTTCATTTGCAGTTAGGCAGTTTTTCCAGTAAAATCAATAGAAAACAAGGAGGCAAAGCTAAAATGTTTAAATATTAAAAAGCCACATTTGTTATTTCAACTGTGTCTAAGTCAGAAAGTCTCAAAGGTTAAAGACAAATTAAGTATCATTATCACTGTGGGTTTTGGATCATCATCGCCCCAGCTTGCTGTGGTTTCCTCACCATTTTGGTAGGGGGTGTTTGATTGTCTGCAGTGGTGGTAGATGGGAATCTGTGGGGTTACTCGTGTTTTTGCAGCCCAGGTTCTCAGGTCGTAGTCGAATCCTTGGCTGCGGTGCCATCTTTGCTGCCCTCTGGTACAATGCTGCTGGACTCCAGCTCCATTTCATGGGTTTTATTGGAAACCTCCTTTGGATTTGGGTCTTTGATGATTTCTGCATGCTCTGGGCTTGCTTTGGAATCCGGTCCTGGTTCAGGTGTACCATTAGTGATAGGTTCTGCTGGGGTTGGTTTGGAAAGCTCGGGAGTTGGAACTGCTGCACTCTTAATGTCTGGTGTTGGAGCGGTGGCTGTAGAAGCAGCAATCTTAGGTTCTGGACTTGGACTGGGTGCAGGCTTGGGATCAGCTGGACTCAGACCAGTTTTGGGTTCTGGACTGGGTGCAGGTTTTGTTTCAGCTGGACTCAGACCAGTTTTGGGTTCTGGACTAGGTGCAGGTTTTGTTTCAGCTGGACTCAAACCAAACTTGGTGCTTGGGGTTGGGCTAAGCTTAGGCTCTACTGGTTTGGGTGTGTCCAGCTTTGCTTCCACAGGCTGGTCGGGGGCTTTTTTGGTCTCGGGGACAGGGCTTACTTTGGTTTCAGATACCGGTGGAGCAGCTGGCTTGGATTCGGCAGCAGGGGGAGGAGCGCTTGGTTTGATTTCAGGAGCAACAGAGATGCTTCCAGCCTCAGAATCGGGGATTTGATCAGGGACATCAGTGTCAGTATCCAGTGGGAGAGCAGTGTTAAAGCCAACTCCAGAGTCACTGGTCTCTAGATTACCAACGCCAACCTCTTTAGAAGAAACCTCCAGACCCTGCATTAAAAGAGACATTGAGGAAAGGTTATTAACTATATAAATTGTAGTGTTGGAGAGACGTTTATGTACCCCCATCATGGGTATGAGTATTATACTAACTTAAGGCCTTAAAAGACACAAATAAACCAACTGCATTGCGTTTTAAAAATCACAAATTGCTACACACATTTTAAATTCTCCAGGCTACAAAGGATGAAAATTATACAGGCTGTTTGTGCCTAGATGAATGCATCTACTAATTTAGCCCACAAAGCGTTGCCTGTAATTGGGACCCATAGCCGTTGTGAAATGCACGCCCTATCATATGCGGCCATGATGGGGACCAAAAGGGCTTGTCCAGCATATGTGGGCTGCCCCCTGTCGCTCCACTGTGGCCTGTTTCTGGGGGCACACTTATGCGTCTGGTGTCCTGCAACTTTTAGATAGAGCCCTGCTTTAACACACCTGACCCAAATAATCAGGTAATTTGCAGGACTCTGGAGAACTTGATTGCATTCTTTGTGGGTATGTATGTTGGACCTGGGAGACATCAAAAAGTTGCAGGGAACCAGACTTCGAAGACTGAAGGTGTAGACTCCTGTTTTAGAGGTTTGTACTTATTTGAGTTCTGCTTAATGTTTATATCTTTATTTTTTCTTACTACGTTTTCTCCTTCTTTTCTGTCTCACCCTTAAGTGTTAGCATTCATTTATCTTATTTTTAGTTACTACTTTGTTCTAGCTTTCTTCTTATTTTTGCATCTAGCAATCTTCTTTGATTAGGCCTTGTTTTATTTTTAAACTATAATTTTAATTTGTCTTATTTCCTCCCGCCATTCTGCCACCTTCCCAGCTGCTTCCACCTCCGTCTTCCCAGTCGCTCACACACCGGCATCTGCTCTTGACTTAGCTTCACTCTATATTCTCTCTTTTTAATAAGATTGTCTGATTTGAAGGCTTAATTAACATTCAAATTGTATCTTCTCAAAGAGTTTTTCATATCATTGATTTGGGTACATCAGTTTTCTCCCTGCCCATTAAAAAAATATGCGTTTAATTTTAAAACAAATCTCCAAACAAATAAAAAGTACACATTTTCAAAATACAGTGGTTTTGGATCAGAAATCACATCCATTTAAATAAACTACAAAAACATTATCTAAAATGTTCTGCCTGTAAGTGTGTTTTAGAGTCCTAATTATAAAACAAATTGTTGGTTTTCAGTAGTTTCTGTCTGGAGTGGTTCAAGATTGAAAACATTTCTCAGTATGGCCAAGACTTTCTCAAAATTTTTACATGCTGTTTTTTTCTCTGTTTGAGTAGATTTGCAGTGAAGGAAAATTTAAAAACGATCAAATTACTTTTGAAATATTAAGGCTTTTTCCAAAGGAACCAATGTTCAACAATTAATTTAGTCTGACAATCTATTTCTACCCAGATGATTGATGCAAGACTACTTATCTACTGGATTCCCTATATGGGCTGAAACCCACTGGGCCACTGTGGATAGTTTATGGGCTGATATCACTGTGGGTTTGCCCTCAAAAATAAACACAGTTAACACACTAGTGGAAACATCAGTTGGACTGGCACAGACCACACTGCAAGGGACCTGCATGGGCCAGGTAGATCTGTCTGGTATAACTAAACTCTGCCATTACTGATGAAAAGGCTGGTCTAATTTATTTTCAGAATTATAACAAAAGTTCTAATATGTTTGAGTTTTTTCTCTGACAAGCTAAATGACTTTTATCCAAGTATTATCGATATTCTGTCTTTAGATTTCACCCTGTATGCATAATTTTGAGCCTGTGCGCATTAGAGAATCTCCATAATAAATTAACTTATGAACTTTTTTTCTACTTAAAGAAATTGTCAAAAGCTTTGTGGTTGCTTCATGCAGCCTTCAGGCAAAATTTGCTTTTAAAAGCCTTAAATTAGCACGATATTCATCCTATGACAAACTGGAGTTGAGTCCATCTGTTGCAGACAGTGCAGGAAAGGAATGAAGGAAGGAATAAGCTAAAATTGAACAGGAACTGCGACTCATAGTTCAGCTACAATGCACCGAGCATGGGTGGCTGCAGGCTTTGGATCAAGGCTGAAACATATTTAACTCAATAAAAGGCAGTGGCAAACAGAAACATTTTCAGCCTTAACTTAGGAGAACTGAAGGTCAGGGCAGACCTCAGATTTTCTGGGAGTTTGTTGTGGTGCAGAAAATCTACACATTTATTGCTTTTACCTTTTTTGCTAAAGAAAGAAAACTTCCAGAAAACCTGAGAAGTCAGAACAGTTCATAAAACAAGAAAAGATCAAAGATACTTTTTGCCCCTAAATCATTCAACGCTTTTATTCTTTGTTGCATAGGAAGCCTCTGCAAGGAATCTGAGACCTGGACTGATGTGATCCACATTCTTGATCTTAGTGGGGGCTCTAGCAGCAGCGTTCTGAATAAGCTGCAACTGTCTAAATGCAGAAAACAGCATGAAAAATATTCAGTCATCAGTAAATTGCCTCTGTCTTAGCTTAAGGGACAAGGTATCATGTCTCCTTACCTTGATGTCCACCTCGGTGCTCTGAGATTTCTCTGTGTTGTCCGCTTGGGAATGTTTGGACTCCTCACTGAGTTTAGTGATATTCTTGACCACCTGTAAAACATTCAGACACATAAATGTTAATAACCGATTTTGCATTACCTTCCTTGTCACATGTTATAGAGAGATTCTTAAACCTGTCTAAAAGCCTCGCCCTCATCTTCTTTGCCAGCGTTCTGGGCCAGTTTCTCCAGAGCAGCGGCCCTCTTGGCCCTCTTCTTCACTTTGATCAGGCAGGACAGAAGGCAAACAAGCAGGAGGAAAGCCAGCAGGCCAAGCAGGGCAATGATGGCCACATAAAGAGAATCCAGTCTGTAGGCTGTGGGAAGGCATAGAAAAGTAGCTTACTGAGTTAAAATGACAGAATCTTAAAATTCCTCCTGATCAAAAAAGGAGGGGGAAAAACACAATCCTATTTTTGGCCAGCAGCTATGTGATGAAATTACAAATTTTAACTTTTCTTTAGGGCCTGAAAGCAATTCAGACCTATCCATGATGCTTAAGTTGTAAGTATTTATAGGTCCATATCTAACCTAACAGTTTTGAAAAAGCCAAATATCAATGAAAAGACAATTGATTAACAACTGTACTTCTTGATTAAAGAAGGAAAAATCTTTGTCAGATTTTCAGCCACAGCACAGCATTGAGAATATACTGGTAAAGGTTTTAAATAATAATCAGTTCAACAAAAATGCATTGAAAATGTCTGTCTTGTAAAACATTAGAATAACCTACTACTACAGAACTTAGCTGGTTCTGGTTTTGTTTAGAAAATCAGAACCAGTTTGTGTCATCTGGTCATTATAAATGTAAATTAAATATCTTATGGAGTTCCTCAAGGCACCATTCTTGGGACACATGCTTCCCTTGGCTTGAATATATTTTTCCACCTGCTGATGACAGACTTTATATTTCTGTTATCATTCAACTGAAGTCCCTTACAGTCAGATTTCAATCGGGCAGTCGGTAATCTAAAGCCCAGTTCACACTGTGTGTTTTTCAGCCATCTTAGACAAATGTTTCATGTTAAATAGTCATTATGAAAAACGGTGCACATGAGCAGGATTCTACGAAGATCTATGACTCAGATCTGCAATCGACCAATGAAAACACACCCAGGGAGTAACATGAGTACAATGTGACAGTAGCAGTATCGACATTAGCAACAATGGAGGCTACACACAACAATATGTAGAGCAACAACAACAAGAAAAATACATTTATTGAGCTTTGCCAGCAAATAAAGTGTCTGATACTTAATTGCTGCCATCTTGGGAAGTTCCACCTTTAGTAACATATGTTACAGATCGCATGGATGACTTGAAGTAGTCCCTTGAGAAGGCTGAAAACGTACAGTGTAAACCAGGCTACAGAGGAAGCTGCCAAAGTCAGGAACAACACCAGAAAAAATTATTATATCAGTCTTTGAATCAATTTACTGGCTGTGGTTGGTAAATGAAGCACTGGATGGCCTTGGATATCGAGATAATTAGACTCGCTTTTCAGTCAGTGTTCCCAGGACCGAGACCAAAGAAAGCGAGACAACATACTATCTATCTACCATATATCTATCCTCCTATAAACTCTGGAAACAACTCTTTAAAAACCAAAACTGCTCAGTATCTACCACAACTTCTCTGTGTAAGTCAAAGTTTTGTTGATCATAATTGATTCATAACTTTTAGGTATTTATTAATCAAAAACATACATATTTTCTTTTCTTTCATATTCTCTTCTCCATCTGTATTCCTTTTTTGTCTACAATAAACTAAACTAAAAAACTTGAAATTATCTTGTGAACAAATAAACTGACTTTGGCTAAAACCAAAGGTCATAACCAATGGCACCCCTTAATGTTGCATTTAGTCTAATTTAGGCTTACGTTTCAATTCCAGCTGGACAGTGGACACAGTGAATCCCTGCAAGTCTGTGATTTTAAACACTCCAGCATCCGTATCCTTGATCTGATCTAGAAAGAACATCGAACCGTCCACAGAGAGGCGGTCATCAAAACCGAGATTTGTTCGAGCCTAAAATGAAACAAAGCAGTTAAGAAAGAAAGAAAGAAAGAAAGAAAGAAAGAAAGAAAGAAAGAAAGAAAGAAGGAAAGAGAGTATTAAAAAAGCTTGCCTTGGATGTACTGATATCTAAAAGCATGTTAACATTTGTGGTTGATAATTAATAACTGGTACACAAACTGTGGGGCAAAGAAATGGGTGATATAATTGAACAAAGATTCTGTATTTAATTTTCTATTACATAGGCTAAGTGTAGCAGTTATAGCTAATTCTGTGTGCATCATATGATTATTGAGAAGTGATTAAATAAGTAAAAAAAAAACAATTCCAACTCTAATCTTCCTTTTCCATTGTTATGTTTTGAAAGACGAGTGTTTTCTTTTTCTGTCTGAGAAAAACTTTCGGGCTGAATAAAATCTAAATCTTCCAGAGGTATAAATATTCTTGTACCTAGCTCTATATAAGAAAAGAAAGATGACTGAAGAGATTTTCACAGCCCTGTACATCTTATTTTCATAACCATTTATGATCAATACATTTAAGATCAATTATTTATGATCATTTGACAAATTGTTTTGTCACTTTGATTTCAGGTTCACATTATCAACCCAGTCTTTTAATATTAAACACTTGTCACAAATCCAAAATCCAATTCTGCTTCATCAGCTCAGGATCAGTCGATGTGTGACAAAAGCCTAGATTATCAAATAACCTAAATTGGGTTGGTTTGTGACCCAGCAGCTTTTTGTCTGTAATAGCTTTGATGAGAATACATTTTTTTTAGTTACACTTGTGAATTCTCCTTTATCCATTAGCAGAACAGTTGAGGAATTAGAGGCAGGCGTGTAGTAGAGCTGGACCAAAGAGCTGTTTAGTATCAAGTTGATTTTCAGTCTCTCATTAGAAGAACGGGTCATAAAGTTGGTGTGTTCTGCAAGAGACAATAAAGAAGAGAGGAAATTTGATAACTTCACTGTGTCTCTGTTTACAGACTGTAAGTGCATTAGCCTACCATTAAGATTTGAGTCTTTAAAAAGCCATTAAAGCATGCACCGGGAGCATAAAGCTACAGCAGCAACAACATCCTGAATGAAAACATTAAAGCTGTTCACGTACAAGCAAAGATAAATATTTTGCCCTCATCAGCTCTCCTCACCTTTGACATTCAAGCATACTTTGCTTTGGATACGACCTTTGCTGTCCCTGACAGTGTAGCTGCCTTCATCGGTACCTGTAACCGCACTGATGGTGATGGATTTCTCATTGACGCTGATGCGACCTTGATAGGGCCTCATGGAGGCCCCCGTGGCAGTCAGCACCACGACTGCCGGTCTGCAGGGAGGAAAGTCGAAGACGGTGAACCTTTCTTAACCTTTTCCTTGATGCGTCTCAGACCTGTCTCAGCGCATGTGTGTCAAGGCTGAAAAATGTCACTACTGACTCATGGGTTGAGAAATGTAATGCCATTGTGCTGACTCTACCTGGATGTCTGGTTGGCCTCCACTTCACTGGACCTGTACTCCAGAGTGATGGGGGCGTTCACCCCCATCACTGGAATTTTGAAGTTTCCTCCGTATTTAGTGATATGCTCGATGGTGCAGTCTGAAGGGTAAAACAAGGAGAGGGACATTGAATATATGAGTAAACAAAAGCAGCAGATGTAATTAGAGTTATCAGGAAAGTGCCTGACAATTTAGCAAAGCCCAACGAGGCTGGATTATTTGCTTGGGCTGTCATAAGAAATGATGGGAAATTTCTATTTTTGCGTGGGAGAAGAGAAAGGAAAAGCAGCTTTGCAGATGTAGAAAAACAGGGACTAAATGCAGAAAAGAAAAGGAGCAGTGATCCGAAAATATCAGGGTAATAGGAATGATAGGGTACGAACAGAACCAAACAGAAGAGACAGGATAAGGACAGGAAAACAGCAGAGACGGAAGGAAATAGGGGTGGATAAAGAGCTGGATAATTGTTGCCTGACAACTCCAGCTTTGCTCTCACAGACAAAAAAAACAACAAACGCACCTATTCATTAACTCCCATTAATCCCTCCATGTGACACTGTATGTAGCCTATGCATAGCTTTACTACTATCGCTTTCATCCATCCATCTCTCCGAATTTCAATCATCATGCAAGTCTCTCGTGTTTGCGTGGGATTTATCTGACGACTGCATGGAAAAAAAGTGACTGACACGACAGCACAGTGATTCTGACGCTTGCCTTGGGTCCTCACAATTAATTTTCATCCTGAAGTAGAAAACCATTCAGCACCGTCCACTTTAATTTGTACGGCTGGTAAAGATAGCCTTTAAATAAATGTATCTTTTTTGCAGCAGCGAAATCTTCCACTGAAAGATTTTTCAATTTCAATTTTTTTTATTGTATATTATCATTTACGGAGTGGGAAAAAAACACCCCAACAAGAGTTATTAGTTTTTTGGGGGCGTCAATGAACTCAGTATATCTCACCCAAATCCTAAATATCTCTAACCTTCATAGAGTAATGTATAAAAAAAGACCTTCTTGGTGACCTGCAAAAAATTTTAAGAAAAAAAAAAGTTAAATCTTTTTTGTTTTTTATAGCAGCTCCAACCAGAACTTGCACTCATGCATAAAATAATCCGTTTTTCCATTTTATTTATTCATTGCATGCTTAAAAGTGTTTGTCATGTTTGCACAAAGTACGGCAGCAATTTCCCAATATTGTGAACCTGTTCATATATATGGCAATAAAACCTTTCTGATTCTGATGGATGATGTGCTTCACCCCATCCAAACCATCCTCAAAGTTTCTGACGTGTGGTGTCTGGTACCTCGGACTATAAGGGAAATTCTCTTGACGTCAGTCGGATCATTTGAATTCGTCAGGGTGTACACTCCCTCGTCTTTCTCATTCACGGCCTCTATAATGAGGTGGTTGAGATGCAGGGTGGGTCTGGCCCGATCTAAGATCACTCTGTCCCCCGTCATCAGCACAGTGGTTGCCTGAGGTTTGAAACGGTTCGTGAATTCGACCTTCACCTCGTGTGGTGGCAGCAGGATGTGGAAATCCTCTCCATCGAATAGCGTTACAGATTCATCCATTCCTGGAATCGGAAGACGGAGAAAGGAAATAAACACTTCCAATCACAGGGAGAGGAAAACTCATAAGTAATGGGTCAGGATGCTGCGATGAAGTGATAAGAAACACTAACCTTTTAGAGGGGCAGAGATTGCTACAAGAACAGATAAAACAGCATTAAAAACCGTATTACATTATTTCAGCTCTTTTTGCTTAGCAATTTCCTTTTAAGTATAATAAACTAACCTGCAGAGATAAGAAAATTGAGCATAATCACACCGACAGGCTTCATTGTGGCAGATTCCCTTGTTACTGAAAAGAAAAGGAGAGTACAAATATTCAGAGAAATAATACAAAAAACATGTACTATTGTATAACACCTCCATAATTAGTTGCATTCCTTGTTAATGCGCAAGAAAAGAATTAAGATTAATTAATCTTTTTGCAGCAGAGACTTAATCTCACAAAAAATGGAAATTGGTATCAGTGGGTGTCAAAACAAACTATACCCAACTAGCTATAAAATTCAGAGGACATAAAGTGTGTAGATTCCTGTAAAAAGGAATGCTTTTGTGGTGTGGAAAAGTTTGAGCAAGATAAGTCTCTTCAAAACTTGTTCCACCTTTTATTCCAAAAAATATATATATATATGAAAAAAGCAGTCTGTCAAAAGGGGAAAGAAATGTACGCTAAATTAGTTAAAGTGTGTTAAGCTAATACTTTGTTTAAGCATCTTTTAATTAAATTAGAGCATTATTTTTTTTGCAGTAATCCCCACACTCATAATAAATGAGACGTGTTGCATTTTGAAAACATTCTTCAAATCTCTTAGATTGTGAGATTATTTCTGTTCTAGACTCTCACTGGAGTGTTCCAAAACGTTAATTTTCATCTGGTGAAGTAATTTCTTTGCTGATTTTGACAGATGTTTGAAAGCACTATGCTGCTGAAAAATAAATATTCCTCCTTATCCTCATCTTTATAGCAAAACAGGCTGGCATTTAGAACTATTCATGATTGCACTCACTTTCCAGCAAAGATATTATTGTGAATGAATGAAGAAACTCTGCTGGCCAAATGTGAGACCAGAGTGGAAGAGACTAAATGTGAAGTTCCCCCCTCAGACTCTAGGGGCTGGCTCCAAAAAGGAGCAAGTTTCCATGATCATATCTTTTAGTTCCCCCAGCCTGCCTACGGCCCCTAAAGGGTTAAAATTACTGATTAGTCTTTCCTTTGTTCCGGGGTATGTCTGCCTACATAGTGAAATTAGCACTCAGAAACGGGCTGTTTGGCAGTTCGGCATATGATAACATATTTTGGCATATTACGTGTTGAGTTCCAGCCAATTACCCCCAGTCCCGAACTACACCCTCCAAGTCCCTCCCTGCGGTGGCGCGGAGAGCTATGGTAACAGGCAAACAACAAACCAACAGCATGGAGTCTAGACAATACAGCAGTGGATTCGCAGATCGTCTTAAGCTTCTACCAGGATTAATACCAACTCTCCGTGAACCAGCAAATATCCCTGTACAAGTAAGTATATTTCCTCAAAAATGTCCTTCAGCTGTTAGCATTGTTTGAGTTGTTCGCTTAACAGTTAGCTTCAAAGCTAACATTCAGAATTAGCTTCACAGCTAATATCCCCGGTTTGTTTATGTAGCATTGGTGCTAGTATGCTTTTATTGGGGGGAAAAAAGATTATAAATTATAGTTTAACATTCAAAATATCGTTAGAGACTCATTGACCACAGAAGAGCATAGCCTAGGCCCCGCCTTTCGAAACCCGGTCGTTCTAATGCTCACAGAAGGGCTACATGTCACACCTGTAATTCTACAGTAAGGCTGAATTACGGCAAGCGATCCTTTGATATAGTATCACGGTACTTAGAGTGTGGCTAAAAAGGGCCCAAACGTTGCGGGGAATTTCCTGCCAGTTCTACTTCAATTTGACATAAATTATGGAATCTACCTAGTGGTTAATGGGATTTCTAAAAGTTTAATTGGATGCAGATCTTTAAGTTATCAGCCTCCTCTCCTGTGGAACCAGTTCACAGTTTTAGTCTGTGAGGCAGACACCTTCTCTATTTTTAAGACCAGACTTTAAACATTTGCTTATCCAGAGCTATCTCTGTAGTTATGCTAGTATAGGCATAGACTGTTGGAGGATGGACTGACCACTTTTCTTCACTCTGCTACTTCACTTTGCTACTTTTCTCTTCTACTACTCACCAGTTGCATTATTTGCTGGTATTTCAACTGTTAACTTTGTTTCTTCACAGTGTTTTTACCCCCAACAGAAGCTGTTCTGGCATCCCGCTTGGTTGCAATGCGTTTTTAGAGGGCTGATGATGCTCCCAGGAAATGTCCATCCTCTATGTCCTGTTTTCGCATTTTTACTTTCTTTAATATAAAAAGTACTCTTACATCAGTTCTTTTGGTTTTCTCTCTATGTCTCTTCTCTGTCTTCTCAAATCCCCAGATGGTATGGGTAGCTCCTAGCTAGCTCAGTTAACACATACCTACATCCACCAAGAGTGTCAATCATCTGCCCCAGCCTTTACAGAGAATCTAACTAGTGCTTTGCTTATTTCTTTGTATGTTCTGGGAGTGACGAGATGAGTGACGCAGCCAAGATGGTGATGGTGGGAGGCTCTGTCCATCTATATAAAGTCTATGTTGTGAACAAATTGAATCTAAGCTCATGACAGTCTAAACATTTTATCTTTGGACCAAATGCACCTTTCGGATTAGGTGCCAAAAATACAAAACGGATTAAAAGAGACTTGAATAGTTTTTGTGACCATAAACGATCTGCTGACATAATTCAAATAAATAGCTGAAATTCATAAATGAAAGCCCCAATGAACTATTTTAATACTGAAAATTAATATATGTCCACTTCTGCCTGACACTGTGAATATAAAATGACTGTTTTGATTTAACATGAAAACAATCCGTTTAAAGGGAAGAAATATTTTCAGCACAAGACAGAGAATATTCCCAAATAACAAGTATCTGCACTTATGAAAGATGAACAGTGCAGCATGAAAACAGCTGACAGAAAGAGTTGTTTACTGCAACAAGAATGGATGTGAGAAATTTAGGTTTCTTTCTTTCTTTCTTTCTTTCTTTCTTTCTTTCTGACATCTGATCTGGCTGCAAAGAATCTTGCAGTCTCTGCAAACTCAGTACATCTGACACTGTCTCTGGGTTACAGTTGGTCGACGGGGACAAGATCTCTGTATTTTGCTGATTTTGTTGAGAAAGCTCTTTTGACTTCACAGCGAACCCACCATTTAATTAAACATCATTCTGTACTCTTGGCCAAAATACTATTTAAAGACCTCCCCACAAGTCACTCGTGTCTTAAAAAGGTCATTACTTGGAGAAAGATTTGCATTTTTTCAGCAGGGCCATCTGGCATTGTCACATACTGCTCGGCTGAATTAAAACATAATAGTTAATCAATCTTGAAACATAGAGAGCAGAGATATGACTCAGCTGAATTTCAATCAGGAAATGTCTGGAAACAAAAAGGGTAGAAGGAAGTTTGCCTCTGAGGAATTCAGCAGAGACACTGAAGGAGGATTTATGATGAGGTGGGAGAGGTATCTGGGGGGAACACATGAGGAAGGTTTGTACAGAAAAGGTTTTGCTGCAGTTTTCCCTTACACAGCCTAGGAGAGGACACCGAGGGACACCTGCAGTGCTTGCAGTCACACTTTGCGGCAGCTATTAAACGTGCGGCATGGATTAAAGTGTCTCTTTGCAACACGGTAGATGCCATAAGACTTTCAAGCCTGTCTGGAGATGATTCCTCTTTATATAAGACGCATTTTAATAATATCTACCTTCTGATCCATTACATGTAATATAAGCAGGTTTCCAAAAAATTACAGCCCCTCATTGTTAACTGTTATTTAATGAATGCATTTTGCACTGTGTCATAATCTGACAACTACAAATTCTGTTTCACACACAGCTTCACCAAAGCCTCTTCACATTGGGCAGAGAGCCCAAAAGCCCACTTATTCTATTGTATCTGAAACAAAATGTGTTGAACAAAGCATTGTTTCATGCCAGACAAACCATTAATGCAATTGATGTGATCGGTCCCAATCTGGCTTTTTAACCTAATCCTAAAGTTTTGAAACATCCTGTGTAGCTACATAACCGTGCTCTGATTGCAGCAACAAAATAAATGACTGCTTGCTGCTCTTGACAGAAATGAACATTTAATTAAGCCACTAATCTGAGGTGTAGGATTGGTTGGCTGCGATGACAAAGCAAAAGGAACCATGTCCATCTGTTTGTCACAGCAGTCGGCCTCATTGGCAATCTGTTTCAAAGAGAAGTCCTGAAGCAAAACGTTAAAAAAAACAGCATTCATTTTTTTTCTTTTTTTTTTTGCTGTTTCTGGGAAGCTTTGAAGCATTAAATAAGAGTCCAGACTGAGCACAAACATGTTGACACATAAAAACACAGGTAATGAGTATTGGTGCTTGTGAATGTTTGCCATATGGCTCACCACCCAGGGAGACATGGCCTGGGGGATTACATATGAATTTAACAAATAAAAAAGTTAAGAAAAACAAGTAATTTTACTAATCTAAATTCTATTTTGAATAAAAGTCACAAAAATCATTAAATAGATATTTATAGAATGACAGAGAAGATGCTAGTTATTTTAAATACAGTGAAAAAGCATAGCTATTAGCGGCTAGCGAAGCGAAGGTTAGCCTCTGCTTTGCTGCTTTTTATCAGAGTTAATCCTAAAGGCTGAATTACTGTCACTCCTTTTTTAAGTTTGCGAAAACAAAACAAAAGCTTTTTTGTGCTTTTCTGGCATTAGTAGCATCTTCGATTAAGGCAAGTATGAAAAATTCAATATAAGAAAAACTCTGGATTTTAACATTTTACACTGATTATTATTTCTTTCTACATCTGAAAACAAATACAAATATTTCTCTCCTCACTAATTAACTATTAATACTAATCTTTTAATAATAAGTTACTATGCGTGGGTTCCCTCCGGGTACTCCGGCTTCCTCCCACAGTCCAAAATCATGACTGTTACATTAATTGGTCTCACTTAATTGTCCTTAGGTGTGAGTGTGTGTCCGCACGTAATTTTGCAACAGAAGGTCATCACACCAAAATTGGGTAGGCCTACAATGGACTCGCGCCTGTTCACAGTTCGGTATTCAACTGGTCGCATTTCTGTGGAACATGAGTCCAAATCATTAGCAGAAACTTTGCTAGAACATATTTAGAATAGAAAATGAAGCTTGGGAAGCTGAAATACAGAGGGACAATGCTATTTGACAAAGTAACGTGACAATGTGTTTTAAAAGCAGCTAATCCATGAGCGCGATTTTTCTCCCGTTTGCACTGATTGTCTGAACTCCCAAGAGCAGAGATAAAAAAGACTGTAGCTTGTGCTTAGCTGTGCTAAGATGTTTCCCTGTGTGCATTAATGCGTATTCAGGTATATTTGACCTTTGAATCATTTTGCAGTATTGGCCCACCCAGGATACTGGACAAAATCAAAAACTGCCAATGATAATGGGTTATTAATACAGACATTTCCACAAACTCATGATTCACAAACCTATCATTCAGATCTATATTTGCTATCAATTTGTAGTCTTTCCTCTTACACAGATAAACTCTCAAATATTGATTGTTACCTCTGACAGTCCTAATTTTCTTTGGTATTTCTGAATGTTAGTATTTCATCATGTCTCTCTTTCATTAATCTCCTCCCATAAATATGTCTGTCTTCCCTTCATGAATCTAACACTTTTCGGAAGTTTCTCCCTATCTCTCTCTCTCTCTTTATCGTGTCTATTTAATCCACTCCTCCTCATCATCTTCAACAATCCAAGCCAGTGAATCCCACTCACAAATCAAAGCTTGTGCCTGTGTTTTCCTCTCAGCCTGCTGCTCACTAAAGGGGGACAGACAGGTCTTTGTCCCCCTGGCCTTCAGTGACTGCAGATGTGTGGGAGCCGACAAAGCAAGCCCTGTGCCTTCATCATTTCTTTTTCATTTTCACTTTGCAGCTTTTGTAAAAGTGTTGGAGGACATGAGGTCAAGTGCAACTATGATGCGCAGGGCTACTCAAAGTCAGCTTGGACGCATTGAGGCACATACTGTGCTCATTTAATAGTTATGAGGAGCCAAAAAAAAGATAAAAGCTTCATTGTATGAAAATAAATTGATAAATATTTGCAACAATTCAAGGTTTTTCGGAAAAACCTTCACTAACGGCAGAAAATCATGAAAGAACCATCCTGACAAGACAAATTTATTATTTCCAATGTTTACCTCTCAGAAGAAGCCTGTTACCGCTGATAACCCATTTCCTCACAAAGCCATCTGCAGTGAACTAAAGGATAAGACATGTTTCCACCATATTGCTTGCACCTGTCAGATCCATTAAAATCAATGGACATGAGGGATGGGTGAGGGGATGGGCCGACACATGCAGGAATAATAAACAGTAAATAAATGAATGAAATTCTTCATATGTACGGCATAAGTGAGACTGCAACAAACTAAATCAGGTTAGGAGCAGAAACAAAATGCTCCAGGCCAGAAGCTATATATATATATATATATATATATATATATATATATATATATATATATATATATATATATATATATATATATATATATACAAATGAAAGCTGAATAAACAATTTTTTAAAGACATAAATACAAAACAAAAAAATTAAAACCCATTACACTAGATATGTATCTATATGTATATAGCCTATATATATTGCAGATATAGTTGTTGCTCTAAAATCTTAATTAGGTCTCTACTGTAGCCTGCTCCGTACCTGGATGGTTAAAAGTGAGCTGAAGATCATTTCACACCTTTCCTCTCCGGTGATAAACCTGCATGGCAGCTCAAAGTGTGGATCGGTCACATCCGAGCCAGGACAGCTCATCCAACACAAAAAACCTGCAGAATTTAACCCGTCCCGCTCCAGATACATTTGTAGGACCCACACACATTCCTCGCCTCATGCAGGATTTTTTTTTTTTTTTTTTAAGCCATAACTCCCCCTACCTTCTCCTTCCACCGTCCGGTCAGGGATGCAGAGGTGCAGTCGGGGTGATGCTGATGTAAGGATGCCTTTCAGAGGTGAAAATCTGCGGGGATGCTTGCCTGCTCGCTCCCGCCCGTCCTGCCTCCTCTGAATAGCTGCACTTCACGACTCCGGCACCAACATTTGGGAGATGATCAGAATATGTCGGGTTCCGCTCTCGGAACCACTCGACTCGTGTTCGGGAAACACCGGGGCTACAGCGTCCATAACCGCAACACGCCCCATTGCTGGCTAGTACCTATAAAACATGAGGCAGTTTAAGCTTATTAGACAGTTTAGTTATAGCCTATATATTTACATCATAATCCTATATGCTTTTAACTTAAAATATAATTATCCGTCCTTTTTTTTGAAAATAATCAATTATGTTAGTGCTTTTACTTCTTAAGACCGAGATGACCTTTTTTGTCCAGTTTTAAGCAATGTCTTGTCATTATGTTAGGTGGCAAAGTGCCACAAAGTATTAGTCTTTAATTTAACTCTTCAATTTAGTTTAAGAGGTGACCCATATATACTACCAGTATTGCTGAAGACTTCTTTTTATTTTAGACCAACAAAATGGAAAACTAACTCTATGCCTTTCCTATGATAGGGCAAATGTCTTTCCAGATCCCTCCTCCCATTCATAACCATCACTGCTTCCAGCAAGCTCAATATGTTTTTACATCTATGCTGTCATTTGCAGTTTTGTTTCAAATAAAACCCATGCTACTTTTTGAATTTCTTGGAAGTAGTTGGAAGCTGCTTTCTATGCAAAAATGTACACATATTATATAATTTCTTAATAGTCCAATTTGCACATTGCTTTAATTAAATTCATTTTATTTTTTATAGCGCCGTTTCACAACAGATGTCATCTCAATGCACTTTACAAGAAGAGTTATTATAATACAATGTTTAATTTAGGACTTAGAGAACCACAGAAGATTGTGTCGCGACTTCTCAGCAATCCCTCACACTGAGCAAGCATGAAGCGACAGTGGAGAGGAAAAACTCCCTTTTAACAGAAAGAAACTTCCAGCAGAACCAGGCTCAGCATAAGCGTTCATCTGCTGAGACCGTCTGGGGTTTAGAGAAGGCAGCAGAGACACAGAAAGAGCAACAGAACTGATGAAGAAGCAGGAGTTGGTAGCAGGACGTGGAGAACGTTCCTTCACTGGAATGCCATCTTAGTCAGGGTCGTCAAGCAGGGCGAGTCAGGAGCACCTACTGTAGGAAGAGACTAAGAGAAAACAGGTTAGCGCTTGAATTGACAGCACATCATGTAGTTGGGGAGAAGTTGGAGAGAAGGTAGGAACTGACTCTAATAATGTGCTCCAACAGCCTGGCCTAAAGCAGCATAGCTACTAACATTAACCTGTCTCCTAGCTACTATGAGACCTAGCTACTAACACACTCTACCTGGCTTACATTAATCTATCTCTACCTAGCTACTCTACCTTACTAACATTAACCTGTCTCTAACTGTAAGCTTTGTCAAAGAGGAAGGTTTTAAGCCTAGTTTTAAAGACAGACAAGTTGTCTGCTTCGCGAACCAACCCTGGGAGATGGTTCCATAGGAGGGGAGCCTGATAACTGAAAGATTTGCCTGTAATTTGCTGTTGATACATCAGAATTTTCCCACGGTGGGATGATAAAGGATGTATCCTGCTATTCCACATTTGAGACACCTTTTATGTTTTAGTTCCAACAAAATATTTCATGTTCAGTTTATCATTGAGTGAGCAATAATAATGTTAAAATAAAGTGTTATTTTTTGCAGCCCACATGTTCTTACAACTTCTAGAGTTTGGAATCTGTGGCATAAAGTTTGGACAACACTGAGTAAGGCCCAAAGTCGGACAAAGGCCTTAGCAGACTAAGCTGCTTTTCATAATAACAGGCTATGTTTTTTAATAAAAGGATATAAAGTTTAAGTTATAAAAGCCATCATTTTTGTGTTAGCTCAGAGATACCATCTGAACCAATTCATAACTGTTTGTTTTACTTTCTAATAAACTAACAAGACAGAGACGTACTGTAGATAAAAATAACTGGACAGTTAGGATGAGATATGAGTGAGATATTTATGCAAACAAAGTATAGAGAGGAGATTAAATGCAGGCAATTACAACAAATAGAAAATATTTAATGTTTCCATGATTTGATACAATCTTTGTCAGGTCACATGCAAGGCAAAAGTTCCACAAAAATGACAAGCTTCTGTTTTAAAAGACCATTTACAGTAGGATAGAGCAGAAACGTCCATATACTGGCAGACGCTCACGTGTGGTGAAGGTGTTTGATGGACAAACAGGATGAAATGTTGCTGCAAAAGCAGCATCAGCACGGTGCGCATCTCTCCCTCAAGGCGAAGAAATTGAATGACGTCTTAATGGAGTGGAGGTGCTTAATGGAGACAGGAGCAACAGACACACTGGTGAGTTCATGGTCATCTGAGGTAGAAAAGGCACCGCACGCTTTTTATCCACACAGGAAACAAGCTTGTTTTATCTTCGGACCGCTGGAGCAGATGGATTTCAGTAAGTACTACTGCTCTAACACACAAACATGATTCAAACATCTCCAACTTCATGGTTGCTACCTGACAAAACTGCCTGATTAAACACTAAAAACGTAGTAAGCCTTCTGAGACAGAGGTAAGTTATCATGACACATCATCTCTCTCAAAAGCGCATATCAGCCTCTAGGAACGAATTTTAGAACTTGTAAGCAAACAAAAAAAAAATCACAAATACCTAACAGAAAAGAAATCTACTTAAGAAATGTGTAAATACATTCCAACGTTCTTCACACAGACATGAAATCTGTATTTTTAATCTTAAAGAGACGCAGGATCCCAAATATTGGATGTTTCGCTCTCATATTCACAGTAGCACATTGTGTGTTTAAGTCTTCTTTCGGCTTCTTCCTCTGCCCTCAGCAGGTTGCAGGTTGGTTGCAGAGGGAGAAAGGGCATGAGTCTGAAAATCGACTCTCTGCTGCAGGATCCCTGTGAGAATAAACTCGGCAGTGACGACGGGAAGAGACGCAGACATGGCGGGGCCACACAGTCGCAGATCCTCCTCGCAGGAAATCACTACGGTCTGAGGCTGTGAGACAGAGAGTCAGGGGAGAGAAGAAGAGTAAGATGGAATAATGCCACAGGACAACGACAACTACGAACTCGACTGGCACCTTGTGAGCAGTGGGCATCTTTGGTAGAAATTTAGCACCGCTGCATGCAATTATGTCTTTCATGTGAACTGGTTCCGGTTTTACCGACTTTGTGACGTGGATCTCGTATCCCTGCAAGAAAGACAGAAGCAAAGTCATACGCTGCACATTCTTGTAAGCAAATACAGATAGATTAGTCTGTTCTTATTTAGTTTCTGTAACAGAGAATAAGAAAATCAATAAAAAAAGCTCTTGACAATAGAGTTTTGTGAGGTGTACACCTTGATTTCAGCAGGGCATCAGCATTCTTTGTTGTATTGACGTATAATTTTACGACTTTGATGAAACTCTACAGCCCCGGAAACATAATGAGAACACAAACCGTAAATGTCGAATTGATTACCACAGGTTACTGTGTGATGGCTCGCAAAAGAATCCATATCCATTTCTCACATTAAAATCAAAAACCTCAGATGTTATCTGACACATTGGCCACAAATAGAGCATAATTGTAAAGAGAAAGGGGAAAAAAGAGAGAAGCCTGGTGATGGAATGGGTTTTTGTTTTTACAAATACATTTCAGAAAAATGTGTAAATTAGCATTCAGCAACCTGAGTCAATACTTTGTAAAAATACATTTCTCTACAAGTTATTAGGGGTATGTCTCAACCAACTTTTGACATATTAAGACTGAAACTTTTCTCCATTTGTCTTGGCAAAGTAGCTCTGCTCAATCAGACTTAATGGAGATCACCTTTTTTCAAATGTTTTCACAGATTCTCTGGAGTTTTGATCGTGTTAACATGAACATGTTTGGATCTACCATAAATATGCCATTGTATCTGTGGCTGAATGTTGAGGTTTTATTGTCAAGCTTGAAAGGGAAGCTACGCTCCAGTCTGGAGTCTTTTCCTCTAGTTTTTCCCTGTTTTTAGCTCCACCCATATTCCCATCAACTCTGCACAGCTCCCCTGTCCCTGCTGGAGATAAACAGGAGGATCATGCTGCAGGCTTCACCCTGCTTCACCTGGCAAGGTGTTTTTGGAGGATATCCATTCTTAGTTGTGTGTCACACAAAGCATTTTAAGAGATTGGGCTTTCTATTAAGATCTTTATTCTATGAAGCATTCTTCTGCGTACAATCAGCTCCGGAGCAGTTCTCTGAAACGAACTTGAACAATGTTCTCTTACAAACCCCTATAAAGAACAAAGAACAGCTGCATTTATATGAATATTATGGTACAGAAGTAGGTGTCTTTTGAAAGAAGTTGACTACACTGGATTCATGCATCCGTTTTGTGATTTTCTCTTTTTTTCCATATTTGTTTTGTAAACCCCCTCGAAAAGGTATCATGTGTCTTTCACTCTTAAAGTGTGCCATAGTTTGTATTGGAGCGCTAATAAAAATAATCCCAACAAAACATGTTACAGTTTGTGGTTGTAAATTGACAAGAGGTGGAATAAAAGGAAGGGATATGAACACTAATGCACTCCACTGAAAACCCCGTGCAATGTTGCAGATACATTAACATCGGATGAAGAACCATGACTCAGTGTTTCTCACCAGCCTTGCTGTGCCCCCGGCTAAAGGAAATACCCTGCTACGTAACCCTGACACTCCAACAAATGCTCAGTCAGAGAATAATAAAATAAGAGTAATAAGAAGATGGATGAGCACCTGCAGGAGAGGCTGGGTGCTGGCAGTCCTCAGAGACTCCTCCAGGGAGAAGTTGAACTTCTTCTCCTGCTCCAGATCTTTCACAATAAAAGCATGAGGAGGGAGGAAGCTCCCAGCTTTACCACTCTGAAACAGAGAGAGTTTGAGTGAGATGGAGCAGATCTGAGAGAACGAGCCTTTACTGCATTTCATCGCTCTGGCGAACAACCTTTTCCAGCCATTGTGTGGTGACGACCGGGACCCCTTTAGCCACGGCGCACAGGAATTTGACCGTCCTTCGTACTTTATCTGTCACCAGACAGGTCATGTCGGAGATGCCTCCGGCCATGGCGCCTCCTAAACGAGGCAGCACTCGCTCTCCAGATTCATCCACCACTCCTGTGAACAGCACCTGAGAAAATAACAGCACGTAAATAACGTCTCAATGCATGTGTTGGGTTAAAACAAAAATAATTAGCAACTGATTTACTCATCACCCATAATTGTAAATTCCAGATGTTTTATTTTTTCTTGTTATAAGGAATTATTGTATTATTATATCTCTAATGCTTGAAATTGTGTTGACAGCTAAATTATATAATGCAGAAAATTGTTCACAGAGATTTCAATTTACAATGAGAGTTTATGCAGACTACTTCTGATAGTTTGATAATCTCCTTAATAAGAACCGGTTTGTTATGGCTTTGTTCGCTCAATGCTTTTATGGTTCTGTGTAACAACAGATCTGAAACACAACTATAGGAGTGATGTTGTAAATTAAAGTGAAGAATTAGGAATCAGGAATGTAAGCAGATAAGATTTATGGAGCTTCACCAGGGAGACAGCATAGGGAGCGCTAACTTTTAACATCCAGAAAGTTTTCCAGGACCAGTGTAGAGCCGGAAGAAATCCGCGACACGACAAACAACTAACCAATTAGATTGTTCCATATTTTACTGATAACACTGCATATTGCTAAAACCGATATCTTTTGGGGGAAAGAATGCAACAAGATGAGTCTGAACCCATGGATCCATCCCAATAAAAGAATCTGACCTGACACATGCACGTTAATTTTGCCCATTACATTAGTATATCCATTTATTCTGTGTTGGCCCTTATTTTTGTATTATTTTAACCAAAACTCATCCTTACAGAGGTGTTCAGTTGGCAACACTGGAGCTGCAAAGGTTTAATTTCATTTGGTGGTAAATCTAACAGGACAAGAGGACCAGGCAGACTAAAATGGTCAGAACAGCAATGAAATATCCCGCCGGGAGCTACAGACCAGCTGTCTCAACCATGATGACAACAGACACCAATCCGCCAGCAGTTATGAGTAATGATGGGCCCAATCCTACCAATCGATGCCACTCACCTCCACCAAAACTGTAATCATAATTCCAGTCACTGTTAATACCGTTGATCAACTCAGACCTGGTTCTTTTCTGCTGAACCCTGTTGTCTACTACTGATTGTTCCTGCCTTATATGTTCAAAACAGAAGTACAGTTTTAAAAATTTGTTTTTGTGAGGTGATCAATGCCACGCAGCATTATTATCCGTTTTGCATTCCTGAATACCAGAAATTATAATAAGACATTGCTCTGCTAGAAGCTAGCCACAGCATTGTTTGGTATTGTTCAGGTTATCACCTTTAAAGTAAAAGATTTAAAATAAATGAAATGTCCTATATGTACAGATAAGGATTAAGGCGAGAGAAAAAAGTAAGAATTCTGACTTTTTCAAAAGAAGAAAGAAAAATTGTACATTTCTAAGAGAGAAAAAAAGTCAAAATTCTTAAAATAAATGTTGTAATCCTTTTTTTAGCGGCCCCAATAATTAAACATATGAATCTTTTATTTTAGGGCCTTAAAAGAAAGATATGTGGGAGCTTTAATATCATGCCTGGTATATTTGTTAGGCAAAAGCCAAAAACACAGACCTTGTAGCCCTGACTCCCAGCTCGTAATCGGCCAACCGTAGCTGGAGACGCAGAAGAGGAGCGAGTAGTCTTAGCCACCGGGGAGGAGTTTGAGGAGACCCGTCGCTTCCGGGAAGGAGTCATTGTTGGAACCTGAGGGTGTTAAAGAGGAGAGGAGGAAAGAAAGCAGGGAGGAAAAACAAGACAGGAACTGAGCAGAATGCAGAAAAATATTAAATTGAGTAGATATAAAAAGGAAACTATATTTTTAAATAATTTGTATAACTCTTAATTCTATGGTGGTGTACTATTGTTCTTAATATTAAATTGTTTTGTCTATCTCCCTCATTGTGTTGGTTGTGTCTTGTTGTGATCATACTTGACTGCAAGTCATGAGTCACTAATCTTACGCTCAGATGTGTTACACAACATCAGCTGGACGGAGGAAAACGATGTGATATGATACAGATGGAAATGCATTACGATGGTTTAGAAACGCTGAGTCACTGAGCAAAATACAGCTTTGAGTAAGGCTGAAAGCTCAGTTCTCAGCATGATGGATGGATGGATGGATAGAGGGATGGATGGATGGTCTGTGAGCAGGAGCATTCTTTGATTTCGAATTTTCTAAGTAAAACAACGGAGTCACCTCTGATTCTTCCTCGTTTCCATCCTGGTCCATGGAACAACCAGATGCCGGCGTTTCCTGTAGCTCATGGGTTTTATTTTTCTGGACCAGCGTTGTACGACCCCTGGTTCTCCTCCCAACAGCCCCCGTCTTCTTTCCATCTTCTGCCTCCTTTTTAGTGAGAGACTCTTCACTCCTCTTCACCTGAGCGCTTGAGGCTCTGCTTGTTCTCCCCCCCTGGACACCAGCAGGAAGCTCTTCCTTTAGCTCCTCTCTCCCTCCTGGCTCTATTAGTTTTTGGACTCTATCCTCTTCAGTTTTTATCTCACTTGCTCTTGTTTTTCTCGTGCTTCTGGCCTCACCAACATCACTAGCTGTGGGAGCTTCAGCTTCCTCCACATGCTCTGTCTTTATTGCTTTCGAGCCTCTGTCCCTCGTGCTCCTTTTAGGCATAGGGGATTTTAGATCTGCAGATGCCTTTTCCTGATTTGACTGAAGGCCGTCATTATTTAAAACAGAAGCATCAGAAACATTGGCACTGACCCGCCGCTGCCCCCTACTGTTACCAGTTAGCAGAGTGTCTGTTCTCTTTTTTTCATCTTGCTGTAGAACCCTAGTGGAAGACCTGCTGGCTTTCTGTTCACCGGCTGTAACTACCTCGGGCTGAGATAACGTTTTCCTCCCTCTTCCTTGTGGTCTTCCTCTGTTCTGGGATCTTGTGCCGGTACTGGAGAGCTCAGAGCTGGCGCCGAGCGCCTGAGCTTCAGTGTCCTGCTCTGCTGCGGCCGATGTCGTCCTTCGGCGGCTGCTCCTCACAGCAGCCGTCTGGGGGGGTTCACAGCTCCTCTTTGCTCCTCTTCCTCTACCTTTGTTCTCCTGGGTGTTGGCGTTGACGATGGAGACCGACCTCTCTGAGCTGACGGAGTTGGAAGAGTTGGAGCGGGATCGGGTTCTCCTTGCTGGAAAATCCTCGCTGGAGTTTTGCTGAGACAGGGCAGCGGTTTTTCTTCTCGCTGCTCTTCGGCCTTTTACTGAACCTATGGGGTTCTCTGCTTCACCCTTGTTTTCTTGTGATTCTTTACATTCTGTTTTTCCGACTCCTGCCTGATGTTCTTGTTTTTCCTCTTCCTTTTCAGTTTTCTCATCTTGGTTAGTCTTTGTTTTTTCCAGATTTGTTTCCTTTTGCTCTTTGATTTCACTTCCAGGTTGTGTATCCTTGATTCTCTCTTGTCTTTTGGACGTTCCTTCATTTATCAGCTCATCCCTCTCTGTCTTCACATGGCTTTGTTCCCTGCTGTCCGCACAGAGTTTACCATCTCCTTGGTCTCTCATCTGACCCTCATAATTGTTGCTCTTGTTTTTTTCCACCTCATTATCCTCTTCCTGTTTCTTTGTATTTCTTCTCCCTCTTGTCCGTTGATTAACCACTTTCACTTCTTCCTGGTTGCCTGCATCCTCAGACTTGGTTTGTTCTCTTCTCTCTTTGGTACTTGGTGAAACTTTTGTCCCATCAGATACGGAAACTGTGGCCAGCTGAGCCCTCTCTTCTTCAAGGTGAAGCTGCTTTGCTCTTCTTTTTCGTGGATATGGCACAGATTCATCGGCATTGCTTTTTCCATCTCTCCCTTCAGCCTGAGCGCCAAGAGCAGAACATCCAGCAGCGGCGATGGGAGAAGCTTTTGTTTCCTCTTCTTGTAAGGCTCCTTCATCTTCACAAGCAGCCATCGGTTTGGTACCCCCATCTTCACTCGTCGTGAGAACAGAGGATTCAGAGCTAATCAGAGGCTGAGTCTGCTCATCCTCAATGTCTAGGGGCTTCGCCTTCCTTTTTCGGGTGGAGATAATGTCTTGGCTGCTTTCTTCTACCTCACATGCAGCTGAAGGCAGAGCCTCATCAGCAGCAGCAGAGACCTGAGAACCAACGAGTGACTGTGTCTCGTCTTCCACCTGCAGGGGCTTTGCTTTCCTTTTCCGTAGGCTTGGCATCGAATCCTCCTCCTCCTCCTCACTTGGACTTCCAGCAGAGTTTTTGTGCTGCTGTGACTCTTCTTCGTCAATATAAAGCTGCTTTGCTTTTCTTTTTCGTGGAAGCATGACCTCGGAGTCCTCTGCGTTGTTTTCGTCGTTTTCACATGAATCCATCGGCTGAGTTTCGTCAGCACTGACTTGTTGTAGGGGCTGGGTTTCAGCGAGCGTCGAGGATGAAGAAGTAACTGGTTGGGTCTCTACTCTTGCAGGCCGCAAAGACTCTGCTGACAAGCTCTCTCCACTGCTCTCCTCGCCGTCGCTCATACACATGGGTTGGGTTTCAGCGAGGCATAAAGCTGAAGAGGTTCTTGGATGTTTCTGCTCCTTTGCAGGCTTCAGGGAGAACCCTTCAGCGTCGCTCTCCTCGTTGTCACTTCTGTTCATGGGTTGGGTTTCAGCTACCGATTGAGCTTCGCTGATGAGCGCTTCTCGATGCTCTTGTGCTCCATCCTGCGCTCCGGTTTTAACAGGTTCTGAAGAACAAACCGGATGATACGCCTGAACAGAAGAGGACATTTGCTGGGTTTCAGCCATAGCAAGTGTAGACGAAACAACACGTTCATCTTTTTCTGGTACATCTGAACCTCCATCATCATAAGGCTCTGAAATGTAAGCTTGAGTTGCTTCAAAAGCCAAATCAACACAGAATTCTTTAGACATTTCTGAACATCTAGCAGGTTCCTCGTCCTGTACGTAGGGCTGCGTGGCCTCCAGGTTTGGGTCATTCTCTGCAGATGTGCTTTCCGCATAAGCCTGAGTATCTTCTAGGTTTACGCAACCATCTACTGGGACATAGGCTTGTGTGTTCTCCGTGGCTAGAGCTCTGGGATCACCGTGCAGGTGGCTGCTGTCAGACAGTCCCAGCTGGAAGGAATCTCCTCTGGCGGACTGGTCCTCAGGTTGGACAGCAGATGATTCAACTTCACAAGCTGAGTTTGGATTCAAGCCTTTGCGGCAATCTTTGGTCTGAAGAATGAAGGACTGGGTTTCAGCCACAGCATAGTCTTCGTCTTCATGACTGTCTGAGCAAGAAGGCATTACTACTGGTCTTAATGAAGACTGTAACTCATCTGGCGGAGCAAAGAAGACAAAAAAATCTATTTGAACAGAGCTTGTAACACATTTGTATTCAGACACAGTTTACTCAGATTTACTAAGATTAATCTTAGTATAAATTCAGTTGTTCTGTGAGGGCCTGAACAGCACCATGAAGACCAAGGAACACAGCAGACAGGTCAGGAAGAAAGTTGTGGAGATGTTTAAGGTAGGGTTAGGGCAGCATCGTATGGGTGGGAACGCTTTTCTTTATCACAGATAGAGAACTGGGTCAGGGTTTATGGAGAAATGGATGTATGGAGCTAAATACAGGTCAAATAAGAGAGGAAACCTAAAGGCTGCAAAAAATTTGAGACTGAGGCAAAGGTCCACATTCCAGCACCACAACAAACATGCAGCCAGAGCAGCAATGGATTGGTTTAGGTCGAACGTGTTAAAGATGCACTCCACAACTTTTATACCTTAAAAATGTCTGTGCGTTTTCAAACCGTTTGAGGACAACAGGATTTACTAGGCTCATTTACGGAGCTGTGACTGCCTGGGAGCCGCCCGCTGCAGAAAACTGCACTACACAACTCCTCTCTGCTGGAGTTTCACTTTACGGCATTACGTCACATGCTACTTAACGGATATGAACAAACCAGAGGATTTTTTTACTTATCTTAATACTGTACCTCATTGCTAAACATTATTGCTTGGCACTGATTGTTTACCAACTGATGCGGCATTAGTTTGATGCGTTTAGTTGTTTATCTAGTGAGCTTGATAAACCGTGCACTCCATGAAAATTTGGTTTTAGTGGCGTTACACCGTAAGCCCTGAGAGGGCGATAGAGGGCAAATATCTGCAAAGTTAAGCCAATTCCTACTGCTCTGACACCGAATTTGCACATAGAGGCAGACGTATTGTCCGAGACATTTTTCTTTTATGGTTCTTGGTTTCTTTATCTTCGTTCGCCATTGATTTTTCATTGTTGCAAAGCAATTCTCAGCCAGCACAGCACGGGATGCTAACATTTCGAGGCAGCTATGCCTATTATCTGCCTACTATCACAGTGTCTCTCTATCTTCAGTCTCTTAACGCATTTTCAACTCAAGGAGAAATGGATGACAGAAAGTAAGTTTAGGTCAGAGGAGTCCAAAGTGGGGCCTGCAGGCCAAAGTTGGCCCCTTAAGTCATTCAATTTGGCCCGCCAGGTGGTTTCCCTGTGTATAACATGAAAGTCCACATTGTTTAGTCAGCTAAATATAATTATTCTTCCAAATTGAATTATAAGGGTCTACAATTGGCATGTAGTGTAGATTTTTGCACATATTTACATTTGTTCACTTTAAAAGGTCACAAATCATCACATGTGATCAATTTACAAACTATCCCAGGAGCCTTTCTTTCCACACCAGATAGGATCAACCTACTTCCATAGCTCGCAGATTGCCATGCTGGCTGCTAGCTTAAGCAGCTATTATCAACATGGTTCATCATCGTCAGTAGTACACAGACGGGAGAAAGGATATTTTTTCACTGACATCAATGCTAAATCCATCAAATAAGGAATTTAGACATGTTTTAAGTGGATAAATATGACTTATTTGTCATTTTCTTTGTTATTTACACAGAAAGGAATCTTGAATAAATGAAAGTACTTAATCTTCTTTACTATTTGTATTTATGTTCCGATTAAATTATTATAGTTGGCTGTTGGCCCTCTGATAGAGTGTAATTTTGGCCCTCTAAGGGAAAAAGTTTTGGCTACCCCTGGTTAAAATTAGGCTGTAAAGCTTTTTACTAGAAGTGCAGCTCACATAATACTCTAGAAACACATGTAAACAAACACAGCAGCCTTTTTTGTTTCGTTTCCTACACTTCCTTGTGTTCAAAATCGTCAAAAGACCAGATTAGATCAATTATCCATTCAATATAAAGCATGTAGTGCCAAACGCCTCATTAACTACTGATTGCAGCGACTATAGAGCCCTGTTCTGGTGAAACAAGCTATGGAGGTGCTGAAATGACCGATCCGAGGCATTCGCTCTACATTGATGGAGACCGATAGTTAGAAAATGGGGCTCGACTCCGTCCGTCCTTGTGTAGGTGACAGAGAGCCATTGCGTCGATGTGTAACGGGGCTGTGTCAAGCAGGAGTAGTAAAAACTAGGCTTTAGGAAGTATTTCTTGAATGTGTTTAAATGTCCTAGTTAAAGTCTAGACCTAAATCAAATGAGAATCTGGAGCAAAGCTTGAAACTGATGCATACAGACATTCTCCATATAAATTTGACTGAGCTTGAGCTTGCAAAAAAAAAAAAAAAAAAGCAAAAAAAAGTTCCAGCCTAGACAGCAAAGCTGGCTAAATCAGACACGAAAAAGTTAAAATTGTAACTTGTAAGTCATTGTATTATCCTCAGTATTTTCATATATATATGTTCTTAATATTTCAAAAATAGGCGGTCATAAATAATTGTGTCAAACCCATATATATGACTGCACCTGAGGTGGGGCTTGTGAAGGCCTGAGTTTCCATGTGCTCAACTTCTCCTGCAGAAGAAAAAAAACAAGTACATTTAAAAAAAATTACTTCAAACTCAAACTTCAGACCTTTTTACTGTGGATCACGAGCTTTGGGCACCATTCTCTTACTAGAAACCTAAAATACACTTTAAATAGCTCAACTGGAGAAAAGATATGCTAAACAAATGTCCAGCACATCTGATTGCAAAATGTAAATTGCAAAACTTCTTTCAGTGTATTGCTGCATCTTTTATTTTTTAATGCATGTTTTTTTAGCTTGGATTTTTGAGGTTCTATGATATTTGGGCCAGTTTTTTTTATTATTTTTTTTATTAGAGATTACCTGAAAACTGAACAGGAGTAGAACAGTTCTGCAGAACAGGGACCAGAGAGCCGGGAGTGTATTCTCTCTGCAGGTGGGGGATCTGGTCCTCCTCATCCTCCACATCAGTATCACTCTCCATTCTGAAGTCAGCTGGTACCCCCTTGTGTCCCATTTGTGGAACAGCAGGTTCCTCAGCGTCTGTTTCCACGTCGGAACCCGGCTCCAGAGCTCCGGGTGCTGTAGCAGAAGATGCCGACAGGTCCGTGGCGGCAGCGGCAGGTGGATCTTCTTCCAGGTCAGTGTCACTTTCGGACGAAGCATTCGGATCAGCCACAGAGCGGTCACCCTCCGCCTTAACGCAGGGGTTGCTGTCTGGATGCAGATTGTGAGGGGCAGCAGGTCTAGGTTTATCCGATTTATCAATGGGGGTTTCATCTGCTTTGCGATTTTCCCGTTTTGCTTCAGTCCCTCCCTCCGCTTCCTCATCCACATCTGTGTCGCTGTCTAAGTGGAAATCGCCAGACTGTACTGAAGGAAGTGAGTCAGCAATGTGCGCACCCCGATGTAACGTAGCTTTGGATGGAACGCTGGCGTCGGCATCGTCCTCCACATCAGTGTCACTGTCCATCGTGATGCCCTCAAGCTGAATACCAGAAGAAACACCAGAACCTTTTGCCATTTCTTCGGTAGAAAGTAAAGTTGTTGGCACTTTATCTGAGACGTCTTCATCGACATCAGTATCACTGTCCATGTGTGAAAAGACTGTGTTTGAGGGTTGATCACTTTTCCCAGCAGGCACCACCTCTTCCTCTCCTCCTTCCACATCAGTGTCACTGTCCAGGTTAAATTCAGGGATGGCATCTCGGGAGACCTCTGACGTCGGCACTAGCGATTCATCATCTTCTCCGAGATTCTTACTGATTTCCCTTTTCACATTCATTCCGCTTTCTTCTCCATTGGCTGCTCCTTCTACTTCTTCCTCGCCATTTCCTACAAACGCAGGTGGCTTGTTTTTCTCCAGACCCTGTCGTCCTCGGTCGACGTCGGTCTTCTCCAAGCCGAAACTGACGCGTCTGTTTGAATCATTTCTGCTGGAGGAGGACGGCGTGGTGGTGCTTTCGTCTTCACTGTAGAACGGGACAAAACGAGATGCCAGTTAAGATCTGAAAGCTGTCAGATAATGACACATTTTCTGTTTATCACCAAAATTCTAGTATTTTTTTTGGGGGGGGGGGTTCAAGGCACTGTTTGCTTTAAGATAAAATTTAGAAACTGGTCAACTCATCACCTATTACAGAAAAATTGCTGATATTTCACTTTCTCTTGAACTAATGTTTACGGGATCATTATAAGTAACAGTTGAAAATCAGCATTTCAGGCCTCCGATGTGACCTTTTAACCTCAAATCCGATCCAATTTCGAGTCCCAATCTGATCTTTTGCTTTTAGTATAAAAATGTATTAAACTGAAATATATTTTTAGGAAGTAACTCAACGTAACTTTTATACGACTAATGTCTTTAATAATCATCACCATTATTGTCTTGAATCCCATGACATCAAAATCTTACAGAGAATTACAGGTCAGCTTCAGTTAACTATCAGACAAAAGTAAAAAGCAAAACACTTACTCTGTACAGTATTATAAAGAACAAACAAAGGGCCAGCTGAATCCCAGCAGCTGTAAATCAGATAGTTGCATATTTCCATTTAAATGTACAATGCTAAGTCAGGCACCCTTTTGGAGAAAAACAAAAGGGTCCATGTATAATCATTGCCGAATTTTTGCTTTTATAATATAAAAAATTTGAAATAATTTTTTTCTGTCTCCTGTTTCCAAACCAAAAGACAAGATCTAATAGCAGAATAATTTTTTTTTAGTTTTTGTTTTTTTTACCTAATGACAATGCAATCCTGAAATGCGTATAAGAGGCTGCACACACCTCAGCACATCTGTTTTCTTCAAACTCACACAACTTTATGTAGTCTATCAAATAAAACCCAGACAAACGCACTGACATTTGTGGATCTAATATGATAAATTGCTTGAATGTTAAATAAATATGCATATGTTAAAATAAAGATATAAAAACCTACCTGTCGGGAACAACTTTGATTGGGGGACTTAAGAAAGCAGAGGAGCTGGGACTGGATTTGTGGGAGTCTGAATCCGACACTGAAATCAAAGTCAAATTGTGAATAAAACATAAAAAAAGTAGCTGTGTTTAGAAATTAGCATAAATTACACATACCAATAATCTTCTGTTTTCTACTTCTTCTTCCGCCTCTTTCACCCTCTGAGTCTGAATCAGATTCTTGCACCAAGGTCCCCTGGGAATGGATTGGAGTTTGCCCAAATGGGAGGCAGTCGCCTTTGACAGGAGTCGTCTTAGCCTTGGTACTGCTACTGATAATCTTGCTCCCTGCGTTGACGTCATCCCTTTTGCAGTTGGAGGAATCTGACAATCTTGCATTTGCTTCCGAATGTCTGCACAGGGGTATCCCCGTGTCATCAAGGGAAGAAGAGGAGTCCACTCTAGAGCTCACATACCGACATGGGATGTTCCCCAAAACCAAGGTGTCCCCCTCACTGAGGGCATAGCGCACATTAGGGGTGAGCTTTAGGCGTCCCTTACGTGTCCCATTCATGCTGCCTAGGTCCCAAACCAGAGCCTCTGTGTCCACTTCACTGTGATGGCCTCTTCTTCGGTAAACAGAGATGCTGATGGCAGCGTGCTGCTTGGACACAGACGGTGCCAACAACCCTAGTGTGCAGATGTTGGGGTCACGGCCCAGGACATTATCTCCCAGGAAGAGGGGCATCTCTAAGTGACAGACAGAAAATAGGTTTTCAAAAATATTTATGTAGTTAATGTAATTAATGGAAACTTTGAGTCAATTAATTAGAGAAGATTTATTTTCACCTGATTTTCATTTTAACACATCAGAGGCCACCATATTTCAATACAAGGTTTGCTGGTGTTTTACAGAGATGATAATAATTTGATGATGACATATAATCTGTTTAACGAAGCTTTTGGTAGAGAAAAAGTGCCCAAAGCATCACGTATCTTCAGTCGTATCAAACCGAAGCAATGAAGTGCCTTTCCATCCATTTTGTCCTGATTTCAATCTAACCCCACCTACAGTGTTAGTTTATAAAAAGCTCAATCAAATTATCATTTCAACAAACAATACGGTCGAGGTTGAAGTCCCAGAAGAACTGCTTGGTGACAAGAAAATGCCACTGCTTTCTGTTTTGTTAATTTCTTTTACTCTCTTCCTCAGTGTTTGTAGTGGTAATATACATAGTATACCTCTTTAAACTTTTTATTACTGTCCTGACTGTATGCATGTCCAAGTATAGGCGAGTTCATATTCTCTTATAACTCTTTCCTGACATATGAAGCTCAACACACATCTGCCTTACTTGAATGACATGTTCTCTTCTCTTTCCCACTTTTTTGAAGTAGTTCGGAGAAATAACTCTACATTGTGTCATATTTATTTTCAACGAAAAAGAAAGCCACGGATCACTATTTAGAAGTTCTACAAAATTATGATCTACCTCAAAAAGTAGAAGATGTAAAGCTAGTCATAACAGGGCTTTTAGGGGGTACCGATATATACCACAGGTGATTTGTTAAAAACAGTTATTTTCTAACATGGAAAGAGAAGTTTCTGGAAAGAAGCTGAAACACTTAGCTAATTTAAATCCAGGTTAAAGACCCACCTGTTCTCTGCTGCTTTAGAATAGGTTTTTATTTTTAAGTTCAATTTTTTTATGCTCTTTATTCTTTTACTTTTTAATGCTTCTTCTGCACCCCACTGTAATGTTTTTAATGTTGTATGTACAGCACCTTGAATTGTTTTATAACATAAATTGTGCTATACAAATAAACTTGCCTTGCCTTGCCTAGAATTGCAGCGCTCATGGTTGCAGAATGTTAGTGCTTTGATCTTTTTCTAGACTTTATTTCCTTTTTATTGGTTTAGGCATTTCATGTTTGGACAGCCACCCTCCTTGATTTTAGATCTTTTACAACTTAATGTATTTTTTCCCTACACTTTTACTTTCACACTGTTCCTATGATGCATATTCATAGCAAAAAAATATTGCTTTTACAACTACGAGCAGCCTGATTCCCAGAGAAGTTGAAAAAGAGGCTTCCTGGATGCAGAGTAGGACCGAAGAACAGAGAAAAGATAAGGATAAGGCAAGGATCATATCCTTGACTCCAACGCCCATCTGTCCGGCTATCTAACTAAACAGACAGACAGAGATTTTAAGAGTATTTGCAAAAACAAATGAGGTGGATTAGCAATGCTTGCTACAACAACAGATGTATCGGCCAAATCACCGACTAATGTAGCCATACTTGTAATTTGTAGATTCGATGGTGTCATTTTGGAAATATCATCTCTGCTGCCCAGAAGTTGAGCTGCTAGAATGTTGTGTCAGACATGAGATTGTCATACATCAGTCTACAGTTGGAGGCCTCTTCAGATTTAATGCTAGACTGATATCTGTTGGAGATCCCTTCTGCCCAGAGCATCACCATCCACGAATTGTCTTTGAAGACACTTGATGAGTTATGAGATTTAATTTCCCTTTGGAATAAATGAAGTTTATTCATTCATTTATTATTAATATAATTTTATTATTTATTTATTAATTTGAAATGAATTTAATAGTTTTATTTCCTGTATAATACAATGCTGCAACAATAAAATAAGGCATTTCAAGGTTGTTAACGCATTTTCTTCCCAAGTATAGCATACAGTAGAGGTGAAAACACCAGAGTAGAAAACTTACCTTTCTCAGGGATGTGTGGATTTCTTAAGATGCACAGTTTGGCCAATGGCTTCCCCTTTTCATTTTGGCTCTCCTCTTCATTTTCCTCCTCCTCTGACTCTAAGATCGAGTCACTGATCGCCTGAGTGGCATCCATTCCTATTAAAGAGCCAAACATGACAGCATTACACCTCAAAACAAAGACAACCCCCCTTCCCAAAAGCAACTAAAGTTAGCTCGACATGCTCAACTACTGCAGGGCTACTGCATGCAGCTAACATTAGCACTAGTGGCTAAACCATGAATCTGCAGCTAATGGCGGCTTTATCGTAAGCATTTAGCTAGCTTTTCATTGTATACTTACTGAAATTCAGTTTAAATGATCGATCTAGACAGGCCGAATTAACACTGAAACAACTTTTATTAAACGTGTATTATAGTTTTTGTGTCAAAATCACAGCAATTACTCTTCCGGTCAACGATAAAACTGTTAGCCGTTAGTTCATTCAAATGACAATATCACATATAGTAAAATAAGGATATTTTTGATCATTATGACACCATTCTTTATTATTCTACAACATGTTTCACTACTTTGTAGCTGGAAAACCGTCCTGTTTAGGAAACGCATGGCTGTTACCTTGAAATTAAAAAGGAAATATCCACCTGCTAACGAGTGGCTTAACAGCTCATATGGCCTCATCTGCTGGTTTTTGACAAGGTCTAACAATCCAACAACCTTAAAACGAGTTTCCGATGACAGGATCACACTCTCACACACTCTTCAAAGAGCCTTTCTTTGCTCTGTGGACATAAACAAAATGTAAATACTGACACACACAGAGCCACGCCCATAACAGGCTCTGGAGCTTCGAACTATTGGCCAATAGGAGTGTCATTCATAGTAAACTCTCCTTCTCATTGGATTGTTCTTTCTGGAAACGTTTCTGATTGGATGAACAGCACATTAAGCGATGTAATCGTGCATTTATTTTCGCGCCAGGCACATATAGATTTATAGAAAGCAAAGAAAAAGGAATGGCTGACATTCGTTTATATAAATTGATTTTTGCTTATTATTACATCTTACATTATTTATTTGAAAAAGAGAAGCAAAAAACACACAGTTTTGCTTCAACTATTTGATCTTGAAAGGTGTAATTATTGTGTTTTACAGATTATTAAAAAAAAATCACAATTCAGAGGAACTTTAGAGCTAGAATAAGACCGATTTGAGCATGAATTGTAGCCAGAAACATCGGCTTACTGAGAAGTATTCACTTAAAATTAAGTACATATAGATACAACAAATTCACTTTTCTACATGTAATACATACTACTTTGGCTCTCTTTGCCTGTAATAGTTCTGTTTAGGGCTTGTTTAGAAGGTAAAAAGGTCAAGTTACTAACAAACTACAATTTAGTTGGAAACCTTTTCAGCAAGACATTGTTAAGATTATCTAGGGTCTTTGTCATACATAAACCTAAAAGAGAAAAAAAAAACACCTTTTAACTATTAATTATATTATAACATTGTGCGGCAACCCACCATCCATTAAATACTAATTTTATTAATTTAATACAGAAAGTACTTTTATATGAGTTCCTTTTGTTTTTTTCTGTGACAGCTGCGTCGTCTTTTTGAACCTCCAGATGGTCATGGAAGATGGCCGCTTGTACTGAGTCAGGGTCTGGTGGAGGTTTCTTCCTTTTAAATGGGAGTTTTTCCTCTCCACTGTCGCTACATGCTTGCTCAGTATGAGGGATTGCTATAGTTGGAGTCTGCATCAATGGGACGCAATCATCTGTAAGTTGTTGAATAGTAAACTTTTAAACCGATTGGAATGTTGGTATAATTGTATTGAAATGACTTTTCTCACTTGCACTTGTAGAATGCATTGAGAAAATATTTGTTGTTAATTGGTGCTATATGAATTGAAAGTGGAAGGAAGTGATTAGCCTGTGCCAATGAGCTTAAAAAGCCCTGGCTGCTTTAACAGACTGCCGTTTGTCTGTTTTCTATTGATTCCCATCATCCAGCCTCACCCTCTGACAGAGTTTAAGTTTAATTGAATATGCTTTCTAGCAATCATGAAAATATGCAATCTACTGAGATAAATTGTACTTTTAGCTATAACCATCAGACTATGTTTTTGTCTAGTACACTTTCCGAGGCTCTTGGTAATCACACTGGACCCTCAATCTCTATGTCAGTTCATATCTGCATGCATTAAAACACAAGAATCAGACAAGTACCAGAGAGTTTAGTTTGACAACTTTATTGGTACTGAATGACAGGGAATGTCTACTGCAACCTAAAAATTGGACATGGTTAAGTTTTCCTAGTAATGATCTTGACTCTATGTGGGGGTGTTGGTTACTTGTGGTTTGTTCCGTTCATAGTTTCATTTTGGCATGGACTTCTTGACGTCGCATTTTCAAGCATCCTCTTCGGCCTCCTCCTCAAACTCTCCCTCCTCCTCAGCAGTGGCATCCTGGTACTGCTGGTACTCGGACACCAAGTCGTTCATGTTGCTCTCCGCCTCGGTGAACTCCATCTCATCCATACCTTCGCCTGTGTACCAGTGCAAGAAGGCCTTGCGCCGGAACATAGCTGTAAACTGCTCAGAGATGCGTTTGAACAGCTCCTGGATGGCTGTGCTGTTGCCAATGAAGGTGACAGCCATCTTAAGGCCACGGGGTGGGATGTCACAGACGGCGGTCTTCACATTGTTGGGGATCCACTCGACGAAGTAGCTGCTGTTCTTGTTCTGCACATTTAGCATCTGTTCGTCCACCTCTTTCATTGACATGCGACCGCGGAACACGGCAGCCACCGTCAGGTAGCGGCCGTGGCGCGGGTCGCAAGCTGCCATCATGTTCTTGGCGTCGAACACCTGCTGGGTGAGCTCTGGAACCGTCAGGGCACGGTACTGCTGGCTGCCCCTGCTGGTAAGGGGGGCAAAACCAGGCATGAAGAAGTGCAGGCGAGGGAAAGGCACCATGTTGACAGCCAGTTTGCGGAGATCGGCGTTGAGCTGGCCCGGGAATCGCAGACAGGTGGTGACACCGCTCATGGTTGCGGACACCAGATGGTTAAGGTCACCGTAGGTGGGTGTGGTCAGTTTCAGGGTGCGGAAGCAAATGTCATACAGAGCCTCGTTGTCAATGCAGTAGGTTTCATCTGTGTTTTCAACCAGCTGGTGGACTGACAGGGTAGCATTGTACGGCTCAACCACTGTGTCCGACACCTGCAGATACACAACTTTCATTTAGTCTTGTGATCTAAGAAAGGGGAACCTATGGCTAAATAAACTAAATTCAGTACCCAAACAGAACATGCGCCATCACAAGAATCAATTACCTTGGGGGAAGGCACCACACTGAAGGTGTTCATGATCCTGTCAGGGTATTCCTCACGGATCTTGCTGATCAGCAGGGTTCCCATACCAGATCCTGTTCCCCCACCAAGAGAGTGGGTAAGCTGGAAGCCCTGCAGGCAGTCGCAGCTCTCTGACTCTTTGCGAACCACATCCAGAACAGAGTCGACCAACTCGGCTCCCTCTGTGTAGTGACCTTTGGCCCAATTGTTTCCAGCACCACTTTGACCTGAGGTGAAAATAAGATTTGAGGTGTATATTTTTTTTCTTGGTTCTTCAGAATATTTTTCATAAGATTGTGAGATATATCCTTTTTTAACTCACCAAATACAAAATTGTCAGGTCTGAAGATCTGTCCAAAGGGCCCAGACCTCACAGAGTCCATAGTTCCAGGCTCCAGATCCACAAGAATTGCTCTCGGCACATATTTACCTCCTCCACAACAAAATAGAAGAGGAGAATGGAAGAGAAAGAAGGGCAAGACAAACAAACAAGCTCAATGTTGTGTCCGAAAAAACAAAAACAACGGGTAAAAACTGTGAGAATCTTCAGACATGACAAAATAAATATTACTATAAAGTAGGGACGTGTATTGGGATAATATATTTGGATATATTTCAAAAACATGAATCTGAGACTATATATTGTGAATTTTAAAACAGATGTTAATCAAATTAAACCTAACCCCATATTTCTAAAAACTCCAACCAGATTTATACTTAACACACCCATTTTTATTAATACGTCTGGTTGATCCACCGGGAAAAAAAGTGAAAACAGGCCCCATCAACTGGTCATACTTTTAGTTTTACAATCATTCAAAAATGATTGTCATCATTAATAAATAATGAATAGAATAAATACAACATTCAAATTCTAAAAAAAAAAAAAGTGATACATTGGTTATGAATAGATACAATATTGTACCATAAAATATTGTGATATTCTGGCGTATCAATATTTTTTTACATCCCGACTATAAAATGTTTAATGGAGCAGCTTTTAGGAGGAAAACTAACCTGTTGCCTCATTGTAGTAGACGCTGATCCTGTCCAGCTGCAGGTCACTGTCTCCGTGGTATGTGCCAGTGGGATCAATGCCGTGCTCGTCGCTGATCACTTCCCAGAACTACGGACACAAAATGGAAGTCATCACATAATGGTTACTTTCAGAGGAAAAAAAGAAACGTATTATATGCACGTGGTTTCTGAAGCTGGAAGGTTTAAATGGGTAAAACAGCAGTAGGGGTTGCATTTTTTTGGGGTGATGGATAGACCAGAATTTTCCTCAGCTTTAAGTATCTCATATCAAAACCATTTCCTGCAACACAGCTGTTAATATTTCCATAGCCGCCAACTGATGACTCTGCAGAACTGAGCTCTTTCACATGTAAAATATGATGGAGGGAAGGCACAAAGGAGGTACAGATCACTGTATCAAAAAAACGTAATTTGCACGCAGTCGCTCAACGGGGGAGGACAGTGACCGTCTGTATTCTCACGTCTTGTTTGCCCCTTTTTAAAATGCTGCATTCAAGGTCTTTGAAAACAACCCCGTTTTAAATCCAGTATGATTAAGCAGCCGATTATTTGCTTTGTCTCCATTTTCAAACCTTTCTCACTTTTAATTAATTGGGTTTTAACGTTTTTATAATTTATTTATCAAAATTATGATTTCCTTTATGTGGATGAGTCGCACTGTAGGGAAGCAGTCACTTTGTGGAGATCAGGAGTGCAAATAATGACATTTAAATCGATGCATGTCAGTCAGAAATGCGTTAAGGAGCAAAAAGTTGATCCAATAAGGTCTAGAAGAACAAAAGATCTTCACACACACACATACAAAAAAACTGAAACGGAGATGAGAACTGACGAAAGGCTGATGGTGACACCATAGATGGCTATCAGTAGAGATGAAAAATCACAGTGAAAGAATGAGGACAATAAGCAGGGAAAGAAATGCCACACCCTGACCCAGATCCCTGCAATGTATGCATTCAGCATTTCTGTCAATCATGTACGCTGGACATCTGAGTAAATGGGTCCCAAGGGAGTGGAAACAAATAGCGTTAATCCCCGAAAGGGCAACAGTAGTAGTTTTATCACCTAGGTCAAACATAAAGGGCGAACGTAGAGAATTCAGGTGATAAAACGTTTAATCAATTACCTGTTCAACCATATTCATAGCAACAGGTATAAAAAATGTATACACTGATCTTAAGCATTAGTCATAAGTATTCTACAGAGACAATGCAAGCAAATTCTTATTAAAGCAATTGTCTCTGCATCAACCGTGCATCAGCTGTTTCCTCTATTCCTCCCCCACCCTTCTCTTAATTTGGTTATGGAGGGCAAGACATCGATTACAAAGGAGGGTCTGGCTTTCCAGGACACAAGTACCTTTGCAACTACTGCATCATGTCTGCAAAGATGTGTTCTTTAAAATCTATTGTTATGGTGCAGTCTTGAAGGTGTGTTTTAATGCTATTGAAAGTCCTGCTTAAGCATATACTGTGTTATTAAACATAAAAAAAGACAGTAAGACAGTCATAATAACAGATCAGGACGCTCTTTTGTTTTAGACTGGGTGGATGATGAGATGTATTGGCCCCCATCAGACTTTTCTGACTCCCCACCACTTGTGGATAGAAAATTAGGTCAAATATGTTCAAATGTATGTATAAATCATCAATAAGCGCCCTGTTCTGATAGAATGGGTTCATTCTGATAGAGGCTTTTAGACAAAGATTAGATATTCCTTTTTCTTCAGGCAATTATTCATGCCACACCCATCCACAAGATCCCTTTCTGAACAACTTTAACTGCAGCCTGGCAATTAAAAAAAAAATCTAATCAATAAGAGCTATTGATTAATCTGGGGATGAAGAGGAGAGGAACTGGGCCTCTCCTCCAGATTCCCACTCATTGTCTGATATCTGCCTGTGGGAGACAAAGGAAAGCAGACAGCTCTGACTGAGGGGGGCACTGAGAACTAAAGAATAGATTTAGTTCCCCCTCTTTTCTTCCAGTCAGCCTTCTCCTGCTAGACATGTCTGAGGATAAAATTAAACCAAAGGTGTGGGAAAGGTGGACACGCCCGGTGTTGTGTGTGTGGGGAGACAAAAAATAAATAAAATAAAAACTAGACATAAAGCCCCCCGTTATACCGGTATATCAATGGACCCACCCTCCCACCAGTTACTGCAGTGCATAGGATTAAACTGGAAAAGCACAAAGGCAGAGCTGTTGGTATAATTTAAAGAGAATAACTGGACGATACATGCACTTAAATTAAATCGTTACATTCACAATTGACAGAAAGGGTTTTAGTATGAGATAAGAGTTGGATGTAATTAAGAGACTAATAAGAGGTGGGATGCTCTGTTTTCTTACCTTGGCACCGATCTGGTTACCACACTGGCCCGCCTGGATGTGCACAATTTCCCTCATTGTGGAAGTGAAAGTTTTTCTAAGAGGAGAATGAAGAGAAGCTACGATGGGAGCACGAGGGGCCGACTGCTGCCTTCAGCGCGAGCGCTGGACAATGGATTTATACGGCTGGAGCTTTTCCATGGGGGGCGGGGCTCTGCTGGACATGTGGATACGCCCACAAGGAGCTGCTCCACGCCGCTGATTGGCTGAAAGGGGCCAACCGGGGGAGGAGAAGGGGGGAGATGAGGGAATCTATGTAGGGAGGAGCGACGATGTTTCAGATCAGGGAGTGGAAAAGAGCAAAACGGGATTGACTAAAATTTTACCAGCTGGTGTCCAGAAATATGCATTACAGCTGTTTTCTAGGTCAGCCATGACAAATCATCTCGTATCTCCTTCATTACAGGAAACAGATGGGCGACATTTCTAATCCGTGTCCAGCTGGGGGGGAAATAGGGACGATCAGCTCAAGCCCTCTTTGGTTATTATTTAGTTATGTGTTTGGGAAAAAAAGATCTCACCAACATGTTCTTCACTGATTTTGGAAGGAAAGGGGAATTTTATTTGTATAGCATGTTTTCAGCAATAAGGTGAGATGATTAGAGGAAAAATCAAAACAACAATGTTAACAGAACAAGATCGAAGACATAAAAGAATATTTCAAACATACTACCATTATGAAAATACAGTTTTTATTAATCAGTTGGCTTCTTAGCTTTGATTTAAAGGAGCTTCATCTTTAAGCAGCTTTGCTGTAATCTGGAAGTTTATTCCAGATAAGAGGACTATAGAAAGTGAATGCTGCTTTTCCAAGTTTGGTGTTGATTCTTGGCATGAATTAGAGGATTTAGATATTTGGAGTCAGATTTAATGCCCTCATTATCTCCAGATGAGGCAGTGTGTCCACTCTCTGTTGCCAGAGCCTATTTGCTTCTGAATGCCAGAAATATTAGAGCTAATTTAGGAAATTATTCCACAGCTGTAGAAGAACATGGCTAAGTGTAGCATGTCAATGTGAAACAACTTTAGATTTCTAGATTAGTAATGAGGTATACTATTCACACTAACAGTTAGAGGTTTACACACAGTTGAAATGGGTGATGTAGCTCATTATTCAATTCAATTCACTTTTATTTATATAGCGCCAGTTCACAACAAAAGTAATCTCAATACAATTGTACAAACATTCAAATCAGTTAAAAGTTTTCTATGTAAGGATTCGGAATCCCAGCAGATTGCGTTGAATCATCGGCGTGAGGTTGTGCCCGGATCATGCAGACTCCAACCACAGCAATTCTTCAGCAATCCCTCATACTGAGCGACAGTGGAGAGGAAAAACTCCCCTTTAACAGGAAGAAACCTCTGTCAGAACCCTGGCTCACTTCAAGCGGTCATCTGCCACGGCCGTCTGGGGGTCTGAGAAGACAGAGAAGAGACAGCATGGAGGATGCGCTGTGACTTTGAGCATCATCTGGACCAACGCTCCCCATCCAGCAGGGGGCATTATAGCTGAGCAGACCGGGTAGAGCTTCTATGGGGAGAAAAACACTGAGAGAAAACTGGGTTAACAATTGCAATAACAGCAGGAAAAATATATGTGGAGAGTAGTGCAAAAGAACAGTAGAAGGTGTGTTAGGGTCAGTTGAGTCTGAAAAAGGATATTTTTTTTCCTAATTCTTAAGTCTATTAGCAATGTACGGTGTGAGGGAGATGGAGTTGAGGAGGGCTGCCGGATCGGGCTGAACACTCCATCTCCCTCTACTCCCTGCCTGGAAATCCAGGAGGAAAGAATCCAGGGTAGCAAAGCCTTGGAAGGTGGGGGTTACAATGTCTTGAGAAAAAATAACTGTTGTTCCCCAAGTAAGTTTTCTGTTTCTTTTGTGCATGCCCATCCAATACATGCCACAGTGTATATATTCCAAGAAAATGCTGTAAATTGCCAACTCTGTTAGTCTGTAATAAAGTGTGTATGAAATTTGAAGCTTCCGATCTTGCTGTAAATGAAGAGTCTCTTTCTCTGAGTCTGGACTAGTTAAAACCAAAGTTTGATTTATGATTTTTTTTTGTTGTTGTTTGTTTTAAAAACAACCGGGAAAAAATGTTTTTTATTTATCTCTGGTATTTGTAAGTGTTGAGCATTTAGGGATACAATAAGGAGGGTCTGGGTGCACAGGTTTAAATTTGTTAATTTTAACTTCCACCAACGGTCAACATATACATACAGACTAAAACACATACAAAGACCTCAAAAAATGTTTGAATTAATGTTTTTTACCATACCATTTTATAATTGGGAAGTTTCTTGGAAAATTGAAAACTCTTCTTACTAGAAATGGATATGGCTCATTTAAATTGGTTATTTTTCTGCCTTAGTCCTGCCCTTAAGCAAACAATCTGCAAATGTTCAATATGAGTGATTCAAGTCAGAGCACCAAACCATGTCAAAGTTAAATTCATTTAACTTTCACCTCTGCTGAAAAGAAAATTGTCTGTGACATTTAACAACCTAGGAAACACCAAAGCTTAAGTCCATCATAAAATGAAACATGCTAAAGCACCAGTGTCTTTTTCCACAGTAAAATAAGTTTAACATGAGCACAGACTGAGAAAGAAGCACCTGGTGTAAAGTCAAAACTTTGAAGCGCTGCTGAAATTTGAAGGGTACCACAAGCCAAATACCTTTGAGAGAAAAGTATGTTATCGTCAGATGAGGGAAAGAAGTATGTTCCGAGTAGTACACTTAGACCTTCAAACCTATGGGAATATTGTACCGAGTATCAAGCATGGTGGTGGTGGTGGTTTCACGGTGTGGGACTGTTTAGCTGTCACTAGTGCTTTGTACCGCACAAAGTGCATGAAATAATGAAAAATGACTACCTTAAATTCTGCCTTACATTTAGATGCTAGAAACTTGGAAACAGCAGTGTTTCCAGCAGGAAAATGAACGAAAACACCAATTAAAAATTATTTTGAAATGCACAAAGAAGAGTGATATTAAGCATTATGTAACAGCCCTGATGTCTTCCTCCACTATACTGAAAATCATTGGATTTTGCTTCAGACTTCATGCCAATTCAAATTAGCGCTAACCCTTTGGCCATAAAAGTGTCCAAAATTATCCTTAACCCGTAATGATGGCCACATAGAATTATCGAAATATTAGTGTGTGTGTGTGTGTTTTATTGTATACTCTAATACTGATGTGTTTAAATCTGAAGAGGAAAAAATTATTTAAGGAAATAGGTCATGCTTTGGGAAAGTGGTAGACTGCTTAGTCAGCAGATAACAGATGCCTTAGGCCGTCAAACAGCAAAGTCAGTAAAAGTCAAACATTTTCAAACCACATAAAACAGCTTTAGAAAACCAAGATTACACCAATTATTAGCTTTAGTTCAAACAGATTTTTTTTTATATATCTTACATGTCATATGACTAAAAACCTACTCATTGTGTTGCTCCATGATGAAAACTTGGCTGCACAGATTTGATGTGAGGAAATCCAGCTATCTCCAAGTAGGAACTTCAAAGTCTGAGTTGTGAAACCAGCCTGCAAAGTAAACAAAAACAGTTTTTTGAACCTGACAATGACTTCTTTAAACTCGAATAAGCAGGTGACAAATCTGCTTCTAAATTAACATGGACTAAAATCTTAATTAAATGTTTGTGTCGCCTTATTGGAATGGAGGCAATCTTCAAGTCAAAAGGGCTCCAACATAATCCTAGTAGGATGTGTACGTATAATTAAGTGTGGCTCATGAGCCATTTGTGGCCATTTTATTACTTTTGTGAGGATCCTGTGGGATAAATTTGGTTCATAAGCACATGCAATTGATGCACATGGACATTTTTTTAGGGTAAAAGTTTCTCTGACAAAATGAAATCAGCTTAAAATGTAATATATATTTCGTACAACACAAAGTATGTCTTTAGCCACACTTTTTTCCCCTTAATTTTGGTTTAACTTAAACAGAACCCTTTCAAGCAGTGACTTTTATTCCACAACAGACTTGGACCCAGTCTTCAGTTTGGCTAAATATGCCATGTGATCCATTTTCTACTCTTTAATACTTTTGTTCTTGGTTAACCAAACAGAAATCATTTGTCCTCCTGAAATTAGAAAAATGTATGTCTTTATTTTAGAGGGGTAAGTGTTTAAGGCCATTCTATTTAAAAATTAGATTGAATCACTTTATAATTTGGCTTATCCCCATAACAGGACAGGTCCAAACTACATTGAACAATTAGGTCTGCAGACAACATCAGCTGATCAGATCATCCTTCCATCCAGAACTGCTACAGGTCTAGCGTCAGGAAATAGGGCAGTTATCATCTATACAGAATCTACATGTCCTGGACACAAACTGTTTTGATTTTTATAATAAGGGAAAAGCCAGCCACCACAGAAAGACTTTCTTTCCTAAGGCTGTCTTTCTAATTAGCATCTTTAACCTGAGTCAAGGCAACTTTATTTACGTAGCACATTTCAGCAACAAGGCCGTTCAAACGTTTTAAATCAAGAAAATACAACACAATAAACAAAAAAGAGATATTAGTTTACAGTGACAAAATTAGAGAAGTAATACAAAGTTACAGTCAAAACTATAATTAATCTAAATTCATATGTTATTAATCAAAGGCAGCTCTAAACTAATGTGTTTTTAGCCCTGATTTAAAGGAAATGTTTAGCAGATTCTGTTTTTTGAAGCTTGTTTTAGATTTGAGGAGCATATAAGCTGAGTGATGCTTTTCCATCTGTTGTTCCGCTTCTAGGGATGCAGCGTAGACTTGTACCATAAGACCTGAGCAGTCTGAAAGTTTGATTAAAAAAACATCAACAGATCTTTGTGTTATTTTGGTGCTAAGCTATTAATTGATTTATAAACTAACTAAAGTATTTTGAAGTCTATTCTCCGAGCTACAGGGAGCCAGTGTAAGCTTCTTAGAACTGGGGTGATGCGTTCTACTTTCCTGGTTCTAGTGAGGATGTAAGCAGCAGCGCTCTGGATCAGCTGCAGCTGTCTGTTTGATTTTTTTTTTTAGGCAGACCTGAATAAACACATGAATGAGTTTTTTAAGATCTTATGTGGATTTTAGTATTTAACCCTGGAAATGTTTTTCAGGTGATTGACTTTGTGTTTCTGAAGTTTTAGGCCTGAGCTCATCATTACGCCCAGATTCAGGGCCTCATCAGTAGTTTCTAGTTGCTTTAACTGAAGCTGTGTCCTGACTTTTGATCATTCCTCTTTAGATAAAAAAAAAAAACAATAATAAAAAAAAAATAAAAAAAATAACTTCACTTTTGTTTATTTTCTGCTGGAAACGATTATGGAAGATCCACACATTTTTTTACACATCTGTTAAACGTTTTAATGGGTTAATATTCTGCTGTGGAGCTAAATATACTAAGCACATCACACTACCACAACCTGAGATTCTTTATTTCTTTTCTCCATCTATATAAAAATGGCTCTAAATACATGTACATACCGTTCATTTTATTCTTTATTTTATTCCCTCTAATAAATACCTACTTATACTCAGTTTTGGGCAAGTTACAAAGAAATTGTAATATATTTCACATTACTAGTTACAATGTTAAACATTTCATATGTTTGCATTACATATTACTGTCTTAAAATGTAACAGAGTTACACTATTTTAAGTTACTTTTGGCAAAATATCTTAAATATCTAACACGACTTGTAACTGTAAATGTAACTTGTAACTTGTAAATGTTCAGTCGATCTTTTCCTCAGCCGTCCTGATTCTCTGATGTTTTAGTTTTGAGCAACAGGAAGTGGATGGTGGATCTTGTTCTACCGTATCCAACTTGATTTGGTCTGTTGCATTAGTTGGCCAGAAAACCATTTAAAATGCATTTGTAACTTGAGTTACTGAATTGTAACTAGTAATATATTACTGTATATTTTGTAAGTAATGCATTACATTACTCAGCTACTGAAAAAAGTAATCTATTTCTGTAACTCATTACTTTTGTAATGCATTACACCCATACTTCATGAGATAGACGTTTCTAGCCCATTTTGGGGGGGTTCTGAAGCTCCCCCAAAAGTTTTTTTTACTATAGCCTATGTGTGTTTTTAACAAACTGGAAAAGTGTAAAAACATACAGTACTTGCTTAAAATGTAATATTTAAATAGAAAATAAAGCAAATACACCTTTTTGTCAATCTGCTTTTATGTGGTAATTCATTTTACGACCCGTCTTTAAACACATTATGCCTGTACTTGTGTCAAGTGAATCTGCTGCAGAGAGCTGCATATTCAGCAAACCGTGAGAAGGAAACAAACTATGCTGTTTTTGCCAAACAAACTTCAAGTTGGGTTGTGCTTTTGCATGCAGTTGTTAGAAAAATGACTAGCTGAGCTATAGAGTAACATTAATAAATTAAATAGAAATAAAATTGTTAACAAAATAAGTCAAAGTTGTTTATGGATTTGTCTGCAATATCCAGGAAAAGGTAAGGAATTGGCCCCCAAAAAATGTGGGGAATTGTGAAGGAATCTACACTATACCGGTGTGTTTGGCAGAGGTCTAAGCTCTCCTGTTTTTGTTTTTCTAGTGTTTTTAAAGATAATTTCTGATCAATTCGCTTTATATTTTAAAGTGATTGCCCAAACCGTATGTTAGATGCATATGGTAATGTTAAAGCCAAGTTGCTACTGGATGCCCATTAACATTACATCTCCTGTTGTTTATGCATGTGTGCTAAAATCTACAAAACAGTAAAATGTATCTTGCCTGGACAGACAGCTGTCTGGGCGCTCAACACCTCTAAACATCTCATCCTAAAATCGCCTCTGCTTCATGACCGTACGCTAGGAAGCACATGAAGTCAAACTCCTTTGAGCACATCATCTTGACCTAGAAAGCTGATTCCAAGTCACAGTACTCACCACTAGATGGCGCCAGTCGGAACGGGGCGTCGTCAACGAATACTTCCTTTTTACATCTACGTTCTTCACTGATTCCAACTGACGGTCATCGAGGTACAGTCTGTCCGCAGCAGCAAGAAACCGATTTAATCACATCCCGAAAAGGTTTGTTGTCTTTTATCAACCCAACAGGGGGCGTTTTTAAATAGCAACAGCCGATTTAGATGTTTATGTCGTAGCTGTGTTAGTGTTTCACAGCTTTCTCTCTGTCGTTTGTGTGTAGTAAATTACGTCCATACCTCCGTGTGGTAAAGCCAAGCTTTACGTTAGCTGTGAACGTTAGCTTTAATTGCTCCCTCTTTTACGTAAAATGTGTTATTACAGTTGGGTCTGACGTGGTTACTGGATATTTTTGTTTTGTTTTGTTTTGACCCGACACAGTTTTTGTTTGGGGAGATCGTGTGTTTTTAAGGAAGATTTAAGTGGGTTTGCTTGGAAGAGGGAGGGGCCGTGAGACTGAAAACACGTACATGGATCATCTGATTGGTGTTGACGTGTGGAAGCTGTAGTTCACATAAGCAGAGCTGGTTAGAGGGTACACAAGTAATGAGTAATACTATTTCAACATAATTTGACTCAAGTAAAAAGTAGCTTTCTTAGAAATTACTCAAATAAACACTTACTTGCTTATGCAATAATATGCAATAATATCGCAATATGACAGAAGATTTTCTAATTGCAAAGGTTGCAATTTGACTTGTCATGAGAAGTAGATCTGGGAAAGTCACATGACTTGTGAGCAGCTCAAACAATGTAGGGAGAGAAGAAAACACTGTGCTTTAACTTGTTATAAAATGGTCTAAATCTTGACAGAAGCCAAAACAAAATTTGGTACCAGAGAGGAATAGTACATGGGAAATTATATTGGCTATAAAAACGACGATGCTGCACAACACCAGGTATTATACAGATTATTATGTTGCTACCTCACTATGTACACTACAAACCTTTATTAAAACCTAAAAAACGTCACACCACCATATATGAGAGTTGTATGATTAAAACGCCAGCCACCAGATGACTCCAGGAGGGAAAACATTGCATTTTACATCCTAGAGAGGGGCTTACCAGCTGGGATCTGCAGGAAAAAAAACATCACATCGAATGTGGTGATTTAAGTAGATAAATAATATTGTTTATATTCAGCCATGTTTCATTTACCTTTATCTTAAAAGAAGTCTAGTCTACGGAATAGAATAAATTATGTATTAAAAAAAATCTCACATTCTTTATAATAGAGCTGAAACAACTAATCGATTTATAATCGATTTTTAAAATGGTTGACAACTAATTAAGTCATCAATTAGTTACTTTATAATAACGTTTTAGCTTAACCCCTTAATGTTCCGACGGCCTGCTGGCGAGCCCATCCGCCATTTTTACCTTTTAATCCATGATATTCTGATTTATAATTTCTATGAATTTCTATGTTTTATATCATTAGAAAGCTAATCGTTTTTTTTAAAACCATATATGCCAATAATGCCAACACAGCAGTTGTCTTTGTCACCCCCCCCCCCCCTTTCATTCATGGGCTGAGATATTTTTGTTAATATGCTGTATATTTGTATTGAATTCTACCTAATTTTTTATTTGTATGCCTAAAAATTATTCTGGACAAATATCTAGCACTGTTACACTCATTTTACACTGTTAACTGTGTTGAGGTCCAATAAAATAGATTGCAGGGAACTGCACAATTCTCTTGTGTTTTCCTTGTTCTTAATGAAAATTTATTCATAATAATTTATATAGGTTAAGTAATAGCCAAATATAATTATTAATAAAAGTGATTAATGATAAAATATAATCTGCAGATTAATTGATTATGAAAATAATCTTTAATTGCAGCCCTACTTTATAATAATACACATTGATTTTCTCGCTTGCTTTAGTTAAAAAAATACATGAGAATTAGGTTATTTTACATAATCGTTCTGCCCTAATTACAGATCCTCCGCTATACTTAACTGTTTGCATGAAGTGTTTTTATGAAATGTCTATCCCTTTAGTTAATACTGGAGCCACCTGCTGTGTTGTGCAGAAATATGAGGTTTTTAGTCTCATCTGACCCTTATTTGTAAGGGATGTTTTGTAGATTTGATTATATAGGGACCTAATAAGTTCTAGTCAAAGTCTTGTTAACCTTTAGCACAAAAAGCAAGCCGTTGAAAAAGAAATAAGTTTTATGATTGAATCGATTCTTAAAAAAAATAAAAATTCCTTTAAATCAATTTGGACGTCCGAGAATTGATTCAATCTTTTTAACGTTGTTTAACCTTTTTACAGCTAAAATATGAGTAGAAAAATACAGATGGGCATTTTAAGGCTTAGATCTAAAAGGGCTAATCCTGTTTCTCCAATGAACTGTAACTCCACCCCATTGTTGAGTCTGAATTCAGTCATGTAATTAAGGTAACCGCTCAAACAACGTTTTTTGAAGCGGTAATGAATATCAATGTTGAATTGGAATAGATTGGATTGGGATATGATAACTGATTACAAATCATAAAAATCTGAATCAAATCGATTCTTGAAATTTGAATCAATAGCCAGCTGTAACCACAAGAAAATAATTTGTCCCAACAAAACTCCCAAACAACCAGTTGACACAAAAAATGCTGTGTAATGGTTTGTTTGGAGATGCACCAATCTACTGGCCAGAGGTCAAAGGCAGCTAGTTTTCCCATAATCGAATCTAATTTGTGATTGGCAGGTTAAAATCTTAAATTAAGAGCAAATACTTTGATGCATAAATGGGACTTGGGACTTCTCTAGTCAGATTAACTTGTGATATTTTAATGAGTTTGTTGCATAAAACATAAAAATAAAATGAGCCTTATATCGTTTTTCATAGCTGTCGTTTAATATGCTGTCTGAAATTAAGAACTAATCCATCTAATAATGTTCCTTTTGATCATACAATGTCAATAAAAAGATTTCCTTTGAAAAATGAAGGGCTGGACATCTTGTCACTCCATAGATTTATAACAGTTTTAAAGTCACACCATGTACAGAGTTTAAAACAGTAATATGAATGTTTCTCACAGATGAATCACAGTTTTTCTAAAAGTCACACAAGTAGTAATACACTAGTCAGAAAGTAACCGATACGCCCACTACGTCTTCCTGTGGACGGGATTTTTCCAGTAAACTCTATGGCTTTTTTTAGATTGCTGTTTAGTTATCATTATTAAGGGGATTTAGTTACTTAATTCATTTAGATCAAGTTTCACAGAACAAAAATAGCACAAAAATAATTGTAAACATGTTTCTAATATATGGCATGGAGCTCTGGTTTTTTATGGCATACATTGTTTCTAAATTACATTTATTACCTTTATTGTTTCGCATAATGTGTGATTATTATATCTTGTTAGCCTGATCTATCTATTGTTGACTTGGCATTAAATATAAAGTATTTTAGTTTTAATTTCTAGTTGAGATGTACAGTGGGGGATCGAAAGTTTGGGCATCCCAGGTAAACATTTGCAGACGCCATTATTTTGTTTTCTGTTATTTTTAAAGTGTAAATGATGAAAATAAAATCTACCTTTTTTGACGCATCATAAGAATGTCTCATCTGTAACTTGATGCCTTTTGGAGACGTTCCCATCTTTCCTTGGCTTCTTTATGCACATTAATACAAATGTTTACCTGGGGTGCCCGAACTTTTGATCCACTGTATTTCTGGAATTATATTTTCCAAATGTCGATTTTTATATTATAAAATAACCCATGCATTTACTACTACTCACTGACTGCTAAAGTTTTCCTTTTATCAAAAATATCTTCTTTTTTTCCCTCCAATTAGGAGTGAAGATGTTTTACACGTGTGGACCCAATGAAGCCATGGTGGTGTCTGGTAATGCGTGCTTGCTTATTTCCTACAATAACACAGGATGTTTACAGAATCCATCCTGTAATCCACTACAGTTCTAACAACTCTGGGATCTTGTTTGAAACAGATGATTCATAACGGCTTATAAATGTGTTTTAATTAGTAGTGGATGACATAAACAGTATTAGTCAAAATTCATACCGTAGGCTAAATTTATATCATTTCTAACCAAGCCGGCATATCATGATCGTACATTTTGATGATGTCATCAAGCTGTGCCTGCATAATTTGTACCAGGTATAAATACTGTTGTTCAGTGTTTGTGTTTACTCTACATATTACAACTTTAAAATGACTATTTCCTATTCAACGGATGAGAAACCTGTTGAACTTGAATCATTTATAATTCAAATATGTGCAGCTTTAATTTTGTGCATTATTAAATAAATAAATATGTATTTAGAAAATCAGAAAATAAATGAAATAAAGTATTTCTCTATATATTTCACACTTCAGTTTGAACAATTTTGAACTTTATGTTTTCAAAACATTTAGTTTGTTTTTCATTTAAAATATCTTCATCTTTACTTATGAGGATTTTTTGTTTTGCATTTATCTGAAAAATATTTAACTAATACATTTTGTACAATTAAATGGCATTCTAAGCTTTTTTTTAAGTGTATCTGGAATATGAGAATGTTCTTATGTATGTCATTTCGACATAGATAAACAGGAGAAAGGAGAATATTTTGATAAATATTGCTACTGCACATTAAGGCTGGGTATCGATTAAAATTTTAAGAATTGATTAAATTCCGATTCTCAACATTTAGAATCGATTATCATGATCTGATCCATTTCGATATAGATATGGATCAGTGCTATTAAAACTATAAAACAATCTTAAACAATGAAACCGAATTTTTTTTTAACTTTTGAAACGATTTGATTCTTGGAAATTTTATAAGAATCGATTCAGAATCGATTTTTTTTTTTTTTTTTCAACACAGCCTTACCTCACATGCTTCAGATTAAATCAGAATAAAGATCTGAGGCCCTACTTTTAATGAAGGTTTTGTGTATGTACTGAGACCTGTTTATTTGCTCATATTGGGTTTATAAGCAGCAGCCTGGAGATTTACCAGTTTTCTTTACTATGCTGTGACTAAGTCAGTTGTTTTACCTGAACTGTTTACTCGCCTTGCTCATAGTTGTTTGCTGCTAACAAGCTCTCTGTTTATTTTACATGATAGCTCCTTTTTTTTTTTTTACCTCACCAGGTTGTGGCCGTTCTCCTCCTCTCATGATTGCTGGAGGAAGAGTGTTTGTCTTTCCATGTATTCAGCAGATCCAGAGGTGAGCTTTCGTCTGCCTCCATTTATGTAATTTGCACCAGGCTTTGCAGTTAACTTTCTCTGCTAAAGTAAATAAACAGTAGCGCAGAATTGATCAGAATAACACTTGCGCCACCTCTGCTTCGTCATGCTTGCTTTGGGTTTTACTGCCGCATCCGTCCCATATTTGTATTTCTCGCAGAATCACACTCAACACCCTGACTCTGAATGTGAAGAGTGACAAGGTCTACACTCGTCATGGTGTCCCCATCTCGGTCACCGGCATCGCACAGGTGAGCTCTGAGAGCTGTGTGAATAAAATGCTTTTAGTGTTGTTGTGGAAATATTTAAAAGAAGAAAAAATAACCATAAAGATTTATCATATAAAAAAATCGTACATCAAATAACAGATGAATTAAATTTGGGGTTTTATTTTTTGGCGATATCACCCAGCCCTAATAGGAATGTAGACCGAACGGTAAATCGAGATCTTTGCCTTTCGGCTCAGCTCTTCTCTTCAACACGACAGGCCATTCTGCTACCACTCCATGTTAACTTTACATCTTACTGTACTGTGAAGTGTCCCCCGCTGCACCAAGAAGTGCAGCACCACCACAGACTGGGAGCTAAATATGTTTCAAAAAAGCTTTGGTTTTGTTTGACAAAAACAACTCCTAAAACTCCAGGATCAAATCAGTTTTCTAAAAATAAGATGAAACTGAGTCCTCAAAGGCATGTAAGTATTTAATGAAAACATGTTCGGCCATAACATGAAGGGAACAGGGCTCTCCCTTGTATTCGTTACCCAATCTTTTTTATCTAACACATTAAATGCCGTTCAACAATCACAGTTTTATCTTTCCCGTATGTCTTCTTCAATCTTCTTGTTCAGCTCCTGAAGAATCAGTTTATGCCGGTCTGATAGTAAGAATGAAGCAATCCCTCAAGGTTAGAGTAGTGTTGTAAGGATACAACAATTTAAAACTTTATTCAATACTGAAAAAAAAATATCCAACAAGTAGATACAAAAAAATACCATTCCTTTTATCTAGCTGACTTAATTTATTGTGCAAAAATGAACAGTAAATAATTAAGTGGAAACAATTTCACTTGAAAAGTTTAAACAAAAATGATGCACTAAAAGTTCACACAAAAAAACAGGTGAAAGATGAGACAATTTAAAACTTTAAATAACGAGGTCTTAAAATAAGAAAAAGCACTCGATATGAAAATATATTAACTATGTATCAATAAATATATTACATTTCCGGCAGCACCTGACAGGGAACTTGCATATGAACGAGGTTGCGCATATGCCAGACTACAAAATATCAATACCACGGGAACAGAGTATCTAATTTAGATACCAGTTTCAGTATTAATTATTTTGACAACTCTGGGTTAGAAGAAGTAGAATACTCCTTCATTGTTCCACAAAGTATAACTTCAGCTTTAAGAGCAGCAAAGTGACAAGTAATAGAAGCATTGGAACATCCAGTAGATATCTGCTGCTTTGTCTGACGTATCTTTGTCAGGAATGTTATGCTTGAACAGTAAGATTGTTTGGAATAAAATAAGAATATAATCTGATCATGAAGACAAGTAATAGATGATAAAAAAATCTGATCCGAAAGTTATTTTTATTATATTTTTTTGTTAATGGTTGTTATTTAAAAGATAAAAAGACCAACTTTTTGTTTGTCAGTGTGCTCTCTGTGTCAACCCTTTAGTTTCTGATTTGACTTGTTTGATCTCTCTCTTTTTTTTGCCAGGTGAAGATTCAGGGTCAGAACAAGGAGATGTTGGCCACAGCCTGTCAGATGTTCATGGGGAAGTCTGAGGCTGAGGTCGCTCAAATTGCTCTGGAGACGCTAGAGGGCCATCAGAGAGCCATCATAGCTCATTTGACTGTGGAGGTTGGTCCTTCAACACCCGGGGATGTTTTCGTTTGGCCTGAACAATACACTGGTCTGAATTATAAATATTATTTGGTGCAGTTTGTAATTGTTTTTTCTTTTTCCTTCTTTGCAGGAAATCTACCAGGACCGTAAGAAGTTTTCTGAGCAAGTCTTTAAGGTGGCCTCCTCTGACCTGGTCAACATGGGGATTGGTGTTGTCAGCTACACCCTGAAAGATGTCCATGATGATCAGGTTTGTATTTTCTGTTTGAATTAAAATTCTGTAAATAATAGACAAAAACCTGGAAGCAGCAGAAATCAGTTTGGTCCATCTGAGTCTAATGAAAGCTCTCAGCCTCAGATGGTTTCCGCTGCTGAAGGCCTTGATTGATTTTTTGACCCAGGAAGCTCCCCAACCTCTTTTAAGCCTAATTGGTTGTCAAACCACTTCTTTTTTCTGTTCGACTAATGTGCTGCTATCTGAATGACTTAGTGTCCTCTCTCTGGGATATCAGTGTCTTAATGTGACATTCTCCATCTTCCTCATGAGCTCATTGAACACTGGGACCTTTTATGAGTTAGTTCCTTCTCTGCCTAAGTGCAGAAGTCATAATTCACAGTCATAACTTCCGTTCTCCAACATTTAGCAAGATTGGAGCAAACAAAGACAGAGATTGCTCACTGCCCTAGGTCCTCTCATGTGCTCTTGTCTTAGCCTTTCTGTTTTTCTTTACAATTTATGTCTGGGATACTGGGATGGGCTTGGAAGAAGGTCGATTTTTGAATTTTCTTAACCATTCTTGTACTGATGTTTGGTTCTCATCTTCCTGAAACACCCAATAATGACTAATTTTCTCTTCGTAATGCAAAAAAAAAAAAAAGTCCCTGATGGTGCCGTTTTATCAATATTCCACTAGAAAAGAAACAGATCTACAGCATCACCGATTATCTACCATACCCTACAGTAGGCATGAGGAGCTTTCCTACATATTCAGACTTTGTTTCTCATAAATATTCTTTAGGCACTTAAGTCTGAAATTGAATACAATTTTTTCTTTCTTTAAATTTTTTTAAATAGCCTAGAATGTTTTATCCAAGATCTCAAATTAAAAGTAGCTCAGGCTGTAAACTGATTAAAATATGTAATCTCTATTAATCACACAATCACATTTTTGATGTGGACAAATATACTTTTTTTATGCAAATGTATGGTCATTATAACTGCAACGATACCAAACATGACAGATATATCTAGAATGTTCCACAGGAAAATCTATGAAGGTACGGCATTCTCTAAACAAATTTCTCCAGAAGTACTTTTATACATCTGCTCCTATGCAAGATAACTGCTATCATGTAGGAAGGGTAACAAAGAAACAAAACTATGCTGTAGCAATAAAGCCGTTAATGAGCCTGCGAATCCTCAGCATGCTGCTGGGTGTGATTGAGCGAAATGCAGCATAGATAAAAAGACTAAGAGCGAGAGAGTGGAAGGGTTTTACAGATGCTAAGCAAAGGTTTAAAAGTTTAAGACTAAATAATTGTATCTTCCTTTGGTTTATTTTCTCTCTTTAGTTCTGACTAGTCAGTTTATTTTCCCAGTGAAAGAAAAACTGCACCAGGGTTCAGTAAACAGACCAGAGTTCAGATAAAGCAGTCTGTCGGAGGAAAAAAACTGTGCTCCATTTAAGGCGGTAAAACCGCGATGGTGGGAATACATATTTTAAGCCACGTTATTATAGTAAACTATTTACATTTGCAGGAATTCATTTTTCCTGGAAGGCCTCCCAAATAACTGGATGGCAAGCAGCGTTGTGTTTTATGATTGTTAGAGACTGGTGACGCTGAGATAACACATTTTACTCCAGTTCTCTTCTTTTAAATGTATTTTTTTTTTTGCTTTTAACTGCGTGTGCATAGGAGTTGGGGAGGGAGGGAGATATAACTGGGATTATGCTTTTAAATCTCTTTGAGATGCATTTCTTGTATCAATAGCACTTTATACAGTTTGATTTGTTAAATGTCATAGTTACTTGACTGTGGACAGTTTTAGGCCAATTCCTTTTTTTATCGTTATTTCCTGACTTGTGAAAGTAAAAATGACATCGGGCTTCCTTAAATGGTATGTTCTCTTGTCTTTTCCAATTTAGAGAGTGGCTAAGAAAAAACGAGTTTATGAAATTGATTATTATTTCAAAATTCCTGGATCCATTTTTGAAAAACAAAGGTTTATTTTAGATTTATACCACAGGAATTGTTTGATCTATGTGATTTATTTCTCTTTTCAAACTGGTTGTTATGGCTTTCTTTTTTTCCCCTGTCTACTTTGCAGGATTACCTTCACTCTCTGGGAAAAGCCAGAACAGCTCAAGTCCAGAAAGATGCGAGGATTGGAGAGGCTCAGTATAAACGAGATGCTGTTATCAGGGTAATGGATTACAGATGTTACGCGTTTTAATTTTACTCCGTTTTTGGAGGAATTTCCTCATGTTCTGCTCCTGCCGGCGGCACACAGGAGGCCCATGCAATGCAAGAGAAGGTTTCCGCTCAGTACAAGAACGAGATTGAAATGGCGAAAGCTCAGAGAGACTACGAGCTGAAGAAGGCAACCTACGACATCGAGGTCAACTCCAAGAAGGCCGAGTCGGAGATGGCCTACCAGCTCCAGGTACCTACAACACCAGTGCAGTTTGGAAATTACAAATTTTTTTTCTGTTAAAGCCACATTTTAAATATGCAACATCAGGTGGCCAAGACCAAGCAGCGCATCGAGGAGGAGAAGATGCAGGTTCAGGTGGTGGAGCGTACGCAGCAGATCACCCTGCAGCACCAGGAGATCATCCGCAAAGAGAAGGAGCTGGAGGCTAAAGTTAAGAAGCCTGCAGACGCTGAGAAATACCGAATGGAGAAGTTAGCTGAGGCCCAGCGGTGAGCAGCATGGCGCAACTTTAAGTTTATCAAACTGGTATTAAAAGGGATACTTCACCCCTGTATAACCAATGTAAATAGATTGGAATTATTGGCATGCCCTAATGCTAGTAGTTCCCATTCATTTACAGTGGTTTATGCTAAGCTAAAGCAAACAGGTGGAGTATCCCTTTAATAGTGAGATGTTTACTCGTGTCCTTCTTCTTTTTGTCCAGCCTGCAGCTCATCATGGAGGCTGAAGCTGAGGCACAGTCAATTAAAGTAACAACTGGTTTTTATTTTGTTAATATTGTTAATCATAACATTATTTTTGGTTATACTTTGCAGCTGATGTTTTAAAACAGTCGTCTCTAACAGGATCTCTGTGCTTTTTTTCTTTTCTCTCATGCAGATGAAGGGCGACGCGGAGGCTTTCGCTTTGGAGGCCAAAGGCCGCGCCGAGGCAGAGCAGATGGCTAAAAAGGCCGAAGCCTTTAAGCAGTACAAAGATGGAGCCATGGTGGATATGCTGCTGGAGAAACTTCCTCTGGTCAGTTTACCGCTCTCCAGTAAAACAATGAAAACAAAAATTGGAGCTGAGAGAAGGTTCAGTTAAATCTATAAAAACAAAGTACATTTTTAGCTGAATTAGCAGCATCCTGTTAGTGTTTAATTTTTGTCTTGAGCAAGGGACACTCCATGAGATTCTTTAACCCATAAGAACAACAAATATATACAAAAGAGAAATCTAAAAATGCAGATGGACTCAAGAGACTGTCGGTTTGTTGATTTGTTGCAAAAGTCTGGATCTGAGCTGAACCAATCAATCTGAAACCGTCCCACTCTTTAGATTTAGAACATGGTGAACAGTGACAATAGAGTCCTGCATTAAGCTGCCACAACTCTAGTCATTAACTATGATAAAAAGCATAGCTAAAATACCGTAAAGAGAAGCAATTCCAAGACATAAGACAAAGATGAGACCAACCATCCTTAGCCCAGCTCGTCTGAAAACATCTCCCTGTGCAAAGACTCTCAGCACAGTTCACTAAGGACTCTTTGCCAGCTGCATTGGCCATGTCAGGTCCTGTTTTAGAAACCAAACTTCTCCTGTTTGAGGTGAGAATGATTTCCATTTGCTAAAAGACACACTTTCTAATTTTGCAAATTTGTGAAATTTAATAAAAAGAATGTTCATCTGATTTTTTTTTTTTATGTATTGTAAAATAACCCAAAAGTATCAGATTTGGAAACACCTTTGTATCTTTTGAAAACTGCAGTTCTTTCCCTCATTCCCCCCTTCAATCATTTTTTTTGGTCATGCCCGTTTCCCTGCAGATGGCTGAAGAGATCAGCAAGCCCTTGTCGAAGGCCCAGAAGATCACCATGGTGTCGAGCGGCGGCTCGGAGGTGGGAGCGGCTAAGCTGGCTGGAGAGGTGCTGGAGATCATGACCCGGCTGCCGGAAGCTGTGGAAAAACTCACTGGAGTGGAAATCTCTCAGGTACCCCTGATCAGTGAGAGACCGATAATTCACCTGACAGAACAAACTAAGAATGCTGGTTTATTTTCCCCTGATCCAGGTCACTAAGGCGTCCCGTGTGCGTTAAGAGCAACGATCATCCGAGAGTTTAGACCAGGAGCTCATCGGCTCCATTATCCTTCTCTCATTCTGTGTCAGTGCACGTATTTCCTCCTTAATGTGGTTTCTGTTCATTTCCCTGATCTCTGCTGTTTTGTTCTGTCATTACCCACCATGGAAACCTACTGACTTCTTTTTCTTTGAGCCCGTCAGTCGTAACCACACAGCCTACTTTAACGATTGTTCAACGTGTAGTCAGAACTGTCTTTTTGTACCTGATGTTCAATTTGCAACTTTTTACCTTGTTGTGATGGTCCTCATAGGTCCTGCAAAGGACCTGGGCCCCTTTTCTGCAAATAGTTCAGAGTTCACTGTGCCTTTTAATTATTAAAGAATGCAAACTGCTTCAGTAAGTTTAAGGAGCTCGAAATGCATTTGCTGCTACAATCGAGGGACTGTCCTATCACTTGAAGATCTGTTTTAGCCTTATTAAAGGCTCCAGTGGGAAGGTTTAGTCTGATCTGATGGATTAAATGCAGCAAAACCTCTCAAACTTTCTTTCTTAAATATACCAATCGTTTTTTTCTTTGTACAGCATTTGGTCCTGTTCGTAATGTAAGCTCTTTAAGTCCTGATTAAATCATGAAACACAGCTAACCTTAGTGTCCATTAGTTTGTGTTTGTCACCAAACATGGGTTTGAACTGCAGCTGGAGAGATTTCTGTCTCAAAATGTTGGAGGAAGTGTTTGATGGGAGCAAGATCTGAGGTTTTCCTGTTTGATGCATTGAAAGTGTCTGGTGGTTGGAGGAAAGCAACATTTTCTCTTTGCAGCAGCATCGTACTCTTTGATGTCAGCTCTGGGGTATTTATGCTGTAGAAAGACTCTACACTAAGCTCATCATATACACCCAACTTCTGATTTTTACCACGTGAAATTTAAATTAGATTTTGGATGTTTTCCTATATTCATCGTACTGATCTTTTATAGTTATGCAGAATATTTAGGGTTTTAGCCGAGGTCTGATCTTTGATTTTTTTTTTTTTTTTTTTTATGCATAACCAGGTGCTTCTGTATCAGATTTTATTTTGCAGACTAACACCCCAAAGTTTTGCATTAGCAAGCCTTATGCATTTATTCATGCTACCTCCAAGTGCCTGCTTAAGCTTCTTTCCTCTTTAGTTAGGCTTTTTTTTATTATTTCATTGAAGTCTACCTGTGGACAGACTGCTGTCCGTCACTATTCAAGGCTTTAGATGTGATTCCTGTGAGGAATGTTTTGAAAAGCATTTGTTGCATGGCTGATTTTAACTGACAATGAAAGTAAACAATGTGTAGTGTGAAAATGCCTGTTTTAAATATTCAAAGTCATCTGTAGTAAACTTGTATTAAAATGTTTAATTCACCAAAAACATGCTGCTTTTCATTTGTTTCCTGACAGAATGAGGCCGCTCGTCTTTATTTGAAAATGGTAACTTTAATAAAACATCTACAAAAATAGAACCATGAGTAAGAGCTTGAAGATAGCATTTCTACAGAGACAACAAAAATGTAACAGGAGTTACCTATACATTAGTAAAGAAAACTAATCCTGTGTGTAGAATATGTACATACTGTGAAAATTGGGTTCAGACACAAAGCAATGAAATCGGACATGGAGGATAGGGTAGAGTTATTGTAAAATGTTAAGTACAATCACCTTCAAAGTCATAATTTTATGTTGGTCTTCACCAGATCTTAAAATTTGGTAATTACACCCTAAACACTGATGCACTGAAAAAAAAAAAGACTACATGTGACAGTTAATGCAATAGGCAGTTGCTAAACTAATAGATTTGATCACCTGTTTATTATGCTTGCTGATCTGGAGCATACAGGTGTGTTAATGCAACCAGTGACGCTTTTGGCCATTACTCTGAACTGTTTATGAACAGTTTGGATTCAGTTCATTTTAAGAAAACCATTTTAGGTTTTACACACGTCAAATCTCCACAAGTGATCTTCATTACAGTTTAATTAAAAGGCTAAACAGGTATTTTATCAGGATATTAAAACATTTTAGCCCTGCAGTTGAACTGCTTGAGCAGAGATGACCAAAGTAAGAGTTTTTTAAATAATAATGCAACAGATTTGATCAAACTATTTAAAATCAGCATAGCAGTGGTGGAATAATGAGGCTATAGGCTAGTTTTAGAGCCAAACACTCATTATAGGGTACAATGGAGTGCTATTTTTCTCAATACAGGGCTCTTTTCTCCATCTTATATTCTAATTTTATGTTCAGACATACTACTGTGAACACTGTAAGATGGTACAGACAACAGAGGTCCAAGAAAGAAACTAGTTAACTGGCAACAAGGCTGATTGGCTAAGGCTTATTGATGCACTGTGAAGAGCAATAAACCTATTATATTAAAAGTGGTTTTGAATTTGTCTCAGTGTTAAGGCTTGTGGTTGCAGTTTGAAGTCCTATTTCAAACTACGGCTATGTCTATAATTGTATTACATGGAAAGAGCGGCAAAACATGTTGCTTTCATCCTACTGTAGGGGAAAGACTGATTCGGCAATCACAGCCCCATGAAACGGCTAAACGTTTCAGTAAAGATTACAAATTTTTAATAGAGATTTATGTGAATCGCAATACCTCCAAACAATGCGTGCATATAAATTCTGGGCCATATCGCTAAGCCCTACATTTTAATTTACATTTTTACATAGTGACCTAAAAATCAGTGAATAAGTCAAAATTTTACTAAAGAACTTTGAAATAAATCTGAATAGTTCAAGTGTTTGCACAGACACACATGCTTGAGTGCCAGCTCATTGAAATGCTGTTCCAGCGTAAATAGTCCCATTTAAAGCAGAAAATACAAATCGTTTCACCTTGCCACTGTTTTTTAAAGTGGAAAAGTCAGTTCAAAACAGTCTTCTGAAACTGGAAAACATTACTGGGAAACACTTCCATCTATGCATGGTGACAGTGCTTCTGTGTCACCTTCATTTTTAGGCTAATGTTTCTCTATGGCTTTAGTGCAAATATTTTCTTGATCCAACTGTACTTTTAAATCGGTGGGTAGGGTCCTGGCATGTTAGGTCTCCAAGATATTTCAGCAAGACAATATTTCTTCTGACCAGCTCTTCACTGGGTAATCCAACAAAAACTATTTTTGCTAACTTTCACCTGCACTCTCGCTTATTCTTTCATGCCATTTTATTTAGCATATAACTAATGTGTGCTACAAGCCTGAACACAACTGAAATGGAAAACTAGTATAAATAATGACAAATCTGAGCGACGCTGAACAAGACGAACCAAAGTCCCCAGACGATGTGGGGCTGATAAAATCCCCCAAAACTGGGATCTTTTCAAACTATTCCTGCTAAGGGTGGTTCTTAACAGACAACAATTAAAAATAAATAGTGATACAGTAATATTATTTAGTTCATCAGAGGAAGTAATCTGGTGAGGACCGAAAACATTATCTCGATATTTAAACCCCTTCAATTAAAAGTGAGTGTAAACCTACTTTTTACTAAAACCCTAAAACAAAAGGGAACTACAGTGTATAAAAAAGTATGAAATTGCACCACCATAGACAATCACTAAACCTGTATTACGTCACAATCGGGATGATCTCAGAACTGATTTACAGTGCTGTACAGACAGTAAGGCAGTAGCTCTGGTTCTACCGCGGTCAGCTGAAACATGGATCAATGCTTGACATCAGCTTTCACACCAAAAAAACCAAAAATAAACTTCTGGAATCCCAGAACTCCGGTTTGAATAATGCCATAAAATTACAGTAATATATATATAAAAATTATATGATCAGTAACATCTCAGCGCTCTGAAAGGTTATATTTTATTTGAATCCAGAATGCCATTCCAGGTTTTAAAACAATATTTTACATCTAATGGTTTGACAAAGCTGTGTAGGGGGAGGGTAGGTCTTAAAGGTTTTCACACCACCTGCTAACTTGTCAGGTTTTTGTGCCGTAAAATATATATCTATATAACAGCTCAATTGTAAAATAGAAAAAAATTGTAGAGGGGGTATGCAAACAGTAAAAAAGCTGCAATATTTTCTTGAGGGACATTTTAAATTTGAATTCAGTATAGAGTAATTATGATTAATTGGTAATAGGATTCAACTTTCCCAAAAAAGGCAAAGCTATTGATCTACTGTTATGATCCTCAGACATAACAGGTATGGATCATGGCTGAAAGAGCCAGATCCCAATACAAGAAGTTGAAATGAGCTTCCACTACAGTAGTGTTTCTCAACCGGGGATCCGCAAACACCTAGTGGTCCATAGTGTGATTGCAAGGGTTCAATGATAAAATATATACATTGAAAAAAGATCTGACATTTATACAGATTTTTATTTTACTCAAATATGACCTATACCTTTATCTTCCCAAATTACAGAAGGTAACATGATCACCTTCCTTTTCTCTTTCGCAAGTGTAATTCATTGTACAAGTGCTGGTTATAAAAATTAGAATATCAGGAAAAAGTAAAAATCTGTTACATACACGTTTCGGAAAACTACTGTACATTAATAAAGGTTTTATGTAGAAATATGTAACATAATATGTTACATACATATTTCTGAAAAATGGTGTATAAAGTATTTTATTACTATATTTAAAAGTTACTGCATCTATTTTGTCTTAGTTTTCAGAGGTTGCTACATATATTAATTTTTTCAGGAAACTGCCTAAATATGCCAAGGAGCTAATTTATGTTTTTTGTTTGGGTAATTACAACTGAAAGCTTATATTTGCCTCAAAAAGGGAATAAATGCCATGATGGAGTTGTTAAAAATATATGCAGGGTTTAGAACCACTGCTCTGGAGGATGGCTTTAGATATATGGTGGAGGTGTGCTGTAATCCGCTGTGGTGTCCGAGGGGAGACCCAGAACCCTGCTGGAGGAAGTACATATGCCCTCTGAAAAGGCTGCGAGGTGGAAGCTTTTTCATCCAAACAAAACGTCCAGGTCTGGCTTAAGAAATTTAACAAAAGTTTGAGGAAGAACTTGTTATGAACCAGAGTTTAAACATTGGTGCTCCAGTTTCAAAAGAAAATATTAGCACAAACGGCAAACATTTAATTCAGTTTAAGTTAAATTCAAAAGTACTTTGTTAATTCCACAGTAAAATAAAATGTTGTAACTCAGATACTCCAAAAGAGCCTTTGGCTTTGGGCAGGAAGGATCCTCTGAAGCGCTCTGTGTTACAGCGGTTCTGATTCAGCCTCTGACTGAAGATACTGTTGTTGTGCAACAGCATCATGGTGAAGATGTTGCTCAGAGTTTTATGTTTTTTTTTAAAATTTATTTATTTTTATTCAGAATCCTTTTTCTATTCCATCATTTCCAGAGGTTCCTAGAAAATCCCCAGAACCGAACCAGCCTTCTTTATCAGTATTTGTAAGACCCTGGCTCTGATGCTGCTACCCCAGCAGAAAATGGCAGCAGATTCTCCACAACAGATTTGTAGGAGATATGCATCATCTTGCTGTAAATACCTAAGATTCCTCATGAAGTAAAGTTGCCACCACTAAAACATGGTAATGGCAGCGTCATTCTGTGGGGTAACCTTTCTCTTGATGTGAAGCAATTTTAAACACTTTCAAATACAAATCAGATTTGAGCTCAATACCTGGGGCCTGTACCATGAAGCCGGATTAGGTGGCTAGCCAGCTATGTTTCAGTTTAGTTTCCGCCAACCCTGCGTTTTAGGTATTATGAAAGTAGCTCGGCTTTGATCGGTGTTCGTTGCCATGGTATCTTACGCTGCACGGCTAACCTGCTCCGGGGCAGGTTATGTTCTGGATTCGAGATCTCAGACTGAAGTTTGACCAATCAGCTGTGAGCAAAGGAACATATAGGTGATGTAACTAATTCCCAGCGTCTGTTCTCTGTTGCAATGGTTTCACCTTTTCTCCCAAATCCTGTGGACATCTCCGCGCAAATTGTTAGACGAGAATCAATCTTTCTTAGAATGCAATAGCCTATACATTCACATTTTACATACATCTACACATGTATACTATATATATATATATCAACACGAATAAATTTTCATCTTAGCATTTAATATATTTTTAATATGCTTAGCCTACATAAATACACATTAATTGTTTAACCCATGCATTAACGCAATGAGCAATCTTCCTCCACGATAGTTCTCTTGCTGTGGCAGCAGCTACAGTGTTACTGCGTGCTTGAAAAATACTTCGAAATTCTTAATATTTCTGGAGAATTATCTCTTGCTCCTCCGTTGAAAAGTATATACCTCTCGCTCAATACATATCGAACGCGATTGGTTGTTCAGTGTCGTCGTCACTCTTTTATGTGCACGCGCGTGTGGATTAATCATAGCTTAAGGATCAAAGCCTGAGTTGACAGAGAAAGTTGATAAGCTGCCTCATGGTACCAATAAAGCCTGATTGCATCGGTTTGGTTTTGTCAACTCAAAACCAATCCTGTAATCCCGAGTTTGTTCAGCTACCTTCATGGTACAGGCCCCTGGTCTCTGAAGATGAAAAGTTTCACAGTAAATCCAAACAAACGACTCCATTGTAAGAATTTCAGGTTTTGGAGCGGCCTAGTCAGAACCCAGAAGTTAATCTGTGGAGTCGACATCGATTCTAGAGGGCTGTGGACAAGAGATGTTCTAACTCTTTGACAGATTTTGAAGAAGACTGAATCCAGAAACTGAATCGGAAGGTGCTTTAAAGTATTAAACAGTGTGCACAGGAATACGTTTATTGCAGCTTTTTATATTTTCTACCTTTCAAATATTTCTCTGTGGTCTTAGACAAAATGTGTTAGACAAATGCTATATTAAAAGGTATTTATAATATTGTTAAGGTCACAAAAACCGGACATTTTAACTGGAGAGTATTGATATTTGAGATGTACGTCCTAATCATTTTTGGAATCAGGAATCTTCATTTAGACCCATTACAGAGAAGAGTTTCATCACAGACAGAGAAATGCATATGGGGTAAAGTGCTGCTGATTTGTGGAATTTTAAACTGATCCTCTCCGACTGAGCCGCAGTCATATAAAGGAACTATAGTAAAAAGAAAAGACACCTGACCAGGTGCCTAAAAATCAGTCCCAGAGCATCATCTCTCAAATTTGTTAATTTGCAGCAGGAGACTCATCTTCTGTGCCTTTTTCCTCCTTTTTGAGAAGTCTGTTAGGCATCGGGTGCAGACGTTTTCTTCTCGTAGATGGAAGTGAAATGGCTCTTTTACCATTTTTACAATTAAAGACAGGAGATTGGTGCAGGATGGCGTGCTTGACATATTCACACTGAAGAAACGGGGGCTGCTGCTGTCAGGTCCGCGCGGTTTTTACATCTCCAAGCACTTGTGGGCAAGAATGTGGGGCTGAGATCAAATGAAGAGACGTAAAATAAGAAATGGGCCAATGGGGATGTGGCTGGGAGTAAGCTCACTGAGTTGCAGTGCATGCTGTGGGCTATAAATACTAAGACAATCCCTGTGTGTCACCTCTGAACAACAGGTGCTCAGTTCTTCATGATATTCAGGGACAGAGCACATTCACCTGTTTTGCCGTTGAATAATTTGGAAGATTCAGACATTAAACTGTATTTTTGCAATTGTGATTCCTGCATCATTTAGTCTACAGCACAGAATCACCAGAGACAGAATCTCTCCTCAGTTGTAACGAAGCTGAAAAAAACAACAGAAAAACTGATTTGCAGAGTGAACCCACCACCAATCACTACAAAATGTAGCTGTTACCTACTAAAAGACATCTTTGGGGGTCTGAGGTGGAATTAAAACCGAACCAGCGGCGTCTCTGCCCCACCCACCCAAGAAGTACAAAATACAAAAGCGAGCCACCCACTCTCCCTGTGAACGCACCCTCCACCACCCAAGCTCAAGCACGCAAGTCAACTTTCTTCCTGCTGTTCCTCCGTCAAACCATGTTCATGGCGTCCTCAGTAAGGAAGGAGTGGATGTAGGCGAAAGACGGGCGGAGCTTGCAGTCTCTGTTCCAGCAGCTCAACATGAGCTCATAGAGACCCTGAGGACACACAGCCGGCCTGCTCAGAAACACCTAGAAGACAAACGGAGGGATACGATGAATTTTTGCAGAGCTCTAGATGGCTTTGTGTTGGTAATGTTCAAGAGAGCCCAGTATTTCATTACTAGAGATCAGAATCAGATCAACTTTAGCTTCATTAGCCCTGATTGGGAAAAAAAAATGGTCTTAGTGTTTATGACCAGCATATCAACAACCAGTAAACGCATCATATCATCAAGACTCCAAGTTAGCTGATTATAGTGTCACAAATGAGGCACAAACCGTCTAACAGGCTATTTGAATTTAAACAAAGTTCTGCAACATGTTAAAACATGTCAGGGGATCATTTATGCTGCGAGAGACAAAAGAGAGCGAAACATTCACCAGTTAAAGAGGAATGTAATTTTTTTTTCAATCTGGAACTTAATTATATGTATTACGTTAATCTACTCACCCAGACAAGTTTGGAGCCACTTCGCATCCTCTGGGAGAAGTTTATAACCAGTCGAGATCCGCATATATCCATATAATAGGAGTTGTGAGGGTACACGAAATGCCTCCTCTAAATAAGGTATTACGTGCCACAAAGATCCTTAATTTAACCAATGTTTTGTTATTCATCGCTGGAACTATTCCCTACTCTATTCAGAGTTTGGGGCATCTTGGATGTCCTTCTTTGTTGTGTGCAGGGGTCTTTTTGCAGGCTTCTAATCCAATTACACTAACACACCATCTCAATTACATTGCCGCCGTCCGACATGACAGTTGTAGACTGAGCAGGGCTTTCACTCTGTGCTCTACGGTTAGACAAAACTTGCTACTGCAAACATTAACATGGTTCACACTTTTGCGTGTTTCGAAATTGCACAAATAAAATGAGCTAGTGGACTAAGACCGTCGTATAGCACAGAGTAAAAGTCCTGCTCAGACTAAAACTGCCATTGTGCACTGCAGTAACGACACTTAAAAGGCAGCTTGGAATTAACATCTGTAAATAACGCCGGAAGAACACAAAGACGCACATCCGAGACGCCCCAAACTCCGAGGAGAATAGTGCTACCTATTCATGACAAAACATTGGTTAAATGAGGGAGTTTTGTTGGCCGATAATGCCTTATTTAGGGATGGCACTTCATGTGATCTCACAACTCCTATTATATGGATATACCGTGATCACGACTGGATATAAACTTCTCTCAGAGGACACCAAGTGGCACCAAACTTGTCTGCGTGGGTAAATGAAGATAATGCATGCTAGAAAAAAGGACCAGGTTGAAAAAAAACCAACCAACTGAACTTCCAACATGATGTATTCTGAAATGTTGGCAGCCTTTAGAAAAAAATCTCAGAAGCTAGCTAAGGTTCAACGTTCTTTTAAGAATACACCCGCCTACCGGTGTTTTAATAATAATATTCCTATTTGCTTCTGAAGTGCTGCGATAAAATTACATCGTTCTTGTTTTTCTGTCGTTCGTAAACATTTCAAATCTTTAAGCCAATCATGAAACAAAAATTATTACATACTTAAGAGGTTCAATTTCTGCGGCAACACTCAAACAGAATCTGTCTGATAACAAGAAGCAGGGGAACAAAAATTTAAAAAAGCATCACTTTAATCTTAAAGTGTAAAGAAATAAATAAGAAGCAAACTAATTGACATTTATCAGTCTGCAAAGAGTTACAACCCATTTCTGAAATGGAACAGTGCACTCTCATCCAAGAGGTCACAAAACAACCAAGAACATCTAAAGCATGGCTGCCATCAGTTGCTTTAATTAATCTCAGTGTTTACCATTCAGTATTAAGAAAGCGAACAGGCAGAAATACCATTCAAGGCCCTCGCTGACCAAAAATAACAGAAAGACCCATCTGAAATTTGCCTGAAAACATCTGGATGATCCTGAAGACTTCTGGGAAATGACTCTCTGGACTGATGTTTGTTTTTAAAGAGCCAAAGAATAAAATCTCAGAATAACCCTGCAAAGCTGTGCTCATCTTGTTGAGAATATATATTTTTGTGCATAACGTACCTGTCTGCCCTGATCTCTGAAGAACTCCCCTGCGTTGTCTATGACTTGTTCATCTGTGAGGTCGGAGTACGGCTGCTCCTGACAAACGCTCAGCATCTCCCACAGAGTGACCCCGAAAGCCCACACATCGCTGGCTGTGGTGAACTTACCCTGAGGACACACACCGACACACACACAGTTAAACCTCTGCCTTCATCATCACAAAACATTAGTGTCATGACAATAGGTTTCATTATCATAAGAAGGGGGTCTCTTGAAGAGGAATGACACGTTTAATGGGTTACTTTCACATGTGAGCACTTCATTAATGAGTCACTGCTTTTTTGAGTGCATTAGTTTATTTTCTAATGTTTTTAACCGTATAATTTTACTATTAGTGCACCAAAAAGCCCTGACCCACATTACCTCGGTTGAAAATTGTAGCATATAAACATTCATAGATAAAGCGCTCCTACACACCCTCTGGAAAACTGAAATGAAACTTTTTTCCAGCTCTGGAAAATTATGAAAAATATCATCCATCCAGCCTTTATTCATTCATCCATCCAGTCAGTCATGTTTGTTCCATCCATCTATCCTTCCCTACTTTCATCCATTCATCCTTCCAGCCATGCATCCGTTTATCTATCCATTCTTGCATCTATTACTGCATCCATCCATGTATTAATCTATCCAGGTTTTTGTAGGGTTCATATTTAAATACGGTACAGTATTTTCACCATATTTTTTTGCTGGATCTAAGTTTAAAGCCTCAGCTCTGTAGAAGCATGTTATGTATTGTAAACTTTTTTTTTTGTATGTTAAAAGCAAACTAAAATCCAGTTAAAACTCCAGAAACTTTGGACTGCAAAAGTCTTGAATTTTAAGCGTAGGAACCATGTATGGGCAGGAGGGGGAGTATAGGGACCTGGTGAGAGTCCTCAGTAACTAGAGCACGAAGACGTGCATAATGAAGAACAAGGAGAGAATCATCATTTAAGAAGAAGTCGAAGCCATCACTCAGGCCGGTAATCATTAATGGAGAAGTAACTGAAGAGGTGCAAATATAAGTACCTGGGGGGGCACCCCAACAATAGACTAATATGCAAACACAGAGGCCGTTTATCGGAAGGGACAGAGCAGGCTCTACTTTCTCAGGAGGTTCTTTGATGTATGCAGACTAATCCCGCATACGTTTTGTCAGTCAGTGACTACCAGTTTTTCATTTAACATCATGAGACGACTGGACAGGCTGGTAAAGAAAGCTGACTCAATGCTTGGCTGAAGATAAGGACCAGCAGTACATTGCTGGCCAACAGTATCCATCCCCTCCATGACTTCTTGCTGGAGCCACAGTGAGAGGCCCATCTCGTTTCGCTGCAGGACAGAGAGGTTTAAGAGATCTTTTGTTTCCCCTGCTTATACAAGACCTTGCCTAAGGGACGGGGCTGCTGAACTGGTACGACTGTCTACATGTTATTTTAGGACAGCGATAAGCCTTGTAATGTTTTTTTGTTTGTTTTTATAACCCTGCGAATGTTCTCATTCATCCAGGTCATGGTTATCTCAGGGAAATTTCAATCGAACGCAACTGGACTTGGTAATTTGTCTTGGAAGACGTTTCACCTCTTATCCTTATAATATTTTTCTTTTAAAGCACTCTGAGCTAATGGACACCTGAAATTTCCTTAGATGATTAATAAAATGTAATCCCAGCCAACTGTCCATCCATCCATCACTACTTGTATCTACTCTTGTATCCATCCATGTATTCATCCATCTAGCTTTTTTGTAGCCTCCTATTTTAAATACGATATTGTATTTTTACTCTATTTTTTGCAGGCTCCATGTTAAAAAACTAAGCCCTGTAGAAATATTTTTCCTGAATTTATTCTTTTTCTATGGCTACTGCAGGGAAATAGGGTTGGAGAAAATGTTCACATGCAGCACGCTTATGCAACTCAGATTGACAGATTGTATTTAAAAAATAACCTTTTTTTATTTACAAATTTCAGTTAAGTAGACCTTTAAATAAAAACCAAAGCAAAGCACTCGTATCAGAAGTTATTCACAAACCAGCAGCTATGTCTGGCAGCTCACCATCAGGATGCACTCCCAGGCCATCCACCGTATTGGCAACACGGCTCTGCCTTGGATCCTATAGTAGTCTCCAGCGTACAGGTTTCTGCTCATACCAAAGTCGGCTATCTTGATGTGACGCTCTCCGCCTTGATCCTCTCCGTTCTCACCCTTCTCACCCCCAACCAGGCAGTTACGGGTGGCCAGATCCCGGTGCACAAAGTTCAGGGAGGACAGGAACTTCATTCCTGATGCGATCTGGCTGGCCATGGAGATGAGGGCTGGATAACTGAGGAACAAGGGGACAGGAGGGAAACCGTAAGCAGGAACTGCAGCTGTGGTAAGGATTTTAATAGGCATAGATTGTTATTTTAATGCATAAGTCACCTGATGGTCGGCTTGTTGTGTGAAGGTCCAGTTTTATCCAGCAGGACACGCTGGGACAGATACTGATTCAAGTCTCCGCACTCCATGTACTCAGTGACCATGCAGAGTGGATCACTGCTCACACACACTCCCAGCAGCCGGATGATGTTTGGGTCCTTCAGCCGAGACAAGATCTTTACCTCTTTCAGGAAGTCGTTTCTAACAGAAGAAAAAGGAGATTTGGAAAAAAAAAGGTATTTGCTGAGTCAACAAAACTTGTTCTAGCTCCTCTTTAGAATCAAAAAGTCCAACAAGAAGTGCTAGCTATCTGCACTTCTGTCCATACTGAATCGTTTCAAGGTCAACATGTTTGAGCAGCTGAATGACTTCACACACAGCTCAAGTTTGAAAAGCCTCACCCATGAAGAAAACTGCAGCGATGCAGAAATTTTCTCCAATTTTCTGTTTGCCAGGGATCTTTTGTTCAGTTTCAGGCTTAACTAAACTCAAAAGTTGGGTCTTTATCCAGGGCAGACACGTCTAATCATGTTGGCCCAGTTTAAACCTCTTAACCCACTCCCACTAGGTTTTAGGGAAAAAAATCCACAAAGTTCATTTGATGCCTTCTTCTCCAAACACCGTCTTTTCACTTTTCTGTTTACCACTGTAGGAGGTATTTATTTAAAGATTTGGAGAGCTTTTTTGTCTGAGAATTAAAAGGCACCAGCTGTTTGGAGTCTTGGCCCAGCAGCTCCTACGGCAATCAGTCTGAGATAATCCCCTAATTAAGTTAGTGACCTTCTTTAGATCTACTTTGGTTATTTTATTCACCTTATTCTGGAATTAACTTGGGTTATTAGTTTTATTTTTTGCTGCTTTTCTGAAGAATATAATGTGAATAATGAGCCATAAATAAATACTATAGTTATGCACAGGCAGGAAACACCACTTATCCCAAACTATTTTTTTCTACATCTTCACCAGGGCTGCCAAGAAATTTGTTTATGTATCTACGTTAAAACCCTGAGTGCTTGAGAAGTTGACTTTCACACAGCATTTAATGTACGACTTTTTTGAAGCCAAGGGAAAGATGATACAAACCTGGCATTCTTAGAGGCGTCTGGGCGCAGTATCTTCACTGCAACCAGAAGGGGGCGACCTTTCCTGACATTTAAGGGGAACTCCAGGATCGGGAGGTCCAGAGGGTTCTCAATTTCACACAGGTGCACCTTTGAGCACACAAAACAAAGCTCAAACGCTGATAGACAACGGTGATCTTTTCACCCAGACAAGGCCTCCGTCTTTTCAGTTCTCACCTCCCCAAACTGTCCCTCCCCCAGTTTCTCCTTAAAGATGAGACACTGGCGTGGCAGCTCCGGCAGCGGGAGGGTGTCAGCCCCAGGACTGGAAGAGGCCAGGGCAGGCACTGCGTAGGTGTTGTTGCCGCTGACCCCTTGCAGACTTACAATGTCTGCTTCTGCATAATGTGGAACGCTGGGAGGCATTGGGGGGGAGACGGGGGGAGATAAAGATGGATATGGAGGGGACCCAGGGTAGGGAGGGGGCTCTTCGTGTGATGTGGGAAAGCCTTTCTCCAGGTCTAAGTCCAAACCACAAGCTGGAGACGAGAGGAAGAGGCAGACAGGGAGGATGAGAACATGAGATAACTTAGAAGAACCAAGTGATATGAAACAGCTTTCTAGAGAAACAGGACCAGAAGATATAAAGTCAGGAGACTTGCTTTAAAGGGATAGTTTGGATTACAGCTGAATACCAGCATTTTCTACACATAAAAAAAAGAAAAAAGAATCCAGTTGAAGATAACTGACTTTTCCCCAGAGTCAGCTCTCTCGGCCCAGTAAAAGGTTGTTTATTGTTACAGAAGAACTAATGATGGCCCTGAGCACAGCTGCAAGCTCATTCATCTACTGGGAGGCTGAGTAAGAGCAGAAATTATGCAGAGAAGCTGTCATCCTGCAGAAATATCGACACACCCCTGCACTCTGTGAAGGATTACAATTTTGTGAGTGTATTCCCAACTGCGGCCTCCTGCAGTCTGGTCAGTTCATTAATCATTGTTTCATTTAGTTAGCAGACAGCACATATTCACCCTCTTGAGACTTATTTCATTCTAGTGAGAGCAAAAACAATATATAACTTTATCAAATGCATGCATAATGGGTATGAAAAACCTGATATCGAAACTGTCTTTGCTCATTTACACACCATCGCACTCTGTATTTTAGAGTAAATTTGAACCTACATTTCGAAAATTGAAACCCCTCGAAACGATAATTTTTACATTTGATACAAGCGGTTCCCAAAAGGTTCAGACAGCACTTGAGTCATGGGCTTGTAGGGAGAGTGGGACCTGAATACTAAGTTGTTTTACCTTTGAAATAATAATGAGCCTGATAGCAGAATTTTCAGCTTAAATTCACATGCAGCTGCAGCCAGTAGATCAAAATACAGTATATTATGAAGTGAACTTTATAAAGCTGATGTACTTATGAAAGCTTAAAAGGAAAAGGCTGAGTTACAAACATGATTCATGAGAATTTTACTGTAGGTTGTCACAAAAGTGCTTCAAGAAACTGGTCAGTGACTCTATGCTTTCCACCTGGGCTTCCCAAGAGAACTTTTTACTAGTTGTCAATAGACTTTAACTGCACTGTATTATAACAAGGAACAAAATGGGATAGTTTGGATTATCATGGAAAAAATAGCTTCCTCTCGAACATAGATAAGGCTGAGAATCCGTCTGGCTTTTCTTCTATCCATATATTATATTTAAAGATAGTGTGACGGTGAAGCGTGCAGCAATCTCACAATATCAGAACGTTGTGTAGATTTCTTCCTGCTGACGTCTGTTTAAGCACTCTGATACGTTGCTATTAAAACATGACATAAAAGCTTTGTTTTTCTCTAACATGACCCACGATCCTAGATGCCCTTACTAAGAATATAACATTTTCATTAAATCCTAATGACATACAAATATTCCTGTAACAGGATGGGTGTGGACTGATCAGTGAAATGACCTTGAAGCACTTTTTGATTAAACTTTTTTAGTGTCCCATATCTCAAAACTTGCCCATTCTGCATTGCAACAGCTTTTCAGCTGTATCACATTTTGAAGATACATCCTTCCTCTTCATTTGACCTTTAGGATTTCTCCAAAATGTTATTGTGGACTCTGGAATATTCCAAAACTATAATTTTCTTCTCGTGAAGTCACGTTTTTTGCTGATTTGGTTGTATTGCATTGATTACGAAGCTTTCTTAGAGATACTGGAACGTTTTGGGGTCAAAACTGACTGGTGTATTAAAGTGTAGCTATTCCAGAACGAAGTCTCTCTGCAAACTATGGCTTTGGCTAAATGATACAATTGAGAAAATATGAAAATGATCATGCAAAAATTGCTGAAGATAATTTCAGGTCCATTAGATTGACTAGAAGAAGACAAGGTTCTAGAATTGAATCAAAGGCGGTAGTTTTAAAAACTACAGTAGCTTCTGGGTTATTGATATTCATGATACACTTTGTACAGATTAAAACTATTTGTCAAAGTGTATTTTCCAAAATTACAAAAAACTGCAGGGGTGTGTGTACACATTCTATTTTTAAAATTAACACAATTTTCAGATATAAATTCACTGTTAATTGTTTGATTTTGATGTTATATGCCCTCTTTCCACCAGACAACCCTACCAAAAGCAATGAAAATTCAAAGTTAATCCAAAATGATTTTGATCAGCTGTTTGTCCTAAAGGAGTGACCTTCAAACAAATAAACGGCTGGTTTATATAAGATTATAACCAAACGTGACAACAACAAACCCTGGTGATACTATTATTAATTTCCTTAGAAACCAAACTATCCCTTCAAACAAAGCAAAGCCTTATCTGTGATCAGGGAATGTGAGAATAAGAAGGTTACATGCAGAAACAGATTGTTAATGTTTGGGAGAAATATTTCTACAGCCTGTGCGTCGATAAGTAAGGAAGTGAGTAGAGAAGCAGGGGAGCCTCCTGACTGTGCCGGCCCAGTCTGAAGCTTCTTACCCTGGGGCACATTGAGGCTCTTTTCCTGAGCCTGAGTGGATCTCGGGAAGACTACGGCTCTGGAGCCGTTTCTGTGATCTGGTAGGAGCACGTGATAGGCCGGATTGTTTAACAGCAAGGCTATGAGGTCACAGACACACACACACACACACACACACACACACACACACACACACACAAACGGACAGAACGAGGTGGGGTGTACAAACAAAATCAAAACACGGAACAAAACAGAATCATGACAGTGTTAGCGTGTTCATGTTCATACAAGGAATGACAGGGATTTGCATTATGAGCACGGGAGGGGAGAACATCTCAGGCAAGTTAACAAAACTTGAACATTAAAAAAAAACTGACAGCATGGGATGTTTGTTTCTCTTGTTATTTTGAACTCACGCAGGCGTCTAGTAAAGATGGCATGCCAACCTCCTGAGGAACAATGCAAGCAAAGGAATGCATTTTTCTTCTTTAATCCACAGTTTCTCCTCCGTTTTCCTCAGAACAATGTCTCTTTTGTGCCTTCTCTGCACTGTGCATCAGTCTTCCTTGCAGGATGTTTGATTTGGTTTACTTGTGTTTGGCGTGGTGGGATATGTTGTAACCAATGTTTTCTAGATAATGCACGACACATAGGGTTTTTTTTTCGCTAAAAGGAACAAACATAGGCATGCAAACTGAGCATTGTGGTACAAACCACAGGAATGAGTACAGAAATTTAAATACGGTACATATGGAAGGTGGGACTTTTACCACATTTTGTTCTTGTTTATTGCCAGCTATGTGTTGCTGATGACATGTTTAACGTAGTTGTCTGCCTGTCGACATGTTGCACAGTAGAGTTCTTTGTACAAGTTTAGGAGCAGAATGTTTTTGTCTCATTAAGTAGTTTTTATTTAACAGTTTATCCAGCTTTCTGGGGTCTTTTAAAATTTCATTTAGTCTTTGGCTACTTTTCACTTGTTTTCTTGTGGCAAAAAAAAGGCAGCATTTTGTTCATTGCAGCAGGACTGATACAACTAGCTAACAATCAGTTATGAAGACTGTAATAACCAGTCGACGTCAATGTTTTCAGTTTATCCATGATTGTATTAAATCATTTTTTGAGTATTTTGAGTGCATTTTAAAGCGCTGAAGACATCAGTTTTCAGCTCTAGCTGCTGGATGACTTTAAAACAAACATGGCAGATAAAGGTACCACTTCATAGTCAAATTATCAGGTTTAATTACCAGATAATTTACCACATAATAAGATTTG